>CANTUQ010000058.1:11672500-12872500 GCA_947683425.1 Excoecaria cochinchinensis
ATATATATATAAGGGGTCATATTTAAATAGCAGAATTTTGTATTGGTTCCTTATAGTTTTTTATTTTCTAAGCTATTCCCTGATGTTTTATAGTGTATAACCTTTTAAATGTCTCTCTCCATCTCCTTATATGTAATAAAATTCAAATATTACAGAATTGCATGATGCATTTTTCTATTCAGAGGGACTAATTTGCAGCTTACAATCTCTTACAATCAATTTTTATTTCTCATAAATAGTTGTTAACATGTGAGCAATTACTCATTAATAGATTAAAATAAATCCCCACAAATATGCAGCAATTGAAGAAAATAAAATCCAACACAAACCGACAGTATAATGAAGGAAAAATTTGAAAAGAATCGAATACCCAAATAAAGGTTCAAGAAATACATAAGCAGAAAATGAGAGGAAGCATACCTGAGCGTAGTGAAAGTGGTTAAGACAGAGGCGAGGCAACTGACGGAGGCTTAGAGCTGAAATAGAGACCTTACAGCTACTTCAATGGCTTCTTCCTTGCATGTTCAGAAAATTTAGACGATATCTAACAATGATATAAGAAGATAAAATCATGAACAAACCTGAGTTTCCAATAATAGCCTATCAAATTTGACTACAAAAGATTAGAAATTCCATATAAATAGAAAGTAATCAGTAAAATGTAACTTAAATAGAGAAAAAGAGTAGAAACGAGGATGATTGGATCATGAGTTGATTTCAGCATGTTTGGTAAAGAATCCCGTGTTTTCCTTATGGAGGGATTTTGAATTTGGTTTGAGAAGAGAATCTGGTAGAAAGAAAAAGAGATATGCTGATTTGAGCTTGATATATGCTGATTTGAGCTTCATTTGTTGAAGACGAAATAGGAGAATTGGGTAGCAAAGAAAAAGAAAGAAGAAAAAATTATAGGGATTCGATTCATAACAATTTTGACGACGTAAGTGGAGCAATCCCGTGTTTTCTACAGAAAATCCCGTGTTTTCTAGCAAGTGGAAAATTTGAAAAACATATTAAATCAGTTCTCTAATTTCTGTTTAATTTTATAAAATAGGAAAATGGCTTTTTTATTTTCTATTTTAGAAAACTAACTATTTTAAACATATTTTCTATTTTTCATTTTCTATCTCTATTTTTTATGGAAACACAAGTGAACACACCCATAAATTTTCCCAATATTCTATTGGGTAGGAATTACATAATTTCTCATATTACCCAAAATCTAGACGCGAACTCTCTCGAACCCTAAAAGTGGGCCTCCCGAAAAAATTATTAAGCGGATTCGGTACGTGTCACACTATATTAAGGGAATTCAACATGTCTAATTTGGGGGGTATGAGGTTTTTTTCTTCGCATAGAGGTCTTGCAAATTACCAATGGTATATATATCTGTCAAAGAAAATATGCACTAGATGTTCTAAAACGTTTTGCTATGGAAGATAGCAATGATGTTTGTAGTCCCATTGTACCAGGTACTAAGTTACACAATGATAGAGGAGGAATAAAAATTGATAAGACATATTTTAAGCAAATAGTAGGCAGTCTGATGTACCTCACAACCACCAGACCCGATATGATGTTCACTGTGAGTTTAATTAGTCGTTACATGTCTAAGCCTACAGAGTTACATTTACAAGCAGCCAAAAGAGCTCTCAGATACTTGAAAGGGACAGTGAACTACGGGATATTTTACAAAAAGGGTGAAACTGAAGAGCTTCTTGCATTTACTGATAGTGATTATGCTGAAGATATCGATGACAGGAAAAGGACCTCTGGACATGTCTTCTTAATGAATTCAGGAGCTGTTTCATGGTCTTCAAGGAAACAGCCATTGGTCACATTATCAAGCACTGAGGCTGAATTTGTGGCAGCCGCAGCCTGTGCTTGTCAAGCTGTTTGGATGAGGAGAAAACTAGAGAAGTTGGGGCATAAGCAAAAAGGAAGCACTACTGTTATGTGTGATAGCAGTTCAACCATTAAACTCTCCAAAAATCCTATCATGCATAGCAGAAGCAAGCACATAGATGTGCGCTTCCATTTTTTTCAAGATTTGGTTAAAGATGGTGTTATCAAGTTGGAATTTTGTGGCACAAAGAGTGAAGTTGCTGATGTGATAACTAAGCCTCTAAAGTTGGAAGATATTCTGAAATTGCGACAGCTGCTAGGAGTATGCAAGGTGTCAGATAAACTAAATACTTGAAAGTGTTTAGTTTAAGGGAGAGAATGATAAGTTAATTAGTTGCAGTAGAAATGTTATTAGAATAAAATCCCTATTTGTTTGGATGTTAAATGCGTTAACTTTTGAAAATGTTTTTACCAGTTGTGCCACGTTTTTAGTTTCCTATTATTTCTGCTTTAGGCTATATTTAAGCCAGTTTCACATATTGAACAAAGTAAGTCATTCATCCAAATTGTTTACATATCTCAGTTCACATAATTTCTTGTGTAATCAATATTTCCTTACACTTTACACATATACATAGGCATATACATACACACACATTCATATACATGTAAAAATTAAATTTATACTCTTAAATCTAAAAACTGTCCCGTTTCTTTAAATTTGTTTTCTCTCTCTCTTTTTTTTTTCAATTTCTAAGGGACAAAAGTCCTATTTTATTTTCTTTCAATTTTTCTTTTCTTTTTTTTTCATTTATCCTTTATTTTTTATTTTTTATTTTTTATTTATACTTTACTATTTATTTATTATTATTATTTATATGTACATTAGAAATTAATTTTCTTTTAGGTATTTTTTTCTCTATATCTATTTATACACACATGTATTACAAGATTTTCTCTAGTAAAATTAAGATTTCATTTTGTTTATAATTTATTAAATTAAACTATTCTTTACTCAATTAAGACCATGTAAAGATATATAATACAAGGTTTAAAATTTTGGAGCGTTACAGAATTCTTAAAAAAGTTCGTCAAAAATGTGATTTTGGTATTTGAGAATGAATAATTGCAAAAGCTAAACTCATATGATGTCCAACGGCTACTACAGATGGGGAAGGCATACAACTGTCTAAGTATGATGGGTAGCATTGATTGCATGCATTGGCATTGAAAAAACTACCCAAAAATATGGAAAAGGATATACCTCAGTGGTTATAAGGGGAATTCCAACTATAATATTTAAAGTTGTAGATTCATCTAACCTATAGATATGGCATGCATTTTTTGTAGTGTCGGCTAGCATAATGAAATCAATGTGCTAAACAGGTTACCAGTGTTTGATGAAGTGGTAGAAGGTCATGGTCCAAAGGTAAATTATACTGTGAATGGCAATAATTACAATATGCGTTACTATTTAATCATAAATTAGAGGTGAGCACAGTCCCGTCAATCCAAAAATTATAAAATCTCCGAAATTGTATTGTATTTTGATACTTTAAAAAAATTGAAGTACTTATTGAAATGTAAAAATCTTCATATATAGTCCAATTTTGAATTCAGTTATTCGTGCATTAATAAAAAAAAAACATCAATTTTAAGACACACAAATGAAATTAAAAAAAATGAAATAAAAAAAAGTACTAAATTCAATTAATATAAAAATTCAAATAGTACGTAAATGCTATAATTTTTGAAATTAATTACAAATTTCTATCTAAAGCATATATTATAACAAAACTTAACATGTTTGCATGTCAATACAAAAATAATTTAAATTTAGCATGCGCTTCACATACAGTTTATATATGTTTTGATTTCACCTATAAAACTGTAAAACTAAAATGAAAAAAAGTAACTAATTCATTAACTTCTATCTAAACCAATTTCACTACCATAGGGATATTAGAAGAAACTGTTGGCAAAATATCAAGAAGGTCAACAAAAGGATGTGCAGACTCGTTTTGCAATTATACGTGGCCCCATTAGATTTGGCACAAAGACAACATTGCAAGAATAAGGAGAGTTGCATAATATGATTGTTGAGAATAAGAGATATGTGTGCCAATTTGATCAATTCCCTTCAAGGACAATATGATGTGGCAAACGGTTTATCATAATCGGAGCTGGGCAAGGAAACTTTTGCTCCATATAAGTGGTATATCAATATCTAACTCCATGATGGACAGAGGCATCAACAGCTACAAGCATATTTAATGGGATATATGTGGCAATACCTTGGGGTGATCATGGACCAGTTAATCGGTCCATGAGCCAAAAAAATAAGTCCATTAACTATCAGTTTTTGAAAATTAATAACCATTAACCAGTCTGTTACTATCAGTTAACCAGTCCATCGGTTTCGGATTTTCGGATGTATTAACTAATATTATTTCGGTTAACCACTATAATTATAAAATGCATTCATAAAAAAATTAAAATGTTCATGTTACTTAAAAATAAAAATTAGAAATCAAACATAATTCAATATAATATTCAAATTATAAATATAAACTAAAAATGTTGTGTCAATATGCATGCATAAGATAGAAAAATGTAATAAATGGAAAAATTGTAATTTATTAATTTTATTAAATATTAATTATTACTTGCAATGAAATTTTTTTATTTTTAAAGCGAAATATATTTAATTAGAATTATAAGTGTTAAATACTACTTATAAGAATATTAAAACTAACATTCCACATTTTAATTGAATATTATTTATCATATTAAATTTTAATAATTTAAATATAAAATATTTTAATTAAAGAGTTAAAATTATTAAATTAATTATAATTAGGAATTAATTATATGTAACACCCCCTTACTCCCGAAGAGGATATGAGAGTGCACGCTACAGAACATGCAACTTGAGTCATTAAAGATTACATGCATTTATCAATTCTCTATAATTTGGTACAAACACATTCACTTATTGCTTAATTAAAGTTTAAGTACACTAATAGTTTCCACTGATTTGGTTCAAACTTAGAATAGAATTCCAAGCTTCCTATGTATCCCAAAAGTGGGAATCAGAACCATGTAGTTCTAACTATAACGAACACTTTACTTTAATAAACATATCAACCACGCCCATCCCCTTCTTTATAGCACATGTGTCTAGTAATATCATCAATACATATACATTAGTCATAACTGATTAACACGTTATCAAAATATTCATTAATAATCCCTTAAATCATACTCATCTCTAACATTACTTTAATTACAATACAATCACTTGTAGCTTGAACTCAATATAGGCGTGGACAATCAAAAATACTCGATACCCGAAGGTATCGGATCACTCGACACCTGGGAGGTGTCGTCACTAGATAGCTGAAGGTATTGAATCACTCGACACCGGAGAGGTACCGTCACTAGATACCCAAAGGTATCGAATCACTCGACATGTGAAAGTGTCGTCACTAGATACCCGAAGGTATCGAATTACTCGACATCAAGGAGGTGTCGTCACTAGATATCCGAAAGTATTGAATCACTCATCACCGGGAAGGTGTCGTCATTAGATACCCGAAGGTATTGAATCACTCGACACCGGCTAGGTGTCGTCACTAGATACCCGGAGATATCGAATCATTATCCCATATATGTCCACATCTATATCAAATTATGGCTCAACTAAAAGATTTCACTTTGCCCAATGTTCACTAGTTTACTTCACGCGACATACACTCATTTATCCCATTAAATCCATGCACATCCCATAAATAATATTATTTAATAAAATAACATTTGGTTTCATATATTTCATTTAAATGCTTATGCTTATGTATATAAATATTTGCAACTATATAATAATAATAATAATAATAATAATAATAATAATAATAATAATAATAATAATAATAATAATAATAATAATAATAATAATATTATTATTATTATTATTATTATTATTATTATTATTATTATTATTATTATTATTATTATTATTATTATTCATTTTCACTCATTTATAAGTTCCACAATTTCCCACTAACTCATTTTACTTTAAAATATTCTTGCATGGTTTTACAATTTAAAACCACAATTACATCACAATTAAAATTACACAAACCAATCAAAGGAAAAAAAATGCAAAGAGGGGAGTGAGGCTGTCACGAGTCGGCACCATTGTACCGACTCGTGACAGAAGGTGGTTGTACCTAGTCGGTACAGAGGCCACTCCTGCCGAGTCAGCACAGAGGCCCGGCACGACAAAATCTGCATAGGGGGCAAATTCTGCTCTGAGCTTGAGGACCGATTTTGGACTAGAAAATGGCATTTTCTGCCAAAATGGTCTTTAGAATTTTGTTCTCCTATGTCTTAGCTTTCCAATGATACCAATTATGCATCATTTGGACTTCTGCAACTCTAGATATGATTAAAACACTGCAACCTGCTCTTATGACCTATATACAGAACATATACCCTTCAGTTTTGTCCAATTTTGGGTCATTTAAAGTTAAAATTAGCTCATGGATATTTTTATAACTTTTGTAGAAATGGAAGTCATGGTTCAAATAACACTATAATCGTATCATTTTGAGGTCTATACACTGAATTATAGCCAAAACACTGACTCGGGGTCAAGTGTGTCCCAACACAGCTTTTCACTAACTCTATTCACATGCACAATTTATCACTTTTCAAGCCAACACTCACCACAACCATCACATATCAATTAAAACACATTCAATTCAACTCACATCATATGCCAGAGTCCAAATTAATATATACATAAAATTCTAATTTCCAAATCTATTTTGTGCTCAAAACCCTTCTATGAGCCTCCTTTGCTCTCACTACTTCCTTTCCTTTGCTTAATCTAATTTTCTCAGCCATATACACAAAAAATCCAACATCAAAACCATTTTCAATCGTCATAATTCCAACTCTAGGCTTGTAGAAGAGGAGATGATGAAGGAAAGAGCTTTGATTTTATCTTTTTCTACACAAACTTGCACCCACTTTAGCTTGTATACATGGAATCAACATCTTTACATTTTGGTGTGTGTGTGTGTGGTTGGCGTGATAAGATGATAAGAATTCTGAATTTCTTTTTTTTCTTTCTTTTTTTTTAAAGCCAACTCACACCCCTTTTATACCCAAAATTTTTTTGAGTTATCTAGAGTGCAAGTTGTCAATTTTGTATTGGTCACCTTTTGATTTTTATGCCAATTTTCAATTAATCCTTCATCTCCTATATAATCATGCATTAGCCTCACAATCTTTCCATAATCATACATTTACATACTTTAGTTAGCATTTTATGCATTTAAATCCATAAGTGTCAAATTACCAACTTACGCTCAACTTTTCACTTAATACTGGATACATCATCTATTATATTTAACCATTTCAATTATCCAATTACACATTCTCTACCACTATTATGTCCTAAACATGTGCAAATCCGTCTACAATATATTTTGAGTCATTACATTAAATATATTAAAAAGTTTAATGTTTGATAATTAATTACTTGTTGTTGGCCATGCAATGTATTTTATAATGTGGTTTTAAATTTATGAAATGTTGTTTATACAATGTAATTTTATTTTAATATTAACCATGTTTAAAATTGTAATTTTATATATTGAGAGTTAATTTTAAATTAGAATAATTTTAAAAATTTAAACATTAAGATATTTTTATCTGATCCCAAAATTTACTATTTTATTTGTTGAAAATTAAATTTTAATAAAAATAATTCAAAAAATTAAATATTATAATTTTTATACAATTTAAAAATTAAATTGTATAATTCAAATTAATTATAACATTAATTCAATAAATATGTCAATTTTTTTTTAAAAAAAGGGTCATGTGAAATTGTAACTGGGGTCCAAGACTCTGGGGAATTTTTTAAAAAAAAAATTCAAAAAATGGCGTGTGTCAGAAAGTATTTGGATATATGGGGTTTTTTTTGAAGACGTAAACAACAGTTGCATTATTAGGCATGGGACCCGATGGTGGGCGTCAAACTGATGTTTGAAAATGTAACAGACTGTTGCATTTTCAGACCTGAAAACGCAACAGTCTGTTGCGTTTTTAGACCTGAAAATGCAGCTACTGTTTGCATTTTCAGGTCTAAAAATACAGCGTTTAATTGCATTGTCAAACGTCATTACATATATATATATGTGTGTTCGAATTCATTTCGTATTTGCTCACCGATATATTTTTTCCAATCTCAAAATTTCCTCTCCATATCAATAGTATAATTCTTTCATTAATATTATTTCGAAACGGTAAGACTAATATCTGTTTATTTATAATTTAATGTATTTAATTATCATTTGTATTATATTTATATTTTATTTTATTTTATTTATTTAAAAACAGAAATTTGTTGTGAATCAGCGAGTTAACAAAAATGCAATTGAACTAGTTACTGAAGTGACGAATTTTATCAATTTAAATATATTTTTTTTATTGTCATATATGTTGAAATAACCATTAATAAGTATCAATAGATATTTATTATTATTATTATAATATATGGGTAATATATTTATTATTAAATTTAGTGTCACATAAATGTTATTAGTGATTTTTGGTATAATTTACATATTATATTTTGTTATATAAATAACCTATTTGTTTAGACTAAAAAAAAGGAAATAATGAAATAATTTTTGAATGTATAATTATTTATTTTTGATAGTGTTATTAAATTTAATTTGCATATTAAATTTTAAAAATAATATTATTTGAAATTATTTCGATAATGTAAATTGAAAAAAAAAATTCAATCTCAAATTTTGTGTCCATATAAATTTTATTATTTTTGCAGTGTTATTATTTGAAATCGTTAATATTTACAATTAATTATTTATAATTTAATATATGTTATTATTTGTGCTATAATTACTTTTATGTATTTATTTATTTATTTTTGTTTTGTTTATTTAGAAGCAGAAGTAATTTGCAAATCAGCAAGTTAAGAAAAATGAGTTGAAACTAGTTATTGAAGTCAGGTATTATATCAACTTTAGTATTTTTATTTATCGTCACATATTATTTTATTATTATAATTGAAATGAGAAATGAATTTTTAAAGTATAATTATTTATTTTTGATAGTGTTATTAATTTTAATTTGTCTATTAAAATTTAAAAATAATAATAGTTAAATTTATTTTGATTATGTAAATAGAAAAAAAAATGTACAATTATAATAAATGGCCTAAACATTATGTTCATTAAAGGTTAGCAAATAATATATTATGCAAAAATATTGTGTAATAATATTATGTAATGTATGCATGTGTGATAATAAAGTGTAAAAATAATTTATAATTTTAGGATATTTTGTAATAATAATATTAGTGTTTTATTACATGTAATAGTGAAATATTAATTTATGGATTAAACATAAAATTGTGAACAAATGGTTTTGGAAAAATATGAAAAAAAATTATTTTGACTGATAGGTGCTTGGAAGATATCAACATACACCGAATTATAATTACAAACTGGAGGGGAAATTAGTTATGAAGCGATAGGTTTTCTATATGATATATCTGGTCCGAATGCTATTACAAGGAGATTGAGACTTAAAAATAAGCCTACACTTGCTGAATTGGTTCATAAAATCCACGTCAAATTTGATTTAGGTATGAACGACGTGGTTTCTACGATTATATACAAGAGACCAATGTTCAGCCGAGGATCATTATGTTGGACGTCGGTGGATTTAGTAGAAGATGATAACATAGATGTAATATATGATAATTTAAGGAGATATGATGGTTATAACGTGGTGGAATTAGTCATTGTAGTTGCAGAGGGTGATGCAGGAGCTAGTTTACATACGCATCCTAACAATTATCAAATTACAAAAACGGTGCAAATGGAAAATAATGAGACACCTCAACAATTTTGTGTGAATGACGTAGGTTCTAGTCAGCCAAGGCAGTCCAAAGTCGACAAAACATTGAAATTTTCTCTCAATTTGGTGGAGATGCACTACAAAATATGGAGAAAAGTTGACAATAACCATTATATATTCAAGTAAGAGATCGTCGTCCCAGTCAAGCAAGACAATCTGTCAGTCAACGAGATGGTAACTTGATTGGAAGGGAGGCATCTATCGGGTCAGGGCATGGTTATCAACCCATATCAATAAGCCAGATTCCTGCTGCTTCTTCGAGTCAACCTAGGCAATTATTGAGTCAAAGGGTAGGTAATTTTCTAAGTAGATCCTTTTTTGAAACAAGATCTATAAGTCGTTCAAGAGATAGGAATTTTGTTGAGGGAACTGGTGTAAAGCGAAGTACAGGAATTGAACACAACAGTCAACTACATTATGTTTTCCATATCCCACATGTTAGACATAGAACTTTTGTTTCCCATATCCTAGATGTCAGATATAAAAGTTCAGTTTCGCAGATACAAAATATCAATTAACGTCATTCTGTTTCCCAAATTGCAAATGCTACTCCTAGTCAGCCTTGACTGTCTGTATGTAGACAAGATGGTGATTTACTTGGAGATCGTATGTCTGACAATACTACAAATTTGGTTGCAAATGAAGGAGCCTTTTGTTACCCCACTGGTGTAGACGATGGAAATGAACCCCCAATTAATTTAGGCGATGAGGATGATGGCGAAGAATTTTCACTGAGCCATGATTATGTATCGCCTAATGATGATGCAGAGGCTGAATATGCTAACATTTTCGTAAGAAGTGATAGCTCTGAATCCGGAGATGGTGACGAGTTTGATAATACTCAATATGCCAGTCCATTAGTATTAATGCATCCAAGCGATGATACAGGCCAGGTTAATTTTATGTTTCAATCTTAGCACTATATAGATATTGACTTCGATGCATCCCAGGTTGATATATCGGAAGGAGTTCAGTATCATACTTGGGATAGTTGCTCTAACTTATCGACTGGGTTGGTTTTTAATAGCAAGGACGAAGTCAAATCTTGTGTGAAAAAATACTCAATCGTGAGAAATGTTGACTTCAGAGTCATTGAATCGAAACCAAACTACTGGATTGTTAGGTGCGCACAGTCTGAAAGTGGGTGTAGGTGGAGGTTAAGAGCAATAAGGAAAGGAGCTAGTCTATTGTGGATAATCACAAGGTTTAAAGGACCACATTCATGCCCAAGTGACAATCTTTCAATGGATCACAGGCAATTGGGATTGAAAATTATTCGCAATTGCATACTGGGTATGGTTAGTAAAAAATCCACCCTTTTTTGTTGATGTTATTGTTGTTGCTATTAGGCAGCAATTTAAATTTGACGTATCGTATAGTAAGGCATGGTACGGGAAGATGAAAGCTATAGAATCTATATTTAGCAATTATGTTGAGTCGTTTGAGAGGTTGTCAGGTTTTTTAATTGCTTTGCAAGAATACAATACCGGAACTGTCTATGAGTTTGTGCTACACAATACCGTAGACCCAAATGTGAAGCAGTTTCAACGGATTTTTTGGAGCTTCAACCACCATTGATGGTAACAAAAATGCCTTGTTCATAAGCCATCACAGCCTACATGAGCAGGAATCTAGAAATGTTCCAATTTATCGATAACTGTTACAGCATAACAGAAGTACTCAAATGCTATGATGGGCAATTCCGACCGATGTCACATAAAACATACTGGTCACAATATTGCAGTCCTAAAATTAAACCTGATATGGAATTAGTGAGGAAGAAAGGTCGGCTAAGAACAAGTTGCATTTGCAACGAGATGGATACCCGTGAACAGGGTCCGTGACTCATTGCAACAGGTGTGAAAATATTGGTCACAATAAAAAGACATGCAGAAATGCAGCTGGACCTTCCACTCAATATTATAGAGGTTGAAATTCTCATCATTGTAAATATTGGATATTAAATATATCTAATAATATATACATTGTTTTTAATAACTCGAATAAAAAAATGCATGGCTTGTCGTGATATTTTATATAAAAAAATATTTTGTCCTACAAAATAGATTACAATGTACATGGCCATATATTTAATTAAAAAACCTTTGCAAGAATAATTAAAATTTAGGCAAATTTTAGGAATTATTTTGAATATTTATGACTTTTAACTATATTTATATTATATTTAATTATATAATGTGGTATAATCAAATTAGCTTTTTTAAAAAAAAAAAAAAGCAGGGATAAACGTGAAATTTAATTAAGAAAAAAAACTAAACTACATTGCCACATCTATATATAATACATGCATACAACGTAATCAAAATCTCCTATTATGGGTTGACGTACTGTGTGTATGGGATTGGGGGTCCGTCTCGTAATGGTTATGATGTTGGAGTAATGGCAAGACGTCATTGTAACCTCCACTAGATAGCGGTTGATCCGCTAAATCCTGTGTACTGACAACATATTGACCACTAAAAAATTCATTGAAGAAATCATATTGGGGAACGGTCAGGCTCGTTTATCCATGAATGTTGTATGGTAGTGCTTCTCCTTCCGATAAGCTTACGTTTAAATCAGCATTAATTCTAGATGGACCAGCTTCAAAATCATAACATGTTGAAGGACCACCTGCAGTTTCATAAAATTGTTGTTGATCGACTGAAGGCATACTGAAAGAACTGGAGGTACCTTGAAAATTATATGGCCATTCTAAAGGTTGAGGGACAGGATGCAGTCCAGGATGCTCCGACTAAGGTTATCCACCGTCTTGTGCGCGATATATACTATTGCATATATTGCGGTATCAGATGTAATGGCGCATTGAGAACAGGACCTGTTACTACCCGATTATGTCGATTGATCCACTCAAAAATGAAATTTGAAAATTTCAATTCCCAATTTTGATCAGTGTGGCCTCTCAAATCGATATAATGCACTGAATTGTTGTTTTGTAGAGCGTATGGAATCGGTTGGTTCATCCCAAATTACCTTAGACATATGTCGGGTTGGTGCCACTCAATAATATGAAAACATATTAGTGGCACAACATATCTCCAACTCGCGTGTCCACTTGTACAATAATGTGGCAATAAGTGCATCACATTCTTGTACGGCTCCCATTCCATCTAAAAAAATTTAAAAATCAATTGGTTTATGTATTTAAGTTTTAATAATATAAACAAACATTAATTTACTATTACAACAAAAATAAATATATACCTGATTGCAACGTTGCAGGTCTAAATCCTCACGGTATTTTAAAACATCTTTACTATTATTGTTTATTAAATCTAACGGGGAATGCCACCGTAAACACAGTAATAAATCAATTTATTTTCAAATTTGTTTTAATAAATATTACTAATGATATTCAAACATAAAACATATTAAATAAAATTTACCTATAACCATAAAGTCTGCACTGATCTAACACAAAATTAAGTGTGGATAAAGGGTGGCCGAAATTGATGAAGTCTCTCACACACCCACATTTGTATTAACTGGTGATAACCACCAAGTCCATTCGCCCTAGGTCGGGTAGCACGATATAACGCTCTATATAGCCATGCCAGGTATGCTGATCCTTAGCTATACTCACCGACTTAGGTTAAATCCTCCAATAGCGGAAGCCACATCAGATGTATGTAATTATTTGTTGCTCTTGGACATAGTAGTCCACCGATACAACGTAGTATCCAAGCACGCGCAAAGCACTGTATTTGGTAGTCCGTTGCATCGGCTGGTAAGTGACTAAAATTTTGACTTAACCACCTCAATTTTATTTTAATCCTCTAATGCCATCTTCTGGGGAACTTGCCCCAACAGCCGACCACAAAAATCCGCCCAATCGTGCTGAAAATTTCCAGTCACAGCACGTCTTTCAATAGACAACCCAGTGAGTATCTGTATATCCTCTAGTGTTATTGTTGTCTCACTACATGAAGGTGGAATGTATGTTTCTCTGGTCTTCATTTCTCAATAAGAGCAGTTATCAAATCTACATTAACATGCACTACACCAATTTACGGCACTCTATAGAATCATGCTAATCTCAGGTAGGGTATGATTCGCTCATCGATGTTTCTGTAATAACTATCAACACTAGCTCTTCATGCAAACATAACATTGTGTTCAACCTGAAAATAAATAAATTATCAGAAATATATGTATAACAAAAATTATTTAAAATTAAATAATATCTCATTATATAGTGGTAGTATACTTACAGTTCCGCTCCAAACTGCATCAGCTCGATGCTTGCCATTCAAAGTCAGCAGCTCATCAACGTATGGTCCCGGATTGATAAATTCTTGACTTCTAAAATGTTTCATTCCTTAATAACCTACGTGTACATGGACAATACAATAACATGTGTTACATGTGCATGTTAAAAAAATAATTTATACTAATTATAATATATATGTATAATAAAAAAATATCATATAATTAAAATATATTCATCACATAATATAAAAATTAAATAAATATATCAAATTTTTTTCTATACAAAATTGTTATCATTTTTTTTAGAGATTACAACTATTTTTTAAATTTATTTTTTTAATTATAAAATATTCACTTTTTTCCCACTAATTATTTTTCACCGATATAAAAAAATTACAAACATTAGCTAAAAAATGGGTAATATAATAATACAAGTTAAATGCATGCATTTTATAAATTAAACAAAGAAATATAAAATAAATTCAACACATATTTCGTCAACAATTAAAAGTACATATTATTTAATAATACTAATTTATTTTAAAAATATATACACATTTTACAAATAAAAAAATATGTCTATATTTCTATAATACTTGAATATTTTATACTTTATCATAAATAAATTTCAATTACAATAATATGTAAATAAAATTAAATTTTCAATTTATACTAATTATATATTTCATAAATATTATTTTATTAATATAATTTTTCACACCATTTAATATCATTTTCACCTAGCAATATATAAATAAATAAATAATTAAATAAAACATAGAAAATCAATACTAAATGCATGAAATTTTACTTAATACTATCAACAAATTTTTCATATTGTATTATTCTAACATGTAGCATTATAAAATATAGTATATCAGTAAATAATAATAAAACTAATAATTTGTCTTTTGTTCTTCCATTCTCCAAAACATAATACAGTTAAATATTTATAAATATCATATAATAAATTTTAATACATTTTACTATTCTTAATTTTCTATAATAAACTAAATATTAAGTAACTTACCAAATTAACTTCAACTTCAGATGTGGAACTTCAAAGAACAAATAAAAAATTTGCAGCATACAGAAGGAAACTATTAAGGAGGACAAAAACAAAAACTCAAGAATAAATATTTTTTCCTAACTTTGAAGGAATTTCCCGATTTATATAATCAAAATTAGGGGATGAAAAATTGGGTCCGATCAACATGATTTGATCGGACTCTAACAAAAGCATTGCTGCATCGAAAAACATAACAGTTTGCTGTATTTTCAAATACAGCAGACGGCAGGGTCCAATCAAATCATCTTGATCGGACCCAAGCGACAACCTTTCTATCGCGCCTCTAAAAACGTAGCATCTTGTTGGAGTTTTCGGGCGTGATAAATCCTAACACATCATTTTCTGATAACGCAAGGTTTTGTTACATTTTCGAAAAAAAAAAAAGAAAAAAAAAACATTTCTCCCATTATTTCTCGACACACATCACTTTTATAATTTTTTTTTTTAAAAAACATTATTAAAAAAAAAAAATTCTCCCAAGACTCTCACATAAAGTGATGTCTGTGGCACTAAAAAATAGGACTTGGGGCTCAACCATCGTTGATGCTCCAAAAAAAAAAAACTAGTTTCCTTTTCCATCTGGTTCTTGTGAATTACAGGCGGCTCCTGCTCACATTCAATATCATTCTGGGGCTGGCCAATTTTGATGGCTCGTCGGCGGTTTGGCAAGGCAGGCTTGAGCCCCCCGGGACTCGCCGGCCAGCTGCGATGGCGGACTAGCTTTTTCTCTTCTTAGAATTGGCGAGCATGTTTTCCCTCTCGTTATGTGGTTCCATAGTTCAAAGAGAAGAGTGCAGATGGGTGTTCCCTTTTTCTTTCTCTCTCGCTGTTTCTCTCGGAAGCATCCACTGCCTCCTGCTATATTTAATGTCTTTTTCAACCGTTTCGATGTTCATCCAGGTTTCTCCATTTTATTTTTTATCTTATTGATGTATTGTGATTATGGTTTGGTTTTGGTTCTAATTGATTTTGATTTAGGTCGTAATTATGTTATCTCCATTTATTTTGGTTTAGGTAAAGACTTGCGTTCTCAGAAGATTTTAGTTCTTATTGATTACCTTGTTTGATGTTCGATTATGGTTTCAATTGGTTATTTCCATACTTCAAAGTTTTTGCGGGACAGGAGATTGTTGTTCTGCTCACTTGCATTCCGAATTGTCTTTTTTTGTATTGGTTTCTCGTCAATGTTGTCATTATAGTCCCTTATTAGTTACAGTGTAGTGTTTCCTTCAAAGTTTTTGTCCTTTATTAGTTACAGTGTAGTGTTTGTCCACCACAGGGACACCCATGGAAAGATTGCAAGCTTGTTTTAGTTATTCTACGGTTGCAGAAGTTAAGAACAGTATTGATAAGGGCACCGGGAAAATGACATTAGCAGAAGATCTTGCTTCTCTTGTTGATGAATCTTCAAATCTTATTGACAGAAGACCCAAGAGTCGAATGGAGCTCAAGAGGTCTCTTGAACTTCAAATAAAAAAAAGAGTGAAGAAGCAGTACATGAATGGGAAGTTTCATGGCCTAATGACAAGTGTAATTGCGAATCCAGAAACCCTCCAGGATGCTTACAATTGTATCAGGCTTAATGCAAATGTTGATGTAGCATCAGATAATGACAATTTATCTTTTGAATGTGTGGCAGCGGAACTTGCCAATGGAAGTTTTGATATCAGTACCAATACTTTCTCTATTTCAACACGGGGACAAAGAAAAGAAATCCTTGTCCTTCCTAAATTGAACTTGAAGGTTGTTCAAGAGGCCATCAGAATAGTTTTGGAAGTTGTTTATAGGCCTCATTTTTCCAAGATATCGCATGGTTGTCGGAGCGGAAGGGGTCACCAATCAGCTCTAAAATATATTAGCAAAGAGATCACTGATCCAGATTGGTGGTTTTCATTGATCATAAACAAAAAAATAGATACATGTATTCTGGATAAACTTATCTCCATGATGGAGGAGAAGATTGAAGATCCTAGCTTATATGATGTAATTCGAGGCATGCATGATGCTCAGGTACTCAACTTAGAGTTTGGTGGTTACCCAAAGGGTCATGGTCTTCCACAAGAGGGAGTTTTATCTCCTATATTGATGAACATATATCTTAATGTCTTTGACCATGAATTCTGTAGACTTTCAATGAAATATGAAGCTCTGAATTCAGGTGTTCAAGTAAGTGGCGAGCAGCTCAATTCCAAGCTACGCAGCTGGTTTAGGAGACGGATAAAAGGTGGTGATCTTAAGAACACTTCCAATGAAAATTTAGGTCCAAGAATATATTCCTGTCGCTTTATGGATGAGTTGTTTTTTGCGATAACAGGATCTGAAGATGTTGCTCTTAATTTCAAATCTGACCTAATTGGTTTTTTGCAGAACATTTTGTTTTTAGAGGTTACTAATGAAACAAAGATAGTGCCTAGTAGAGGACCTCAGGCAATCCAATTTCTTGGCACTTTGGTTAGAAGACATGTGAAGGACAGTCCTGCTGTAAGGACTGTTCACAAGTTGAAAGAAAAAGTAGAGGCATTTGCTTTACATAAACAAGAGGCCTGGGATGCGGGGATAATTAGAATTGGGAAGAAATGGTTGGCTCATGGATTGAGAAAGGTCAAAGAGTCAGAGATCAAACATCTAGCTGATAGTAGCTCCCTGTTGAGCCAAATTTCCAACCTGCGGAAAGCTGGGATGGAAACTGATCATTGGTATAAGCTCTTGCTGAAAATATGGATGCAAGACATTAAGGCAAAAGCAGCAGAGAGTGAGGAATTTATCTTATCTAAATATGTTGCTGAACCAGCCCTTCCACAAGAATTGAGAGATTCCTTTCTTAAATTCCAAAAGCTTGCTAAAGAGTATGTTAACTCTGAGACAGCTGCTGCTCTTGCCCTTTTGCCAAATTCCAGCTCCTTCCAAGAGATGACTACTGAGATCACTGCTCCTGTTAATGCTATTAAGAAACGTTTGTTACGATATGGATTGGTCACATCTAAAGGGCACTCATGTATGAATCCTCAACTTATTTTACAAGACAAAACACATATTATAGATTGGTTTTCAGGTATTGTTTGCCGTTGGCAGAGGTGGTATGGTGATTGTGCCAACTTTGGTGATATAGAGCTCATAATTAAGAATCAAGTTTGGCAATCTTGCATTCGCACTTTAGCAGCAAAATACAGAATTCATGAAAGTGAAGTTGAGAAACTGTTTGATTTGGAACTAAGCGATATCCTTTCAACCCAAGAGACTGAGCAAGAAAAGGCAAAAGAGAGATCAAACTTTCTAGGGTTTGAAAATGATGAGGCATTGATGTATGGAATTTCTTATGGTGGCCTATGTTTACTATCATTAGCAAGGATGGTGAGTCAAGCACGACCTTGTAACTGTTTTGTTACAGGATGCTCAGCTGCAGCACCAAGTGTCTATACGCTTCATGTGATGGAAAGACAGAAATTTCCTGGCTGGAAGACAGGGTTTTCAACTTGTATACATCCCAGCTTGAATCGAAGGCGAATTGGATTGTGCAACCAGCATTTAAAGGATTTTTATGCTGGTCTTATATCACTTCAGTCCATTGATTTCAGTTCATGGAAATGAAGGCAAGGTTATTTGGAATACTGAACAAGTTGATAGAAGGTTGCCTGGTGATTAGTTATTGTGGAGAAACAAGGGAAGCTGTTGTCAAGGCTTTAAGATGCCAACTGGTAAAGGGCTTGTAGGTATGTCAACTTTTGAATATCAATGAAGAGTTTATAGAGTTTGATTTTATTTTTGTTATCAATCATATGATTGATTTACCCTTATACTAATACATTATTCATGGAAATCCCTGGACATTTCCTAATTTTGAAATACTTAAACATAGTCTCATATTGGCATACTATTGGTTTATTTATTTATTTATTTTATCATATGTTTTCACAAACAGTCCTGCCTGGTTTGCAGGGGTACTTTCTCCTGTAGTAAATCAATATAAGAAACGTAAAACAAACATCTTCCTGTACATTCATCAGCAAATTCACACAAATATAAAAAGGTGTAGCTCATTTTCTCTTTCCTGCTTCTCAGTTCCAAATCTTCTATGACATCTCTGTTGGTTCATGAATTGAAATTTCTTCCGCCAAATATATGCCTATTCCTTAAGAAACATAAAATAAATCTAAAACTCCTGTATAATTAAGCATCCTGTGAAACTTTTTCTTCATCTTTGAACTTAAGTCGCAGTATCACCCCTCTAATAAATATTGCACATTTTATGTTGACTTTCCTACTATTTTTCTTTTTTCATTGACAATGGCGCCTTTCAGTAATTGAATATAAAACTCATGGAATATTTACAAATGCCTATCCCTACTAAATTGATCCTCCATGAAAATAGATAAACATAAATATCTTGATCTGTTGTGATCTCTAATGCTTTTAGTTGCTTATATTTGATTTTAAATGCTTTCTTTGCAGTGTATAATTGGCTCTGGGCCAACTAGAACTCGCAAGGAACTTATTGTTACTAATAATTGGATGTACTTGCTGATGAAAGGAGAGGGAGAAACAACCTTAGTATTTTGATTAAATCATACGCTAACTAAGCATTTACAATACCCGGTTCATGTGATGCTCCTTTAAGGTTTTCTTCCATTGAATTCTTGGAAGTGTACCACGACATCTTTGAAAATTTTTGCATTTGCATTAGTTCCTTAAACCCATGAACCTGCCTAGAGATTATAGATGTCCATGTCAGGTGTGCCTTGAGAATCATTTTAGCTCCAATCATAGGCTAGCTGCATCTATTTCTTTGGGAATTCTTGGTAAGCCTCTAAAATGGCTCAACCCTATGTAGTTTTGTAGCTTTTTCCTTCTGGATTCATATTAGGATGCCATCTTTACTTCCATAGATCATTTTTTTTTTTCTTTTAGAATTTTTGTTTAAGGTTTAAAAATTCAATTGTATTCCAGCTTACCCTGGTTTAGATAGAAATACCAAAATATGATACACCTATATTACTATGTACCATATGACTGGTGCCACTCTTTGAATATGCAACTGCTTGTTTATATTTTCTTGACTTATTTGACTCGAGGCTAGTTAATTACTCTTTGGGATTCATGGATGCAACTCGGAGGAAATATTAGCTGAAGTTTAAGTTGATCATCCACTTGCTTTCTCTATATCCACAAAGATTTCTTTATGGCATACAAGTCACAAGATATGAATTATGTGAAAGATGTTGAACAGGATTGACTCTCTTCTCTCTTGTTTTCAAGTAATGTGCATCTTCATGAACTGTTGAAGAGGAAATTTTTCTTCAAAAAGAAAAATTATTGTCTTTGCTTTTAGGATTCAATCAAGCCAAGTATTTCTCCAATTTCTCCACTTCTTCCTGGCTCCCAATGTAAAGTGGAACACGCTGATGTATCTGGTGAAAAAGAAAACCCCAGTTATAATTTAGACTGAACACTTGAAAGAAGACACAATGGAAAAAAAAAAGTATCATTTAAGGAAAAATAATGCACAGTTGTGTTCACCTCAACAGGTTCAATATCAAGTATTCTCTGTTGGCCATCTGATCCTTTGCCACCTGCTTGTTCCACTATGAAGCTCATAGGTGCACACTCATACAAGAGCCTCAGCTTCCCATTCTTGCTCTTCTTGTCCCTAGGATACCCATAAATTCCACCATAGAGCAGTGTCCTGTGGAAGTCACCAACCAAACTACCTATATACCGAGCTGAGTAGGGCTTGCCACTAGTACCAGGGTCTTTAAGATCATCAATGTATTTCTTCAACTTATCATCCCATAATTGGTAATTTCCTTCATTAAAGGCATAAATTTTTCCAGCCTTTGGTATCTGGATATTCTCTTGAGTTAAAACAAATTCCCCATACATAGGGTCCAGAGTGAAGGCAAACACGCCTGTCCCAATGCTAAGAACAAAAATCACTGAGCTTGAGTACATGCAGTAGCCAGCAGCAAGAAGGTTGCTTCCTGGCTGGCAGACGCTCACAACACATCTCTGTTCTGCATTGTCAAGCTGCAATATGCCAAATTATTAAACAGTTGAACATTAGCTATTACTGTTATTTTTGTGTTCTTTTCATTTGATAATAATGGTTATGAAACACTATAACTCCCCATGGCTTTTCTCTTACAGTTGTTTCGTCACCAATATCAGCAAGACACTCATCATTTGGGCTGTAAATTCCAAAGATAGAACCGGTGGACACTGCAGCATCTATGTTAGATGATCCATCAAGTGGGTCAAACACAACAATATAGTTTCCAGAGTAACTCTCTTCCACTGCCACTGGTACGTCCTCTTCCTCTGATGCTATGATTCCTGTCCGTCCGCTTGATCTCAAGCAGTTAGAAAACACCTGCAAGTGCAAAATTTTTGATGTCCATAATTGAGCCAAATTGATTCAGTAGAAGACATGTTGCTGCTAAGGAATGATCGATAAAATGTACAAATTATGATGCATATTAGAATGGACCACAGACCAAGATACAACTTGTTAGCTATCACAAGCTTTTCCAAATTAAGGATTTTCTAACTATTGCTTTATACCAGGAAAGTTATTAGAAGATCACAAACTGATAAACTTTTCCTATCCTAACCTACAAGCATAGAAGTACAACTACAAATATTAATTTTAGTTCTAATAAGTTACTAGAATTAAACCTCGTTGGTGAAGGGGGGAATCAAACTCCAGATATTTCTGAGAATATTTCCATAGTCATCATATAAGCATTAGCAGGTGCACATTATATATGTGAAAATAATTTTGTATTTGCAGACCTCATTGGAGACAACATCAAGCTTCTTCTGGTCCTCCCCTTGAACATTAACAGCACCCTGGACTCCAGTTAAGTTAGAAATGCCGGCTCTCTGTACCAAAGAAGCAATCTGCTTACATGCCATTGAGATGCTAGAAAGCACAATAGTGAGCTCCGCATCAATGACACCGGCTTGTTCCTGCTTCAGTAACCAGTTTGTCAGCGTTTGAATCTCATACAGATTCTTTTTCTTGGTCGCTGCCTCTTGGGCTGTGCTCACAGCCATGCACTTAAACCCACCAGTGACATGTTTTTTCTTGGTGCTATTATTGCCGGGGAATGAGACTAGTGTTTTGGAGTCAAAGACACATAATTGGAAAGGAGAGAGGCGAGATAGAGAGCGTGAGCTGGAGAGGTAGGTATGAGAGGATGCTGAAGTGGTTATGGCTACCATTTCTGTAGCTTTTTCTTTTTCTTTTGATTTCACTGCTTTCTTCTGCCTCTTGTTGTTTTTGATATTTGTTTTCAACTTTTCTGGGAGCAGGGTCTCTGGATTTTGTTAAGCATTGTGAGGTGGTGGCTAACAATTTCCGTTGCCTTAGGGTCCCACTTATCATCGTCTCTATACCAGCTTTGTGATCATGATTCATTGACAAGCAATGAGCGAATTCAAGTGGCAGTTGCCCCAGCTGGGCTACTGTCGGGGTTCTTAAATTGTTCGGCCCAGTTATGTGATTACAAATTATAGCCCAGATGTGATTGTACACACTGACTGCAAGAATAATTATAACTGTAGAATTGTGATAAAATAGTTAGAAATCATTGCATAAAACTTTGCTTGCTACTTGCATAGAATTCGAAACAGCCATTGGTTTTGATTAGAACATAACAAAAATGAATATAAGGGAGGCCAAAGGGTTTCTCAGAACTATTTATTGAGCTCCTCAACTTTATCAAATCATTTGTTGAGTTACATTATACTTCTAAGTAGTTATCAATACCTGTTGGGGCCAAATAGAGACAAAAAGAAATGTTATATAACTATTTTTGGCAACAATATGAACATGTGTGCGAACGAATAAAAATAGGTATGTAGAAAAGGATAGAAGTTGTAAAGAAGAAAATAAAGAAAAAGTATTTCGTAATTATCTGTAAAATAAATATGAATTAATAAAAAAAATTCAAGATTTTGAACTACTCATTCCATCCCATATAGATTGATATATTTTATATTTCACAAGGAGTAAAACAATGTAATTAATGTTTTTGAAATTATATAATTCAGCTGAATTTTTACTAATTTATCATTACATTTATTAAAGGTATATTTGATTGGTAACAATAAATATAAAATAACCGTAAATTAAAGAATTGAGCAATTAATGTAGGATTAAAAAAAGAAAGTGAGCTATAATTTAGAACAAATAAATAAGAAAAGTATGTCTATCAATAGAGTATTTATTTTTCTATATTGGATTTCTATACGTTAAAATTCAACGTTGAATTTGTTTAGATGGCGGGTGGGTTTTGTTCCATTTCAGGTTGGTTTTGGGAAATGGCCCCTATCCACTACCTCGTAGGCTTTGGCCCCTCTTGAATTTCAGCTCCCTTTCGTTTACTTTGCGCTTTTACCAATTCAATTAATATCTCTGGTTTCTAACCATTCAATTTCCCAATTCGGCTTTGGCCCTTCTAGTATATATTTTTATTTTCCAAAGGCTTTGCCCATTTTAGGTTTTTGCATATCAACTGATTTTAGAATTAACAATGACATTTCTAAACATTAAAAACAAGCTAAACAAAAGTTACCAGTTCAGTTCTACTTCAGTGAAGTGATTTTAAAATTAACATTTCTAAACAAAAATAAGCTATCAGAATCACTACTTCATACATTAACGAAGATTTATATTAAGCTTGCATTAGATCAAAAGATAGATTTATTTGTTGATCAGACAATTGCTTCGAATGTTTAACTTCTTGGTCAGATATTTTGGACCAAGAAGAAAAAACATTCTAAACAGTTGTGTCTTGACCAATGATATGAATATGATAGCAGACTCATGACCCGTAATACTTGCACAAAGGATTTTGTTCAATAACTTTTGACCTCCCATTAAAATATGTAAAGAATGAGTAACAGCCTGAGACTAATGACAGGCTTTTGCAGTTAGCATGCCTTGAAAATATGTTTAGCTTTCCCCAACCTGTGTGGATACATTACAGTAAACCGTTAATGAGACATACGTGAAGTGATGCAAAATGATGAATCAGATATCAGATGAATTGCTTGTAGTGCGAATAACAATGGATTGCATGCGGTCCTATGTAAGTTCTATACTGTGACTAGGTCAGCTTAAATTCCTCAAACTTCACCGTTTCTTGGCAAATTAATCTCTTTTTCCAAAGAATTCCTACCAGTTTTCGCTGCAATTTTAAGAAGGAAATACATAAATAACCCATTGGCTCTGAGGCTACTATTAAAAAACAAAAGTGGCATAAGAATTTGAAAGTGTTATGTATTACCAGGGCTTAAAATTATGCACTTTGTTACGGATTTCATAGCAGTTAGAGCATCAAGACCTGAAACAAAGAATGCTTTTCAATATTCGTACACAATAGTAATGAAATAGTTTCAACCAAATCATGTTCATCAGTTGCATTCATCACCTTGAGTGTCAACTTCTTTTCTTGATATCACCTCTGTCACAGCTGAGGATAATTCCGATGTGACTTGATCAGCCCCCAGATTACCATCCCTTGATTCATGTGAGGAACTGTATATTATAACAACCATAGAATACCAGACGAGAAGAAAAATTAATACCGTAAAATCAATACTAGTTAAGAGAGGGAGAGCAAATCACAACAGTCCATAAAATGACCATAGAGTACCCTGAAAAGGTGTCTGCAGGAACTTCCAAGGTTGGCTGGCAAGGACAGCCTAATTCTTCTAAACCAAGATCAAGATCACCCAACAGTTCAGAGAAAAAGTTTGCTCCAAATGCATCTAGATTAGGCAAGTCAATGTCAAAAATGTCTCCTTCCTTATCAGACTCTGATGTAGAAATCTCATCAACATTTGGTTTATCCAAAGTTGTCACCTCAGAACCATCAAAATCCAGCCTTCCCTTCACATTTTCCCTCTTAGTAAATCTCCTAAAGGTTGTCTGGACCGGTGACGAAGAAATGCATTGGTTTCTCTCCATGGTGTATGCTATATGTTTACATGGGCTCACAATGACTCTCTCTGAAGTAATTACAGTACAGTTTGTGGGAGTCTCTAGAGGAGTATTGCTGTTACTGCAATGAGCAGCAGAAGAAATACCATTGGGGGACACAGTTTTATCATTGTGAGAGAAAAGTGCTTGTGGTGGAGTGGTTGGCCCGGTTGAATTATTTGGAGATTGATTGAACAAGCTCTTAACAACACTGGATCCTTGTACCCCTGAACCACTAGGTGTGCGGTTATGGGATGACCTGATCACAGAGGAATTAGCAGTTTCTTTTGTACTGGCTGCATTATCAGTATGAATAATTTCTTGTGTAGTTGCTGGATTATCAGATAGCTTGTATGTACCTACACAGAAAATGAGTGAAAAACAACTCAAAATTGTGAGAAAAATGATAATTATAAGAGCACAAACAAGGCACTAGACTAAGTTCCAAAGTAATTTACCATTGTTTGGCACATTCTTGGATGGTAATCTGCCACGAGATTTCTTACTGGTTGGAGGGACTTCTCCAGCAACATTTGAGCCTTCTCTTTTTCTTGTTAATGAGTAAGTTGTAACTGATGAAGACGGATTACTATGCTCCCTAGTGATATTGGAAGGCACGGAAACTGGCATAACATTTGGCGATGTGTATATAGGACATCCTACACAGAAAACATTAATAAGAGCATTACTACCCACTATCTGGCTCTTTTCTTGGTGTCGTAATGCTATATTTAATTGATAAGAGCACTATGGGACAGTTCTGATCCATGTATTTGGGTTTTTTCTTTTTTTTTTTAAATATTCATCGAAGCTGATAACTAACAGAACACGTTCTTTGGGAACACATCCATCTAATGGTTGGAAAATATTAAAGTTCTTACAAAATCAATGGCCAAGTACAACCCAGTTACTAACCATCGAATCAGAAGCATTGGAGCTGAATATACTTACAAGAGAAGAGATACAGAATATGATGTTTATGAACCCATCTTAACAAAAGCATCACAGTTAATATGTGCTAGTAAGCTACTTCCACAGGGCAACAATTGCACTCAATCCTCTCTTTTATTCCAAAAAAAATACAGGAGAAATGTGTGAAATCAATAATAAAATTTTCAAAAATTTCGTTGCCTATTAGTTAATGCATAGCAGCTAAGTAATAGATCTAGATTCTAGACTACTACTAAAGCAACATACGACTACATCAAACAATACTAGAAAGCATTAGATTTGAAATTCGGGGACAAATTTTAGTGCGATGTTCATCTAATTAATTATATGGACATGAAAAAGAAGAGACATTATGGGTTTAAATGTTACCAGAAGAGGGGCCTGGCTGAGGAACAATAGCAACAGATCTTGTTGCAGAATTCTGAATCAAAGGAGTAGGTGGATTTCCACTGGCATTATAATCATTCATAACATTTTGCATTCCCTGAAGAAGATTCTGGACCCTAAACTTCTCTTGCTCCAAACGCACCCTTTCCTGATCCACCATCACCTTCTGCTCCTTCAAGCTTATATACTCATTCAGCATCGCCCCCAAACTCAATAAACTCTTGGGTGCCTAAAACAAAAAATCAAAATAACCCACAAAGATTTGCTTCTTTAGAATCAACAAAAAACAAGAAAAACAGTGGCAGAAAACAGAAAATTAACATGGGAACCTCTTGAACAGGCGATTTGGAGATAAGGGAAGAAGCCTCATTCCTGAAAATGGATCGAGTTTCGCAGAAATTGTTATCGGAGAGATATCGGTCAACAATGAAGGCAATTTGCATCGGCGTCACTTTCCCCTTGCCGAAAGGTTGGGTGGTTTTGGATTTGGGTTGCTTGCCCATTGTTAAATTCTTGAAAATGGGTTCAGCAGAGGAAGATTGATAACAGAAGAAAGATTAAAGATTTGGAGACTTTTGGGGGTAAAGAAAGGAGGGAAGGAGAGATAGAAGAGGGAAACAGAGCGGGAGATTTTGAAAATTTTGTAAGAAATGTTTTAATAGCGCTTATTTTAGCGGTTAGTTTGGTTAATGTTTTTGTCTTTGTATTTCACTTCGCGGGAACTGTATAGTTTTAAGAGGAGTGACCACGTGGCCTCAAAATGTAGCACTTTTATTTTATTTTATATTTCATTCTTTCTATTTATTGCAATAATTTAAAAAAAAAATTCTATTAAAAATGATAATTTTTAAATTTTAAAAAATATTAATTATATATTTTTATTTTATCTTTATATATGCACAAGAAAAGATAATTAATAAGTAAAAATATATAATTATAGAAAACTAATAAAATAAAATAATATTTTAGTAAATTATAAGTGTTCAAAATGCAAAATTAGAAGTTGAGATTTGAATATTTTGACCTCACAATTAAAATCACAGATCCTGAAAACCCTCAACCAGCTGAAATCGGGGCGCCAAAATCCACAGGGAAGATGGCGTGTGCATAACAAGACATATGGTGTGCGCACGTGGGCAGTGACCCACACATGTAGGACACGTGTCAATAACAATGCGTCATTTTTGACACGTGGCCCAATAGGAGCACACCACGTGGAGGTCAAGCCACGTGGCAGTGACGTGTCATCTGGATGCCACGTGGGCGCTAGGTGTCCCAATGAGGAGGGTGACACGTAGATGATTGCGGTTATGCTACATGTTAGGCCATGTATTAATAATGACATGTCATTTGTGGACACGTGACCCAATGCACAGACAACATGTGGACGACAGTGGTCTAGTCATGTGTCACGCCATGTAGACAATGACGTATATTGTGCCATATGGCGCTGACGTGTCACCTTTATGCCACGTGGGGCACTAGGTGGACCAATAGGGTCTTTACACGTGTCATGACATGAGGTTTGATGTGTCACCATGTGGCACAATATGGTGGTGACACATGCCAGAACAAAGGGAGTTGCATGTGGTGGCGTCGCATGTGGTGGTGGCGCATGAAAGCGTGTGGGCGCGTCTAACCTCCCTTTGTTAGCGCATGCAGATGTTTTTTACCAGCAAATCAACTCCAATTTTTTATAGATGAATTTTTCAAAATTTTTCTGATTTTTTGGTCATTTTTTCAAAATTTTTTAATGACCGGAAAATAAATTTTTATTTTTATATTTAAAATAAATCACTACAAGAAAATTGAATTTTAACGACCAAAATTTAGCGAAAGGATAAAATTCGATCGTAAAAAATACAAACAATGGAAGGGAATTTAATTCGGTCATTAAAATTAAAATCTCATTATCATTTAACGAGTGGTTTAATTCTCCTCGTTAAAAAACTCAAAATCCGGTCATTATTGCCTTGACAAAAGGCGGGACTTCCGAACCATTTACCTCCAAAAATATATCTCTCTCTTCCTCCCTCTCCTTTCCTCCCCCCCCCCCCCCCTCCTCTCTCTTGCAACAGATCTGTTCTGCCTCCTTCTATCTCCAGCCTCCCCCACTGCCACTGCCGCCGCTCGCCACTCCAGCCTCGCCGGTCGCCTTTCTCCCCCTCTTTCTCTCTCGTGTTGGATCTGATCCGCTCCCCCACACTTTAACCTCCCCCGCTGCTGCTGCTGCTCTCGCCGCCGCTCATCGCTCCAGGCTCTTCGGTCGCCACTCATTCCTCACCGTGGGCGTCGTCACTCCAGAATCTCCGCCGTCTTGCCTCAACAGGTAAATCACGATTTTCTTTATTTTTTTCCATTTATTTATTTTTCATTTTTTTCATCCTCGCTGCTGCTGCTACTGCCGCCACTTGACGCTCTTCCCTCATCGTGGATGTCGCCATTCCAGCAGCTCTAGAATCGCGTCATCTTGCCTCAGAGCTTGTTCTAGCTTCATGTCTGGATCGTTCTCCATCAAGACGAAAAGGTTTGTTCTTTATTCTTAATCGATCGCTCTAATTTGCTTCAATTTACCTCCTCTATTAGTTCGTAAAAAATCATATTTAGATCTATTTTGTGGTCATACTAATTGAATTTTGATACTTTATTGTTGATTTTTGCACTTGGATCGCACTTGGATTGCTGTCAAGAGATTTTCCAGGGTTGCTTGGCCCGATCCTAAACAGTCCGTTTGTTAGGTTTTCTTTTTATCGATTTTCATTAGTGTTCATCTCTCTGGTAAATAACTTATTGAAGGATGAGGCTTGGGGTGCTGCAAAAGGCTAGCTAATTTAATTGGATACTGCTGCGATGGCGAAGAAAGGCTTCTGGTTGTAGAGTACATGCCAAATGACACCCTTGCGAAGCATCTGTTCCACTGTACGTCTTGCTTTTCTGGGTTCCTATTTTTTTATTGATATTTAATCTTTATTCAGATTTCCTGTTCTCATTTTTAGTAGTGATTATTTCAATTTATAGAATTCTAGGATTGTTATTAGGTAGGCAAATAGAGGAGTTTTGGAGATATATATATTTTTTAAAAGACGTTGGAACTGAGGAAGATTCTTCAATATTATAAGGATGTCCACCATTGAATTGTATATTTGAATTTTAGTTATCGTATTGCTGTTTCTTGAGATCAATTGATTACTTATTATCACCTGCGAGCAAATTTATTCACTTGCTTGTCTTGTGGTTTTAATTTGTGCCTCTAAATATAATTTTACCTGCTTGACAGGGGAGAATCAAACTATTGAGTAGGCCATGCGTTTAAGAGTAGCTCTGTATATTGCTGAAGCTTTGGATTATTGTAGTTTTGCAGGCCGTCCCTTATATCATGATTTAAATGCTTATAGGGTTCTTTTTGATGAGCTACTGTAACTCAAGATATTTTTCTTTTATTGAGATTTGTGAGAGCAGAAGTGATAATTTAGTATATGGTTTTGGGCCTTTTGGCAGAATAGAGATCCTCGACTTTCATGTTTTGGCTTGATGAAAAATAGCAGGGATGGAAAAAGTTATAGTACAAATCTTGCTTACACTCCTCCTGAGTATCTAAGAAACGGTATTTCCATTATCATATTTAAATCTTCTTTGTGGAACTGTAAGTAATGTTTTCTTTCTTATATGGGTGTATTATATGTATTATTTGCAGTGCAAAAACTGGATTAGGTGATATTTATGCGATATTTCGAATTAAATTTTTATAAAAAAATAAAATTAACGTTAGAATAGCATTTTTGAATTAAATCAGTTGAAATTTATTAACTTCCAAGTATCAATAGAGAGATTTAGACCAATGATAATGGTCTGCTGAATGATAAGGGTCTGTTAAATGTACAGTACGTAAGCTTTTAGCTGGAATTTATTTAGCTGGTGTGTTTTTCATTGAGGTTTAGACCAAAGTTTGGTGGGTTCTTAGTCAGAAGGGCCTATTATTTAATTTTAAGATTCTCTAGGTACTGTTTCTACTGAGTCTCAAGTTTCTACCTCTCAATATTTTTCTACTGCTACTCTGGTTGCATCTCTTTCTGAAGAGCATAAAGATTTATCTAAGATCAAAAAACCAAAAGCTGCTTCAGGTTCTTGTACTCTCTCTAAAAAAGCTAAATAAAGTTTGGTCTTTAAGAAATGGGTTGTCAAAACTTCAGCTTGTTCTTGTCTGAACTCGCTGTTGGTTTCTAGCTTTTTTAATTCTGTTTGGAAAAATGTTCCTGTGCAATTTGATATCCATGGTTGGAATTTGCCTAGTCCTCTATGAGTTTGTCCTGCTAGTACTTTGGCCACTGTTCCTTCAAATGGCCCCCTATTTTTCTCCAAAATGGCAAAGACGTTCTAAGAAGGCTGTTGCTTCCAGTTGTGCTAATTTGGATAAAAGCATAATTGTTCATCCCAAGTTTTTGCTTCTCCATTGCAATACAGAGTCATTTATGAATTTAATATTAGCATGATTTATATGAGAACCTGCTTGTATAATTTGCATCATCAAAGTTGTGAGGTGATTTTAATTGATTTGCATAAAATTGTTATGATAATTAGTTATTAATTCTATATGATTTAATTAATATATGTATTCTTATTACTTTAGAGTAGGTTGGTAGTAATTTTTATATCAGATCTTGGCAGTTATTTCTTTGTTGTTTTCTTCAATGTTTTCATGATAAGTCTATTAAGTACTCATCATCATTGTGCAAGGCTTATGAGGAAGTAAGAGTGTTTTTTATTGTCTGCATTACACAGCTTAGATGGATGTTGCCCATCTATCCTCGACTGTTTTTATTTTACTGCACATCATATTTTTTAGGATAGTAAATGTAGGACTAGTAAATGTAGACTTTTTGGTTCTTTAGTTCCATCGGTTGCTCTAGTTAGTTCTTTGGACTTGTATTAATGCTTACAAGTTTATTTATATTCATAGTCTCTAAATGCTTATGAAATTATAGGCTCATGTAACATTTGCTTGTAAGAGAATAAAGACTACAATTTATCATAATCTTTCAATGTGATTCTACTGTTTTAGGAAATATTATGCTTTTTACGTAGTTCTTGATGCTAAATCCTATTTACTATTATTGCCAGATTTATGGAACCAATTCTTCCATGCTACCATAGTATGAGCAAAATATTAAGGTAAATGGTATTTCAAATTAAAAATGTTAAATTAATTTGCTACTTGATTTACTGAATTTGTGCATGAATATTAATTATAAATTTATATTTTAAATTTTACAGGTCTTTAAAACAATGGACAATGCAGATATGAGTTTCATTATGCATTTTTCTGAAAATTCTAGGGGAATAGAAAATAGTATAGATAGGGGGCTGCTTTTATGAACAAATTTGTACGTGACAAATATAATATCAAATAATTACGAAATATCGATGTATTTTGTAACTAATATTTTGCAATCTATGAAAATACTATTTATTATAATTTTGGATATATATGTATGTGAATGATGTGTAGAAGTAATATTCAAATAAAATATTTTATTTATTTTGAAAATTTATTATTAATTACCAAATTTCTTTTCAGCGAAGAAAAATCCGATCGCTAAAATGACTCTTTAACAACAGAAAATTCTTTTGTTAAAAGTGAATAAAATTAGCGAAGGGAAAATCCAATCGCTAAAAGGTATTTTTAACGACTGAAATTCCCTTCGATGAAAGTGAATACAATTAGCGAACGAAAAATCCGGTCACTAAAATGTATTTTTAACGATAGAAAATTCCTTCATTAAAAGTGAATACAATTAGCGAAGGGAAAATTCGGTCGCTAAAAATTACTATTCAACGACCAGAAACGTTCCGGTTGTTAAAGACATTAACGACCTGATTCAAAATCCGGTTGTCTATACCTTTAACGAAGGGGCTTTTACCCACCGAAATTTTCGGTCGTTGAAGACTTTCAACGACCAGATTTGGACTTTTAACGACCGAATTTTTTTTCGTTAAAACACATTTTTCTTATAGTGAATATTATAAAAAAATTATAGAAAATGTGTTTTCTGCCTTTGGATATTTTTTCAAAAATTTTGAATTTTGTCCTTACTTATTGACTGAAATATGTTTCAATTATATGAGTTTATACATTAGTGTATAAAATTTTTTATAACATGTTGTAGAAATATTAATAAGGACACCTATTCTTCCTAAAACTCCGCATGGAATCGCTTTAAAAAATGTAAGAGTGCAATCAGTAAGTAACATGAGAATGCATAGGAAGATTCGAGCTAACGATATTGATGTAATGGTGCATCATATAGTGCATGTGCAAAACAAATGCAAGAGTGCATTTGAATTAGTGGTTTGAGTAAGGAAGGGATGATAGAGTCTTCATTAAAGTGTTAATTGACTCATTTGAATATCATCCATAACTAAGAAAGTTATTGGAAACTACCTAATTCATAACAGATAGATTTTATAGAAAATCTATTTTCCACTTTTTGGTTAGAGTTGCCAAAAGAAAAGTGTTAAGGAACAACACTAAATCTGTGATGACATTAAGGAATGCAAGTAGAGTACATTGTCCATGGATTAAGCGAACTAATGGTTTACTAGATAAGTTAGTTAACACGCTGAAAGAAATAATCCCATTATCAAGAAAGATTTTATGAAATCTGGACTTTTAGAATAAATTAACGTAAGTGTCAATTTTAGTTAGCGTTCTTTAAATGGGATTCTTGTTTCCTGTTGTTATTTTAAACATTAGTGTCTAAACAATGAATTATTGGATTTAGTTTTGAATAAATGTATAAGACATTTATTAAATATTTAATGGCTTTTAACTTTTTAATAAATGTGTTTATTTAATTGTTAATTGTCTTACAATATTTTATGAGTAAAATAATTGCATATTTATTAAGTAAAGGCTTAATAACCAAAACCAATAAAATCTCCTCGTAAGTTTGAGAACTTAATAATCTAATAATTCAGATTTGCTATGTATGAAATTTTAACTTGTAAAGTTGGACATTAAAACTTAGAGGGTAATTGGATATTGCGAGTAGCTTTTTTGAATTTAAGCCCAATAGAAAACTTTACTAGGTTATTATTTTAGATGCATAGTAAATAGCATGTATTGCCTTATCTCCCTTAAAAATGTGAAAGATTGTTCCATTTGAGATCAGAGGATTCAAATAGTTACTGCTTTTAAGTCAATTGTTGCCGAGCTTAATAAAGATATAAAGCTGAATGGCAATAATTTTGAAATTCGGAGTATGAAAATTCAATATGTGCTTGAAGAGCAAAAAGCTTTTGAACCCTTAAGTTTGGTTATGGCTGAACCTGAGGATGGCACTATAGCCCAGCATAGGTGAGACCGAGATGCCTATGTGGCATGGAAAAAGAAGAATCCTACTGCTCGAATCATCTTACTCAGTGCAATGGATGATGACATCACTAAGCAGTTCCGCAAGTATCAAAATATAATGGACCTATGGATCACTTTACGCGAAAAGTTTAGAGGCATGTCTCTGACTAAGCTTCGATCATTAATGATCAAATTTGATACTAATCAGAAGAAGTCTGATCTTTTGATACGAAAATATCTAAGAGAGATGGAAAAGGAGTTGACTAACGAGCAGCAGACCCAAGCTGTTATCCGTTCTTTGCCCAAGAGTTGGGAGCATATGAAGATGCAACTAACTCAAATGGATAAGCATTAAGACATTTGAGGATGTCACTTGTCACATGCACCTTGAAGGGGACCATCTAGTAGCGATAAAGGTCAATGACTTAGTGCATATGGCACAATCCTATTCTAATAGAGTGAGTTCTAATCAGAACAAGAAAAGAAGCTTTAAAGGTAGGGATAATAAAAAGGCTCGAGAGCCTAAAAAGTAAAAGGTAAAACTTAATTAAATGAGGTCCAAAGAAAAAAAGAAGGTAAACATTTCAAGAGTGAAATGTTTCAATTGCCAACAGAAAAGACACTATGCAAGAGACTGCATTGTGCCCAAACAGATACACTATTTTGACTCAAAACTGAGTGAAATTTATGTATCCAGTTCTAAATTTCATCCTTTATAGGTGATAGATTCAGAAGCAATGGACCATGTTACAAAGGATTAAGATGCCTTTTTAGGAATTTAGTTTTCTTGTTTTATTAACGAAATTTGGTTTCGATTTAACTTTTAATGGATATCAGTATGCACCTGGGCTTGAAGGATGTTTATTATGGTTATGGTTATAGATTGAACGATTTTATTGTTATAGATGTGGACCATGACTATAAGAATAAATTTAGTTTTTCTTTAATTTTTTCCTTCTTCACATAGTTGTGAGAATAATGTGAAATTATTGCATGCAAGATTAAACCATATTGTGCAAGTCCAAATGAGTCGGTTAGCCAAAATAGGTTAAATAGGTGATTCAAATAAAGTTGAATTGCCTACGTGTGAGCAGTGCCTAAAAGAAAAACTAGTTAAAAAATCAATTGGAAAAGGAACTAGAGCCGAATATCTATTGCAGTTAATTCATTTTGACATATGCGCTTCAAATGAATGTGAAGGCAGGGCATGAAACTCACTACTTCACCACATTTATAGATGACTATACTGGGTATAGTTATGTCTATTTGATTTTTCAGAAGTCAGAATTATTGAGTTTCTTCAAGACTTATATGAACCTAGTTGAGAATCAATTAGACAAAAGGATTAAACCTTTAAGAACTAATTGAGGTCTGGAATATCTTTCAGATAAATTTAAAGCTTTATATGATGAAAGGATAATTGAACATTGCGTTGTCTATTCCTAGAACTCCACAACAAAATGGAGTTGCGAAAAGGAGAAATAAAACTCTCTTAGATATGGTTAGATCTATGATGACAGAGATAAATTTGCCAATCTCTTATTGGGGAGATGCTTCATTGACTGCCACATATATTCTAAACCGTGTGCCCTCCAAATCTATTACTTCCACACCTTATGAGTTATGAACTGGTCGAGAACGTAACCTAAGCCATTTATGACATTGGGATTATACTGCTTACGTCAATGATACCTCAAGTAAATTTAGTAAATTGGGATCAAAAGGTAAAAAAAAAATATTTATATGAGATATTCTGAAGTATCAAAAGGATACGTATTCATAAGTTAGCAAGAGAATGATATTGTGATAGAATTTGAATCACGAGATGTCATATTCTTAAAGAATGAATTTTCAAATTTGGGCGAAGTGAACCAAGATTTTACTTTCTATGAAACTCAGTAAGAGGAACCATCATGATCACTCTATCCAAGTGGGAGGGAGTTTGAGGAAGAAGATCTTCCTCCAAACGATCTGGATGTTCATGACCATATTTTTTAGTGGGAGTATTCTTGACTCCAGTGGGAGTATGGAATATAATCCCAATGGAAGCATTCTGAATTATGATGAATATATGAGATATGTTTATCAAGATTCAGAACTGTAAAAATCTAAAAGGATAAGTGTTTCACGCCAATGATTTGAGATCGAAGGCTCGAACGAAACCCTTTTGGTTACCCCACTGTGACGCGCGCCGAACCTAGCAAAAGCCCTCATTGAACCCGCTTTTAGGGCTCGAGAGATTGGTTCGTGTCTTTTTGATCTTGGGTGCCATGAGACATTTTGGATGCTTCCTTCCCAATAGAACATTGGAAAGGATCATCTAGCCTCACGATGCCTTCAGGTACCTTTGAGGTATTTTGGAGTCGCCACCCAATTTACAAGAAATTGGGAAAGGTCTCTAACCTCTATTGATCTAAAACCAGAGATGGTGTCCGAAACTTCACTCTTATTTATGTTTTGGTTAATTATAAATAAGTTTTTAAATTCGTAAAATTCTATCTCTCCTCTCACACGATTAGTGCATTTAATTAAAAGCCCATTGCAAGCAAAAAGTAATAAATAAAATCTGTAAAAAAAGCGATAAATAAAGCGATAAAGAAAAGCAATAATCACGTCAAGCATACAATTACAAGAAGAATTGGGACAGAATACAATCCCAAATGAAAGAAAGCTAAAACGAAAGTTAGAACGGAATACAATCCCAAATAAAAGATAAATAATGTTGCCCCAAAAATAATTAATTACTAGGGCCCAAAAATATATGAGCATAAATTTAAAACAAGCAAACAAAATCAAACATAAAAAGACATGCATAAATTGGGGCATTCGTTTGATTTAGGAACATTGGTTCCTTCATGCTCACTTAAAGAGGGATCGAAAAGTTATTCAATTGTTGGCTTGAAAAACCGGGATGAGTGATCCCATTTTGGAGAAAATTTAACTCTTCGTTTTAATCGTGATGTTTTACATTCCTTGGCTAAAATGAGGGACATCGGTCCCAATTTTGTTAATAAAAACCCAATTTAATTATAAAATATTTTTGTGATTTTTTACCTCACATGTGCACAAGATAAAACCATTTTATTTTACAAGCAAACATAAACACATAGAGGGATAGGAAAGAATCCGTGTGGTCATGGGGACACTCATGCAAGGCAAACCAAATTTAAATCCTACACAAAAAATAACATTAAAAATATTAGTAATAATTCTAAAAAATTAATCAAATAAAGATAAAATAAACATAGGACATGCTAATTTAATATACAAATGATTTACATGCAAAGAAAATTAAAATAAGTCATGCAAAAGCCTAGGAATAATAATAATAAAAAAACAATGTCAAAATAATAGCAATAATAACAATAAAGTAACAACGATAATAATAATAATAATGATAATAATAATAATAATAATAACAATAATAATAGTAATAATAATAGCGATGGTAATCAAATTGACAACAAACCTAAACATGTTAATAATGATAATACTAATAGGAAGAGTAACAGTAGAATGACCAAACAAGCAAATCTATTCACAATAATAATAATAATAATAATAATAATAATAATAATAATAATAATAATAATAATAATGATAATAAAGGTAGAGGGAATATGGACGTGCACAGGGGTGAAAGTATAACAAAAATGACAATAAGAGGGGAAAGCTAATAATGAGTAATAATATTAAAAAATGCTAGAAATAAATGATAGACATAGTGATAAAAACAAAATTAACAATATTGACAATAAATAAATGATGAACAAAATTAAATGAGGACGGATCCAACAATATTTACCTTCAGATTTTATAGATCGGAAAATAGGATGTCTTGATCTATTCTCCTTGTCAATTTTTGAGGTGATGAACACCCAAAATAACTTAAGAAAATCTAAATTTTTGAATATATAAAAAGAAAACTCAAGAAAATAATTTTGGCGGGGATGATTGAGCAAAGGAAATTAGTTTTCCTTACTCAAAATCAATCAAAGAATGAAATGTATTCTTTTTTTAAAAAAAGAAGAAGAAAAAAAAAACTCAAACCTGAAATCTTAATATTTTTGCTTTGAAAAAACTTTCGGCTGCTCTTTGTTCTTGAGAAAAAACTCTTTCTCTTTTTTTCTTTGAAAATTGCAGCCCCCCTAAAATGAAGATCAAGTTTTCATTTTGTTTCCTTGAATTGTCCCAAAATGGGAAGAGACAAAATGTTCTTTCATTTTTCGTTAACCAAAAATTGCACAAAAACGTGAAACAAACCGAAAAAAAAAACGGACTGAAAATTGACCAGAAATTGCAGGTGAAAACGATCGCGCACGGGAGAGAAGGGGCAAGAATGCCCGCGGGTCGTAGCAGCGCAACATGCGCCCCTATGTGCGCATGTCGCACTAGGCGACGTGCTCCCGAGGGGGCGCGTGTTGCCCCTAGCGACGTGTGCCCGAGGGGGCGTGCATCGCCCTCGGCGACGCACTTCGCCTGCTGGCGCACATTGCGCTTGCGGGTGCATGCTGTTCCCGAGCGGGCATGGCCCGCACGCGTGCGACCCGGCGCAAATAAATAAATAAAATAAAAATAAAAAGGACTAAAAATGTAAATTTTTGAATCAAAATTTTTAGAGGAACAAAGGAGATTTTCGACAAGGAAAATATCATTTTTGACACCTTTACTTGCGGCAAGTAACCTTTTCATCATCAGGTAATCCTGATATTGGACCATCTTGGGACCCGGTGTCTACAGTTGCCCCCAATTTTGGAAAACTTAGAACTTAGGTGCCTAGGTGAACCAAAATTCAGAAAAGAAGGGAAGCGACGTGTACCTAAGGTGGTCGCTTTCCCAGGATGGATGATATTGTTGGAGTGGTTATCTTTTGTTGAAGCGGTAGCGTCGTGATCGTACTAACCTTCCGTGGAGTGGTAGTGCCGTCATCGTGCTAACCGTTCTGAAGTGGTAATGCCGTGATCATGCTAACCTTCCGTAGAATGGTAGTGCCGCCATTATGCTAACCGTTCTGAAGTGGTAGTGCCGTGGTTGTGCTAACCGTTTTGAAGTGGTAGTGCCATGGTCGTGCTAACTTTTCGTAGAATGGTAGTGCCACCATCGTGCTAACCCTTCTGATATTTGAAGCGGTAGTGCCGTGATCGTGCTAACCCTCTGTAGAGTGGTAGTGCCATCATCGTGCTAATTGTTCTGAAGTGGTAGTGCCGTGGTCGCGCTAACCTTTCGTAGAATGATAGTGCCGCCATCGTGCTAACCCTTCTGAGATTTGAAGTGGTAGTACCGTGATCGTGCAAACCCTCCGTGGAGTGATAATGCCGCCATCGTGCTAACCCTTTTGAAGTGGTAGTGCCGTGGTCGTGCTAACCTTCCGTAGAATGGTAGTGCCGCCATCGTGCTAACCCTTCTGAGATGGTGCCCCCTGAGAGGTCTTTGGTTGGTTGCTTGGACTGGTGTTTTGATTGATGTCGTCACTCGCCTTTTGTCGGTGTCCGCATCGAATCTCTCTTGCGCAAAACTGGAAAGCTAAATATGCAGGAAAATTGGTGAGCATGCACGTGAAATGTATGTGTCGTGTAGGAATGTAGGATAATAATTCATCTGAGTGGATTTGGAAGCGACAACCCATTTGGTCGCAATTTACAGTAGGATCAGTGCCCTCTGGAATTGCTTTTGAATTTCATGCCTTGGGGATCATGAGGTTCTCCTCTGACACCTGTAGTCATTCTTTTAAGGTAGTGCGTCCCTTGTGGATTTTCACACTAGATTTTCTCGACAGGAAATGCGTCCTTTTCGGATTTTCACATAACCTTGTGCCTTATTTTTTGCCTGGAATGGATCCAACTCAATCCAGCAGCTTTTATTCCTTTCATTTTTTGTAGGACAGACTGCCAGTTTTCACCCTGCCCTTTGGCCTAATTTTTGCTTAGAGCGCCAATTACGGTTTTTATCTCTAGTGGCCTTTTTTTTTTCTTTTTTTTTCGGCGTGGCTATAAGAAAAACTGAAGCTACTATCAGAGCCTCCTTCTATGGCAATTGGCAATTATTCGTTGAGACATCTTCCCCTAAACAAGAATTATATCCCCTCGCCCCCTCTGACGAAGGTGTTGCTTGATTGGGTGAGGTGGCGAACAAGGGTCAACTCTCGGTGCCCTTGGCTCTCCTTTCTGTTCTCTTATGTGGATTTCCCGAGACCACTTTCGATATTATCGCCTGTTGTGTTTGACAGTTCGGGGGGATTCAAGATGTCATGAGGCATCCTCTATCTTTCTAGGGCAGCATCTTATCTTCGGCCTTCACCCCTGAGCACCATAGCCCTTAGACACAGCTGCTTATAAAAATCGTCGAACTGCAGGTTAGAGACTACACCCTCGCCTCCATAAGTGCATATAAGAGAAGGGTACTTAGCCCCGCTGTAGATAATGGGACCCATTGGCTTAGGCATCTGGTCGGTGAGAGTAGAAGTAGAGTATAGCCATTTAGTTTTCAAACATTCAACAATGAACGGTATCCCTCTTTTTATAAAATAACTAGGAAATGATGAGTTAAAAATGCTTTTGTCTTATATTTTTTCGGAAAATTGTGTACATTTCAGTATGATTTCTCCATACATGATCACCATTTAACATAGATTCAGAATGCAAAATTGCATCTAATCTCGGAGTGGATCTTGTAAGCATCAGACTCCTGTTTCCAATCAGCCCTCTTGGGTTTTTTTAATTGGACAATTTCTCGCAAGCCTCTAATTTTTGCTCAGAGTGCCTTTTTTCGATTTTCACCTTGATGAGGCACCCAATCTTAGCAAAATCGCCTTTTTTCGGTTTTCAACCCGTGGGACATTTATTCTCTTCTTTTGATTTTTAGTCTTTAGCCATGGACCTTTTTGGGTCTGTTGATGCTGATCTATTATCCGAACTCATCTTCATTGCTGTCCATTAGAACCACTGCCCTTTTGGACAAAATTTTCTTAGGAGCAAACGGGTTTTCCCATGTCGGACTGAATTTACTTCGCGTGTCTAGAAAATATGGTCTCATTTGCTTGAATATCGAATCTCCCTCTTTCAGTGAGTGTTTCCTGACCCTCTTTCTAAATGATTGAACAAGGTATTTTCTGATAAATCTGGTTGCGATAGTAATCCCATAACCTGTTTTCGTTTAACGTGTTTAGCTGCTGTAGCCGTTGCTTCCATGACTGCCCCTAAAGATTTGACGTGCTTCGACAGGTAGCAGTGCTTTTGCCTCATGCATCAAGGAGGAAAGCGTGACTCTTGTAAGGGTTCTGACTGTAGACCCCAGCATGGGTCTCTTCCATAACTTTCTTGGCCTTCTTCTCGTCTAAGCACCTTAGCCGTATGTCATCAGCTCACCTCCCGTACTGCACATCCTCTATACTGATGAACTGGGCCGATAGCTTGTGAATCAGTCTTTAGGTCCTTTTCAGTAGCCAAGAAGAACGGCAAAATATAGGTATGTGTAGATCAACGGGATATGAACAAATCTTGCCCCCAGATAACTGTCCCTTGCCCTATATCGATGATCAATTTTTTTTTCTCTCTTTTTTTTTATTTTTTTTACTTTTTTTTTCTTTTTATTTTGTTTGTTTTTCATTTTTTTTGCGTACATTTTTTTCGCTCCCCAACAAGGTTCGTTCAAATCCTGATAGTTTATACATATGCGCACTTCTCTTCTTAACCATTGGGGACGTCGTTGATCCACCTAGTTGGGCATTACGCTTCAGTAAAAAATTTAGCCCTGGTTTTGCTTGTGGATTCCCCCTTTTAACCTTTCCTATCCCTCCTGGCTTGAATCTTTTGAGCTTCTGCTTGACTGGTTCATGATCGGGGTACACTGGCATAGCGTGTTTGGCGACTTCATAATTATCTCCTAGTATGTCTTCATAGGTCTAGGCAAATACTTTTTTATTTCATTTTATTTCATTCTCTCAAATTTTAATCTGTCTTCAAGAGTCATAACATATGCTATCAAGATTTTCTTTGGGTTCTCCAAAGTTTCGAGATTAAATGGAATGGCATTAGTTGAATCAATGTCAAATGTAAATATGCCATGATTATACATAGTGAAATCACAAGATACATCACACCAATAAATAAAACATTCATTTCACTTCATAAAAATTAGAATTAAAACATCGTCATTAAGTAGTTCAAAAATAAAAAAAGAGCATCTAAATATCTAACATCCTCCTTTCTTGCCAACACGGATGCTGTAGTCGATGGTCTATTATCATATTCAGGAACCATTCCCTTGCCTCCTCGGTTCCTCATTAATGAGGCCTTGAATAAGCTTTTTCAGAGTTCGACACCCATCAGTCTCATGCCCAGTATGCTGATGGTAGGCACAATACAGATCTGCTCGGTGACTGGGATGCCCTTGGTTCCTGGCGGGTTTTGCAGGCTTCGGCTGTAGCTTTCCCTTACCAATGAAATGAAAGAGGTGCTCAGGTAAAGGCTTATCCCAGATGGTATAGTAATCTTGAGTAGTTCCAATATTTGGAATCTTGGTGGCCCCAACATCTCTCACACCGTTATCACCGAGACTCGAGCTTTCCTGATTATCTCCCCCAATAACGTTGCCCCTTCCTTTAAAGGCCACCAGTTGTTTGCCATTAATAGGATCCTGCACTTGACCTTTCGGGATTTGGCAATCATCCCTCAGATATCTAGCGTGCCGATGACACTTCATATGCCCTCGATTTCTGGCTGGCTTAGCCAACCATGAACGCAGGTCCCCCTCTCATGCTTGAGGCAAAGATTCGTCTATGCCGAAACCACACTTTTGGGCTGTTCTAACTACTGATACCTATTCCATTCCCCAAGTGCTGACACGACTGTTACACCCATTCAGTCTACCTCTCTTTTCTAAGTTCACCGAGACTTCCTTGCGAGCAGCCACAGTAGTCGCAAGTTTGGCCTTTGAAATTTCTTCCTCGAGGACGTCCATCCTTCTTTTCAGGCCTCGTACCGCTGCCATAAACCCATTCTCTGAAGCATGCCCTTTGATTTTTTGCTCAGATGACGAAGTAATAGGCGATTCTCCTCTGGACTCAGTGGGTGGTATGCATGCTTCCTTAGTTAGATCATGCTCTTTTTGGGGCATGGTAGGAGCAATAAGCTACTGCCCGGCAAGTGGCATTATGGCGGCGACTAAATTCTCCATGATAGCCGTCGTCCGGGCTTCAAACTTTTCAAACCTCCCTTCTATCTTCTTCCACATTGCCTCCTTAACTTTAGGCATTTCGCCCTTCACTGGGGTTGAGTTCTCTAGGCCTTCCTCAAAGTAACCGTCATCAAGTTGTACAACCCTTTTAGGTTTGGGTAGACTCAGTCACTAGTGGGAGTACAATCACCAAAGGATCCTTCCTAAGTGGATCTGATTTCTCTGGTCCTATTGTAGGAGCAATTAGTGGCTGCCCAGTGGGCTGGGTCATTGTAGCAGTCAGATCCCTCATCATGGCCATTACTCTATTCTCAAATTCCTCCAATCTCCTACTTACTTCTTCAGTAATCAAAGCATGGATCGCCTCCGTCTCTCTTGGAAGATCAGCCATTCTGTTAAAAAAAATATATGAAAATAAAGTCTTAATGCCCTCTAAGAGTGAATCTGAACCCCAAACTGATACCCTTCTTGGCAACTCAAAGATAGGCTTTCTGGTCAGCTGTCTGCTGGGATCCCTAGACCACTTAAATAAATTTATGATGGCTGAAAGATTTAAATTATCAGAATAATGCATGAATGATATATACAATGCATGCTTGTGTGTTATTCAACATTTACAACCACATACAAGCAAGTAGACTCTTTCAAACTTTTAACTCCCGCACACGAGGTCAAATAGTCTTTTTCTAGGTGGGTTTAACCCATGGGTCAACGGGTTCCAATGGGCACGTATGGTGCATGGTGAGAAACCAGCAGCATAACACTCTTGATTTAAAGCACATGCGTATGGGTTTTGGCCATTACGTATTCGAACACTTCAATTAAATTAAAGTGAACCTATCGGGACATGAAAGCCTTTGATAAAAGACCACTTAATTTGCTTGATTTTGTTTAATACGCAACGACCCACATCACAAGCATCGTATTAAGGAGCATGTCACCTAATGGAAGTTTCTATTTGCCATTACATGAGCTTTGGTAAAAGTGGTGATACTTTAGGTCTAGCCAAGCATGGTCCCTGCCAATGGATCTAGCTCATCAAGAGCATAGCGATCGATCGAATCTCCATTTGATATACCATTAATGGTACGAGACTTGGGCTGGTGATTATCCTTGACACTTTCCTACAATGAGTGAAAGTAGGGCCGTATTTCGAGAATACACCGAGGTAAGATGGGGGACCAACTAACATAGTTCTAAGGCTTTAAAATGATGCAATTCAATTTTTGAAAAATGATAGAATTTTAAGTTTTAAAAACTCAATTATACATTTTATCCAAAACACTTTCAGAGCAAAGTCACGAAGTATCCCCAGTGGAGTCGCCACTGTGACGTGCGCCGAACCTAGCAAAGGCCCTCATTGAACCCGCTTTTAGGGCTCGAGAGATTGGTTCGCGTCTTTTTGATCTTGGGTGCCATGAGACATTTTGGATGCCTCCTTCCCAATAGAATATTGGAAAGGATCATCTAGCCTCACGACGCTTTAGGCACCTTTGAGGTATTTTGGAGTCGCCACCCAATTTATAAGAAATTGGAAAAGGTCTCTAATCTCTATTGGTCTAAAACCAGAGATGGTATCCAGAACTTCAAACTTATTTATGTTTTGGTTAATTATAAATGAGTTTTTAAATTCGTAAAATTCTATCTCTCCTCTCATACGATTAGTGCATTTAATTAAAAGCTCATTGCAAGCAAAAAGCAATAAATAAAAGCTGTAAAGAAAGCGGTAAATAAATCGATAAAGAAAAGCAATAAACACGTCAAGCATACAATTACAAGAAGAATTGGGACAAAATACAATCCCAAATGAAAGAAAGTTGGAACGGAAGTTGGGATGGAATACAATCCTAAATAAAAGATAAATAATATTGCCCCAAAAATAATTAATTACAAAGCCCCAAAAATATATGAGCATAAATTTAAAACAAGCAAACAAAATCAAACATAAAAAAGACATGCATAAATCGAGGCATTCGTTTGGTTTAGGAATATTGGTTCCTTCACGCTCACTTAAAAAGGGATCGAAAAATTATTCAATTGTTGGCTTGAAAAACCGGGATGAGTGATCCCATTTTGGAGAAAATTTAACTCTTCATTTTAATCGTGATGTTTTACATTCCTTGGCTAAAATGAGGGACATCGGTCCCGATTTTATTAATAAAAATCCCAATTTAATTATAAAATATTTTTGTGAGTTTTTACTGCACATGTGCACAAGATAAAATCATTTTATTTTACAAGTAAATATAAACACATAGAGGGATAGGAAAGATCTCACCCAAGCGATGCGGGTTTCCTACGCGTCGTGACCCATCCGTGTGGTCACGGGGACACTCATGCAAGGCAAACCAAATTTAAATCCCACACAAAAAATAACATTAAAAATATTAGTAATAATTCTAAAAAATTGATCAAATAAAGATAAAATAAACATAGGACATATTAATTTAATATACAAATGATTTATATGCAAAGGAAATTAAAATAAGTCATGCAAAAGCCTAGGAATAATAATAATAAAAAAAATAATTTCAAAATAATAGCAATAATAATAATAATGATAGTAATAATAATAATGATAATAACAATAATAATAGTAATAATAATAGCGATGGTAATCAAATTGACAGCAAACCTAAACATGTTAATAATGATATTACTAATAGGAAGAGTAATAGTAGAATGACCAAACAAGCAAATCTATTCACAACAATAATAATAATAATAATAATAATAATAATAATAATAATAATAATAATAATAATAATAATAATAATAAAGGGAGAGGGAATATGGACGTGCACAGAGGTGAAAGTATAACAAAAATGACAATAAGAGGGGAAAGCTAACAATGAGTAATAATACTAAAAAATGTTAGAAATAAATGATAGACATAGTAATAAAAACAAAAATAACAATATTGACAATAAATAAATGATGAACAAAATTAAACGAGGACGGATCCAACAATGTTTACCCTCAGATTTTATATATCCGAAAATAGGATGTCTTGATCCGTTCTCCTTGTCAATTTTTGAGGTGATGAACACCCAAAATAACTTAAAAAAATCTAATTTTTTGAATAAATAAAAAGAAAACTCACGAAAATAATTTTGGCGGGGATGATTGAGCAAAGGAAATTAATTTTCCTTGCTCAAAATCAATCCAAGAATGAAATGTATTCTTTTTTTAAAAAAGAAGAAGAAAAAAAAAAACTCAAACCTGAAATCTTAATATTTTTGCTTTGAAAAAACTTTCGGCTACTCTTTGTTCTTGAGAAAAAAATCTTTTTCTTTTTTTCTTTGAAAATTGCAGCCCCCCTAAAATGAAGATCAAGTTTTCATTTTGTTTACCTGAATTGTCCCAAAATGGGAAGAGACAAAATGTTCTTTCATTTTTCGTTAATCAAAAATTGCACAAAAATGTGAAACAAACCGAAAAAAGGGAATGGAAATTGACTAGAAATTGCAGGTGAAAACGACCTCGCACGGGAGAGAAGGGGAAAGAATGCCCGCGGCTCATGTCGCGCCAGGCGACGTGCACCCGAGGGGGCGTGCATCGCCCTTGGCGACGTGCGTTGCAGGCGCACTTTGCCTGCGGGCGCATGTTGTTCCCGCACGGGCACGGCCCGCACGCGTGCGACCCAACCCGCATGTGCGACACGCAAATAAATAAAAAAAAATGTAAATTTTTGAATCAAATTTTTTAGAGGAACAAAGGAGATTTTCGACAAGGAAAACATCATTTTTGACACCTTTGCTTACGGAAAGTAACATTTTCATCATCGGGTAATCCTGATCTTGGACCGCCTCAGGACCCGGTGTCTACACCCACAAGATGAGAAAAAGCCAAAAAATATTTAAGAGGCTCTTTTCATGTCTAGATGAGGAAAAATAAATTAAAGCAATGGAAAAAACATGACATCTATTAAATCAAATCATGTTTGGAAACTGGTTGATCTACCGGAAGGATACAAACCAATTGGGAATAAATATATTCTTAAAGTAAAGTTAAAGCCTGAGAGAAGTATCGAAAGATGAAATGCTTAGATAGTTGCTAAGGGGTTTACACAACAGGAAGGAATTGACTATGAGGAGACTTTCTCACCTGTTGTAAGATTTATGTCCAGAAGGTTGATTATGGCCATAGTGGCGAGTTTGGATCTAGAGCTACATTAAATGGATGTGAAGACTGCTTTTATCAATGGAGAATTGGATGGAATAACCTGTAGGTTTCATTAAAAAGGGCAGCTGTAGACACCGGATCCTGAGGCGGTCCAAAATCGGAATTACCCGATGATGAAAGCAATACTTGCTAGTGAAGGTGTCAGAAAAATGCTCCCCGTGTCGAAAACTCCCTTTGTTTTATTTTTATTTTTATTTATTCTCTATTTATATGATCTATGTTTTTACTTTTATTTATTTTATTCCTTTTTATTTTTATTTTTAGTTTTATTTTTTATTTTTTTCTCGCGTGCGGGCCGGTCCCGCTGTGCGCGCAGCCATGCGCGCGGAAAGAAGCTCCGCGTGCGCAGCAGCAGCGCGCGGAGGAGGGTCTCCGTTGCGCGCGGGGAACGCACGCGCAGTTCCCCCTCTGGCGCGCGCGTTCCCCCCCTCTCCACACGGCCATTTGGCCCTTCGACCCGTCGCTTTCCTGCGCCTATTTTTCTGTATTTTCCAGTCTGATTTCTCTTTTCTTTCACACTTTCATGCATTTTTTGATTAACTAAAAAAGAAAGCTTCCTTTGTCCTCTTCCCATTTTTGGGCCAAGGCAAAAATTAAAGGGGAGTTTCCCTTGGAAAAAAGGGGACGGCAACTAGTATTCAAAAAAAGAAGATTTTTTCCTCTCAAGTTTTTTTCTTCTCTCTCTAGCAAAAAGAGCTTGTTTTCTTCTTCAAAAAATCTTAAATTTTATTCTCAAGTTTTAATTTTTCTTCTTTAGCAACATCTCATCTTGGGTTTGATTTTGAACAAGGAAAATTAATTTCTTTTGTTCAAAACTCCCCCTAAAAATATTTTCTTAATTTAAATTTGTTCAAAAACATCAATTTTTGCATTTTCTTCAAATATTTACTGTCATAAATTTGACAAGGGGAACAGATTGAGACATCCCATTCCCGATCTATAAATTCTGAGGGTAAACATTCTTGGACTCGTTCTCATCTATTTTTTTGTATATTATTTATTGTTGTTAATATTATTTTTGCTATTATTATCATGTCTATCATTTATTTTTAGCATTTTGGGGTGGTTAATATTATTGTTGATATATCATTTGTTTGTTTTGGTTTGATTCTTTTGTGACTCCCATTAGCTTCTTCTTCTCTATTATTGTTATTATCATTATTATTATTATTTTTGTTATTACTATTTGATTTATTTGTTAATAGCATCATTATGCTATGTCTACTTATCTCATATTATTAGTATTATTATCACCACTATTATTTGATCTATTTATTATTAATATTATTACATTGTGTTTTATATTATTAGTATTATTATTATTTGTTTGTTATTATTAGTATTATATCATGGTATTTATTCATTATTATTTATTATGCTGTCACTATTATTATTATTATCTTACTATTGTTATTATTATTATTATTATTATTATTATTATTATTATTATTATTATTATTATTATTATTGTTGTTGTTGTGTTGCATCATCATTATTATTGTTGTTATCATTATTTATCATTGTACCCAATATTAATTTTATCTTTACTTGATTAATTTTTAGAATTATTACTAATATTTTAATGTTATTTTTCCTGTTTGAGCTTTATTGTGGCTTGCATTACGTGAGCATCCCCGTGGCTCCCCGAATGGGTCGCGACGCGTGGGGATCACATCGGGTTTGGTGAGAGCTTTCTTAATTCCCTCTCTTTATGTTGTGTTATCTGTAAATAATTGTCTTATTCATGCACGCGTGGGATAAAAAATCACAAAAATATTTCTATAATTAAATTGAATTTTTTAATAATAAAATTGGGACCAATATCCCTTGTTTTAGCCCAACAACAAAAACATCACAATTAAAACGAAGAGTCAATTTTCTCCAAAAATGGGATCACTCATCCCCGTTTTCATCAAACAACTAAAACGACTCTTCGAACCCTCTTTAAATAAACGCGAAGGAACCAATGTTCCTAAACTTCGAACAAATGAGAAGGAACCAATGTTTCTAAAATTAACAAATGTTCCTAAACTTCGAACAAATGAGAAGTTTAGGAACCAATGTTCCTAAACTTCGAACAAATGAGAAGAAACCAGTGTTTCTAAAATTAACAAATGCCCTGATTCATGTATGTCTTTCTTTACATTTGTCGTGTTTGATTGTTTCTTAATTCATTTCTTTTGGGGCTCTTGTAATTAATTTTGGGGCAATTCTATTTAATCTCCTTTCATTGGGATTGTATTCTGCCCCTATTTCCCTTGTAATTGTGTGCTTGTGTGTTTATCGTTTTCATTTACCGCTCTTCTTTATCGCTTTCCTTTTACCGCTTTTGAATGCTTGCGATGCGCCTTTAAATTTAAATGCATTGATTGTGAGAGATAAGAGATATAATTTTAAGGGGTTAAAAACTCATTTATAATTAATCAAAGCATAAATAAGAGTGAAGTTCCGAACACTAATCTCTGGTCTAGACCATTAAGAGGTTAGAATCTTTTTCCAATTTCTTGTAAATTGGGTGGCGACTCCATGATACCTCAAAGGTGCCTATAGGCGTCGTGAGGCTAGGTGGTTCTTCTCAATGTTCTATTGGGAGGAACACACCCATGATGTCTCATGGCGCCCATGATCAAAAGACGCAAACCAATCCCTCGAATCCCAAAGGCGGATTTAAAAACGAGGGCCCTTACTGGGTTTTGGCGCGCGTCACAGTGGCGATTCCACTGGGGATATGTTTGAGATTTCACTTAGAAAGTGCTTTGGATAAAAACATAGTTGGGTTTTTAGAACTTAAAATTCTATCTCTTGTCAAAATTGCATCATATCATTTTAGAGCCTTAGAATTACGCTAGTTGGTCCCCTATCTACCTCGGTGCATTCCCGAAGCACGACCCTACTTTCACTTATTATAGGGAAGGGTTAAGGATAATCATCAACCCAAGCCTCGTACTGTTAATGGTATATTAAATGGAGACCCGATCGGTCGCTACGCTTGTGATGAGCTAGACCCATTGGCAGGGACCACGCTTGGGTAGCCCTAAAGTATCATCACCTTGACTAAAGCTCATGTAATGGCAAATAGAAACTTCCACTAGGTGGTATGCTCCTTAATACGATGCTTATGATGTGGGCCATCGCGTATTAAATAAAATCAAGCAAATTAAGTGGTTCTTCATCAAAGGCTTTCACGCCCCGGTAAGCCCACCTTAACTTGATTAAATTGCTCAAATACGTAATGGCCAAAACCCATACGAATGCGCATTAGATTAAGATTGTTATACTGCCGGTGTTCCACCGTGCACCATATGTGTCCGATGGATTTCCTGTTGACCCTCAGATGAAGCCCACCTAGGAAAGAGACCGCACGACCTCGTGTGTGGGAGTGATAAGGTTGGAAGGATATATTCTGCTTGCATATGGTTGTGGATACTGCACAGCACGCTCGCGCATCGCATGTCATTCATGCATGTCAATAAAATAAATACATGTACAAATAATAATATTTTATCTCATGCTGTATGTGTGTATACCTTTCTGTCTGCATGCAATTTTTTTCACATGTGTATATTATCCTGTGTATAATCTCATGCTGCGTATGTATATATCTTTTCATCTGCATATTATTCTTTCTGCATGTACATATCATCCCGTGTGTGGTTTCTTCCATGCATCCCACCGTATTGTAGTAATTCATGGATCTCGCACTCATCAAGGACCATTTGCATAGCATCCATGCATCATATATGTCATCCATGCATCATTCTAACAATCTGAGTCTTACAGCCATCATAGATTTATCCAAGTGGACTAGAGGTTCTGACGATCGACTAGTGACGACAGACTCGCCCTTTGGATTGCTAGAATTAGTGCCTGTTTGGGATTTTGAGTCACTCTCAACGACTAGTGGATCATCTTCGATGGCAGAACTACCACGGGAGACTAGTGTTTTGACGGTACAAGACCTAGATAAGAGGCTTGGGGATTTTGAAAGGAGAATGTTGGCCTTGATAGAAAATATCACTGCTCAAATGGCACCAAATGCCAGCCAACCACCTGTAGCCCCTGCTGTTGAACAAGTTGAATTGTCTATTATGGAAGAGGCTCCTATAGCAGTCCCTATCGTATGATAACCAGATGTTAAGCCCAGAGCAGCGACACCTCTTGAGCCAAAAAGAATTCTTGACCCGAAAAATGATCTCATGGTAGAGAAAGAGGATGAGCAGGTAATTTCTTAGACTATGACGAATGAAGTCCCCAAGGGAGTGGATAACGCGGTAAAGGAGATAAAAGGTAGCGTTAAAAAGTTTAAAGCTCAGACAATGGCTACTATGGAGGATTTAGTCGCCGACGTGGTGCCACCTGTCGAACAATAGCCTACTGCTCCTACAATGTTGCAAAAAGAGCATGATCCGACTAAGGGAGTATACCTACAACCAACTAAGTCTAGAGGAGAGCCACCTTTTACTCCATCATCTGAACGAAAAGGCAAGAGGCAGGTCCCGGAGGATGGGTTTCTGATAATGACACGGAGCCTAAAAGGAAGTGTGGACGTTCTCGAAGAAGAAATTTTAAAGTCCAAGCTAGCAACTACCATGGATGCTCGCAAGAAAGTTGCTATGAACTTAAACATGAGAGGTCAGCTATACAGGTGTAACGGCTGTGTCAGCACTTGGGGAAGTGAAGGAGTATTGGCAACTAAAATGGCCTGGGAATACTATTTCGGCTTAAATAGATCTTTGCCTCAAACATGGGAGAAGAACTCACAACCAGGGTCAGCCAGGCCAGCTAGAGATCAGGGGGCAAGCCAGAGATACTTTTCTGACCTAGGCCAACCTTTGTCATGTCCTTTGAAGAAGCTTGAGGAAGAGGGAAAACTAAAACCCTTGGCACCTAGGCCGGCTAAAAACCAGGGGCAGCCTGGGCATAAGGAGAATGAGTAATGCGCGTACCACCAGCACACTGGGCATGTGACAGATAATTGTGCTATGCTGAGGCATGAGGTTCAGGATTTGATCGACAATAACCAGATCATAGATCCCGAATGCCGACAGGGTGGTCATGGGAGCTTAAATTTTTTGTGTAGCGATGGAAAGAACTTTGGAGGCACAGGGGCCCCAACCTTTGGAAAGACTCAAAGTTACTATGCCATACTGGAGAAGCCCTTGTCTAAACACCTCACTCATTTTATTAGCAAGGGGAAAATATGGACAATGCCGGCCCAACTTGCCAGAAGCCAAGGGCATCCCAATCACCGGACAGATCTATATTGTGCCTACCACCAGCATACCGGGCATGAGACTGATGGGTGCCGAATTTTGAGAAGGCAAGTTCTATATTTAATTGATGAGGAGCTGAGAGATGAAGAGAATGGTCCCCGAATGTGAGAATCCGTATTGGCAAGAGAAGAAGGAAGTAGCTATTTAGATATTCTTTTTTATTCCTGAACTATTTAATGATGACAATTTTTAATTCTAGTTTTATTGAATGAAATGGATGGTTTTGCTTACTTGTGTGATGTTTATTATGATTTCATTATGCATAATCATGGCACATTTACATTTGACATTGGTTCAACTAATGCCATTCCATTTAATCTCGGAACTTTGTGAGAACCCAAAGCAAATCTTGATAGCATCTGTTATGACTCCTGAAGCGAGATAATATTGGAGAGAATAAAAAAAATGAAATAAAAGTCTTTGCCTGGACCTACGAGGACATGCCAAAAGATAATTATGAAGCCGCCAAGCACGCTATGCCAACATATCTCAGAAGACTCAAGCTAAAATAGGTAGAAATGGTTGAAAGGGGAACCTGCAAGCAGAACCAAAGCCAAAATCCTTACTGAAATGCAACACCCAACTAGATCGAAAAATGATAGTCCCAATGGTTAAAAAGAAAAGTGCGCGTATGTGTAAACTTCAGGATTCGAATGAAGCTTGCTAAAAGAAAATTGGGGAGCAAAAAAAAAATTAATAATAAAAAAAAACTAGGTTATAAAAAAAAAAAGAGAGAAGAAAAGAGAGAATTGATCAGGGGGCAAGGGAATGCTATTTGGGGGCAAGCTTTGCTCAAATCCCGTTAGTCTACATGTATCTGCGTTTTGCCATTCTTCTTAGCCACTGAAAAAGACCTAAAGACTGAACCATAAGCCACCCAATCAGTTCATTAATATAGAGGATGCGCAATGCAAGGGATATTCTTGTGTTGTTACTGCTCATGCCTGCCACTGAAAAGACCTGAAGACTAATCCAAAAGCCATCCACCCAGTCCGTAAGTATAAAGGATGTGCTGTACGAGAGATGAGCTGATGACATACAGACGACATACAAAGAAGAGGAAGACCAAGAAAGTCATGGACTAGACCCATTCTTGGGTCTGCAATTAGAACCTTTACAAGAGCCACACTTTATACCTTGATGCGTGAGGCGAAAACATTACTGCCCATTGAAGCACATCAAATCCTTATGGGGTAGTCATGGAAGCAACAACTACAACAACTAAACACGTCAAGTGGAAATAGGTTTCGGGATTGCTATCAGACCTATCAGAAAATACCTTATCCGATCATTTGGGAGGAAAGTCAGAAAGCGCCTGCCGGAAGAATAAGATTGGGTCTTCGGGCAAATAGCTCCGGGTATTCCAGAGGGGCAGGGTAAAATCAGACCAACATATGAAGATCCATTTGTTCTTGAAAAGTTGTTATCCAAGGAAACAGCATCCCAATAGACAGCGAGGGAAGCAAGTTTAAAGAGCCAGATCGACATCAACAGATCCAAGAAGGTCCATGACTAAAGACTAAAAATCAAAAGAAGGGAATAAATGCCCCGCGGGTTGAAAACCGAAAAAAGGCGGCCTTGCTAAAATTGGGCGCCTCGTCAGGGTAAAAACCAAAAAAAGGCACTCTGGTCAGAAATTAGAGGCTCGAGAGAAAATATCCAATCAAGAAAACCCGAGAGGGCTGATTGGAAATAGGAGTCTGATGCTTTCAAGATCCATTTTGAGATTAAATGTAATTTTGCATTATGAATCTGTGTTAAATGGTGATTATGTATAGAGAAATCATACTGAAACATACACAATTTTTGCAAATACATAAAACAAAAGCAGTTTAACTCATCATTTTCTAGTTCTTTTATAAAAAGAAGGATGTCGTTCATTGTTGAATGTGTGAAATCTAAATGGCTATACTTCACTTTGCTCTTGCCGGCTAGATGCCTAAGCCGATGGGCCCTGTTATCAACTATGGAATTTAACGCTCACTGGTTGTGCGTACTAGTGGAAATGAAGGCGTAATCTTTGATCTGCAATACAATGATCTTTATAAGCAGCTGTGTCTAGGGGCACCCATTCAAGCGCATCAACCGGCTTATCCCGCTATAAAATTCTAGGGCACCCTCATGATAAGAATCAAACTCATACAACCACGATCTGAGACATAGATACACGTCGATTACACCTGAAAGATCCTTTACGACAGCTTTAGCCATGCACACATACACAAAAAAAGTGTGGGGGGGGGGGGGGGGGGGCGTTAGAGATGAAAACCGTGACTGGCGCTCTAAGTAAAAGTTAGGCTAAAGGGCAGGGTGAAAACCTGGCAACAGGTAGTCTGCCCTACAAAAAATAAAATAAATAAAAGCTGCTGGATTGGGTTGGGTCCATTTCATGCAAAAAATAAGGCACAGAGTTATGTGAAAATCCGACAAGGACGCATCTCCCGCTAAGAAAAGCTAGTGTGAAAATCCACAAGGGACGCACTACCTTAAAACAATGACTACAGGTACTAGAGAGGAACCTCATAATCCCCCAGAGGCAAGAAACTCAAAAGCAATTCCAGAGGGCACCAATCCAACTACAAATTATGACCAAACCAGTTGTCGCCTCCAAAATCCACTTAGACGAATTCTTGTCCTGCATTCCTGCATACATATGCATCTCACGTGCATGCTCACCACTTTTCTTGCATATGTTGCTTTCTAAGTTTTGCAGAAAGAAAGAATAAATGCCAACGCCAATGAAAGGGCAAGCGACATTACTACAGATGATCTCCCTTTAGCGGATAGTGTGTAATGCAAGACATGAGTCAGAATCTGGGGGGCAGAGATGCGCACCTAATAGGTTGTTCAGAACGTGATTTCGGGTTAGAATCCCTAAAGCAAAGATAAACTCTTCTGGATCCTTGGGAGCATGGTGGAGCAGCCAAGCCGCATCCTTAATGGACCCTGGACCACCTAGGACGTGGCCTATCCGTTTGTTGCCTTGCAGGAAATACCCAAGAAGAGCACCTCTCGCACTTTGTAAGTCTGGAGCAGACTCGGTGCAGCTCAAGAAAGCAAACCTCGCACTTTGTAAGTTTGGAGCAGACTCGGTGTAGCTCAATAGAGCAACCCTCGCTTTTTGTAAGTCTGGAGCAGACTCGGTGCATCACCACCCTCGCACTTTATAAGTCTGGAGCAGACACGGTGCAGCTCAGGAGAGCAATTCTCACGTTTTGTAAGTCTGGAGTAGACTCGGCGCATCACCAACCTCGCACTTTGTAAGTCTAGAGCAGACTCGGTGCAGCTCAAGAGAGCAACCCTCACGTTTTGTAAGTCTGGAGCAGACTCAGCGCATCACCAACCTTGCACTTTGTAAGTCTGGAGCAGACTCGGTGCAGCTCAAGAGAGCAACCCTCGCGCTTTGTAAGTCTGGAGCAGAGTCGGTGCAGCTCAAGAGAGCAACCCTCGCGTTTTGTAAGTCTGGAGCAGACTCGACGCATCACCAACCTCGCACTTTGTAAGTCTGGAGCAGACTCGGTGCAGCTCAGGAGAGCAACCCTCACGTTTTGTAAGTTTGGAGCAGACTCGGCACACCATTAACCTCACACTTTGTAAGTCTGGAGCAGACTCGGTGCAGCTCAAGAGAGCAACCCTCGTGTTTTGTCCGAAGCAGACTCGACGCATCACCTAGAAGGATGAAAATCGTCCCTCAGTCTATACGGTGACCTAAGGAGACGACTTTATTAGCATGACCGGGAAGACAACCGCCTCAGGTATGCGTTTCTTTCCTTTCTTTTTTGAATTTTGGCTCAGTTAGGCACCTAGGTTCTAAGTTCCCCAAAATTGGGGGCAACCGTAGACACCAGGTTTTGAGGCGGTCAAAGATCGGAATTACCCGATGATGAAAGCAATACTTGCTAGTGAAGGTGTCAGAAAAATGCTCCCCGTGTCGAAAACTCCCTTTGTTTTATTTTTATTTTTATTTTATCCCTATTTATATGATCTATGTTTTTACTTTTATTTATTTTATTCCTTTTTATTTTTAGTTTTATTTTTTATTTTTTTTTCTCGTGGGCGGGCCGGTCCCGCTGTGCGCGCAGCCACGCGCGCGGCGGAGTCTGTGCGTGTGCACAAGGCTGCTCGCGCGGAAAGAAGCTCCGCGGGCGTAGCAGCAGCGCGCGCGGAGAAGGGTCTCCGCGCACGCAGAGGGAGCTCCACGCCCGCAGACCTGCGAACACGGTGCCAGGGGAACGCGCGCGCAGTTCCCCCTCTGGCGCGCGTGTTCCCCCCCTCTCCACGCGGCCATTTAGCCCTTCGACCCGTCGCTTTCCTGCGCCTGTTTTTCTGCATTTTCCAGTTTGATTTCTCTTTTCTTTCACACTTTCATGCATTTTTTGATTAACTAAAAAAGAAAGCTTCCTTTGTCCTCTTCCCATTTTTGGGCCAAGGCAAAAATTAAAGGGGAGTTTCCCTTGGAAAAAAGGGGACGACAACTAGTATTCGAAAAAAGAAGATTGTTTCCTCTCAAGTTTTCTTCTTCTCTCTCTAGCAAAAAGAGCTTGTTTTCTTCTTCAAAATTCTTCAAAAAATCTTAAATTTTATTCTCAAGTTTTAATTTTTCTTCTTTAGCAACATCTCATATTGGGTTTGATTTTGAACAAGGAAAATTAATTTCCTTTGTTCAAAACTCCCCCCAAAAATATTTTCTTGATTTAAATTTGTTCAAAAACATCAATTTTTGCATTTTCTTCAAATATTCACACGTCATAAATTCGACAAGGGGAACGGATTGAGACATCCCATTCCCGATCTATAAATTCTGAGGGTAAACATTCTTGGACTCGTTCTCATCTATTTTTTTGTATATTATTTATTGTTGTTAATATTATTTTTTGCTATTATTATCATGTGTATCATTTATTTTTAGCATTTTGGGGTGGTTAATATTATTGTTGATATATCATTTGTTTGTTTTGGTTTGATTCTTTTGTGACTCCCATTGGCTTCTTCTTCTCTATTATTGTTATTATCATTATTATTATTATTATTATTGTTATTGCTATTTGATTTATTTGTTATTAGCATCATTATGCTATGTCTACTTATCTCATATTATTAGTATCATTATCACCACTATTATTTGATCTATTTATTATTAATATTATTACATTGTGTTTTATATTCTTAGTATTATTATTACGGCTATTATTTGTTTATTATTATTAGTATTATATCATGGTATTTATTCATTATTATTTATTATGCTGTCACTATTATTATTATTATTATTATCTTACTATTGTTATTGTTATTGTTATTATTATTATTATTATTATTATTATTATTATTATTTTTGTTGTGTTGCATCATCATTATTATTGTTGTTATCATTATTTATCATTGTACCCAATATTCATTTTATCTTTACTTGATTAATTTTTAGAATTATTACTAATATTTTAATGTTATTTTTCCTGTCTGAGCTTTATTGTGGCTTGCATTACGTGAGCGTCCCCGTGGCTCTCCGGATGGGTCGCGACGCATGGGGATCACACCGGGTTTAGTGAGATCTTTCTTAATTCCCTCTCTTTATGTTGTGTTATCTGTAAATAATTGTCTTATTCATGCACGCGTGGGATAATAAATCACAAAAATATTTCTATAATTAAATTGGAATTTTTACTAATAAAATTGGGACCAATGTCCCTTGTTTTAGCCCAACAACAAAAACATCACAATTAAAATGAAGAGTCAATTTTTTTCAAAAATGGGATCACTCATCCCCGTTTTCATCAAACAACCAAAATGACTCTTCGAACCCTCTTTAAATAAACGCGGAGGAACCAATGTTCCTAAACTTCAAACAAATGCGAAGGAACCGATGTTCCTAAAATTAACGAATGCCCCGATTCATGTATGTCTTTCTTTCCGTTTGTCGTGTTTGATTGTTTCTTAATTCATTTCTTTTGGGGCCCTTGTAATTAATTTTGGGGCAATTCTATTTAATCTCATTTCATTGGGGTTGTATTCCGCCCCTATTTCCCTTGTAATTGTTTGCTTGTGTGTTTATCGCTTTCATTTACCGCTCTTCTTTATCGCTTTCCTTTTACAGCTTTTGAATGATTGCGATGCGCTTTTAAATTTAAATGCATTGATCGTGCGAGATAAGAGATATAATTTTAAGGGGTTAAAAACTCATTTATAATTAATCAAAGCATAAATAAGAGTGAAGTTCCGAACACCAATCTCTAGTCTATACCATTAAGAGGTTAGAATCTTTTTCCAATTTCTTGTAAATTGGGTGGCAACTCCATGATACCTCAAAGGTGCACATAGGCATCGTGAGGCTAGGTGGTTCTTCTCAATGTTCTATTGGGAGGAATACACCCATGATGTCTCGTGGCGCCCATGATCAAAAGACATAAACCAATCCCTCAAATCCCAAAGGCAAATTCAAAAGCGAGGGCCCTTGCTGGGTTCCGGCGCCCGTCATAGCAGCAAAATATAAGGTTTGTTGATTGATAAGTTCAATATATGTCCTTAAATAGTCATCAAGACAATGGTACTTGAGATTTCATGATACGATCATGTCGAATGTGTTCAACTTGATTGATGAAAACCATTGTATTTATAGTAAAAGCTCTGAAAGATAATGGTTTTTGAGATTTCATGATACAATCATGTCAAATGTGTTCAACTTGATTGATGAAAACTATTGTATTTATAGTAAAAGCTCTGAAAGTAAATTTGTCATTTTGACATTGTATGCAGTTAACATACTTAAAGCTGGAGATGACAAAGGGTACATAAATGAAATAAAAAATTGGTTATCGTCCAATTTTGAGATGAAAGATATGGGTAAAGCATATTACATTCTTAAAAGAAATATATCAATAAAATCCTTGAATGATTTAATATGCAATGCTGCAAACCCATAGATAACTCCATTGCTAAAAATTAGTTTCTTAGCAAAAATATATGTCCTAAGATGCCAGAAGAAATGGAACATATGAGGAACGTTCCATATGTTAGTGCCGTGGGTAGTTTTATGTATTAAATATTATGCACAAGACATGATATATACTATGCAGTGTGCATGGTAAGTAGATATCAATCTAACCTAGGCTAACATATTAGAAAACAGTTAAAAAGGATACTTAGATACCTCAAAGGTACAACAGACTATCCTCTCTGTTATTAAAGTAAGGATCTGTAATTGAGAGGATAAAAATATATTGATTGGGCAGGAGATGTGGATGAGAGAAAATTCACTTCAGGTTTTATATTCTAACTTGGCAAGAGTGCCATCTTATAGAGTAGTAAGAAATAAATCTGTGTAGCCGTATCAACAATAGAAGCTAAATTTGTCGCTTTCTTAGTGTAGTACAAGAGATAGTTTGGCTAAAATGGTTTGTGAGCCATTTAAGATAATTGTCTCAGAGTAACCTGTGATGGTCTATAGTGACAATTAGATGCCAATAGCTTATAGTAGAGCTAAGCATATTGACATTAAGATCAATACGTGAGAGATATTATTGCACGAGGAGAAGTGAACTTACAATACGTTCCTACGCATGATATGATTGTAGATCCATTGGCAAAACCTGTAACAAGAGATATATTTTGAGAGACACATTAGATCTGAGGTTTGCGTAGGATTTAATTGGTATTGTTTTATTTTATATAATCCCTTAACATTATTATTTATGAATAATAACCAAGTTCATTGTTGGCAATACATGAGTGTGAATGTTTATGTGTAGACATTTACTATTATTTGTATGAAATTGAGCATATCGGACAGAGAAGTAGCCCACTCATAAGAGTGTTTACCTTAGTTTTATCAATGAGTTGGTAAAAACTAAAATGAGGCAAATTTTGAACATATGAGATTGCTCGGGAGTCTGTTCAAAATAAAAATGCCGTCTTGCAGAAATTACAAGATTAGTCTTGTTAAGGTGTGAGATAAAGACATACATAAGGTTGCATGCTTTGGATTGAGATCCAAATAAAAATTGTATGGAATCTGATGTTAAGTTAAATGTAACTACCATGTTTTATCTAAAAGCCAGAAGTAGTTCTTACGTAAGCGGATTAAAGTTGGGTGTTTTGGTACATCGCAACCTTATGTTTCTGTATGGTGTTAAATATTTTTTTTTAAAATGTGAGACATGCATTCATTTAAAAGAAAAAAAGAACATCATAACACATGTTTTATACTATATGTGCTTATGTGACTGAGCAATGAGAATTTAATATTATTAATTTCAACTTTTCTTATTGTGAGACCCTATTTATATTTCGACTCTTAAAATCCTTAAATTATCCCTAAAGTATGGTTCAATGTGACTAGCTTAGTTAGTCTCCAAGAGGTCTTGGAGAAATTTTTGTCTAGCGGACCTAGCTAAAAAAGCTACTTGAATCATGATGGATGACATATAATAAAAAGGGAAGATAGCTTTTTTTATCACATTCAATTGGTTCGTAGTTTATCGGCATGTCTATTATAGTCTTTATGAGTAGAGATATAATAGCGAATATGAAAATTATTTTATGAGATTATGAGTTAAAATGGTGAATATGAGAAAGCTATCTTAGACATACGTGGAAAAGATGATCTTATTTTTCGAGACGCTATATATCCCTAACAAGTGTATAACACTAGTGTTCTCAATGTATGCTGGTCACAGAATCTATCTACATGTATAACTGGAGATTATGACTGAAATTATTCCGTCATGTGCGAGTGAAAGATGATAGAGTTGTGATACACCCATAACTCTAATTTGGATGAAGTCCAAATCCAGATAGAATTGGGTATCTTAATCTGATTTGAATTATCTATCCCTATCTCAATAAGAGTTTGAGTTATATTAGATATGAGTCTCTATTATTCACGATCTCTATAAATAGTTATGAGATATTAGATTTTAGCAATGAAAATTATTAAAGCCACAAGGCTGCTCCTTTTCTCTTAATCTTCCTGCAGTTTTTAGATTGTCAAATAGTTGTTATTATCCCACAAGTGGGTAAAAGTCAGATTAGTGACAAAAAACAAAAGAAATTCTTGTAAACGCTTCCGCAATATTTTCTGCATTACAAGAAAAGAGGTTTGTATTGTTATTTTAATGTTACCTCCTGTGTATATGTATTATTTTTCCCGTCATAAATAATATCGCAAAGTACTAATATTAATATTAGGTCTTTGTATTAAAATAAAAATTATTATTATAGTATTTGCTTTTGATGTAAAATAAATATTAATAAAGCTATTTATAATTAATTTTGTAAAATGAAATTTTAAATACTTTTTTATGCTTTGTTTTATTTGTGTCCCGTATTTTCAAGTATACAAAAAATTTTATATTTATAATTTAATTTAATTATTATAATAATTTTTAAAATTAAATTTCTTAAAATTGCATTTAAAAATATATAGTTATAATATTTATAAAAAATAACATATCACATGCAAATTAGTTCATACTTTACATGCAACATGAATTAAATGTTAGCGAGAGACTTGCTTTCGTTATATTGGCGAGAACTGTATTCCTAGTAAGAATAGCGAGGGTTGTGTCATTGCTGATTAATTCATATCTCATATTCAACATGAATTAAGTATTAGCGAGAGCTATAGTCCTTGCGAGGGTTGTGTCCTTGCTAATTAGTTCATACCTCACATGCAAGATGAATTAAATATTAGCGAGAGAATTGCTTTCGCTAAATTGGCGAGAGCTGTAGTCCTTGATGCTAGTGACAGTGAGGGTTATGTCCTCGCTAATTAGTTCATAACTCACACACAACATGAATTAAATATTAACGAGAGAATTATTCTTGCTAAATTGGCGAGAACTATATTCCTATCTAAATTAGTAAGAGTTGTATCCTCTCTAATTAGTTCATACCTCATATACAACAAAAATTAAATATTAGCGAGAGAACTACTCTCGATAAATTGTCGCAATATTTATTTTTACTCAAACACCTGCCAATATTTGCGATAGACATCATTTTTGGTCACAATGTTATCGCTACGTGGTGCATTTATCAACCAATGATATTGTTCTTGCTAACTAGTTTATTAAAAATATTTTTATAATAATATTTTGGAAAGTCATATATTATAATATTTATGAAGTATAATAATATTAAAAGTTTTAAGTGTAAAGCTTAAAATGTATATAAATCGACTAACAATTAATTAACGGTTAACTGCTGATTTTTAAAAGTAAAAATTATAATTTTAAATTATTGATTTAGTTAATCTAAAATCAGTTCAGTTTTATGATTAAAAAAAAAACCAAATTTCTTTTTCTCATCTCTAATCATTGTTTTTAAAACCGGACCGACTGATTGAACCAGTTCAATCGCAAACCGGATAGAAAATCAATTCGATTCAATGTGAAAACTTGAACTGATAAAAAACTAGATTTGCACAGTGAAAAAATCGGGTTGAACCGGAAAATTATGGTTGGTCCGGAAAAAATCAAATATATTCTAAATTATATTTTTATAATCCGAGTTAATAGTTGTTGAATATTGTTCGATTAAAAATTTATATTTGATTAAACTTGATAAAATTGAATATTATGTGAAATTATTTTCACTATATTTTTATTTTATGTTTTTTTAGATATTTAATAACTAAATAATTTAAATATAACAGAATATTGAAAAAAAAATGAATATAAACATGATAATCATAAAAATATTTAACGTCATAAAAATAAATTTTATAATTGAAATTAAAATTAAAAAATTTATAAATTCAAAATTACATTTTTCTTATAAATTCAAATATTTAATAAAAAAATTCAATTTTTGTGGTTAATTTTTTACTATTATTACTAAAAAATTAGTAAAATAAATAAAAAATGATTAATATATTGATATTTAATAATTAATAGGTTGTTTAAATATATTTTTTATATACTATATTTTTAATTGTTTATTAATAATTATATTTAAAAAAATATAAAAACTTCAATTCAACCCGATCGAATCAGTTGACTCCTAACTCAGTTGGCAGGCCGAGTCGACGGTCAGCCCAGTTTTAAAAACATTGCCTCTAATTTTAACCGGTACAATTTGCATAGTTGATAGAAATCAGAAAATGAAAGGTGCACTGTTCAGCAAGAGTGCTGAAAGTGCAGTAATTATTACTGTGAAGGATTACAATATATGCTTGCCATTCTTAATTCAATCTATATTTTAAAGAATGGAACTGTAATGCTAATCAGAATCATTTTCTAATCTTATTTCTGGTTATGAATTTGATTTGTAAGAGGAAAAAGATAAATTTTCCCTGTGGAAATTATCAAAATTTTATATGGACAAGTAATAGCTGTGCTAGAATTTGTTTTTATTTTATATCTCTAGACAACTTTGCAGTCATTAGCAACTCTTTTGTTAAACCTTCACTGTAGATCCTAATCTTCACATTAGAGCAAGCAAATCCTTATTTCTTGAAGATTAGAGCCTTCTTATCTCGGAAGATATTGCTGTGTATTATGCTTTGTATTTCGAATTTTAATGTTCTTTTCTTGAATAAGAGAGAGATTTATATATAGATCAACAATCAACTATTGCTTTTGCTGGAATGTGGAAACTAAACGGTAAACACTTAATGAACCTTAACATATAAATCCATAATTGTATTTACCTGGAATTGAATCCCATGAATTCAGATATGAATTTGAATGTTATGCAGTCTAATGAGCAGTCAAAGTTAATGCTAAGGCCAAACCTGCAGTTTTATAGGAGCTAGAGTACGTTGTGTATAGCTGCCCCAATTATGATAATTGCATTTGTTAACTGATTTTGGATGAATGGTTATCTGGGGATCATGCAACATCTGGTAGTTATTGAATGTTTGAATTTCAGCAGTTTCATTAATCTACTTATAATGTTTCCAGGTTCAATTCAAGCGAAGCACTTTGCAACCTCTAGAAAAAGAAAAAACGTTAATTATAAAATCAAGCCTCAACTATATGGTACTTTTTAATTTTAGAAAAGAAGTTTTGCAATGTCAATTTCAAACTTTAAATGTGCTTTCAATTTAGAGATTTCATTAGTTTTTCCATTTTTTAAAAAAATATTTTTTTTCAATTTTTATCTTATAAGTTATAATTAACATTATCTAAAATTAATAATAACTTTTTTATTGTTATAATTAATCAATTTTTATAATAATTACCTAAAACAAATTAAAATTAAAATTAAAATTAGAATAACTAATATTTTTACATTAGTTAAAAATCAAATTAAAAAAATTATGACCATATAAGTTTTTGTTATTTTAATAACATTTGAATAAAATTAAATAATTTTAATTTTTGAAAACAACTCTTATACAACTGGACAAATTAAATTGAAAATAACTATACCAATTATTTTTAGAAAATATTGAATAACATAAGGACATAATAAAATATAAATTATTTTGTGCATAATAGGGAGAATGAATGAGTGATATAACTAATGATAATTGTATAGAAATTTTTAAATTTGAATTAAAGAATAATAAAATGTCAAATTTTTAATTAAAATTTTATTTTTTATTTAATTCATTTTGTTTTGTAAAACTTATTTAAAAAATAATTAATTTTATCAATATGACTAAAATATATATATTTTTTTCAATTGTTCATTAAGTTTTAAAATAATGATTGTTTATATTTATTTTTAATTTGATTATCTTCAAATTTTTATATTTTATTATGTATTTGGACCATTTAAAATTTTTCAAAAATAATTGGTATTTTCATCTCTAATTTAATTTGTTCAGTTGCAAAAAAAAATTATTTAATTTTATTCAAACATGATTAAAACAATAAAAAATTATATGGTTATAATTTTTAGTTTGATTTTTAAATAATCTAAAAATATTAGTTATTCTAATTTTAATTTTAATTTATTTTAATTATTTTAAAAATTGATTAATTATAAGATAAAAATTGAAAAAAATAATTTTTCTAAAAAAATTCAATTTCTGTTAATTTTAACGAAAAAATTTAGAGAATTTGAATTTTGAAATGAGATTTAAAGTTTGTAACTGATATTAAAAAAGTTTTTTATTAGACCTAAAAGCTACCCTACCACTATTCCTACAAAATGTGAAACTTTTCGGTCACTACTTGTGCGGCAGTATCTACTACGTATCAATGTTGTCATTTATGAGCGGCCAAGTAATAAGTATGATCACATGGTTTGTTTTGTTTTATTTCAACACTTGAAATTCAATTTCTATGTTTTGTCGTTTGTGTTCTCTTAACGTTGCATTTGCGATGAAATTGAGCATTTTTTAAATTTTTTTACATACGTAAATACTCTAATTTTCTTATAAAATTAAAATTAAAAAATAGTTTTATGTAATTAAATGTTAACTTAGTTTTCGATTTCTCTGCAGGCCGTGAAGGTAATAATACTAGTTGTTATTGATAAAAAAGGGAAAAGTTTACATATCTATATCCTCAAACTGAGACATAGGAAATAATTCGGAAATTTCAATATCATTAGGAAAAACATAAAATAACAAAGGAAATAATTCAAAAATTTCAATAACATTAAGCAAAGAGAAATTAAGTACCTCTGGTTATACATGGTATTATATTTAAATGGGTACCCAAGTAGTTCTACCTTAAGTCTCTGTTTTAATCCACTTTGCTTATCCAAAATATTAACTTCTAAGACATACATATCTTATAACATTATTACATATATTATAATATTTACCTATTTGAAAAAATTTGATCATCCTTTGATATCTTGGTCTTCAGTATAGTCTGCAGCATAGTCGCATTGAAAGATCAAGCCACCATTGGGGCACTCAATCATAGCACACCCCATGCGATTCGTGTCGCGAGCAATAATATTTCCATAATGTCCACATTCTTCATCTCCAATACATTTCTGAGTGTTAAAGTCATAGTACGGTTTTTCGCTGAGCCACATGACAGTTGCATCAGTGCCCGTCATGACGTCACCAGTGCCTCCTGCCAAGTTTTCAGCGTAAGGTCCTCCCACAGAGTGCTCAAGTTCACAGTTTTGTCCGTGTTGGCTGGCTGTTCTTCGTGCATATTCTGCTATCTTAGGATCCCATCTTATAGGTTGAAGGCCAAGTTTTGCCCTTTCAGCATTATGAGGTACTAAAAACTTTTCTGGATCCCCTCGAGGAGAAGAAGCATAAGAGGGAAGGATTAGAGCTATGCCCATAAGAATAAAAAAAGCCGATGAGAGCTTGAGAGCCATGATATTGATATTTTATGTTAATAAAGTGTAATGTTGATTTCTTAATGAAATTAATTGTTGCATGTATGGCTTTATTTATAGGCTGGTAATGTATCGAGAAATTATTGCGTTTGACTTTTGAGATAAATTTAGCAATGTTAGTTATCAGTAAGTTTAGGAATATCATTAAATTGTTCAATGTTCAAGCGTTTTCCATTTTATTTAGAAAGAATAAATCGTTAAAAAAAAGGTAAATGAATCTATTTATAGGTCAGTGTTGTATTGAGAAAATATTACGTTTTAATTATCCGAATTCGTCCGGAAAAAGTGATACAAATTTAAATTCTATTAAACGTTGGCTTGAGCACAACTCAAATGACCCAAGTTTCAAATTTTTTTCTCTATAATATCGTAAATTATATATATATATATATATATATATATATATATATATATATATATATATATACTATTTTAACTTTAACCTTGTACAATACTTAGTTCGGTTACCTTTAAGCTTCCATAAGGACTGAGCAGTAGCCTGCAGTCCATAAAATTAAAAATTTAATTTAGTTTGTCGAAAAGAGATGACAGAGTACAAATTTAAAGTTAAAACATTTTTTTTTTAACTTTTATATATATATATATAAATATAAATGCACGCGAAAATTTGACTGAACTTATTAAAAATTGCAAACCAGCAATAAAACGATTTGGTTTAACATTAAAATAAAAAATGTAAAAAACCAAATTAAACAAAAAAAAAATCAGAAAAAATGGGAACCGATGAACCCATCACCAAAATGTTGTGTTTTATGTAATTATTTTTTTTAATATTTAAAAAAAATCCCAAAATTATATCTAAAACCTTTCTCACCTTCAGTTCGACATTTTCTGGCCTCTTCCTCTTCGTTTTCTTCTCTCACCCAATCCACCATCACCGGAGCTTCCTTGGCTGACCACCGCGCAGAGCGTCTATCGCCAGCCACTTGAATTCTTATTTTTCCGGAATGAATGATTCTGAGCTCTTTTTTCTTCCTCTCTCGAATTTCAATTAATCAATTGGTTCCCTTATGGTGTATAAGATATATAATTAGTTCTCTAATTTCAATTAATCCACACATTTAGCTGAGCTCGGTATTCTAACAAAACATAATTGAGCTTTATTTTGTCACGTACTGAAGAAATATAGAGCCTTTGGGAGGAAAAGATAACTTTTATTAATCATAAAATAACCAAAACACTACAGGAATATATACAGCCAAAGAACATACAACTGCAGCTAAGACAAACAACGATGATTTAGCCTAGATCAAAGCAATAGAAAAATACAACGCCACTAATTTAGGATTTTTGTTTATTAAGAAAGATCCCCTTCTTAGCAGTTGCCATTTCGATCCCAAGGAAATACTTTAAAACTCTAAGGTCCTTGACAGGAAATTACTGTCGTTATAGGTTCTTTTTTAATTTGGCAATGGAATCCGCATCATTCCCTGCTATGATAAGATCGTCTACAAAAATAAGAACCATCAATTTTTCAACTTTACCAAGCTGAACATATAGTGATGAATCAGCAAAGCTTTTTGAAAAACCAAGAGCTTCAAGAGCTGAACTTAACTTAGCATGCCATGCACGATGACTCTGTTTTAATCCATAAATGGATTTATGGAGTTTACAAACTAAGTTAGGATTACTACCTTGAGGATGTCCAGGGTGAAGTTTCATAAAGACTTCTTCTGCAAAATCACCATGCAAAAAGGCATTCTTTACATCCATTTGAGATAAGAGCCACCCATTATTAATAGCTACGGACAGAAGTACTCTAACAATAGTCATCTTGGCAACTAGGGCAAATGTATCTTTGTAGTCTATCCCATATTTTTGAGTGAAACCTTGAGCTACGAGTCATGCCTTGTATATATCAATAGACCCATCAGAATTGAATTTTGTTTTAAAAATCCATCGACAGCCAACGGCTTATTTTCCATTAGGAAGAGCCATTATACTCCAAGTATTATTTTCATCAAGAGCTGTCAATTCGTCTTTCATAGCTTTTCTCCACACCGTTTGTGTTTGAACTTCCTGAAAATTTTTAGGATCATGAACATTGGAAATAGCGGTTAAAAAAGTTGAGTGAGTGGGAGATATTTTTTGATAAGACAAAAAATTAGTAGCAGGATGTTTGACCGAATAGGCCACAAAATCTTGCAATTTTTTTGGTGGCTGTCGATTCCTTCGAGGATTACGTCTAGAAACAGGTGTTTGTATCAGAACATCTGATGAATCTTGCTCATGTGAAGTGATGGCAGCTTCTTGATGAACAACATTGTCTTTGTTTATCAAACCTTCAAAGTCATTCACATATGAAGAGGAAGCCTCAACACTTGAAGATTCATGGTAAGTCTCAACACTTGGCAAAGGAAATAATTCATGCAAAATCTCCCCCTTACTTGAAGTTGCAAAATAAGGAATTGATTCAACAAATCGTACATCTCTAGTAACATAGAGTTTCTTAGCGATAGCATCATAGCACTTGTACCCCTTCTTGGTTTGAGAATAACCCAAAAAAAAAACATCTAGCTGCTCTTGGATCAAGTTTGTCTCGTTGGTGCACAAGTAAATACATTAAGCAAGTGCAACCAAAAATCTTCAAATGAGATATATCAGGCTTGTTTCCCTACAATACTTCAAGAGGACATTTAAACTCTAATACTCGACTAGGTAACCGATTAACAAGATAAGTGGCAGTAAGCACTCCGTAGGACTAAAAAAATTTTGGAACATTCATTTGAAGGATGATCGCTCAAGTTTTTTCCAATAAATCTCGATTTTTACGTTCAGCAATCCCATTTTGTTGGGGTGTATTAACACAGTTAGTTTGATGCAATATCCCATTAGAAGTTAAGTAATTTTTCATGTTATGAGATGTATATTCTGTGCCATTATCGGTTCAAAGGATTTTGATTTGAGCAGCAAATTGATTGGCAACCATCTTATGGAAATCCTTAAAATAATTGAAAACTTCATCTTTTGATTTCAACAGATATACCCAAGTAACCTTAGAAAAATCATCAATAAAGGTTACAAAATATTTGAAGCCATCAATAGATATAGAAAAAGGACCCCATACATCAGAGTGTACTAATTCAAAAAACTGAGTAGTTCGAGACAAAGAAGTATTAAAAGGAAGTCTAGAAGACTTAGAAAAATGACAGGTCTCACAATCAACAGTGCCTGTAGACAAAACAGGTATAATTTTGGATAAAACAAGTTCAGATGGATAAGCTAAACGCTAATGCCACAAGGAGTGATTACCAACAGAAGATGACATAGCTTGAAAGCTTTTAGAAACCCGATGATCAGGAAAAAAATAGTAGAGCCCATTCAAGTGAAATCCTTCACCAATCATCTTTTTAGTGACTTGGTCCTGAAACACAACCTTATATGGAGTAAATAAGACTTCACAATTAAGAGTGTGTATCAATTTGTGAACAGATAACAATTGAAAAGGAAAAGAAGGAACATATATGACATCTAATTTTATAGTGTCAGAAACAAGTTTGATTTTGCCATTACCCTTAATAGGAACATTCTTTCCATTAGCTACTGACACAACAGAGGAAAAAGGGCAAAAATCACAAATGTTAGAAAGTTGATTGGATACATGATCAGTGGAGTTGATTTCACTCACGGTCACTCAACTTATCACTTATCGCGCAAAAGTAACCGACTTTTTTTTCTTACTTAAATGTCACTGAACTTTTAACATTTTTGCAAAAAAGTCATTTTGATCGGAATCCGGCGAGGACCCTCACCGAATTGATGATATGGCATGCCATGTCAGAAACTACATGTCGTTTAACAATATCTACAACAAATGCTACATCTAAATCAATTTCACTCACGGTCACTAAACTTATCATTTATCGCGCAAAAGTAACAATTTTCTTTTTTTTTCAACTTAAATGTTACTGAACTTCTAATATTTTTTCAAAAAAGTCATATATTTACTATTCATTGTCACGTGTCATATGCCATGTCATCAATCCGGTAAGGGTTCTCACCGGATTCCAGTTAACATGATTTTTTTGCAAAAATGTTAGAAGTTCAGTGATATTTAAGTAAGAAAAAAAAAGTCGGTTACTTTTGTGCGATAAGTGATAAGTTGAGTGATCATGAGTGAAATTGACCCTGATCAGTGGCACCAGAATCTACAACTCATAAATCATGCAAATTACTAATTTCTAATGCAGTTATAAAAGCTGTCATAATACCTTAACTGTTTTCAGCATTAGCATCGACCAAGAACCCAACAAATTTGCTTAAAATTGCCACAGATTCATTGCATCTTTGATCTTCATCTTTGACTAACCCTTGACCATGCTTTTCCTGTAAATAATTGTTAAAATCATTAAGCAAAGCAATTGGATTAGAGGAAAAAGATTCATCAGAGTGACTGGCTAAATGAGCCTTAGGACCACATTTTTTATCTCCTCCCCTTTTATCTTTTCTTGATTTGAATTTAAGTTCTGGATGAAGACTCCAACAATGATCCATTGTGTCTCTAGGTGAGTGACAATAATCGCACTTCAGGTCTGGTCTTTTTCCCTTATAAGGTTTCTTGTCAACCTGTCGATGAGCAAGATATGCATGAGCATCTGAAACATCAGATTGAACACTACAAGACATGATTTTTTTGCGAACTTCTTTGCATTGGATCAAAGCACAAACACTCTTCAGGGATGGAAGCTCAGCATTCATTAGAATATAACATCTAAAATCTTCATAATCAGAATCAAGACCTATTAATAACTGGAAAAATCGATCCTTTTCAATATGTTTCTGTAGAATAACTGGATCAACAGTGTGTGGATGATATACTTCCAGTTCGTTCCATAAGCCTTTTAACTTTCCCAATATATTAACAAATGGTTTCCCTTCTTGTTGGAGATTAGCAATCTCTCGTTGGATTTGAAAAATTCTAGCAGAATTGTTTTGATTACCATACATATCTTGAACAGCCTCCCAAAGATCTCCAGAGGATATAGTAACTGAAAATCTTAGCAATGTTGTGCTCCATAGAATTTAGAAGCCATGACATAACCATCTGGTCCTTTGATAACCAAGTGTCATACTCTATAGAATCAACATTAGGAGCCTTCTCTTTTCCATTTATAAAACCTGCTCTTAATCTTCTACCAAGAGCAATAGTGACTGCTCTAGACCAGGGAAGGTAGTTAAATTCATTCAACACATAGAAATCAATCTTTGAGAAGAATTGCTTTCACTATCAGTGGTAGCTGTATTAGAAGTGACAACAATAATCTCCTTTGAAATTTTTGTAGCATCATTGGTTTCGTTGCCAGCCTTTATAATGGTAGATAAAAAAAAAAGCACAGGTAGGATTTACTACTCTGATACCATGAAGAAATATAGAGCCTTTGGGAGGAAAAGATAACTTTTATTCATCATAAAATAACCAAAAAACTACAAGAATATATACAGCCAAAGAACATACAGCTGCAACCAAGACAAACAACGACGATTTAGCCTAGATTAAAGCAATAGAAAAATACAACATCACTAATTTAGGAAGAACTATACAGAGCACAGCTATATAAGGAAAGAATCAAATATTTACATAACTTCCAATACATACCTTAAATACAGAAGGAAGAAAAGAACAGGGAAGAGATTATTGAGACGGAGATGAGAAGAATGAACAGAAAGAATCTTATTGACTTAATTTCTCAACAGATACAAGATATAATTGGATTTTGTTATTTATGCTAACGAGAGTTAAAGGTAACCAATAACAGGTGGCATCTTCTTGTTAAAATACACCAGCTGTAACAACTTTAATAGCCTTCTTTGCTTCACATCTTTTTAATTTTGAAAATATTCCCCCACTAAGATTCCTTGTCCTCAAGGAAAAACGAAGGAAAACGAGCTTGCAATTCCTTTGTATATTCCCAAGATGCATCTACTGGAGAATGCCCTTTCCAATGAACCAAAAATTAAGTAGCAGGTACATTTTTTTCTTTTAACTGATAATTGGACTCTCTATCCAAGAGTTCGGTAACCGGACTCCTCCGGACATTCACCATGCCAGTAGTTCGGTTACCAAAATAGCTCGGAATCAGCATATGAAAAGTCATCATTCGCTGAAAATTTTTCAGATATTCAGCAGATCTTGATCACATAATAATCGAAAGTATCTAAAATCACTCAACAAATCCTTGAAAATCAGGAATCAAGCACCAATCAAGGAGTCAGAGTGATTTCCTTCCAATTGGAATCCCATTTCCTATTCTGCCTATGGAAAGAGCTTTATATAAAGGAAAGGAACGAGTATGTTTTCCTCTCTTTGGAATTTTTACAATAAATATACCTTAGTCAATTTACTGACTTGATCGTCAGAGCTTCCATTGTCAGAACCCCATCGGTTTTCTTGAGTTTTTCAGGTGATCTATTCAAGAGGACGCTACAAGAAGTCTCATTGTTATAATTTGCTGCGGTGAGCGTGTAACACTCTAAAAATTTTTAGTCAACAATGGATTTTTTTCCCGACTTGCCTATCTCCACTGCCCCATCAGCAAATTAGCCCAATACTGCCACCCAACCTCCGGTCAATCTCTTTGGCTAGACTCTTCGTCACTTACAGCCAGCTCAATCAGAGCAAATCTCCCTACTGCCAGCGCGACAGCTATTCCCACAAACACAAATCCATACACCAGTAACACCACAATCCATCACCATCCCAGGCCTAACTCCCTAAACAGCCCAAACACTCCTGACCGCCCTATCAATAATGGCAGCTCAAGCACCACCTATAACACCTACAACCATCCCCCTGGCACCACCCACAGTTTAGACACACATAACTGCTCAAATCCCCGCACAAACACCACCACCCATACCTAGAACACTGGCCCTTGGCGCAATAATAACCCTGACAATCGAGCGGTTTGAAAAAATATTTGAAGAGAGAATGCAAAAGTACTAGAACCGTAGTACCTTGCAGTATCAGTGAAACTTTTGATCCCCATTATCTAGGGATAATTTAGTCGCTCCTTTCCCCCAGATACGGTTACTGCACTTACCCAAATACAACCCTTGGTCTCATTTGGATGAATTTCATCATACCATACTGGTACATACCATAGAAAAGGCTGCCCTATGCAAAATTTTCCCTTAAACCCTCACAGAGTCTGAGCAAATATGGTTTCGTAATTTAGCCGAGCACTCGGTTTATAGCTTTGAGCAGTTCAGTGATATGTTCATTGCTAAGTTCGTAGCAGCAATCCGCCCAGCAAAGGTTTCGGCCGATCTCACTCTGGTTCATTAGGAGAAGGGGGAGCCACTAAGAGCTTATGTAGAACGATTTAATATGGTGGCAATGGATATTCAGAACTTGAATTTGGAAGTGGCAATCAATGCCCTCATTATAACACGAGGTGTCAGGACTTCAGCGACTCCTTGTGCAAAAAGCCATCGAACAACTTTATCGAGCTCATGTCCCGAGCTCATAAGTATATCAGAATGAAAGAGGCACGTAGGCTTCGATACAACTCTTAGTTCAGAGAGTCAGACAAAAGTTTTCGGCCGAGTCGTTATAGAAACAATGGGGGGCGAGACGATTCTAGAAACAAGGGATCAGGCGGCTCAAATTGAGCTTATGTTGTCACTGGGCCGAGCCATAGTGATAAATCGAATGAGAAACTGACACCCTTGACGGCTCTGAGGTCTCATATTTTGGCATGGATGTGGATGAAGGAAAATGAGCGGGTTAACTGGCCGTATCCCATGAGGGAGGATCCCAACAGAGACCAAAACCTTTATTGCTCCTTTTACAGAGATTAAGGCCATCAAACAAATGACTGTCGACAGCTAAAGCGGGAAAATCGAGTCTCTAGTTCGAAAAGGTAATCTCGGTCAGTTTGTGAAGGGCAAAGATAGGAATGGAAGAGATCCATCACTTTCACCTCGGAGATAAGACAATATAGCCAGTTCAAGTAAGAAAGCTCCAGCTGGAGTTATCCATGTCATTGCAGGGGGTAAACATTACGATATCTTCGAGGACTCCATAAAGCGAAAAGCAAAGGAAGTATTTTCCTTGGGGGCCGATCCGAGAACAGGAGGCTATGAAGTGACGTTCTCTGAGGCAGATAAAGCTCATGCCCGGATGCCTCATACTGATTCTTTGGTTGTAGAATCTCTGATATAGGACTACTTGGTTCGGAGAATCTTGGTAGATACAGGGAGCGCGGTAAATCTCATCACCCTCCAGGCGTACAGGGCACTGGGAATGTCTACCAATACATTAGAGGCCATATCGGCCCCGCTTATTGGGATATCTGGACAACCGATCAAGGTAGAGGGATCGGTCATGTTAACGTTGCAGCTCGGGGATGATGAAAGTGTTTGCAATTGTAGGAGCTGTTTTATGGTGGTCGATATACCACTTGCTTACAATGTGATCTTTAGGCGACCTCTTTTGGTAGGAGTGGATGTGTACATCTCCATGCGCAAGCTGCTGATGAAGATACCCATTTCAGGAGGTGTGGCAATACTCCGGGGAAACCAAAAAGCAGCACGGGAGACATATGTCACTATACTGAAAGAGGCTAATCAGGTTTTGCCATTAGATGCACTGGATACCCCAATAGCTCGGAATGCCGAGCCCATAGATTCACTCCGAGCTGGAACTGGGGAAAATTGTCGATATAACCGCCAACAAGATAGGTAAGGGTAAAGAGGCACTTGTAGCAGTACTTTCCGAGTTCATGGATGTGCTTGCCTGGCAGCGCTCGGATATCAAGGGCATATCTTTTGAGGTAATGTGCCACTCACTTAACATCCAGCCTAACTACAAACCAGTTAAACAGAAAAAGAGGAATCGTGCTCCCGAGCGACAGTTAGCAATGGCAAAGGAGACAGACATGCTGTTAAAGAATGGGTTCATAAGGGAAGTTCTTTATCCGGACCGGATGTCAAATGTAGTATTGGTAAAAAAATTCAATGGGAAGTGGAGGATGTGAATGGACTTCACAGATCTTAACAAGGCTTGCCCTAAAGATAGCTACCCGCTACCCAACATAGATCTTTTGATCGATTCCACTTTGGGATTCGAAGAATACGCCTTTTTGGATACCTTTGCGGGGTATCACTAGAGTCCTATGGATAAGGCTGACTAAGAGAAAACTTCATTTGTTGCACACCGGGCTACATATTGCTACCAAGTCATGCCGTTTGGGCTAAAAAACGCCGGTGCCACTTATCAGAGATTGATGAACAGGATGTTGGCTGATCAGCTCCGGAGAAATGTGGAAGTATACGTAGATGACATGATTGTGAAAAGCAAGACAGCAGAGAGCTTGCCAACCGAGATGGCAGAGACTTTCACAATCTTAAGAAAGTTCGGTCTCAAGCTCAACCCAGAAAAGTGTGCTTTTGGGGTACAGTCCGGTAAATTCCTAGAAGCTAACCCGATGAAAATCCAAGCCATTCTGGAGATGAAGCCCCCAAAGTTAGTTAGGGAGGTACAGAAACTCAATGGAAAGGTAATAGCCCTTGGCAGATTTATTTCATGTTCGGCTAAATGGTGTCTTCCCTTTTACAGTGCTCTTAAAAGGGTGAAAAACTTTAAGTGGACTCCGGACTGTCAGAAAGCAATTGAAGAATTAAAACTGTTCCTAAGCACACCATTGTTGTTACGTCGGCCCCAGTCGAGCGAAACCCTGTATATGTATCTGGCAGTTTCATCCGGAGCCATTGGTTTAATTTTGATCAGAGAAGAAGGCAGTCAACAATTCCTTATCTATTACACTAGTAAGGTTCTAAAGGGCGCCGAGCTGAGGTACCCCATACTGGAGCAGGTTGCCTTCGCCCTGGTCACATCAGTCATCAAGCTTCGGCCATATTTCCAAGGGCCCGTAGTGGTTCGAACAAACTCAAATCTTATAAAGGTGCTCCAGAAGTCGGAAGCATCTGGGACAGTTACTGAATGGGAAGCTTGGTTGGGGGAATTTGATGTTCGGTATAAGGCTCTCCCATCGATGAAAGCACAGGTTCTAAACCGAGCCCGTATTCTTGGAAGTTATATGTTAATGGAGCATCTTCATCTACGGGTGCTGGGGCTGGGGTGATCCTTATTGGACCCAGCAAGATAACAATAAGAGGAATGGCTCACATAGCATTTTAAGCTTCCAATAATGTAGCGAAGTATGAAGCCCTCAGCTTCAGTTTACAACTCGCCATCGAGGTAAAATCGGACTCATTGGCTATTTTTTCTGACTCATAGCTAGTTGTTAGCCAGATGCTCGGGAAGTTTGAAGCCAAGGATCAGACGATGCTTAGATACAAAGATTTGACAGTCGTTCTCCTCTCTCAACTGGAGAAACTGGGATGTGTATGGTCCATAGAGCAAATACCCCGGGTAGAGAATGAGGGGGCGGATACTTTAGCCAAGCAGGCTTGCCTCCAGAACCAAATGTCTTCTGCAGACGTCATCTAGTCAGTCTTATTGGCTCCAACCCACGAAACCTACAAGGTTCACTTGCAGGAATCGATGGATGGATGGTGACTACCGATTTATCAGTACTTGAGCATCGAAATTCTTCCCGAGGATCAGGTTCAAGCTCGAAAAGTGGTTCGGCGGTCCAGTCGATATGTAATCTTGGACGACCAATTGTACAGACGATCTTTTTCAGCCCCTTGGGCGAGATGTTTGAGTATTATGTGCTAAGAGAAATCCATGAAGGCATTTATGGTGTATATGAGAGGGCACAGGCTATAGCACGGAAGGCCTTACTACAGGGATACTATTGTCCTAGCATGGAAAAGAATGCTAAGGACCTCGTGCAAAAATTGCGATAAGTGCCAAAGGTTTGGTAATTTGAAGCATCAGAAGCCTACCTCCCAGGTTCTGATCACAGTCCTTGGCCATTCTCTCAGTGGGGTATTGACATTCTAGGACCTTTTCCTTTAGGTACCGAGCAGCGAAAGTTCCTGGTTGTGGCAGTTGATCATTTCACCAAGTGGATGGAAGCAGAACCACTAGCAATAATCACCTCAGTAAATATTATCAAGTTTGTCCAGAAGTCCATCATTACAAGGTTCGGAATCCCACACTCTTTCATCACCGACAATGGCAAATAGTTTGACTGTGCGGCCTTTAGAGGATACTGTTCAGAGCTAAAGATCCAGCTTTGCTTCACCTCTGTCTACCACCCGCAATCAAACGGCATGACCGAGGTAACTAATCAAACCATACTTGCAGGACTGAAGAAAAGACTTGATTCAGCAAAGGGCCTCTGGGTAGATGAGCTATACAACGTTCTATGGGCCTACCGAACTTCTCCAAGATCAGCAATGGGAGAAACCCCTTTCTCCCTCACATATGGGACGGAAGCGGTCATCCCATTTGAGATCGGTGTTCCCAATATCCGAACCTTAAGTTTTGATGTAGAGAAGAATGAGGCCAACCTACTGTGTCAGCTAGACAGGCTAGAAGAATAAATAGAGCTCACTCAAATACAATCGGCAGCCTACAAGCAAAGAATGTCTTCTTACCACGATAGGAATATCAAACCGACATTCAAAATTGGATAGCTCGTACTTAAGAAGGTTATTTTATCCCAGTCAGCTGCAGGGGGTTGGAAAGCTAAATCCGAACTGGGAACGATCTTATATAATACATGAAGTCAGGGGTGGAGCTTACAGGTTAAAGGATTTCTCTAGAAAGATACTTCCTCATTCATGTAACATCTCCAACTTGAAGATCTATTATCAGTAGTCTCACATCTACATCTTGATAGCTTGTTATAAGCTCTATTTATCATTTATAGTTCGGCTTTTTCAGTCTTACCGCTCACTCGGCTATATCGACATTCGAGCATTTTTAGCTAGTATTTTATTTTGTCTAGCTCGGCTATATCATCATACAAGCAATTGTACTAGCTAAATTATCAATAAAGAGGTATATTCATGGAAAAACGATGTTTTCTATTAAGTATGTTATCAGCAAAAAGTTTCTATAACTCCGCAGTTTCGCCATTGAGCAACCAAGCACTATGACAACGACACAGCTCGGCTATATCGCCATTAGGGCATTTATTCTAATATTCATCACTCAGCTCGGCTATATCGCCATTAGAGCACTCATTTTCTATTATTTATTGCTCAGCTCGGCTATATCGCCATTAGAGCATTTGTTCTATTATTTATGGTAAAGCTCGCTCAGCAATATCACCACCAGAGCATTTATTCTATTGATTATTACTTAGTTCGGCTACACAACCATTCAAGCATTATCTTATAGCTCATCAATCAACTCGGCTATATCGCTACTTAAGCTGCAGTATTATCAGTTACATTATTAAATTAAAACTCCTATCAAAACTAAGTACGTTATACTGCTCAGCTTGATCGCCATTCACTCTACGTTATCGTTCGGATAAACATGCAAATTATTATCTCATTCGCGCATAGATATTAAAATAATTGGATAGTGCAGTTATTTATGATAAGAATTCAAAGCGCTCGGTAATCAAATAATTCTTGATTTCACTAAGTCAAAAAATTCTGATAGACAAGCAAAACAATACAAAGAGGCCTATTCATCTGGGTACACATCGTCCAACCACGACCAATCCACATCTGGGTATTGCCCTTTGACAGCATCGAAAAGCTTTTAACTGTAAGCCAGACACTTATCGATCGCCAACTTTACGGACTTATACTCCAGATCAGAATATTTCTCCTCTAGGTTGATCTTCTCCTTCTTAGCCTCCTCGAGCTCAAGTCTGAGCTTATTCAGCTCGTCCTCCGCTTCAGCCACTCTCTTTTCATAAGTAGCTGCCCTTTCTTCAGCCTCGGCGACCTTATTCAATGCATCAGCTGCTTTGACCTCGGCCTCTTGAGCCATTTTCTCATAGTCCTTCAGTTTGGCCTCGGCTTGGTTGGCCCGAAACCGATGCCCGGTAACAGTTTGCATCTCCTTCTTCCAGGCCATTATCAACTTGTTCATTTTAGCAATGACAGCTCCGCCCAATATTGACACCTGTAACGGAATAGGCGAAGATTTAGAATATGAACAACATTCATCAAGAATGGACAACATAAAGGCAAAATAAAAGAACTCACCTCTATCTGATGTTTCTTTATAGCGGGCATTTAGTGCATCAGCTTTCAATCGTATCTTAGGGGCGATCTCCCTCGGAACGCAGGAGATCTAATGGATAAAGTCGGCAAATGCAGGGTTGTCCGAGGAGTAAGCGTCCCCTTGCTTCATCCAAAACTCGGATATCTAGTAAGTAAAAGCTCGTATATTCGCTGCCTCGACCCTAAGCTCTGAGCTTCCCACTCCAGCAGTGTCCTCGGGCGATAGAGGTTCGGTAGTAGTCTGGCGTTCGACTGAAGAAGCTTCCTCCACTTGGGTCGAAGGCGGAGTGTCGCCCGACACCTCAATCAGAGTCAAGGTAGTTGCCGGATTTGGTATGACCAGACTATGAGAAGAAGCCGCATGATGAGTCTCTAGCGAAACCTCGGCAGGATCTCGACTAGTTGGTGGTTTTCGCCTCTTGGCTCTCATCATTTCGACCATGCTCAGCTTGTCTGTCCTCTTTATCGCTACAAAAAAGAAAACAATGAGAGAGTATTAGAACAGAAGAACCACCAAAGGGTTATACCTTTTCTCGAACGTCGCGATGAGTCGGCCTGGGTTAAGCCGAACTGAAGTTGCTCCCTGATGTCTATTTTGTCTTTGGCTAAAGCCTTCCACCGAGCAAGAGTTCGCTCCTCCTCACAGAAAGGTACAGAGGGTTGTTATTCTTGTTGACGTATCGGCCCCAGGTAGTCCAGAAATTGAACTGGTTATCTCTATCCACAATAAAGAAGCGACTCTTACAGTTCTTCAAGGACTCCGGGTTCCTTAAAAAGATTCCAAAGCCGAGATGGTCCGCCACGCATTTGGATGAATTTGACCCATGGTTAAACCATAGTGATTCATTAGCTCAACCTTAAATCTGGTCGGAGGAATGCTCATCCCTGCCTCGAAGTCTGCCTCGTAAACAACTATGGTTTTTCTGCCCAAAAATTTGGCATTAGCTCGGACACTAGCTCCGGGAGCTCGGATTTGGTAGTTTTTAGGGATGGCCAAAAGTTCATATAGGTCGACCATCTCGCTACTCTTAACAGTCGAGCTAATTCTTCCCACACGAGGAAGCATTCGGGGCTCCTTCCTCCTTAGGGAATCTGAGTGGCTAGTGCTGGGGGATTCGAGAATATCCTCGCGAAGAAGTCCCTCTTCTACCCTAACTCTTTCACTGGAACTCTCAGAAACACTCATTGCAAGAAAGAGAAGAGAGGCAAGACACAAACCTGAAATAGGAAGGAGATATCAGAAGGCACAAAAGCAAGGATAAGAATAGAGGTCAGATGAAGCCAAAACCAAAGAAATAGGAGAGCAGAGCATCGAAAAAGAAATCTCTGAGCAAAAATAGAAGTAGGCTTGGAAGAAAGCAGCGGTATATATAGGCAGGGGCAAACCACTGAGATTCGAACAAGTGGCAGGCATTGGTTGGGGAATCCGGCAATAATTACCCCCCACATAACTATCGAAGAGATGCCATCGTATCATTAATCGGCACAGCCATCAGATCACACTGGACGAAGTTTCAGTACCCACCTTTTAAGGCGCCACGCGCCCATCTGTTTTCAATGCACCGTAGGTTGATGAACACGCGCCTAATTGGTGTCCCTTCTGAACGATCATTCGCTACCCTAATGACATATATGTCATCTGCTGGGGGGGAGTTATGATAACCGGACTCCTCCAGACATTCACCATGCCAGTAGTTCGGTTACCGAAACAGCTCGAAATCAGCATATAGAAAGTCATTATTCACATAAATCTTCCAGATATTCAGCAGATTCTGATCACATAATAATGGAAAATATCTAAAATCACTCAACAAATCCTTGCAAATCAGGAATCAAGTATCAATCAAAGAGTTAGAGTGATTTCCTCCTAATTGGAATCCTATTTCCTATTCTGCCTATGGAAAGAGCTCTATATAAAGGAAAGGAACGGGTATGTTTTCTTCTCTCTGGCATTTTTACGACAAATATACTTTAGTTAATTTACTGCGGTCGATTTTCTTGAGTTTTTCAGGTGATTTATTTAAGAGTACGCTACGAGAAGTTTTATTGTCATCATTAACCATTCGCTTGTCGAGGATAGCTGGTGGAAAGGCATCAAGAACATAAGAAGTAGGTGGAAGAGTAAAAACAGTAGAAATAGAAGCTATTGCATGTCTGAATTGAGAAACATGAAACACATAATTATTTGGGCATCTGATGGAGGAGCTAGCTTATAAGCAACAGAGCCAATAGTATCAATTATCCGATAGGGCCCATAGAACTTTGGCTGAAACTTGTGATGCGAATTAATAATCGATAATTGACGACATGGCTGCAATTTAAGGTAAACTCAGTCACCAATATGAAATTTCCGATCAACAAGATATTTGTCACTGTGCATTTTCATTGGATGAGCAGCCTTAATTTTAAACACAGAGTTAAGTATAGCCAAAACCTCTTATCTATCACGTAGAAAGATGTTAACTGCATCAATCGAAGAATCTTTTGGGAAATATGGAACATGAATTGGTGGTGAAATTCCATACAAGGCCTCAAAATGAGACATATCGATAGAAGAGTGATGAGAAGTATTATACCAATGCTGAGCTAGTGGCAACCATTGAAACCATGAATTGGGTAAATCACATGTCAAGCACCTCAAATAACGTTGAAGGCATTTGTTTACAACCTCAGATTGTCCATCGATTTGAGGCTGATATGCAATAGAAAAATGCAATTGGACCCCTTGAAATGCAAAAAAATTCCTCATAAAATGTACCAACGAATATAGTACCACGATCACTGGTTATAGTACTTGGCATCCCATGCATTTTATAAATATTAGCCACGAAAGCTTTCGCAACTTGTTTCACTAATAAATGATGGGACATACCAATAAAATGGTTAAACTTTGACAGACGATCCACCACTACCATAATAATGGTTTGCCCTCGGGTAGATGGAAGATATTCTATAAAATCCACAGAAATGTATGTGAACAAGGTAGAGGGTCACTGCAAAAAAAAAAACCCAAATTAGCGACGGACACTTTTAGCGACATATTTGCGACGAAATTCAGAATTAGTCGTAAAAAACCATTTTTTCAATTTTAGCGACGAAAATAAAGAAACATTCGTTAAATTTTTGCAGCGATTTATGGCGCATTTTTTACCCCTATTTAATAACTAAAAAATCCGTCGCTAATTTTTGCGACTAAAAAAATCCAAATATTAGTCGCTAAATTTAGAGGCAATTTTAGCGACTTTGTTTGCTACGGATTTAGTGACTAAACTTGCTGAGGCTAAATACACTTGAATTAGCGACGGAATAGCGACTGATATTTTTGTCGCTAAAAAATTTTCAAATTTTTTAAATATGAAAATAATTTTCGAAAATTAAAGCGATATTTTAGCGACGGAAAAATCCGTCGCTATTTTGTCAGTAAAATTGATTATAATATTAATAAAAATATGCCTACATACTTATAATTATTAATTATTTTTAATATTTTTGCTTTACACATGAAATTATATTGAAATTTATTTCCTTTACTAATTCCGATAAGATTAACATTTAATTTTGAAAATATATAATTAAAACAATTGTAAACAAAATTTAATAAATTTTTTAATAATTTCATTGATTAAAATAAATTTTTTAATTATATTTTTTACCCTACAAGAAAAACTGAAATTAATGACCAAAATAGACAAGTAAATGATAATAATAAATAAATGCAAGTATATGTAAATAAACAAGTAAATAATAATATCAATTGAATGTATATACATGTACATAGATAAATAAACAAATAAATTAAGAAAGATAACTAAATGTATAACTATAAATTTTAAATAGTGCATTCGATACATTTTAAGAATCAAAATTTATATGATTTATGGTTTTGAGAATTTGGTTAATTGGCTCAAGATAATAAATAACTAAATAAATAAATAACTAAAACACACAAAATGAAAAAGGCAAAACGGGTACAGTACAGCACACAAAAGAAAAGCAAAACAATAAAAATGGGAACACACGCGGAAAGGCGGAGGGAAAGCGGAGAGCGCAGGGGGCGGGCAGAGGGCGCACCGGCGTCGGCGACAACCCGGCGTTCACTCGCCACCGCTACCAGCCACGCCGTTTTTGCCATTGTCTATGCTATATCTGGCTCCTCCCGTTCAGTGTCTCTCCATCCAAACCGAAGCTCCTCCCTCCCGTTCTGGCCACCTCCGACGACTGGTGGCTACACGCGTGGTGGCGCAGGACTCCTGGAGGCGAGGCGTGTCTTTCGGTGTCTGTGGATCTCCCTCACTCGCCGGCGAAGAGCAAATCGGAGAGGAGGCTGCCGAAGCCAATTTTGGCCAAACGGGGAGTCCCTTAGACGCGTGACCACCGGCGATGGAGTCCCGACAGCACAAGCTTCACTCCCGTAGGGTGTGTCTCTGCAAACGTTGCCTTTTAATAATCTCTTTTGGTTTTATTTGTTCAAATATGAGGTCTTGATGGTTGTACTATGTTTCAGTTATTAAACCATGCTTGAAATGAATAAATTGCTGCATTTTATGGAAAATTACATAGATTGCAAGCATTTGTAATCTCCTCATTTACATTGATGCAGATCGTGGGTACTCTTCAGTGGAGGCTGTCACACTCTTAGTGGCCTTGAAAGTGCGTTATAGAGATAGAATTACAATTCTTAGAGGAAACCATGAAAGCAGGCAGGTCACTCAAGTGTAAGATTATGTTTTCTTTAGCGGAATTAAGTGTTTATTACTTTTGTTTCTTTTGAAATGTGATGTTATATCTGTTCTTGAGGAGCATTAGTTTTCTTCCTTACTAGCTTTTATCCGTTCACGAGTTTATATGTTCTACAATTTTGTAAATGATAGAAGATCATGCAATATTTTTCTGATATTTTCTGCTATGCCACACTGTGACACTAAAACAAAATCAACCTAGGTGGATTGGTCATATTTCTCACCTCACGAGTTCTGTTTCAGAAAGCTCCCTGTTGGTGAGTTGATAGGGTTTTGCTCATGTCTGTGATTTGGTCACTGGAGTAATAATATTAGATGGAATAGAAATCAAATGAGGGGAAAGCTTAAACCAGTGTGAAGAAATACTCTATTCTCAATTGAAAGAGATTTTGCGCGTTAACTAGACAGCATGTTGAAATATTAAGTCTACGTGTGTGTCTCATTGTGATATAAATCATAGAAATCTACAGCGGCATCCAGCTATACGAATGTTTTGCCACCCATGCATTGGACAAAATTCTTCGGACCTTTTTAGTGTTTATCTTTATGATAGTTGGAATGCTTAATCACCCAAGGTAGCTTAAAGCTATACTCTTGGATGTTACAATAATAATAATTATAATAACAACAAAATTAAATTGTAAATAATAATAATAATAATAATAATAATAATAATAAAATTAAATTAGCGACGGTATGTGCACTATATAATAATAATAATAATAAAAAATTAAAAATAATAAAAAAATTTAATATTTTTAGTGATAGATTATTTGTCGCTAATAAATTTTTAATATTTACCGTACCTAATTTCAGAGATTAATTAACGATGGAATTTTTGTAAATAGCGACGGTTTTTTTTGTCGCTATTTTTAGCGATGAAAATATGGTTTAGTCGCAAATATGCTTGCGACGGTTGAAATAGCGACGGTCTGTCGTTTCGTTGCTAAAATTAATTAGCGATGAAATTTGAGGGATTAACAACAGAAATTTTTGTCGCTAATTGCCAGTTTTTTTTACAGTGGGTATTGGCAAAGGTTGTAACAGGCTAGCCAAATTAGTTGAATCTGACTTATAACATTGGCATACACGAAAATTCTGAATATATTATTGTATCTCTTTTTGTAATCCTGGCCAGTTACGAAGGAATATGTTCTTTTGGTAGTAGCAGACATTCCCGAGTGGCCTCCAGATGGCTGATCATGGAAAAGACTTAATAATTGTTGTCATAGTTTGATCGTTATGGCTGACCACCGGCCTGCCATTTCTGCGTAATTGATTGCTGTGCCATTGGTAGGAAGTATGAGAGTTAGGATGATTCTATTTTTCCAGGATCAATTGTACCAAGTGAGCATCAGTTGCCCAAGTTGCAGCAATTTCATCATACAATGGAGATGGCAGTAAAATAGAAGTTAAAGCATTTATGGAAGGATTTCTAGATAGTGCATCTGCAGCAGAATTTTTAACTCAGTTTTTATGCTTATAATCGAATGGCATCATCTTTACCAACCACTAGAAGGTATTTCAAGCTATGATGACCCATTGAAATAGTGAAATGCTTCAAGTGTAGATAGATATGATGCCACTTTTTCATAGCAAAATGAATAGCAAGGAGTTTCTTTTCATATGCTGAAAGTAACTGATTCTTAGGCGAAAGAGTCTTACTAATGTATGCAATGGGCTGACTAGATTGCATTAGTACAACTATTCCTGAACCAGAAGCATCAGTCTCAACAACAAAGTCCCTAGAGAAACCGGGCAAAGCCAGCACAAGTGTGGAAACCATAGTACTTTTAAGCTATTGAAAAGCATGTTCAGCTTGTTCATCCTATGCAAAAGAATTCTTCTTCAATAAATCTTGAAATGGTCGTGCTATTGCCCCATAGTTTTTCACAAATCTCCTATAGTATCCAGTAAGGCCTAAAAAACTTCTTATCTACTTTTTCGTACTTGGCCTTGGCCATTCTTTAACAACCTTGATCTTGTTAGAGTCCATTTGTACTCCATTGGTAGAAATATCGTCGCCCAAGCATTCAACAGAGAAACAACGAAAAGACCATTTGCTTTGTTTAGTAAGTAGTTGATTTCTCCTCATGGTTTCAAAAACTTGCCTCAAGTGATTAAGGTGCTGCTCCTTATTATTACTATAAATAAGGGTGTCATCAAAGAAAACAAGCATAAACCTTCTTAAGAATGGTTTGTGTAGATCCCAAAGACACATAAGAGGGGGTGAATTAAATGTCTCAAACTTTTTTTGCTATTTTTTCTAATGGAACATAAATGTAGGGAAATGTAGAATTTTGACTATGAACACAGAAATGCAATGCAAATAATGTTTAGATTTTTGCAAGTTTTTTTTCAATCAAAATCTCAAAAATAATTATGAAAAATGTGAGTGTAAAATTTGTTGTGTATATTTCAAGAATTGTTTTAAGGACAATTTTGAAAACCCAAAATTTCAGAATATTAAAACAGAGTAATAGAAATGCAGAGTTTTAGAAAATGGAGCAGAAAATCAAACACGCAAAATTTATAGTGGTTCAGCCAACTTGTCTACATCCACTCCTCAAGATTCACTTTTTGAGCTTTTCTCTCAACTCTTAACTCTTTTAAGGGTAAGAGTCAAAACCAATATACAATCTTAAATATGTATATCTACCCACAATATTTTTTCAAAGTAAAAGATATAAAATACTTACTAGAATTTTTCTCCTAAGTTCTAGTCAACACAACTCACAATCTTTTACAAAATAAATTTTCTAACAAATAATTACAACAAAAACTATAATCAAATTGAGCAGAATATGTAAAGAATGAAGTGCAAAAGATGTGAAAAGTGAGATGAATAAAGTTAAGCTTTTATCTTAAGAGGCAAAAATTATTTTCCAACTTTTTTCTAACCTTCTAATAGGTGAAATAACATGTATTTATATTCAAAAATTTAGTTCTAGGTGTTTGAAACATAAACTAGTCGAAACTAGCCGTTTCTAGCCATTGGAGGGCAAAACAGGGAAAACAGACTAAAACTAGTCGTTAACTATCCGTTGTTTTTCTCCTGTAGTGAAGCCCAGATTTTTTGTCCAGAAATCTGATATTGTATAGAAATTTATTTAGAAAATTGAAGCAGACAAAAATTCATTTTATAAAGAATAATTTCCTGACGAAAATCAATTTAGCTCAAAACTCATTTTCTAACTTAAAAACATTTTTGTGCAACTTTCAATATATAAAATGCATGTATGAATGGAAATAATTTGCCTCAATTTGATTTTACAATTTAGCATCCTAATTCCTAACTAACTAAGGCATCTCACCAATTTTTCGTCTTAAGTTCATGCTTCATATATCTTGATTTTCATAATATTGATATTTTGCATCAGAAAATATGTAGAAAAGTTCATGCAGAAATTACTTAGAAAAGAATTCACAATAGAGTTTATTTAAGGTTTGATTATCATAAAAATTAGGACGTGACCTTGAGCTAACAATCTTCCCCTTTTTGATGATAACAAAATCTTAATAAACTCCACTTAAAAATCTATCTAGGTTAGTCTAAAAAGCTCTTCCTGAATATATGCATGGGGGTATTTACAGCAAGATAAAAATATAAGATAGAATATAAATTCTCTATATGTCATATTTCTGCTAAGGCAATGTATCATCATATCATGTAAACATTATCAATTATCCAATAAAATTTCACTATTAGATTTGTAAGAATATATAAAACATATCATGTATTTCCAACATATTACATATGCAATTGAATTATATATTTTCAATATTTCAATTTTTTCTCCAATAAAATTCAATTCAATGTATTAACTCATTTTTCAATCAAAATATCAACTCAACATATCCCAATTTTTCTTCAATAAAATTCAATTCAAAATATCACATATATCAGCTCAACATATATATCACATACATTTAGCGAATAAGTTAACATATCCCAATTTTCCAATTTTTGATTTTTAATAAAAATCAATCAACAAATCAACAACATATCAAACTTTTTCTCCCCCTTTTTGTCATTAGCAAAGGGGAAGAGGTAAACAACCAATTTAGCACAATAATATTCAATAAAAAAATATTTTTAAGGCAAACCTAGTAACAAAATCACTAAAATATAATAGAGAATACATTAAGAGAGCATACTCGGATAGACTTGAAATTACTTTTCCGAATTTGAAAGATGAAACTAATTTTCATGATATTGCCCAAAAACCTATAAAACGATTTTATCAAATTTGGGTAAAATTACGTTACCTGTATATGATTTTCATCATTCGAATTCTATCTTCAAAGCGAATTTAGCATTTGAGCAGCCCATATGATGGTTTTCAGAGGAATTATGACAGATTTTATTTTGGGCGATGGTTTCGATTTAGGTTTGGTTTTAATTTTCATGGGTTGCTTTTCTTGGATTTGGGTGTGAAAGAAATGGGTTTAGATAAAAATTGTCATGCTTTTGTCTTCAATTTTGGCAAATGGGTATGAAAAAAATTGATTTTATAAAGTTGAAACGAAAGTGACGAGAGGATGAAGATGAGAAAGTAAAAACACTTTTAAATAAAGTTTAAAAAGGAAGCTTTAAAAGAATGAGTGTAAAAATGACTTTTGCATTAAATGAAAAAGGTACTTGAAAAGACTTTGAAAAAGACAAAACATAAAAAGTAAATTCCCTTTCCCAACAAGATAATTGCTCATTTAAATTCAAAACAAAACCATTCCTATTTTTTCATAAACAAACGTAATAAACTCAAAAAAGTGATTTTGGGTGGAAAAAATAAAAATTTTCTTTGACTTCAGTAATTGTTTTTTAAAAACCATAAAAATCCTTTATAACAGAATACACACAAATAAAGTCATATCATATATTGGGAAACTGCAATTTTGCAATTACCAAGAGACAGGAAGATAAAAAGTCAACAAAAAGACAATATTATCCCTATAAATTTTAAAATGCACACAAATAAATACTGGGAACATAAATGATAAATCAAATATATTTTGTTAGCTGAAACACTTAATCATCTCGATAATTTAATTGAAAAAAAATGAATTATAGATTTTCACATAGATTTCGAAATTGACCAGCATATTTTCTTATTAGAATTTAGTTAGAAAATGTACCTTAACAGAAAATCAATTTTCTTTGAGAGGTTTGGTAAAGATATCTGCTATCTGATTTTCAGTAGGAACAAACTCTAGTAAAATATCTCTTCTTTGCACATGATCTCGAATAAAATGATGCCTAATTTCAATATGTTTTGTTTTTGAGTGCAGAATAGGATTCTTGGTCAGATTTATAGCACTTGTATTGTCACAAAATATTGGAATATTGTCAATTTCTATCTCATAATCTTTTAATTGCTGTCTGATCCACAAAATTTGAGCTACACATCCACCAGCTATTATATATTCTGCCTATGCTGTGGATAATGCTACAGAATTTTATTTTCTGCTTGACCACGTGATAAGTGAATTTTCCAGAAAATGACAAGCACCTGAAGTACTTTTTCTGTCAATTTTACAGCAAGCATAATCAACATCTAAATATCTAATAAGATCAAAAGATGTGTTCTTTAGATACCAAAGTCCCAATTCTTGAGTTCCATGTAGATATCTCATAATTCTTTTAATTGCAGATAAGTGTGATTCCATTGGAGTTGATTGAAAACACGCACATAGACATACACTGAAATGAATATCTGGTCTACTTGCTGTTAATGTTGGGTTTCATCGGAATAATTCAAAATTAAACGCAGCGGAATAAAATCGAAACCCGAAACAGGATCCAAGTATTTTCGATTGATTCAAAAGGAAGAGATAATGATTTACTGACCTTTAGAACGAAATAACTTTTTAACTCGGACTTTAGGTGCTGCTTTGATCACGAACACCCTCTACCGGTATCCACACGCGCGAACAAATGAACAGAAGTCGCAGGGGTGCTAGCTCCCTTGAATGCGAATGGATTTTGATTTTTTTCTTTCTCAAAGAATAATGGCGGCTCAGTTTTCTTTTATTTCTTTCTCAAAGATGAAGCGTTAGCTCTGTTTTCTTTTCTTTCTTTCTCAAAGATTAATGGTGGCTCTGTTTTCTTTTCTTCCTTTCTCAAAGATGAAGCAGATTTTTGGCCACTCTAATCCTTGTTCTTTAGAATAACATGATTAGTCTTTTTATTAGGGTTAAACTTCTTTTCCTAACCTATATCCCATATATAACTGTATATATATTTCAAATCCTTTTCCTCTTAGGAAAAGATAAATGAGAATATTTTCTCTTAATTCAAAATTAAGATATAATATATATATATACATATATTTATATATATTTATTTATTTCTTATTCAAAATAATAAGAAATAATATATTAATACATATTATTATCTCATATTCAAAATAAGAGATATTATATGTATAAATATATATATATATATATATATATATATATATATATATATAAATATGTAATTTCGAAATTAAATATAAATACCTATATTTATATTTTATTCCGAAATAACCCAATAAAATCCATTATGTTCATTTTTCTCTTGGTGTGTGACCCAATAGGTTTATATTATGTTGGCAGTAGGCCTAATCCCATAAAAGCCCACAAGTCATAATTGGTCTCTAGCAAGACATTATATCTACCCAAATAATATAAATATCGTTAGTTCGATTTTAACCTTACAATAGAACATGTCATTATCCTTTTGTCACACGATATCTTGTTTGAACATAAGTTATGGTCCATGTCAAACTTAAAATGTTCAAACATATAATTTCTCGATCACCAAGTAAACTGATAAATTCAAATGGCATTGATCACACTATCAATTCATTTGAGCACGGCCATGCATTTCACAGTCCTACTTATCGAGGGGCCCAATAGATATCTCTCTCATTAGAGAGGGACAAATTCCATCTTGATTATTCACTTTCCTCCGCATAATTCTCACTATGTCCGATCATAAACTTTATAATTATCCGATTAAAGATAACGTTTGATTATGTCAAAACATAATGATCCTTATGTAGGAAACTATGATAACCTCAGGTCAAAGGATTTAATAATATATCTATTATAAGATCACTTATGACATTGACCCATGAAGTGATCTTATAGTGGGTCTATCCAGTACTTTGTTCTCTAGCAAGTACCTATAGATTTGATTTATATCAACATATATAATCATCCCATGATTATCAATGCAAATCTATACTAGTCTTAATTTATCTTTATACCCTTTATTGATAAATGACTAGGGACAACATGAATAACATTGTTATTCATAAACATTACAATAATGTAACATGCCAATAATATCAATGTGAAGAAAACCATTATATAAATGAAAATGTAATGATTACATCAAGGTCCAAATGTTTGGCCTAGGGCATAACCACTAACAGTTAAGTATAGCAGTGACCCGATCATGCCTCTATATAACTTTTCTTCAATATTTCTGCCCTTTTCATCTTTGTCAATATTTATAGTTGAGCTCATAGGAGTGCTAGCAGATTTTGCATCAGACATCTTGAATTTCTTCAACAATTCCTTTGTGTACTTCGTTTGATTTATGAAAATACCATCTACACATTGCTTAATTTGGAGTCCCAAAAAGAACGTTAACTCACCCATCATGCTCATTTCAAATTCCCTTTTCATGATAGCTTCAAACTCTTTACATAAGGAAATGTTAGTAGAACCGAAAATAATATCATCAACATATATTTAAACAAATAGAATATGAAATGATTTATGCTTTGTTAAAAGAGTAGTCTCTACTTTTCCTCTATTAAAACCATGAGCAAGCAAAAAATAACTTAATCTTTCATACCAAGCTCTAGTAGCTTGCTTCAAACCATATAAATCCTTTTTAAGTTTATAAACAAAATTTGGATGCTCAGAATTTTCAAAACCTGGAGGTTGTTCAATGTAAACTTCCTCATTTAATAAACCATTAAGAAAAGCACTTTTAACATCCATTCGATATAATCTGAAATTTTGAAACATGCAAATGCATACAAAATTCTAATAGCTTCTAATCTAGCAATAGGTGCAAAAGTTTCATCGAAATCTATATCTTCCTCCTTATTGTAGCCTTGAGCCACTAATCAAGCCTTATTTCTAACAACATTACCTTACTCATCCAACTTATTTCTAAACACCCATTTTATTCCAATAATAGAACAGTTTGAAGGTCTAGGAATCCAATTCCACACTTTGTTGTTTTCAAACTGACTCAACTCTTCTTGCATAACAATAATCCAATTTTCATCATTTTGAGCATCAGTATAATTTTTAGGTTCAAGTTGAGAGACAAAGGCAACATTACCATAATATTCACATATGGCTCTCCTTGTCATCATTTTCTGAGAGGGATCAGTTAATAGATTATCTTTTGAGTAGTACCTGTGGAATCTCCAATCTTTAGGCAATTCTGTTGGTTGCTCAGATTGTTGTTCTATTTGATTTTCTGGTACATTCTTTGTTTGAACATCTGACTTATTTTCTGTGTCATGAGATTATTCTAGAATTCTATCATCCGAATTTAGCTGTTGATCTGGTGACTTCTTTGTTTCATTATTCTGTTGATCTTTATCATTTTCTTTCTTAAAACCGGTTTCATCATTAGAAAAACTCCTTTCTCCAGAATTTACGTCAGTAAAATCAAATTTAACATTTATTGACTCCTCTACTTTAAGTGTTCTTCTATTAAAGACTCTATATACTTTAGAATTTAAGGAATATCCTAAGAATATACCTTTATCATATTTTGCATCAAATTTAGCTAAGTTATTCTTATCATTAAAAATGAAACACTTACAACCAAAAGGTTGAAAGTACTTGATGTTCTGCCCTTCCACAGCTCATATGGAGTCTTTTCTAACACTGATATGATCAGAATTATGTTCAGAATATAGCATGCAGTGTTTATTGCCTCAGCCCAAAAATACTTAGGTAGATTATTTTCGTTCAGCATTGTTCTGGTCATTTCTTAAAGAGTTCTATTCTTGCTTTCTACTATACCATTTTGCTGAGGTGTCCTTGGAGCAAAGAAGGTGTGATTGATTCCAGAATTGTTATAGAATTCTTCAAATTTCTTATTTTCAAACTCTCCACCATGATCACTTCTTATACTTATGATCTTGTATGCCTTTTCATTTTGAATCTTTTTACACAATTTCTTAAATGCATCAAACCCATCATCCTTATGAGCAAGAAATAATACCCAAGTGTATCTAATATAGTCATCCACGACATTTAACACATAGGATTTTCCACCAATACTTGAAGGATTTATTGGACCAAATAAATCCATATGAAGAAACTCTAAAACTTTATTAGTGGAAACACCACTCTTAGATTTATGAGAATTTCTAGTTTGTGTCCCAAGTTGACACGCTTTGCACACATGATCTTTACCAATCTTTATTTTTGGCATTCCATTTACTAAATCTTTTCTGACCAACTTTTTTATTGCTTGAAAACTAGCATGACCCAAATTTCTATGCCACAAAATGCTTAGATCTTCCTTTGAAATAAGACATTTAGCCTCATTTTTCTTGATATCTACTAGGTTAACTAAATAAATATTTCTAAATCTTTGACCCTTTAGAACAGATTTTTCTGTTTTAACATCTTTAACTCTATGGTGATCTACTTCAAAAATTACTCTTCTCTTCTTGTCATAAAGTTGACTTATACTTAATAAATTATACTTCAAACCTTCAATAAGAGAAACATACTCAATAACTGGATTAGAACCAATAGATCCAATACCAATAATTTTTCCTTTTCTGTTATCACCAAAGCTGACAGAACCATCTTCAGAATTTACCATTTTAGAGAACTCAGTTCTTTCCCACGTCATATGCCTAGAGCAGCCATTGTCCATATACCACTTTTCTGTTTTGGACCTCCTTAGGCAAACCTACAATGAATTCAAGTTTTTTTAGGTACCCAATCTTTATTGGGTCCCTCATGGTTAGTAACAATAATTTCAGAATTTTTAATCACCCATTTATGTTTTATAGAATTAGCATTCTTCTTATAATAATAGAATTTTGATATATGTTATTTTCTACAACAACAAAAACATGTAACAGAAGAGCAATTTGCCAATTTACCATAAGATAAAACTTTATCAGTCTTTTTCTGGGTGTAATTTTTCTTGTGATAACTCTTTGATGTACTTGTATGAACATATTTTGTATATAGATTTTCAACAGCATTACCATTACAAACACAAATCTGTTTTCCTTTAACATTGCATTTTTCTTGTAAAAACAAATACTTTCTTTCCAAATCAAAATATTCATTTTTCAACTTAATCTCTGATGGCCTAATATTTTCATGTTCCAAATTTAATGCATCAATTTTTTTTTTTCATCTCAATATGCGTCTTTTTAAGCATGTAATATTTATGATGCAATTCTTCAAAACAATCAAGTATTTTTTTCATATTTATTACCATTTTCAATTGAATCGGAATTTGAGCCAGAATCACTTACCTCAGATTTTTCGGAGTCATCAGTTGAAGCTTTATGCTCTACATCAGAAGATGAATTCTGCTCTTCACGATTAGAAATTGCCATTAGATCAATGTCATCAGAATTTACAGATTTTGGTTCACTTGTACTTGATTCTTTACTATCAGTCCATGTAACTTTCATAGCCTTCTTTTTGAATCTTTTCTCCTTTCTTTATAAATTCGGATATTTGAATTTGATATGACCAGGTTTGTTGCATTCATAACAAATAACTTCTTCAGCAGATTTTGATGAATTTTCTGCTTTATGATGAGGGAGTTTCTGATACTGTTTTCAGTAGGAATTTTTTCCTTTTCTGTACAATTTTTTGAATTTCTTAGTGATCAACGCCATTTCATCATTACCTGTAGAATAATCACTTCCAAATTCTGCTTTGAGAGCAATAGCTTTCAATTTTTTATCTTTTTGTTTCTCTGTATCTGGAGACTTAATGTAAAGCTCATGCGAAATAAGAGATCCATAAACATTATCAAAATTAAGAGTACTAAGATCCTTATCTAAAAGAATTGAAGCCTTTGCTTCCCACCTGGGAGTGAGACCTCTAACCAGCTTTGCAATTTTAGCATGCTCATCAAGTTTTTTACCAAGAGCTTTAATTTCATTAGTTAGTTTTACATACCTGTTGATTACCTTAGAAATTGACTCTTCTGTTTTCATTATGAATCCTTCATAATCTACCATGAGAACATGAAGTCTAGTATCTTTAACTTGATTCCTACCTTCATAAGTTGCTTGTAGCTTGTCCCATATTTCTTTAGTAGTATCACATCCAGAGATTCTATTGAACTCATTAGTTCGCAATGAGCAGAACAGAATGCTCATAGCTTTAGAATTCAGCTGCACTTGCTTTTTTCTGGTTTTCAGCACAGTAGCAGTGACGGAAGCTCCTTATTCAGTTAATTGCTTTCGTGAAGGCTCATATCCATCTTCAATGATATCCCAACAATCCATATCTTGCGATTAAATAAAGTGCCTCATAACAAATTTTTAGAAGGGATAATTTTCAACATTGAACATTGGAGGAAGATGAACAAAATGTCATTCTTTGAAAGGAGTAGCTACAGGAGTATCAACCATCTTTAAGATCACTCAATGCGGTTAAGCCTTAGGAAAATGAGTACCACTTTGATACCAAATGTAGGTCCCAAAGACACACAAGAGGGGGAGGGGGTGAATTGAGTGTCTCAAACTTTTTTTTGCTATTTTTCTAATGGAATAGAAATGTAGAGAAATGCATAATTTTAACCATGAACACAGAAATACAATGCAAATAATATTAAGATTTTTGCAAGTTCTTTTTCAATCAAAATCTCAAAAATAATTCTGAAAAGTGTGAGTGTGAAATTTATTGTGTATATTTCAAGAATTATTTTAAGGATAATTTTGAAAACCTAAAATTCCAGAATATCAAAACAGAGTAATAGAAATGCAGAGTTTCAAAAAAGGGAGCAGAAAAATAAACACACAGAATTTATAGCAGTTCGGCCAACTTGCCTACATCCACTCCTCAAGATTCACTTCTTGATCTTTTCTCTCCACTCATAACTCTTTTAAGGGTAAGAGTCAAAGCCAATATATAATCCTAGATATGTATATCTACCCACAATCTTTTTTCAAAGTAAAAGATATAAAACACTTACTAGAATTTTTCTCCTAGGTTCTAGCCCCAACTCACAATATTTTACAAAATAAATTTCTTCATAAACAATTACAACAAAAAGTATAATCAAATTGAGGAGAATATGTAAAGAATAAAGTGCAAAAGATGTAGAAAGTGAGATGAATAAAGTTAAGCTTTTCTCTTAAGAGACAGAAATTCTTTCCCAAATTTTTTTTAACCTTCTAATAGATGAAATAACATGTATTTATACTCAAAAATTCAGTTCTAGGTGGTAGAAACATAAACTAGCCGTTTTTAACCGTTGGAGGGCAAAACAGGAAAAACAAACTAAAACTAGCCATTATTTTTGTCCTGTAGTAAAGCCCAGATTTTTTGTCCAGAAATCTGATACTGTTTAGAAATTCATTTAGAAAATTAAAGCAGACAGAAATTCATTTTCTAAAGAATCATTTTCTGACGAAAACCAATTTAGCTTAAAACTAATTTTCTAACTTAAAAACATTTTTATGCAACTTTCAATCTATAAATGTATGAATGGAAATGATTTGCCTCAATTTCATTTTACAAAAAAATAAACTAAAACTAGCCATTATTTTTGTCCTGTAGTGAAGCCCAGATTTTTTGTCCAGAAATCTGATACTGTTTAGAAATTCATTTAGAAAATTGAAGCAGACAGAAATTCATTTTCTAAAGAATCATTTTCTGACGAAAATCAATTTAGCTTAAAACTCATTTTCTAACTTAAAAATATTTTTATGCAACTTTCAATCTATAAATGTATGAATGGAAATGATTTGCCTCAATTTCATTTTACAATTTAGCATCCTAATTCCTAATTAACTAAGGCATCTCACCACTTTGTCTTTTTAAGTCCATGCTTGATATATCTTAATCTTCAGAATATTGATATTTTGCATAAAAAAATGTGTAGAAAAATTCCTGCAAAAATTGCTTATAAAAAAATTCACAATAGAGTTTATTTAAGGTTTAATTATCATCAAAATTAGGATGTCGCCTTGAGCTAACATTTTGAAATTAAAGGTCATCAAGTTTTGAAAGGTTGCAGGAGCATTAGTTAAGCCGAAAGGCATAACTAAAAATTCATAATGCCCTTTATGTGACTTGAAAGTTGTCTTATGAATATCGCTTTCATGCATTCGAACATGATAATATCCGGAACTTAAGTCAATTTTAGAAATGAATGTGGTTCGATCCAATTCATCTAAAAAGTTCTTCAATCACTGGAAATGGATATTTATCCTTCACAGTAAGGTTGTTTAGAGCTCTATAATCAATAAAAAGAAGCCACAATCCATCTTTCTTCTTAACCAAAACAATTGGGCTTACATATGGACTGCTAGAAATTCTTATAACCGATGCTTTCATCATATCAGCAATGAGTTCCTCAATAACAACGTTTTGAGTAGCTGCATATTTGTATAGTCTCACATTAACCAGCAAAGCTCCCTCTTACAACAGTATTTTGTGGTCATGAGCTCACTTATGTAGTAAAGATTGTGGTTTTTGAAACAAATCATCAAATTCCTAGAGAAGAACATTCAATTCAAGCCATTCTTGCTGAGTTTCAATATTCATACATTGTCCTTGTTCCAATAAAATAGACCAAATATTTTGTGGAAATTGATCTTGGTATTTGAGCATAAGTTCCATTCTATTCAATTGTTAAGAAACAGTATCTCCAATATTTCCCACCAATTCACAAAGTCCATATTTTCGTTGAAAGGACATTCGCAAGGTCTGAAAGTTCCATGAAATTTCTTCAAGAGTTGCTAGACATTGAGCCCCAAGAATTAGTCATAGCTGTCTAGATTCAGTACATACACCTTAGTAATAAACTCATATCCCTACATTCTCCATGTAAACTTGTTACAAATAAAATGACACCGTAAATTTTGGCCAATTGCTACTTCTACCGTAACTTCATTAACTGTAGTCAACTTACAGCCTAATCTCTTGGCCATTTCCTCACTCAAGATGTTCTGAGTATTCCCTATATCAATTAACACATGAAGTTTCTTCTTTTTTTTCATTTACCTTGTAATCCTAAGGTTTGTGTACCTTGAATCCCCTACATAGCATTTAGAGATAATTAAATATCTGGTATACATTCTTATTCTGGCATGCTTTCTATTGTATACACTCGGATACCACTGTCATATACCTTAGAAATATAGAATGAAAAGAATAGGGAAGAGACTATTGAGAGAGAGATTAGAAGGATGAAAAGAATAGGGAAGAGACTATTGAGAGAGAGATTAGAAGAATGAAAAGAATAGGGAAAAGACTATTGAGAGAGAGATTAGAAGAATGAACAAAGAGAATTCTTATTGACTTAATTTCTCAACAAGTCCAGGATATAATGGGATTCTATTATTTATGCTAACAATAGATAAAGGTAACTAATGACAGGTGGCATATTCTTGTTACAATCCACCAACTATAACAACTTCAACAGCCTTATTGGCTTCACCATCTTTTTACTCATGACATATTTGCAATGCATTGTTGTTAAAAGTTACAATCTTATGAACAAATGGCACATGTTTGCCTTTGGTGAAGATCTGAACCATGATTAATGGCCACAAGGAATTTAACAAATGGTTTAACATTGATAATGATGACCTACTAGCTGCAAGTAGCCGAAAGAGTAGAAATATGGGGACTCTGTTTATAAACCTCTTCTTAGGATGATAAGAGTGTGAGTTCCTTAGGAATAAAACTATTGCAGTAGATAAGGGGTGGGATTGCTTGTTTGAAGCTTTATAAGTTTAGCTATGTTGGTGACTTAAGTGCTTGTAGTCAAATTAAAGATCTTAAGTTGGGCAAAATAATTCATGGCATGGCTATTGTTTAAGCATTTAGATGAATTGGATAAGGTTTCTTGGAATTCTTTGATTTCTAGGTATGTAGGATTGGTGCACATGAGGAAATGTTGAAGTTATTAATAAAAAGGGATTATGGTTAAATTCATTTACACTTGGAAGCGCCTTAAGATCATGTTGTTCAAATCTTATTAATACAGTGGAAGAAATAGGAACCTCTAGTATTCAAGGAATGCACATCATTAGGAGTTTTATCTCTGTTATTAGGGGTGTGCAAAACCTGACCCGACCCGTTGAACCCGAGAAACCTGACCCGAATTAGGTATTCGGGTAGGGTTGTTTGGGTAATTAGGGTTGGGTCGGGTATACAAAATTAAGATATTTTGGGTCGGTTTAAAACCCCTAAAACTCGAACCCGACCGAATTTATTACATGTATAAGCTTTTTTTTTGGTTTTTGCTTTTTCTCTCAGTTTTTTGCTCTCTCTCTCTCTCACCTTTCATTTCTTGCCCCCCCTCCGCTCTCTCACCTTTCATCTCCCCCCTCCTCTCTCTCTCTCTGTCTCTGCTAAAAATCTTCTCCTCTCTCTACTTTCATCTCCTCCTGAGATTATCACCACCGGTCGATCGCTTGCCATTCTTCCAGTGAAAAGCAAAGAAAAGGACAAAGGGAAGATCACAAAACCCAAATCTGGCGGGATCTGGTTTGGAAGATATGTGATGAAATATCTTCTTTTTTTTTCTTTGATTTAGTGTTGAGATCTAAGATCTATGATTGTTTTTATCTTTTCAAGTTATTTTTTTTTCATTTAGTGCTGATATTTCAGATCTTTGATTGATTTTGCTTTGTGATTGTTTCTTGATTTTTTTCTATTCTTGATTTGTGTTGATCTGAGATCTGAGATCTGTTTTGATTTTTTGGTTTACTGTGTAAATTAAAGGGAAAAACTTTGATTAAGTTACGAAAAAAAAGAAATTCCTCTAAAGGCATGATAAGCTAAGCAAATATAGATATTTTTAAACTGTTTCGAATTTTCCAGTGCGTGTTCATCTTTAATTTTTAAATAAAAGAATATTTTTAATTAAAAAAATAGAATTTCAATTTTTTTGGGTTTGTCGGGTCGGGATCCAAAAATTTTTGGGCATTTCGGTTCGGGGCCATAGTATAAGTTAGGGCCTGTTCGGGTGGTGGTTTTAGGTAAAGTTCAGGGCTCAGGTTAATCGGGTTCAGTTCGGGTTGACTAGAACCCACCCGATGCACAACCCTATCTGTTATAATTTAAAATGGAGGACTCCTGGTTAGCTAATGGAAATGTTACTCATGTAAAAAATACAAAAATGCCATTTACGTTTTTTTAGAGTGATAAAATGTTACTATTATTTCTTTTGGAGCAAAAATACCCTTATTGTAATAGAAATTAGTACAAAAACCCTCCTATAACTTGCGTTAACTTTGAATTAATATTATTGACATAGCGCTGACACATAATAAAATACATCACTTCTTAATATTTCTGAATTTTGTCTATTAAAAATTTATTTATTGACTTGGCAAAACATGTCACTGACATGTCATATTTTGCCATGTGCCAGTATCATCTTAGTACCATGTTAGTACCATCTCGGTGTAATTAATTCAGAGTTTATAAAAATTACTTATAAAGTCATTTTTAAACCAATTTTTATGATGTTAGAGGCATTTTTACTCCAAAATAAATAATAGGGGCATTTTAGTACTATTAAAAACATTAAAGGTATTTTTGTGCCTTTTCCCTAAGCAAACTTGTTGTAATGGAAATTTTGGTGATACAAATGCATTATTGGCAAAGTTGTTAATTATATGGCTAATTGGCAAGGCATTGTTGTGTTTTTATTTTGTGCAAATATATGTACATGAGTTAAATTCTCACATGGCCAAACTTAATGGAATTTATTAAAGTTTTGTTTTCTCAAAGTTTGTTTATGTTCACCTTCATCATTTAAACATTTTTTTTATGTGATGTGTTGAATTTCAAACTCCCCTTAATAATTCTAAGCTCTATTTGGATTGTCAAATTAATGACCATTTATTATTAGTTATGAAGTATATTTTGGAGTGTGACTGTGAGCAAAGATTGGTCAGTCATACTTTTATAAATAATTGTATTTTTAAAAAAATAAAAACTCCATCATATTGAACCATGACCTAATTGGCAATCTGATTTAACGTCTAATCCAATTTTTAAAACATTAATTATTATAGCTTTAAACGAATTAGATACCAATTACATACTTAACCATATAGAAATAGTGCATAACTATTTTCATTCCGATTCCACTGAATTCCAATGTCAATTTCAAAGCATGAATCAAGGGTCAATTTCACTCACAATCACTAAACTTATCACTTATCGCGCAAAAATAACCGACTTTTTTTTCTGACTTACATGTCACTGAACTTCTAACATTTTTACAAAAAAGTCATGTAAACCGGAATCCGGCGAGAACTCTTGCCGGATTGATGACATGGCATATGACACGTGGCGATGAATAGTCGGTATATGACTTTTTTGCAAAAATATTAGAAGTTTAGTGACATTTAAGTTGAAAAAAAAAGTTGGTTACTTTTTCGCGATAAATGATAAGTTTAGTGACCGTGAGTGAAATTGACCTAGATGTAATATTTGTTGGAGATACTGTTAAACGACACATAGTTTTTGACATGGCATGCCATGTCATCAATCCAGCAAGCGTCCTCGCCGGATTCCAGTTTACATGACTTTTTTGCAAAAATTTTAGAAGTTCAGTGACATTTAAGTCAAAAAAAAAAGTTGGTTATTTTTACGCGATAAGTGATAAGTTGAGTAACCGTGAGTAAAATCAATCACATGAATCAAGTTGCTCGCTCCTCCTCTCTCTCTCTCTCTATTCACATATTATTTTCATGTACGTACGTTGCACGTAATATTTTTTCTTATTATCATATCTACTAGAAGTGTTCAAAAAAATCTTGAATCTGGTTCGAATCAAAATCGATCCGAAAAGTAAATTAACTTAATCGATTTTATGGTTAATAGTTAGTGTTTTAAAAAATCGATATTAATGTACTGATTTTTTTTTGAAATTATGAACTAGTTAACCGAAATGATAACCGATACATGAACACCCTATAGTTTATTAATTTTATTTTACTCTTTCTTTCTTTTTATTACAATTTTTTTATTTCATTATTTTCATATTTAATTATTTGTATTCCTTTAATTTTCATTTACTTTAAAATATATTTTAATTTCATTTTATTTTTTTTAAAGACATTTTAGTTAATTTATTAATTTTTCAATATGTCCACATTTAATATTTCTTACTATTTCTTGATTTATCAATTTTCTATTAATGAAAATCAAAATATATTTGAAAATTTATATAACATTAATATATTAACTAAAATTTTCAAAATTTTTTTTTAAAAAATAAAATTTTTAATATATGTGAAAATAATGTGTGTCAAGATAAAAGGAATAAAGTAAAAAAGATATTAGCATTGGATGAATTTATTTTAATTATTTTGTATTTTTTACATATTTTTGCTACACTTTTTTTTTCATTATCCTAATTATTTTTAAGTTTTTGAGTTTTTTTTTTAATTGGCGATTAGTAAGTATAACCGTGCATCTAATTAGGTGATCATGGATTGGTTAATTTATTTACTTATTAAATCTTAATTCTTAAAAATAAAGTTGTTTATATCTAACAAAAACTTTTATTTTAACAACAATGATATTATATTATAGTGGAGAAATTTTAATTTTTAAATACCTTAAACTTAAAATTTTAATTTTATTTATAAATTTATCTTATAACTGTAGTAGTTAACCAAAAACAATATTGGTTAACCGATCCGAAAAAATAGAAACCAATGGACTGATTAACCCATTGTAATAAACTGGTTAATAGTTAGTATTTTGAAAAAACAGACTGTTTTTTGGCTCCTACCGGTCTATGAACACCCCTAATATCTAGGTATATAATTTACCATTGATATATGAATTTTTTTTTAGATATGGATAGATATTATTTGTGGTCATAATTTTGTGTCTAAAATTATCACATTATTAAAAACAATTACAAAATAAAGATTAAATTTAAAAAATGGAAAGCTAAAATTTGACTAATTTGATAATTTTAACAAATATTTAAAATAAGACAAATATAAAATATAAAATAAAAACACTTCATTGACAACCAAAATAATTTTCAATATCTTTCCATTCCGTTTTTTATTAGAATAATATTCAACTGATTCTTGCCCAATAAGTATAGAATTAATATTCCAATTTTTTCTAATGGTTGGAGATAATAATAAAAAAAAAAAAGAAAATTACGAAGTCATTTTTAAAACCGAAAAAAAAAATATTAGAGGCAAGAAGAGACGTGAATCTCTTAATTGAGTTTATAAATAAAATTTAATCTACAATGTTTTGAGCAAAAAGCTAGTTAACTATATTAACTCACGGATCCAGGATCTCAGGGTCAGTGAGAGCACATATTATAATTTTATTATAAAAAATTAAAATTATGTGATTATTATTGGATTAAAATTTGATAGGGAACACCTAAAATAAATTAAGGGAGTCACCATAGTAATATATATATATATATATATATATATATATATAATTAAGAAAATTCTATGCACATCCTCACTTGAATGTAGCTCCGCCACTGAATATATTACATTAATTATATTAATTTCTTATGCCTAATATAATACCGAGAATCTTCTTTGAATCTAAATCCGTGATCTTTCAAAATTGATTAAAATTTTTTGCATTATTTCACTAACTTGCTTATTGGTATTGGTTTAAAACTAAATATCAATTTTGATGATAATCAAACCTTATATAAAATTTGTATAAATTCTATTTATTTGCTTATGTTTCATCTCAAACTCTACTAAGATGTGCAAGATTAAAATTGAGGATGCAAGCCAATTACATGAAGAACTTAGAGTTTCAAGTTCTGTTGGAAATTCAACAAGTTAGGGTATTAATTCTATAAAATCTTTTGAAGAGCTTTATTTATATGTTCATGCATCTTCAAACTCTTTCCTTGCATAAAAATAATTTTACATGCATTAAAATGTGTTCCAAAATGGTGTTCTATTATAAACAGAAAACGTGTTCTGTGCAAGCAGAAAAGATGTTTTACTATAAACAGAAAAGATGTTTTAAAAAGGTATTCTAAAATAATTCTCTATAATTTGTCAAATATTTTTTTAAAATTATGTTAGAAAGTACTTTGAAAAGTTAAGCAGAAAAAAAAATTATAAAATATTTGAAAAGTTTTCTGTTATGTCGTAGCAGAACAGCTGATAGATTAGCAGCTCTATTTTACTAAAAGACAAAATAACGGCTAGTTTTTTTATTTTATCAAGTCTGTGTTACACATAACGGCTAGTTTTTGAATACCAACGATCATATTGAGTTTTTGGCTATAAAGTTGTTTTTGGTTCCAAAAGGTTTAGAGAAGTTGGAATTATTTTTATCTCTTGAGATACAAGCTTTCATCTTATTCAAGCTAATTTTTACATCTTGCACTTTATTCATTATCATCCTCCTCAATTAGATTATAGCATTTTTGTTGTAATTCTTGTGTGAGTTATCTTTGTAAAAGATTGTGATAAAGGGTTGGCTAGAACCTTAGAAAATTCTAGTAAGTGTTTACAACTTTTACTTGGGAAAAAGATTGTGGGTAAAAAATAGAGTAAGATTGTATATTGGCTTTGACTTTTGCCCATTAAAAGAGTTGTTAGTGGAGAGAAAAGCTTAAGATGGTGTCCTGAGGAGTGGATGTAGGCAGTTAGGCCAAACCACTATAAATTGATTGTGTTGATCTCATTCTTCTCCCCTCTTCTATATTCTGTTCTATTTCTAAAAGATTTTAACTGTTATGTTTTTGCTAAATTTTGTGTTGATTTAAAAGAAATATTTGTAAACCATTTATGTTATTTAAAATTTATTTACTGCAAGGATTGGATCTATTTTAAAAGGAATTTATTATATATTCTGTCAATCATCACATTTTGCATTCATTTATTGCATATCTTTCTGTTCTGCTCAACTAGAAAACTCCACCAGAATATTTTTGTTCTGTTCTGCAAAAATTGAGAGAAAATTTCATAACACCCAATTCACCCCCCTCTTGTGTGTCATCGGGACCAACAATTGGAAGTGACACACCACTTTGCACTTAAATACTAAGATTAATATGAAAATTGATGATTCTTACTCATAATCAAGCAGACGTTGGCATATGGTAAGAAGCCAAAAAAAACGTAATTGTGTTATAAATAAAAGGTAAAATCAAAATAAAAATATAAAGAAAAACGAGAAATATGTATTCTCTCGTACTTTATTGTATGTCTATACAATAACACTAAAAGCATTTATAGACAAAAAAACTTGGTCCTTATAGGAAGACTTAGCCTATATAGAAATAAATAAATTTAGGAACAAATCAAATTATATAAGAAATAACCAATATGAGAATTTATAGATAGTCATCAAAATAAGAATATTTCACAATACTTCCCATTAGATAACTATACACTATGAGCATGCCTCGTTAAAACCTTCCTAAGAAAAACTTAATGGATAAAAATTTAGCGAAGGAAAAAGAGTACAACATTTATAGGTACTACCTCTAAAAATTAGAAGGAATTACACTAAATCTTTCAATTGATGCATTCCAATGTTGTTCACATATTTGTTGAAATTTGAATTTGGTAAGGCCTTTATGAACAAATCTACTGAATTGTCACTTGAGCGAACTTTGCAAACATCGATTTGTCATTCCTTCTTAAGTTCATGAGTGTAGAAGAACTTTGGTGAGATATGTTTGGTTCTATCTCCTATGATATAGCTACCTTTGAGTTACGAAATACATACTGCATTATCTTCATATAATTTAGTTAGAATGTTCCCCACAACTAATCCACTTGCTCCTTTAATGTGTTGAGTCAAGGTTCTCAACCACACACATTCACGACTTGATTCATGGATGGCTAACATTTCTGAATGGTTTGAGGAAGTAGCAGTGATTGTTTGCTTCACGGATCGCCAAGAAACAACAATGTCACCATATGTCAAGACATAACCTATTTGTGACTAAGTTTTATGAGGATCTGATAGGTACCCGACATAAGCATACCCTGCTAATTCCAACTTTGCTCTTTTTGGAAAAAATAAACCTATGTTAGAAGTGCCACGAAGATAACGTAAAGCATATTTTACACCATTTAAATGCTTTCAAGTTTGTGCAAAACTAAATCTTGCTAACAAATTAACTGCAAAAACTATATATGGTCTAGTGCTATTTGCAAGAAAGTGCATCTATTGCACTAAGATATGACACTTTAGGACCAAGAATCTTTTAATGATCTTCTTATGGACGAAAATGATCTTTCTTGACATCAAGAGAACGAATAACCATTATAATGGTTAATGGATAAGACTTATCCATATAAAGTTATTTCAAGATTTTTTTCTATAATGAACGTGAATATATTTTAGTAACTTAATTATAGCATATTATATGACAATAAATGATTCATGGAGTGCATAAGAATATTTAAACGCTTTCTATATTCATATTGAGTTACTTATAAATTATATGAGATTAAATGTATAAATAATATGTAGCATATTAACTGTGAAAAACATTATTTATTTTAGTTGTTTAATATGAAATGGATGGAATTAGATAACTTTACATACTAAAAGAAGGTTTGAGTATAATATGTGAAACTTTATAATATGTTGTATGTGTGCCATTTGAGATAAGAATTGGAGACCTTTGTGTGATTTTATGATTCCGTATGTGTATGTTTGAATTTTATATTTTATCAATGGAAAAATAAATTTGGTAGTCAAACACATAGGTTAAAGAACATCATTCAATAGATAGAAAAGATTAGTTCAGTAGATCTGTACCAAGCTGGAGTCATATCAAGGCTAAAAAGAGTGGATGTACCAAAAATACCGTTTACATTGTAAATTGGATTCTCTTTCTTGGTTTGGCATGTACACTTGATAAACGGTTTGCAACATTATTATATTAGGAGTCTTGTTTCGAATTGTTGTAATGAAATTATTAGTTTATGATATTTTAATGTTGTTTATGCAGGAGATCTTTGTATTATATGTAATTAATTTAGAAATAAATGTAGTACGTTACGGATAGAGATGATGTTATGGTTTATGTATTTATATAGTTTGAGATAAGTATTGAATATTGATAGATATGCGAATTGCTTGAAAATGTTTAGGTTGATATACATTGGAGGATGGAAAAAATTTGTATTGGAGTTAGATATGTGATTTTAAAAGTGTAATTTTTTTTTCTTTACAGGAGGATGGTCAATATTATGGGGAGATTTTGCAGAAATTTTGTAAGAATGAATAGTAAAAATTTGAAGTATTTTTATTATTATTATTCATATATTTATGGATCATAAGATAGTTTGTAACATTTTTATCCAACTCACTCATCGGACTGGGTATAGGTTGTTACATTCTTTATATAAGATGATTGATGCATAAGATTTTCTTTAGGCAAATATTCAACTTGAAACCTAAGAAAAAAATTTGTTTTTTAAAGATCTTTTATTTCAAATTTATTTTTCAAATATTTTGCAATAATAGAGATCTCTCCTAGAGTCCTACTATGTTTAAGTCATCAACATAAATTAAAACTATCGCAAATACTAAACTTATCTTCTTAATGAAAATGCACGGACAAATGGAATTATTCTCATACTCCTTTTCGTTAAGTATTCACTTAGTCGATTGTACCACAAGCATCCAGATTGCTTTGATACATATAAAAATCTTTGGAGTTTAATTGAGTACATTTGTCAAGGTTTTGAATTATATGCTTCAGGCATCTTAAATCCTTCAGAAATTTTCATATATGTGTCATTATCTAACAATCCATATATGTAAGCTGTCATCGCATCCATTAGATGTATGTCAAGCCTTTCAGAGGCTGTCAAACCAATCAAAAATCTAAAAGTGATTGCATCCATAATAGGAGAATGTGTTTCTTCATAATTTATACTGAGTCTTTGTGAGAAACAATATCTTTTGACCAACAGGTCTACCACTCTTCTAGTGTATGTTAGATTCATTGGCTACCATACCTACTAGAAGTCTTGTAAAGACAATCAATCTTGTAGGTACATGTGACGCGCGCCGAACCCGGAGGCCCTGAATAACCCGCTTTTAGGGTTCGAGAGAGGTTTATAAGACCTGTAAACATTACGGGGGTGTCTATTTTAGGCAACAAGAGGTGTTTTGGAGTTGCCACCCAATAAAATATTGAGAAAATTCATCTAACCTTATTGAGTCTAAGACGATGTGTATAAGTCTATTTTGGGCAACAGAAGATATTTTTGAATTCCTATCCCGATAAAAAATTAGAAAAGTTAATCTAATCTCATGAAACCTAAGATATTTTTGTGATTTTATTTTAAGCGTGCATAAAATAAATAATTTTATTATCAATTACATGACAAATAAATAAAAAGCAAAATAAAGAAAAATGATAAAAACAATGAAGATAATAAATCAACCAAAATAAATTTTCTGAATCTCCTCATTCGTTTGCAAGATTGCTTAAACATGGAAAAAACAAGTATTGAAACCAAAAAACAGACACAAATAAAATTAATTTTAGTAATTAAATCAAAAAATCAATTAAACACATATAACTTAATAAAAAAATTGAGTTAAAATAAATAACATGCATTATGAATGGTAATTAAATTAATAACATAATGAAATAAATAAATTAACATACATAAGAACAAAAATAATGATGATAAATAATAATAATAATAATAATAATAATAATAATAATAATAATAATAATAATAAAATGATGAACAATCAAAGTAGATAAATGGAATAAAAAAAATAAAGCAAAAAGAATGCTACATAATGTTAAATCTATGACTAAAATCACATAAAACAAATAAAAAACCAATGAATCTAAAGATTTACATGTTGATTAATTGATTATGAATAAAAAATAATAAAAGAAAATAAAAATATAGAGTCGAGCCTAGAATATTTACCCTTAGAATTCAGATTCAATAGAGGGACAAAGATAGTTGATTTCCTTGTCTAGATCCACAAGAATTAAATCAAAAATATAAAAAATTTAAATTTTCTTTATAGAAAAATTATTGCAAAAAACTTGTTTAAAGAAAATATAACAAAATGAAAAAATTGGATCTCAAAAGAAAATAATTATTTTCTTTGTTTTAAAATCAATTTTTCATTTAGAAAATTTAATCTCAAATTTTTGAAGAAATGTTATTGAAGAAGAAGAAGAAGAAATAATCAAAATCAGAAATTTTCTTTAAGAAGAGAAGAAAAAAGTTGCAACTAAAAATCTCCCTTGAAGCAGAAAAGAAAATTCCAACCTAAAAAATGTCTCCCATTTTTCTCTTTCTTTATTTTTCTATTTATATGACTTTAGGAAAAAACTTAGTTAATTTAGGAAAAGAAATTGAATTTCGATCAAATTCTATCTTATCTAGATGTAAAAAATAGGAAAATCCTTGAAAATCTCGGAAAAAATGATTAAAAATCAAATTTTATCCAAAAAATCCGTTTTTGGGGTGAAAAATCACGTTTTCGGCAGCCTGGGGGAGAGTGACGCCCGTCCCTGGCGAGGGATAGGTTGCCTGCACGTGCACTGTGCTCAAGCGATGGGCGTATGCCCAGGAGAGCGGGCGTACCGCTCGCGAGGGAGGCCTGCCTTCCTCCATTGGCGGCCGCGAACGTCCGAATTTTTTTAAATTTTTTTCTTTAAAAGCAATTTTGACCAGAATATCATAACTTCCAACCTCTTTTTTTATTTTTATTTTTTTAATATTTTTTATTTTTTATTTTTTAAAAAATAATTTTGACAAGGAAACTATCACTTTCAACCTTTTTGCCTGTGAACAGGCGTTAATTTTATCACTGAATAACCCCTGATCTAGGCTGCCTCGGGACTGGTGTCTACAGTTACCCCCAATTTTGGAAAAACTAGTTCATGGGTGCCTTGGTGAGCCAAAATTCAAAGAAAAGGGAAGAAGCGCATACCTGAGGCAGTCCTTACCTTTTGCCGTGCTATTTGAAGATCGTGGATTGTGGCTTATGATTGTCGCCACCGAGTCATTCTGAAGACTGTGTTTGATCCGTCTGGCATATGATTGTCGCCGTCGGGATATCCTGAAGACTACAGCTAATCTATTCGGCATATGATTGTCGCCATCAAGATATTGGCATATGATTGTCGCCATCGAAACATTGGCATATGATTTTCGCCATTGTATCATTTTGTAGACTACAGTCGGTCTATCCGGCATATGATTATAGCCAATGACATTTTTGGTAACTGCAATTGATCTGTCTGGCATATGATTGTCGCCATCCAGATGTTGGCATATGATTGTCGCCTTTGAGTCACTGCAGTATGATTGTGGCCAATGACCCTCTTGGTAACTGCAATTGATCTATTTGGCATATGATTGTCGACATCCAGATGTCGGTATATGATTGCCACCGTTGAGTCATAGGCATATGATTGTCACACCACGTCTCGTTTGATATATTTAAGTTAGTTTGTCCGGCATATGATTGTCGCCTTTGAGACATCGGTATATGATTATCGCCGCGTCTTGTTTGATATACTGCAGTTGGTCTGTCCGGGATATGATTGTCGCCTTCGAGACATCGGCATATGATTGTCGTTATTGAGCTGTAGGCATATGATTTTCGTCGTGCATCATTTGATATATTGCAGTTGGTTTGTCCGGCATATGTTTATCGCATTTGAGACATCGATATATGATTGTCGCCGTTGAGCCGTAAGCATATGATTGTCGCCACATCTCGTTTGATATACTGTAGTTAGTCTATCCGGCATATGAATATCGCCTTCGAGATATCGGCATATGATTGTTGATGTTGAGTCACTGGCATATGATTGTCGCCAGTGACCCTTTTGGAACCTTTCTTCGTTGTGGCTTATCATTAACACCACTGAGTTTTACCCGTGAGTCATGATGTAGACTGTTAAAGTGTAATTCCTGAGGCAGCTATCTTTCCAGACTGGAGGAGTCGGTGTGGCTTATCATTAACACTGCTGAGTTATTCTGAAGACTATCGTCGGTGTGGCCTATCATTAACACCACTGAGTCCTTCTAAAGACTGCCATCGGTGTGGCTTATCATTAATGCCACTGAGTCCTTCTGAAGATTGTTGTCGATGTGGCTTATCCCGAATCTCTTTTCTACAAGAATGGACAAAACAAATGTGCAGGGCAGAGAAAAGATATGTGTATTTATGGCAGCACGCACCTATTGTAACACCCCAATACCCCTTGGGAGGATATCGGGGCGCCACGCGAACACTAACGCGTACATATACGTATACCAGTGGAAGCGATAGCAAAATACACATCAATACACAATACTAAAAATAAAATAACGCTTGGCCCAACATGCATCTTACACATATTATACATATTACAAACCTATTATCGTTTTACTTTACATATTCGTTTCAGTATATATATTACAATAAACTTTACATGTAACAACTATACTCTTTTATCACACAATGATGTTACTCAAAACATCACCCACTCTATCTCTAACTTATACAAAAAAAAAAGGATATAGCAAAAGCTCCTACTGGCCTTGACCCGCAGATGCCCGCTCACTGATTCGAACCTATAAACCTACACGAAAATAAACATTCGTGCTAAGCGATAACGCTTAGTAGGAATAAACAGACATAATAGACTTCGAATGAAGTCACAGATATATCACATGCGTATTAATAGTCATGTCATATACACATAATCATATTTTGTATCTTCTAAGTAAAATATTATCATGCTTTAATCCATTCTTGTGCAGAAATCCAAACATGGCAAACGGTATCGGTAACACCTCAAATACATATACAAGTATCGATACAATCTCACTGTGCTCGTATACATATACACAACCTTATAACAGATAACATTCACTCCGATTAGTTCCATGTGCAAATATCCAAATAAGGCAAACAATACCAATATCATGTCACACAATATTCATATACATATACATATCTCCATTATACCTCTTGTACACTACAAAATACACTTTAGCCTGAACTTTCAATAATTGTGGATACAGGTACTTTACTGTGGATACTGATAAACAATATCAAACTCTAGAGACTTAACTCAAAATGAATACTCTGGGTATTCATCGGTAGACCAATTAAGGTCACTGTAGCATCTGCACTCTAACCCTTTATAAGCATGCTTATCTATCCACTACTATGACCATTCAGGCTCGAATAAGAACTCTACAACTAAATCATATACATTGCATGTACTCTACTATTCATTTAAGAACACTATACACTATTTACATATTAACTGAGCAAACCATGCATATACTCATATGTAGCAATACCATATCAACGAATCTTTGTACTACACATTACTAATTAATCAAATAGACAATTCATTTTACATGTTCATAGACTTCACACATTATGATCCAATCATACATGATCAATATCACATGCATATCATGTTCAATAATTTAAAAGCATACATACATTTAATTTCATTATTAAACTCTTATGCCATAGCATTATTTACTCAGATAACTAATCTTATAATCATTTGATAAACTTAAACATGCATGGTATAGACCATGGAAACATTCCGGGGTAATACGGGTTCAATACGGGGAGAAAAACACATAAAAATATACAAATTAGTTGAGGGGAAAGGTGGGGAATTGATTCATGTCAACCATGGGCTCTAAATCAAGAGGAAAATCACTCTTATGACCTTCTCTGTCACGCTCGCGATAGAAGGCTCCGTCAGACACCTTTGTGAGACTACTTCTCACCTCAAACTTGTATCGTCTAAACTGACCTCTAAACGTTATATTTAGACAAAAATCCTTCTTAAAAATTGTTCCCTAGGATGTTAACTTTCAAATGGGACAAGTTTCAGGTCAAATGGACATCTATAACATCAAACATGACCTAAACAAGCTGAATTGGTCAAATGAACCGGCCAAGGTAGAGACACCTCTATTTTGGCCAATTTTTAGGGTCTTAGAGCAAGAATTTGCTCAAGGTAATTTCTTAGACATTTATCGGCATAGAAGGCAGGGTTCTAATGGCTCAAGAATCACTCAATTTCGATGTCTATAACTATACTATGACAAAAATATTACACAGAGGTCAGATGACAACTGAACAGAAATTGCCAAAACCAAACTTTATCATCAATACACACTCAAATGATCAAGTCACATACTCATAAACATATATACACACATATATCATAAACATATGTACACCTATATCACCAAACACCGCAAGCAGTCAAAATGAATAGAATTAAAATCACACACGATCCCGACCTCAAAACGCAGCTTGAATCACTTTTCTTCTTCAACTCAGATCTTTTCCTCTTGTCAATAGCATCTTGCACAAAATCATCCAAAGACAAATACTTGAATTAAACTTCTACTCACTTTAAATCAAAAATAGAAAGAAAAAGGAGGTCAGATTGGAAAACCAAGCACACATACCTTCTCAAAGATCAACTCTACCTTTCACAACTCTCTCTTCAACTAACCCAATAGGCTCACTCAAAGAGCAAGGCAAATGAAGAAGAAAAGAAAAAAGAAATGTCAGGGCAAGAGGAGCACGGCCAAAAACCCAAGAGCAAAGGAAGAAAAGAATAACAAAAGGCCAAAGGCAAAGCAACTAACGTGAGAGAAGAAAGGAGCAGCTGGTCCATCTTTATCCAAAACTCATTACCCTTAGTCAAAGTCCACCAAAGCACATAAATGCCACTTACCTTTATTAATTCCTTCAATTGTCTTAAGCTAAGCCATGTGCCTTATACTCATTTGCCACTTGTTTCTTTTTAATTCATGTAAAATAATTAAATCTCTTGCCATGTGTAATTTCCCTACAATGCCACTTGTCAAACTCCTATGCCACCACGTGTCCGATATACATCAAATAATCCAACTCAAATAGGCTTCACGTAAAGCATTCTGTCGCGCTCGCGACAGAACCCACACACAAGCCACTTACTCAAATACACTCTCTTATACACACAAACTCTTGAATTCCCGAACAAAGATTCCGAAATTCTACTAGGGCCAAATCGGGTTGTTACACCTATTGGGTCAATGTCAGATGGGTGTCCCCTGAAGGACGGTTGGTTGTTCCTTGGAGAACGATTTGCGGAATATGAATATCATCCTCTTGGATTGCAACGAGTCATTTTCTAAACTTCCAAAGTACGGATATCATCTTCTTGAATTGCACCAAGTCATTTTCTAGACTTTCAAAGTGCGGATATCATCCTTTGGATTGCACCGAGTCATTTTTTAGACTTCCAAAGTGCGGATATCATCCTCTTGGATTGCACCGAGTCATTTTGCATCCTGCCGTCGATGTGGCTTATCATTAACGCCATTGAGTCGTTCTGCGAACTTATATTGATTGAGTTGATGAAGAGCTATCTGGCGCTGCTTTCTCGTTGAAAAAACTTATGTGCCTCTTAAGAGGGCCTTGTGCTCATAGGGAGACTTTGAAAATTTATGCTCACTGAGAGACTTATATGCTCACTAATAGGTTTAAATACTCACTAAGAGACTTAGATTTTGAGCCTCCTTAGAGAAAAATTAGATTTGAGCCTCCTTAGAGAAAAAAATTAGATTTAGGCCTCTTCCGAGGAAGAATTAGATTTAAGCCTCCTTAAAGGAAAAAAATTAGATTTGAGCCTCTTTAGAGGAATATTAGATTTGGTATTTCGATGCTTGCCTATAGACGGATAGATTTTAGAATTTTCAGTGTCTCTTAAGAGGATTTTGGTCTTTATTTTTTTGTGCCTCTTAAGAGGTTTTGAATTTTTTTTTAAAAAAAAGGTCTTGGATTTTTTTTTGAATCTTTAAAACTGATTTTTTTAGGTGAATTTACAGCTTGGGTGCATTCTGCATCTTTGTAATTTTTGGATGGATCTTGAATTTGCATTTAGGTGAATCTTACATTTTAAGTGCTTTTTTCAACCTTTACACTTTATAATAAAGAAACTTACCCGATTGTCCCCGACATGGTGTGCATGAATAGGCTTACTCTTTTAGATGTCGTCTTTAGCGTGGGTCTACGGGATTTATTTTCCTTGAGGACTTCATCTTGATCTAATTGTCTAGTGTGGATGAGCGCCGATGTTGAGTTGAAGTTGTACCTTGGCCCACTTTTGCGTGTGCAAGATACGTGTAAGGGATTATACGTGCAAGGGATCTAATTGTCTAGTGTGGATGAGTGCAAAAATTGCATATGCGAGATACGTGTAAGGGATCATACGTGTGAATGCATGTGGGGCACCGTGTATGCATGGAACGATGTATGTAAAGAAATATGCAAAAGATTGTACTTGCGTGTGAAGAGTTATATGCAAATGTTTGCAAAAGAACTATATTAGCAGAAATGCATGCAACAATAGACAAACTATAGCTCGGGTGGTTAAAAGGTTCATTAAAGGTACGACTTGGCTGCTCATCCTATCTAATGCCCTCAAAGATCTATAAGTGTGTTGTTTCTAGTTCAGGAGCTCTAACACATAATATTTCCACTGACTACGTCCCCTGGCCATTAAGCGTGCATTTTTTTTTAAGAATTTGTATTCTTTGCACATTTGAATTTGGATTTTTGTACACTTATTGTATGGTGTGTGTGAGCATACGTCTTATGATAGAGAGACTTACCTGATTGCCACCAACTAAGGTACGTGTGGGTAGTCTAGCTTTTTGAAGGGTCTTATTTTCTGTGGATTTGTGTGATTCTTGATTGCCCTTAGCATGGTGTGCCTGGATAGGCTTTGTTCTTCTGGGTGTTCCCCCTCTGCATAGACCCATACGATTTTGTGACGAATACAGTGGCCGACAATATTGACTTGAATCCATCTCTTGGATCACCTTTGCGCATGAGGTCTATTCGAACCATTCCCTCAGAGTTATATATATAGCAATGTATACAAAAGATTATGTGTGCATATGGAATTATACTTGTGAAATGTATACACAAAACTATATACACGAAACACATGCAAATGATTACGTACAAAAGTTATGTGTACATAACTGTATGTGTAAAGGATTAAATGCATGTGATATGTGCTTGTGATATGCATGCAAAACATGTGCAAAGAATTATGTGTTACATGTATAAAGAAAGTATGTAAGCGGGATGTGCGCGAAGAATTGCATATGTGGGATATATACAAAGTACATATATGTGAGAATGCATGTTGGGCACCATGAAAGGCTATGCACATGTAAAGTCATGCAAAGAGATATGCAAAAGATTGTACATGCGGGATGCACGTGAGATGCAAAAATGGATAGACAGCATCCTACGTGGTTAAGGGATTTGTTGAAGGTACTGCTCATACTGTCTGATGCCTCCAAGGATCTAGAAGAGTATCATATTGGCTTAGGAGCTATGACCCATAATCTTTTCAGAGAGAACCGCCCGGTGTGCATCTTTGTCCCCCCGGTCAACTAGCATGCACCTTTTGCAATGAGCTGTACAGCATTTGGCCCCCAGGACTCTGACTCGTGTCCTGTATTATGCACTATTTACCTGAAGGGAGGTTATTTGAACTGCTTTATCTCTTCGAATATTGAAAGTCATTTATTGAAGGTAGTGTGTCCCTTGTGAATTTTCGCACTAGTTTGTTTTGCGGGAAATGTGTCCCTTTGGGGATTTTCACATAACCCTGTGCCTAATTTTTTTCCTGGAATAGACCCAACCCACTCTAGTGACTTTTATTCATTTCATTTTTTCTTGTAGGATAGACTACCTGTTTTCACCCAAATAAATAAACACATAAAGGAAATTAAAATGCAACATACATAAATTGGGTTATTCATTAAATTTTAGGAACATTGGTTCCTTTTTTATTTATTAGAAAAAATAGAGAACTATTTTTAGGATATTGATTGAAGAAGAAATCGGGATGAGTGATCCCATTTTATGAAAACTAATTCTCCATTTTGAATGTGAGGTTTTATTGGTTAAAAATAGGACATTGGTCCAATTTATTAATAAAATTCCAAGTTATCAGTTATTAAAAACGTGACTTTTTATAATACGGGTAATTAATAAAATATACTTTTATATACAACACATAAAAATAATATCAATAAAAAATACAATAATTAAAATGCAAACTCTCAATTTGATGGTCTTTGGTCTCCCGGTTCTCCATCCCGCGCACAAATGTAACTCGCGAAGATAAATAATTATTTAGACAATAAAACAAAATGAAATGAATGTTAGTAAAGTAAATTAAATAATTAATATGAACAAATAAATTAATAGAATAAATTAGCTTATTACAATAATTAATAAATTAAACAAATAATAATTAATCAAATAAGTAAAAACAATTAAACTTAAAACAGATATATTATAAAGAGATAGAAAATAAATGAAGGAAACAAAAACAATGTACGGGAAATAAGGAAAAATGAAGAAAACAGAAAAGAGAAGAAAACACATATGTGTTTTCTTCAGAAACACAGCTGTGTTTTCTTCAAAAACACAGTTGTGTTTCTTCAGCGGAGCGACAGGTAACGCAGAAAAAGAAAGAAAACGAGGGAACGAGACAACGTGAAAAACACAGCTGTGTTTTCAAAGGAAAACAGCTGTGTTTTTTAACCAAAGCAGAAACACAGCTGTGTTTTTTAACCAAAGTAGAAACACAGCTGTGTTTCTTATGAAACACAGCTGTGTTTTTGCTCTGTCACGCAAAACAACTTTATTCTAATGGGGAAACACTGGTTTTTTAATTTTGAACAGCCAAAACAACAAACTTCAAGCCTCCACAAACATATACACAAGCAAAATAACAATCAACAACAGCATGAATGATTAGAAATAGGAACTAAATATGCAAAGACTAAGGGCAGCAGAGAGAGAAAGAACTGAAGAAAAGAGGAGGGGGAAAGGACCTGTTCACGACTCATGCATGGAGTGCACGAGTCGTGCACACTCCTCACGACTCGGACAGAGAGGGGACAGGGGAGCCAAGCCAGAAAGACGACTCACGACTCGGATGACGAATCATGGCTCGGACAGGGGGAAAAATAAAGATTAAAATCAAATGAGAAGGAAACAAGGGCAAACAGAGAGGCGCCAACAGCTTAAGAACATGCTAATAAATCCTCAAAAAACTTGCACGATAAAGCTACAAGCATACTCATGTATTCATAACAAATATAAACACATAATCAACAGGATAAAGGATCAAATAAATAATATATACAATATGTACATCAAGCATAAACAAATGGCTTGACAAATGCAGAAAAGAAGTAAAATAGATAGAAAGATAGAAAGAAATAGAAAGGATGAAAGGAAAATGAGAGTTGGCTATTCAATATTTACCCTCAAAGTAATCTTTTATTTACAGATGATGATGTTCCTGTTTCCCTCTTTTCCTTTTCTTGAAAATGAAGTTAACACCAAGATTTTAAAATTTTCAGCCAAATGTCAAAGGGAACGAAACAAAAAGATAAACTTTCTCACTCTAAACTCCTTTCTTTTTCACTCAAAACAACCCAGAATCCCAGTCTATTCAGTCTTTCTGTCTTTTTTTTCCAAGTTCTTCACTTCGTTCCCCCCTCTTTTCTTAATTCTCACTGCCCTTTTCTTCAAGTCACCGTCCTCTCCTTTCCTCAGCTTTCACTTCTCTTTAAATGTAGAATGATAGGATTAGATGTTCTCTCCCCCAAATCACTCATAAAGCCAAGTTTTTCAAGCCAAACCTCCTAAAAACAAGGGAGAAAGACACGCTGGGACCATAAAACACGTGAGGCAAACCTCACTCTCAAGGCAGCAAGGCTGCCTCTCACTTATGTGAGATGGGCCTCAATGAAAGGTATAACTTGTACAAATCTTTCCATTTTCCAAATCGATCCGATCCATTCGTTCGTAGAGCAATTTATTCGATCGCAGACATTTCTGGAACACCTCTAACAGAGGGACAAATAGTCAATTTTGATCTCACAAGAGTGGGGCGGGCCTAAATGCACACGGCCCAAAACAACACCTCAAAATATTCATTTCATTTTTTTTAAATAAAGAAAATGCAAAAATATTTTTATTATTATTTTTTAAAGAAAGAAACATGTTTTTAAATAAAAGAAATGGAAAAATATATTTTTTTTTTCGAGGAAACAACCACTTTCATCTGCCATTTGCCCGTAAACAGGCATCATTTTCATCATTGGATAACTTTGGTCTGAATTGCCTCAGGACCCGGTGTTTATAGTATTTTTTCGGTTTTCATCCTAGCGGGGTGCCCAATTTTAGCAAGGTTGCCTATTTTTGATTTTCCACCTACAGGGCTTTTACTTACTTCTTTTTTATTTCTTTTTTTTGTTGCCTTCGCCATGAGACCTTCTTCATTCTATTTGCATTGCTTGATTTCTTGAATCCTTTATCATTATTTTAGCCGAGGCAGTTGCCTCTTTTAACAGTGGCTTTTTAGCACAAAAGACTTAATCTTGACTTTTGTGCAAACTAGTTGAGTCAATGAGCTCTCCTTTTGAAAATTGACTGTGAAAACTCGCATTTTTCTTTTTTCGATTCTGGCCACTCAATTTTTAAGGTAGCTTTCAATGATTGAGATGGGATTGCAGGTTGGCCTCAGATAGTTTAGGACAAAACTGTGGGTTTTTTTTTCTCTTTTTTTTTCTTGTTTTCTTCTATTTTTTGTCTTTATTTTTCTTTGTTTTTCTTTTTTTTTTTTTAAAATTTTTATGAAGGCCCAAAGCTTTGTTCGTATTCAATTTGATAGTCCAACTTCTGAGGCAGCACCTTAATGATTTGAGCTTGGTTTCGCTTGGCTGTATTGTATGCGTCCTAGAAGCTAAAGAAGCAAAGGAATGGCTTTTGAAAATTCTGATTGTTGCTGGGTTGACAAATTGAAGCAGGTTGTCCTAGTATGTCATTCTAGGTCCAGGCAAAGGTCTTTTCCCTCTTTTTTTATCTTTTTTTTTCTATCATTTTTTTATCTCTCAAATTTTATCTCACTTCAGGAGTTAGGTTGGACGCAACTAAGATTATTTTTTTTGAAACTGAATAAAATAGTGTTTATTGAACCAATGCTTTGATTATGATTATTACTATGCATAATGCAAAAAGATATGACAATGCGTACATAAGAAAAGCCCATACTATTAATAAAGTTAGAGAAACAAGTGCATAACATAGTTCGAAAACACATCAAAAGAAATCTCTAAGCTCATCTACTAAGACCACTTCTTTTATTCCTAGCGGTGGAGGTGTTGCAGTCGATACTTCTCCACTCTGTATGCATGGCTTTAAAAAATGTCTTCCCCATTTAGGCACTTAACCTATCTTACTCTTTCTCTTTTGCTTTTTTAGGTCAAAGATCTATTTACCGTCAATAAGGTCTTGAACCCGATCCTTCAAAGTCCGACATTGATCTGTCAAATGCCTGGTGTGCTGGTGGAAAGCACAATACTGATCCGTCTTATGATTGGGCTGCCCTTGGTTTCTGGCGGGCCTAGCCGGCAATGGCTATATCACCCCCTTCTTCATCAGCCTTTCAAGGACCCAAGACAAGGATCTGCCTAAATTAGAATAGTGCCTTTGATTCACTTTCATGGTTGGTGCTTCTGCTATCTTTTCTTTTTCTAGTTTCGGCATCAATTCTTGAATATGATCTCTTAAGGGACGACAGTGGTCTATTTTATGCCCTGTATAACAAATCTATTCCATGTTTACGCTGCCCTTAGCTTAGGGAAGGCCCTGCTGGAAATGGTTGTAACTTCCATTCCTTGACAAAACGGATGAAGTACCAAGTTAGCAGTTTACCTAAGATCATATGGTGACACCGAGTTATTCTTGTGGCTAGGACTTTTGCAGCCCTAACATTGCCCTTTCTGTTGTTGTGGCTACCTGAGCTTCCATTTTTTAGAGTATGCGTCATCGTTGGGTTTCCACCCTCTTCAGGCACAATGTTATATTCTAGAGTAGGCCTCCTATTTCCTCCTTGCTTAACTGGTGAATCAAGTGGCACCTTACCTCTGGTCTCCAAAGAAAATGAAAGCACTGCGGTCGTCACTGTATAAGCCTTCCTGACCATGGTCAGTTCAGCTTGGTTAAGAGTAGTCGCCATAAGTTTGACTTGAAGAACGAGCGCCATGGCATCCATTCTTTTCTTAATCATAGACAACAACCTTTTTTCAAGCTCTTTGAACCTTTTGTCCATCTCTTGGGCAATTAGGGCACGAGTCTCTTCAGTTTGTTGCGAATTTCTAATGTCTGCGAATGTTTTGATAAGGATGCCAGATCTTTGTCAACCAACCTGAACTTTGATTGCTCTTTAGGCAACTATCGAGATCCCAAAACCTCCCAGGTAAATGGTCTACAATAGCTAAAAAGTCAAGGGATTAGAATGATGCATGCGATGTATGGAATAAATTTACGCATAGGATGACATGTACATGTGAAAATTATATGCGCAGAATAGAATGTACACACACAAAATGAAATGTATATATATACATACATACATACACACACACACATACATATATACATACATACATACATACATATATACATACATACATACATACATACATATATATATATATATATATTTACGTGCATGAATCGCACGTAATGCATGAGCATGATGTGCAACATCCAGAATCACATGCAAGTATGTAGACATTTTCAACCTTATTACTCCCACACAGGAGGTCATGCGGTCTCTTTCCTGAGTGGGCTTGATCTATGGGTTAACAGGAAATGCAATGGATGTGTAGAGTGCACAGTAGAAAATCGACAGTATAACATCTTTTAATTTAAAGCGCATACGTATGAGTTTTGGCCATTATGTATTTGAACACTTCATTCAAATTAAGATAGGCTCACCGGGGCATGGAAGCCTTTGATAAATGTCTATTTAATTGAGTTGACTTTACTCAATATACAGTGGCCCATATAGCAAGCACATTATTATGGTATGTGTCACCTAGTGGAAGTTTCTGTTGCCATTACATGAGTTTTAGTCAAAGGTAATGATACTTTAGGGTTACCCAAGCATGGTCTCTGCCAATAGATCTAGCTTATCAAGAGTATCACGACCAATTGGGTCTCTATTTAATATACCATGATAGTACGAGGCTTAAGCTGGTGATTATCCTTAACACTTCCCTACATTGAGTGAACGTAGGATCGAGATTTGGGAATGCACCGGGGTAAGAATATGGACCATCTAGCTTAGATCTAAGGCTGTATGTTAGGCATATTTCTACACATTAAATCCACAAGCATACGGTGTACCGATTATAGTACAAAAGATATCGATCCCACGAGGAATGTAGATTAATATTACACACTATTACTACTCGACTTTAATATTGTTTACAATGTTCACTAATTTGTAGGTTAACTCTAAACTACTCATGTAAAGCAAATTAATTAAATCTAGTTAATGATAATCAAATAAGATAATGTATATGATGAAGATCTAATGATTATGAAACTTGATTCCATCATTTTAATTATAATTATAGTCTTATCAGCAAGCCAAGTTGGAATATTGTTCTAATCCACTCTCTCGACATGAACTAGAGTGCCTAAAACATGTACTTAAAATGCTAATCCTTAACTCTCATTAATGAACTAGTTAATTCTAATTACATATTCTAAAATTATTCACCAACCTATAGCAATTATCTTAACATACTGACTCTCAAGTTATGTTTTGATAACGAATTCCTATTAGTTGTAAGATAAAGTGAACCTCTCAATTCTACTTTAACTTATAATGATCATACAATAATACTAATAGAAAATTCTACATTCAAAGACTATTAATATAAATGGAAATAGAGATAACATTAATATTATCCAAGTTTCATTAAATAACATTCATTTAATTACAGAGAAGAAAGTAATAGATAAGAGTAAGTAGAAAGAAATCTCTCAACCCTTTTCTCAAACCCTTGTAAGAAATTTTCTCCTTCTTGGTCTTCTTCTTCAAAACATAAAATCTAACTTTGAACTTTAACTACAGAACTATTCTCCCAGACTTACATAAAATAAATTAGTTAAAAATTCATCATCCTAAAATTACAGTTGAAATTAACATTTATAGTGTTCTAAAGGTCATGTCCTTTGATAAGCTCCTTCAAAGAGTTGCACAAGTTGGTAAAAAGTCCAAATTGTTCAAGTGACTTTTCAAAGAAAACTATCTAACAACTCTCTCTGTCGCGCTCGCGATGGCACTTCACTTCTTTCAGCTATGTGATCTTCCTCTTTCTCTGCATCTTGTCGCGCTCGTAGCAGCGCGCGATTCCCTCCTTTGGCTTTTCTTTTCGTCTCTTCCCTTCTCTTATCTTGGACATCCTCTGTCGCGCTCGCGACATATGTCACGCTCGCTACATCAACCTCTTTTCTTGCTCATTTCTGGTCTTTCTTCACATCTTCTCCCTTTTTTCTCCTACAATAACAAAACTTAACACAAAACATCAAACACACCTAATTCTTAAATATTTAATTATAACTAAACATAATTTTAACCACAAAATATAAGCTGAATATGAGCTATTTAGGCTCATATCAATGTAGCATAGATGCAATGTAATTTTAGAAAAGAGATAGAATTTTAATTTTAAAAGCTCAATTATATTTATTAACCAAGACACTTTCGAAGCAAAGTCTCAAAGTTTCCCAGTGGAGTCGCCACTGTGATGCGCGCTGAACCCCGAAAGCCTTGAATAACCCGCTTTTATAGTTTAAGAGAGGTTTATAAGACCCGTAAAAATTACGGGGGCATCTATTTTGGGCAACAAGAGGTGTTTTGAAGTTGCCACCCAATAAAATATTAAAAAATTCATCTAACCTCATTGAGCCTAAGATGATGCGTATAAGTTTATTTTGGGCAACAATAGATAATTTAGAATTTCCATCCCAATAAAATATTAGTAAGGTTCATCTAATCTCATGAAACCTAAGGCCAGAGAGAGTCGGGCCGTTATTTTTATTCACACATTGGTCAAAGTTATAAGTGAGCTTTTAACTATTAATTTTTTATCCCTTTTCTCACACGGCATGCAATTTAATTAAGGCGCACGTCAAGAATCAAAGAAAAGCAGTAAAAAGTGATAAATAAAAAAAATAAAATAAACTATAAAAATAAATTATAAGATGAAAATTAGGACAAAAATACAATCTCCCAAAATAGAAAATTAAATGAATAAAATCAATTAAATAAATAACATACATAAATCGTGACATTTATTTGTGATAGGATTATTGGTTCCTTTATGCACACTTAGAAAATTTAAAAAGTTATTTTTGGGCATTACTGAGAAAATAGGGATGAGTGATGCCATTTTGAAAAAATTAACTCTTCTTTTGAAAATGACATTTTATTTGTTAAAATTGGGATAAGGTTCATCTAATCCCATGAAATCTAAGGCCAGAGAGAGTTCGCGCTGTTATTTTTATTCACACATTGATCAAAGTTATAAGTGAGTTTTTAACTATTAATTTTCCATCCCTTTTTTCACACGGCATGCAATTTAATTAAGGCGCATATCCAACATCAAAGAAAAGCAGTAAAAAGTGATAAAATAAATAAATAAAATAAAATATAAAAATAAATTATAAGATGAAAATTATGACAAAAATACAATCCCCCAAAATAAAAAATTAAATAATTAAATTAATTAAATAAATAACATACATAAATCGGGACATTTATTTGTGATAGGAACATTGATTCCTTTGTGCACACTTAGAAAATTTAAAAAGTTATTTTTGGGCATTACTGAGAAAATAGGAATGAGTGATGGCATTTTGAAAAAATTAACTCTCCTTTTGAAAATGATATTTTATTGGTTAAAATTGGAATATTAGTCCTATTTTATTAGGAAAATCCAATTATTAATACAAATATTTTTGTAATTTCTTTTAAACGTGAATAAAATAAATAATTTTATTATCAATTACATGACAAATAAATAAAAAGCAAAATAAAGAAAAATGATAAAAATAATAAAGATAATAAATCAACCAAAATAAATTTTATGGATCTCCTCTTTCATTTGCAAGAGTGCTTAAACATGGAAAAAAAAAGTATTGAAACCAAAAAATAGACACAAATAAAATTAATGTTAAAAATTAAATCAAAAAATCAATTAAAAACATAACTTAATAAAAAAATTGAGTTAAAATAAATAACATGCATTATGAATGGCAACTAAATTAATAACATAATGAAATAAATAAATTAACATACATAAGAACAAAATTAACGATGATAAATAATAATAATAATAATAATAATAATAATAATAATAATAATAATAATAATAGGATGAACAATCGAAGGAGCTAAATGGAATAAAAAAAACCAAAGCAAAAAGAATGCTATATAGTGTTAAATTTATGACTAAAATCATATAAAATAAATAAAAAAATCAATAAATCTAAAGATGTACATTTTGATTAATTGATTATGAATAAAAAAATAATAAAAAAAATTAAAATATAGAGTCGAGTTCAGAATATTTACCCTCAGAATTCGGATTCAATGGAGAAAAAATATGGTTGATTTCCTTATTTAGATCCACAAGAATTAAATCAAAAATATAAAAAATTTAAATTTTCTTTCTAGAAAAATTATTGCAAAAAACTTGTTTAAAGAAAATATAATAAAATGAAAAAATTGAATCTCAAGAGTAAAAAAATATTTTCTTTGTCTCAAAATCAAATTTTCATTTAGAAAATTCAATCTCAATTTTTTGAATAAATTTTATTGAATAAGAGGAAGAAATAATCAAAATCAGAATTTTTCTTGAAGAAAAGAAGAAAAAAGTTGCAACTAAAAATCTCCCTTAAAGAAGGAAAGAAAATTCCAACCTAAAAAATGTCTCCCTTTTTTCTCTTTCTTTATTTTTTTTATTTATATGACTTTAGGAAAAAATCTAGTTAATTTAGAAAAAGAAATTGAATTTTAATCAAATTCTATCTTATCTAGATGTAAAAAATAGACAAATCCTTGAAAATCCCGAGAAAAATGACTAAAAAACAAAATTTATCAAAAAATTCATTTTTGGGGTGAAAAACCACATTTTCGACAGCCTCAGGGCGAGCGACGATCGTCCTTGGCGAGGGACGAGCTGCCTGTGCGCGCATTGTGCGCAGGCAGGAGTGCAGGGCGAGCTACCCGCGCGGGCAAGCGGCGCCTCCGTGCGCGCTACATGCAACACAAGCAGGGGCGCTCACCCTAGTGCTAGCTCGGGCGCTCACCCTAGTGCTAGCTCGGGCGCTCGACTTACGCGCGAGGGAGGACTGCCCTCGCGCGTTGGTGGCTGTGAACGACCGAATTTTTTTAAAATTTTTTTATTTAAAAGCAATTTTGACAAGAATGCCATAACTTCCAGACTCTTTTTTATTTTTATTTTTTAAAAAGCAATTTTGATAAGAAAACCATCACTTCCAACCTTTTTACCTGTGAATAAGTATTAATTTCATTACTGGGTAACCCCTGATCGAGGCTGCCTCGGAATCCGGTGTCTACAGTACTTTGGCAGCTAGAACATGGGATTTGACGTTTTGGGTATCTGTGAAGATATTTGGCAATGGATTTGCATCATTCTGCAAATTTATTATTCTTTGAACTTCAAGTTCTCATTGCTTTGTTCATGTATCATAATTGGACAAGGTTGGAGTGGTCCAACTAATTTCTTGTGCTTTTGGCCCTTTACTTTTATCTTCCTCTAATTGAAGGAAAATAAATTCATCAAATTGACAATCTACAAATCTTACTCTAAAGAGATCACCAGTTAAAGGTTATAGATACTTAATGATAGATGGATAATCAAAACCAACATATATATCAAGAAGTTATTGGAGACCCATTTTGGTTCGTTGAGGAGAGGTAATGGGAACATAAGCAACACAACCAAAAATTCTAAGATGAGATGTATTGGGTTGTTGATCAAAAACAAGTTGTAAAGGCGAAAACTTGTGATATGTGGATGATCATATACAAACTAAAATGCAATATGAACAATTGTAGTCCCCAAACAGATGCAGGAAGTTGTGACTTCATAAGCATAAGCCTAGTAATAAATTGTAATCGCTTAATAAAGGATTCAGCTAAACCATTTTGAGTATGAACATGTGCAGCATAATGCTTGACACTATTTTCAATTGACATACAAAAATCATAAAATGCTTTTGAAGAAAACTCACATGCATTATCTAAATTAACTGTCTTGATAGAATGATTAGGAAAAATGGACCTGAACTTTATAGTTTGAATAAGAAGTTTAGCAAAAGCAATATTGCTAGTATAAAGTAAACATACATGTGATCTTTGAGTTGAAGCATTGTAGATACCGGGTCCTGAGTCAGACTAAATCAGAGTTATCCAATTATGATTAGATGCTTGTTCACAGGCAAAAAGGTTAAAAGTGATGATTTCCTTTTAATTTTGCTTTTTAGAATAAAAAATATATTAAAAATTAAATTTAAAAAATGGAGTTTGAAAATTATTGTGTTTTTAGTTATATTTAAATTTTTTTAAAAAAAAAAAATTCGGCCACGTCGGTGCGTTGCGTAATTTTACTAAGGGCGATTGAGTAATTTTACAAGGAAAGGAGGACTTAATTGCAAAGAACTAATTTAGTTAAGTTAAATGAAGGAATTATATGGTGTACATGTGATGTATGGATGTATGGTACTTTTGATTGTGGCATAATCTAGTAGTATTTGTGCATGGTAACTTGGATGTAAAAGTGATTCTTGGAGATTATATGGTGTGAGTTGAGTTTGGTGCCTTGGATTTTAGTAAAAGATGAGATCAAAAGGGACCAATAGTGGAGTGACATGTGTATTGGTTGGTGGGAGCATTGAATAGGATTTGAAAGGAGAAGAGAGAGGGAAGGGGAAGAGTAGCTTCCCGTAGAAGCCATTGGGTTTTTCCTCTCCTCTCTCTCTCACGCCCTCTCTCTCTCTTTCAATCTACATTTTCTGCTCTCTCTTCCTTTCATGTGGGTATTCTTCCACCTTTGGTCAAGGGTTTGAGCTTTGAAGGTTCTAAAAGGTAAGTGGCTATATTATTTTGGTTTGGGATCTCCTTCTCCATCATCTTCTTCTTCATTTGGAATTAATGGTGATATAGTTTTATTTATCTTGGGTTTATTTTTTTTATTTGATTTGGTTGCAAGTGATTGAAGAAAGAAAGAAGGACAAAAGGAAAGAAAAGATTGGATTTTGAGGTGGAAGGAGTTTTGGCATCAGGTTTGGGAGCTTTGGTTGCTTATATGTGTTTGTGTGTAATTTTGTTCATTTGATGTGTGATTATATGCATATGGAATTTGTGTGTGAATATGTGTTGATTGATAGATGATATATATGAGATATATAGTTAAATTTTGTTGGAATTGTTGGTTGATTGTCATGAGACTTTAGCTAAGGCATGAACACTAATTTAAGGGAAATTCTGCTTAAATTTTACTGGACCTCTGTGTATTGTTTTGATCATAGTTGGAGTTTTACAACTGCAATATGAGTGTTTGTTGTGCCATTTGAACCATGACTTCTGTACCTCTAAAAGTCTAAGAGAGATCATAATTTAATTCTGAGTGTAAGTGGCTTAAAATAGCAAAAACAGGCGTGCTTCTGCTTAGACGGGTTCATTTGAACAGTCTGTAATGTTTAAAGTATATCTTTTAATCTAAGAATCCAATGGACCTAAAACTTGTCCCATTTGAAAGCTAAGAGGTAGAGAAACAATTGTTAAGAATGACACTTTGTCTAAAAATGAGGTTTAGACATCGGTATAGGCTGTACAAAATTGTGGAGTGAAGTAGTCCTGTAGTTTAGCTTCTGTTTTGCCTATTTTGGTATGTCACGGTGGCAACCAAAATGGTTACCACCATGACCAATGCCGAGTGGAGGCAGAATTGCCTATTTTTGGACCTCATGGTTGTAACCAAAAGGTTACCACCGTGAGGTACCTTCAACTTGCTTTTTCCTTCATTAAACATCATCAAATGTTACATATGTATGCCAAATGGAATCTAAACTAGTTTAAATACATTATTTGAGAATTCTAATGTGTTTAACATATGAATATGCGCATATAAGTGATGTGGAAATGAATAATGCATTGTATATTTGTATGTTGAACTATATGTTTAACATTAAGAAATGAGTGTCCTAAGCGTGAAGAATTATGCATGTGAATGAGTATAAACATGTGTGTGCTAATATGTAATAATATGTACAAGTTAATATGCAATCATATATATATGATGTATATGTTTTTGAGTTTGACCAACATTCATATATTCGTAAAATAACATGATTATACTTGATTTATCCTCAGTTATATGATGATTATTTTAGATCATGATTGAGTCATTATTTGAGCCTGGTAGTCATAGTTAGTGGATAGATAAGCGCTTATCAAGGGTCAGGGTGTGTGTGCAGCTGCTGTATTTTTTTTATGTGGGCCCCGTTTGGGTCTTTGATTCGGCCCCGTTTAGGTCATAGAAGATGTTTGAGGCCTCGGTCTCCGGTATACCTTCGGGTATACATGATAATAAGATGTTTAAGGCTCCGGTCTCCGGTATACCTTCGGGTATACATGATTATAAAAAAATATTTTGAGGCTCATGTCTCCATTTGCTTGGGATACTGTGTCCTATCAGTATCATTAGTACCCGTATCCACTAGTTATCGAGTAATCAGGCTATTACTTGAAGTTATTATATGAGTTTAATTTATGCAGCCGTTATTTATATGAAATGAATATATGTTACATGTATATGTGTATATGCATTACGACATAATGAAATGTAATACTTGTATTCGAATATGAATGGTTATTTTTTTCGATACACTTGAGTATGATGAATAATTGTTATATGCATGAGTAGTATATGTTTATGCTTTTGTTATTATTAAGCTTATATATATATATTTATTGCAATCATATGTACATGCATGTGTTGTTCCTCCCCACTAAGCGTTATCGCTTAGCACGGGCTCTTTTCCCGTGTAGGTGGCAGATTCTTTTTGGAGTCAGACATCTGCAGGTCGGCCACTAGAAGTCTTTATTTGGAGTTATTTAGTCTTCCGCTGTATTTTTGTATATGGAGCCTAATTTTTGGAAATATAATTTTGTAAAGTATTATTTTGTATATGTAAATGTTTATCTTTTACAAATCCCTTTTGTAAAAACTATATGGTTGTTTATGGATTTGTTATCTTTTAATTAAATGTATTTGTTTTCTCAACTTATTTGGATATATGTTTTCGTGATTGAGTTTGTATGTGAGTTGTGCGCGTGGCGCTCCGGTATCCTTCCAACGGGGATAACGGGGTGTTACAGCGCGCGCCGACGAGCGTCGGTCTCCCCTGGTCTGCCGCAAACACGTTTTTCGCTTATTTTTTCCGTTTTTCTTGATTTTCTTTGACTTTTTCAAATTTGTTTTCGGGATTTTTAATGATAATTTCCTTTTTTGCACCCAAATTAAGGGAAATTTGATAAAAATTCTATTCTCTTCCTTAATTAATGATTTTTTCCATTTTTACTCATTTAAATATAAAAATTTAAAAAGAAGAAAGGGAGAATTCTCTTTTGATAAAAAATCTTCATTTTTCTTTTCTTCTTCTTCTCCAAGAATTATCTCTACATTTTTTTTTCTACTCCAAATAAAAATTCTTAAAGTTAAAAATTCAATTTTTAATCAACAATTTTTCTTGAGATAAAGAAAATTATTTTTGTTCTTGAGATTTGATTTTTTTTATTATCAATTATAATTTTTTGAAATAAAAAAATAATTTTTTGTTCTTGAAAATTAATTTTTTTTTCTTCTTTTTTTTTTTCAATTTTAATCAATAATCATAGTTGAGACAAATAAGATAATTCTTTGTTCTCGAGAATTAATTTTTTCTTCTATTAATTTTTTAAGCAATTTTCTTTTGGAATAAAATTTCAATTTTTATTTTTATTTTTACTTTATGAATCAAAATAAGGAAAATCAATCATATTTTTTCTCTATCGAATCCGAAATCTGAGGGTAAACATCCTAAATTCGATCTTTTAATTTTATTTATTTTTTATTTATTTTTGTTCATATTTAATTAGTTATCATGTAGATATTTTAATTTATCGTTTATTTATTTATTTTATGTGATTTTAGATATAGATTTAACATTCTTAATATTCTTTTTTATTTTATCTTTTTTATTTGTTTATTCTTTCTTTTTATTATTAGTATTTTATTATTATTTTTCATTATCATCATTATTATTGTTTTGTTATTCCTATTATCATCATTATCATTATTATTGTTGTTATTATTATTATTATTATCATCATCATCATCATCATCATCATCATCATCATCATCATCATTTGTGTTTTTATTTGTTTTAATTTGTTAATATGCTAATTTATTTGATTTATTATGTTAGTTAATTTATTTGTCATCCATAATGCATATTTTATCTATTTAAATTTGTTATTTATTATTTTATATATTTAATTGTTTTTTTGATTTAATTACTAACATCAATTTATTTGTTTCTTTTTGCTTTAATACTTATTTTTGTCATGTTTGAGCATCCATGCGAACGAAATAGTAGATTCGGGGACTTATCTTTTTATCGTATTTATTATTTTTCTTTTTTTTTATTTTTAATTTATTTGTCATGTAATTATTAATAAAATTATTTATTTTATGCACGTTTAATTAAAAATCACACAAATATTTTTTATAAATAAGTTGGGTTTTTTTTTCTAATAAAATGGGACCAATGTCTTAGTTTTTTCATCCAAAATAAATTGTCACATTAAAATTATTTTCTTTAACTGTGCATGCGAGGACCAATGTTTTCAACCTTAATAAATACCCCGTTTTATATATGATTTACATTTCATTTATATTGGGGGTTGTATTCCGCCCCTAGTTTTGTTGTAATTTATTGTATTTCTATTTACCTTATTTTAATATTGCTTTTATTTACCGTTTTATTATGTGATTGATATGTGCTCTAATTATTGCATTAAAAATGAATGCGAAAAGGGATAAAATCTTAAATTCAAAACTTAATTGTAATTTAATCAAGGTGTGAATAAATGGGAAGTACCGAACCATCTCTAGTATTAGGCTCGACGAGGTTAGAGGACCATCTCAATGTCTCATTGGGGTGGGGTCTCCAAAATATCTCTTGTTGCCAAAATAGGCCCAATTTGCATAGTACTAAGCTCCACGAGGTTAGAAGATCATCCCAATATTATATTAGGGTGGGGTCTCCAAAATATCTCTGACTTGCCCAAAATGGATGCATATGCGTTGTCTTAAACTCATTGAAACTAGACGATCTTTCCCAATATTTTATTGGATGGTGACTCCAAGAAATCTCCTTATTGCCCAAAATAGACGCCCTTGCAATCTCTTGCAAGTTTCCATAAATCTCTCCCGAATGCCCTAAAGGAGGGTCCTCGGGGCCTCCCGGGACTCGACACACGTCACAGTGGCGACTCCGTTGGGGATATAAGAGACTTCGCTTCGAAAATATCTTGATTAAAATATATAATTGAGTTTTAATTTAAAAATTTTCATCCCTTTTTGAAATTGCATTGCATTTCATTAGATCGTTAGAACTATGCTAGTTTGGTCCCTATTCTTACCCTGATGCATTCCCGAAGCACGACCCTACGTTCACTCAATGTAGGGAAGTGTTAAGGGACCATGCTTGGGTAGCCCTAAAGTATCATCACCTTTGATCAAAGCTCATGTAATGGCAATAGATACTTCCCCTAGGTGACATGTACCTTAATACGATGCTTGCTATGTGGACCATTATATATTGAACAAAATCAACCAAATTAAATGGTCTTTTATCAAAGGCTTTCATGCCCTGGTGAGCCCATCTTAATTTAGTTGAAATGTTTAAATACATAAAGGCCAAAATTCATATGTATGCACATTAGATAAGAGATGTTATGCTGCTGGTTTTTCGCCAAGCACCATACGCGTCCATTGGGTTCCCCGTTAACCCATGGATTAAGCCCACCTAGGAAAGAGACCGCATTACCTCATGTGTAGGAGTAACAAGTTGGACAGATCTATTTGCTTGTATGTGGTTGTAAATGTTGCATAACACACGATCATGCATTGTATATGTCATTCATGCATCAATCTAACAATTTAAATCTCTCAGCTATCATAGATTCATCTAAGTGGACTAAAGGTACTGACGGTCGACTGGTGAGGACAAATCTACTCTTTGAGTTGCTAGAATTAGTGTCTGATTGGGGTTCTGAGAGTGAATCATCTTCTTCACAATATACTTCAAAGTTAAAAATGGCCAACCTACCTAGAAAATCTGATGCAACCTGTACCTTGACTACTAAGGAGTTGGATAGGAAGCTAAAGAAGTTTGAAAGGAAGATTTTAGGCATGTTTAATGAGAAAATGGCCACTATGATGACTGCCTTTGACATACAACTTAGAGAACCTGCTATTACCCGAGTCAAACCAATCAAAGTTGGGGGAGACTTTCAAGGTAGGATCATCGGTTAACCTACCTCCTCAAGTAATTCATTTCGAGGGCAAACCTCTACTCTTTTCACCATTTGAGCATGGGAGAAGTAAGAGACTTGTTTTAGAGTGTAATCCAGCTGAGATAGAAGTCTTAAAAAGTAAAAAAGCAAGGGTACAATATGAGGCAGACTCAAATTTTGGCCTGAAAAATACATCAGTAAGATTTTCGATATGGTTGCCAAGACAAATGGGAAAGACAGAAGATCCAAATCATTTACAATTAGTAGGTATGTCCAATCTCTCGAATCTGGGAAGGAGAATGGGTGATCTCGAGGAAGAAATCATAAAGTCTAAGCTTGTAACCACTCAGGCACCTTTTAAAAAGGCTCTTGCTGCCCCTATAATTCCAAAAGTTGGTTCGATAAGGGAAGTATCAACTACTCGGAGGCATTACTCTAACCTGGGTAGATCCTTATCTTGGGTGCTCGAGAGGCTTATGAAAAAGGAAAAATTACAGCCATTGTCGGCTAGGCCTGCCTTAAGCCAAGGAAAACCTAGTCATAAAACGGATCAATTTTATGCTTTTCACCAACACACTGGGCACTTAACAAATCAATGCCAAATTATGAGGGACCGAATTCAGGATCTCATCGACAACAAGGAGATTACTGACCCAGAAAAGAGGGGAAAATAAAAGCCGATGACAGATGAAAGACATTGGTTGCAGTGCCTGTATTACTAGGAGTTTTCTTTAGTAGATATATTTGAGCTTTTCAATAATGGTGTATGCAGTACTGATCATTTTAATTATATTGATGATTTTTTGCTTATGCTTCTCATGATTTCGCTATACATGATCACAACCATTTGCATTAAATCATCAAATATCATTGCATTTAATCTCGGGACTTTGAAAAACCCAAAAAAATCTTGATAGCATCTGATATAACTCCTGAAGAGAGGAAATCTTTGAGAGATATAAATAAAAAAGAAAAAGAAAAAAAAAGGGGGGCTTTTTCCTGGACATGGAATGACATGCTGACAATTGATAAGGACATTGTGGGGGCGACGCTGCTTCAACATGCCAACATGACGATGAGCATAATTTAAAAGCAAATCCTCTTCCTCAACATCTAGGGCGCGTACAGTGCAGCCAAGCAAAATCAAACTCCATTCATTAAATGGCTACGTCAGAAGTTAGACATATGAAATTCTGGGCCTTCACAAGAAATATATAGCTCATTAGAATAAAGTCTTAGAATTTATTTCTTACCAGCCATTTGAGATGATCACTCCAAAGCCAATCAAGATTGACCTTTAACCATATGAGACTAGTAAAGCAGGGACCCTTATAGGCAAACTTAGGAGGACAGTTCATTACCTTTCAAGCAAAAAAAATAAAATATATATAAAAAAAAAAGAACAAAAAAAAAAAGAAGCAAAAAAAAAAACCAAAGTCCTGTCCTAAAACATAGTTTTGTCCTAAACCATTTGAGGCCAACGTACAACTCCATCTCAACCATTAATGGTTACTTCAGAAATTGTGCCACTAAAGCCAACAAAAGGAAGATACAGACTTCACGGCCAAGATTCAAATGAAGAAACTCACTACCTCAACCTGTTTACACAAGGGCCAAGAATAAGACTTTGATGCTAAAAATAACCACTGTCAAAAGGAGCAGCCGCCCCAGCTAACGAAGATGAAAGCAAATTCAATCAACACCAATGGACTGAAGGAGGGTTCATGGCAAAGGCTAAAAAAAAAGAGAAAAATAAATAATAAATGCCCCGCGGGTTGAAAACCAAAAAAAGGCGACCTTTTTAAAATTGGGCGCCCTGCCAAAAAAAAAAGCATTCTGGGCAAAAATTAAGGGCTGAGAGAAAATATTCAATCATGAAAACCCGAGAGGGCTGATTGATAAAAGGAGTTTGATGCTTTCAAAATCCATCCCGAGATTAGATGAGGTTTTATATTTTTGAAATTAATGCTAAATAATGATCATGCATAATGAAATCAAACTGAAACATATGCAATTACTCCATAATATGTTGATATGATCAGAACAGCTCATTTTACATAGTCAAAATTGTCTAGCACATTGCTGGTACTCTCACCACTTGGGTCCTTCAGCCGACTCATTTTGCTATCAACTGTGAAGGCAATTCAATAGCAATATCATGAGAAAAATCAAGCTCAGACGGCCATGACATGGGCATAAGTACATGCTGATCACACTAGAAAAATTTTTGGTAACAACTTCAACCTCTCTGCAAAAAAAAAAAAAAAAAGGAGAAGCCGTTAGAGATGAAAACCGTAATTGACTCTGTAAGCAAAACTAAAGCAAAAGGATAGGGTAAAAACCTGAAAACAAGCAGTCTGTCATTCAAAAAAAAAGCCGCTGGATTGGGTTAGATCCATTTCAGGCAAAAATAAGGCACAAGATCATGTGAAATTTCGCAAAATACGCATTTCTCGCTAAGAAAAACTAGTGTAAAAATTCACAAGAGACGCACTACCTTCAAAAAAATGACTACAGGTATCAGATGAGAACCTCGCAACCACAAAGGCACGAAATTCAAAAGCAATTCCAAAGGACATCGATCCTACAGCAAGTTGAGCGCAGCCCAGCTATCGCCTCCAAACTCACTTAGATGAATTCTCGTCCTGCATTTCTGCATGACCCATGCATTTCACTTGCATGCTCACCATTTTTTCCTACATATTTGGTTTTTCAGTTTTGCAGTGAGAGAGATTCATTGCGGACACCGACAAAAGCAGAGTAACTACATCAGTCCAAATATCAGATCAAACATCAATCCAAACAATCAGCCAAAGACCTCTCAGTGGGCAATCAACCAAAGGGCTCTTAGGGGGCACCGCTTCACATCTCAGAAGGGTTTGCACGATGGCGGCACTACCATTCTACAGAAAGTTAGCACGACCAAGGCACTACTACTTCAGCACTTCAGAAGGGTTAGCACGATGGCGGCACTACCACTCCACGGAGGGTTAGCACGATCACGGCACTACCACTTCACATCTCAGAAGGGTTTGCACGATGGTGGCACTACCATTCTACGGAAGGTTAGAACGACCATAGCACTCCCACTTCACATCTCAGAAGGGTTAGCACGATGGCGACACTACCATTCTATGGAAGGTTAGCACGATCACGGCACTACCACTTCACATCTCGGAAGGGTTTGCACGATGGCGGCACTACCATTCTACGGAAGGTTAGCACGACCACGGCACTACCACTTCAGAAGGGTTAGCACGATGACTGCACTATCACTCCACGGAGGGTTAGCACGATCACGGTACTACCACTTCACCACTTCAGAAGGGTTAGCATAATGACGGCACTACTACTCCACGAAGGGTTAGCACGATCACGGCACTACCACTTCACATCTCGGAAGCGTTAGCACGATGGCGGCACTACCATTCTACGGAAGGTTAGCACGACCACAGCACTACCACTTCACATCTCAGAAGGGTTAGCACGATGGCAGCACTACCATTCTACGGAAGGTTAGCACGACCACGACACTATCACTTCAGAAGGGTTAGCACGATGACGGCACTACCACTCCACAGAGGGTTAGCACGATCATGGCGCTACCACTTCACCACTTCAGAAAGGTTAGCACGATGATGGCACTACCACTCCACGGAGGGTTAGCAAGATCACGGCACTACCACTTCACATCTCATAAGGGTTTATACGATGGCGGCACTACCATTCTATGGAAGGTTAGCACGACCACGATACTACCACTTCAGAAGGGTTAGCACAATGATGGCACTACCACTCTACGGAGGGTTAGTACAATGACGGCACTACTACTTCACATCTCGGAAGGGTTTGCACGATAGCGACACTATAATTCTACGGAAAGTTAGCACGACCACGGCACTACCATTTCAGAAGGGTTAGCACGATGACGGTACTACCACTCCACGGAACGATCACGACACTACCGCTTCACATCTCACAAGGGTTAGCACGATGGCGGCACTACCATTCCACGGAAGGTTAGTACGACCACGACACTACCACTTGAACAAAGAGTTAACACTGACGGTAAATACCACTTCAACGAGCATTTACACGATCACGGTAACTCGCGGTAGCAAAGGATAACACGCCGATAATATCGCAACAACCACCATAATAGCATCACTCAGTTCGGAAAGATAACTACATCAGGTACGTGTCTCTTTCCTTTTTTCTTTGAATTTTGGCTCACCTAAGCACCTATGCACTAGCTTCCCCAAACTGGGGGCAACTGTAGACACCGGGTCCTGAGTAAGCCTAAATCAGAGTAGATGGCTGTTCACAGGCAAAAAGGTTAAAAATGATAATTTTATTGTTAAATTTGCTTTTTAGAACAAAATAATAAAAAATAAAAAAAATATATTAAAAATTAAATTTGAAAAATGGAATTTAAAAATTATTGTGTTTTTAGTTATATTTAAATTTTTTTTTTTAAAAAAAAAAATTCGGCCGCTTCGGCGCTTTGCGGTAGCCTGCAGGCATGCGGAGCGTCCCCTGCGTGCCCGTCACGTGCACCGACGGGTATCGGTTGCCCCTGGTCTGCCGCAAATGCGTTTTTCACCAATTTTTTCCGTTTTTCTTTTCTTTTTTTTTTTTACTTTTTCACCTTTTTTTCGGGATTTTTAATGATAATTTCATTTTTTGCACCCAAATTAAAGGGAAATTGATAAAAATCCTATTTTCTTCCTTAGTTAATGATTTTTTCCATTTTCACTCATTTAAATAGAAAAATTTAGAAAGAAGAAAAGGGGAATTCTATTATGATAAAAAATCTTCATTTTTCTTTTATTCTTCTTCTATAAGAATTCTCTCTACATTTTTTTTTTATTTTTCTTTTCCAAATAAAAATTTTTAAGGTTAAAAATTCAATTTTTAATCAAGAATTTTTCTTGAGACAAAAAAAATTATTTTTTATTCTTGAGATTTGATTTTTTTTATTATCAATTATAATTTCTTGAAATAAACAAAATAATTCTTTATTCTTGAAAATTAAATTTCTTTTCTTCTATTTTTTTAATTTTAATCTATAATCATACTTGAGACAAAGAAGATAATTGTTTGTTCTTCAGAATTAATTTCTTCTTTTATTATTTTTTTAAATCAATTTTCTTTTTGAATAAAATTTCAATTTTTATTTTTATTTTTACTTTATGAACCAAAATAAGGAAAATTAATCATATTTTTCCTCCATTGAATCCAAAATCTGAGGGTAAATATCGTAAACTCGATCTCTTAATTTATTTTTGTTCATATTTACTTAGTCATCATGTAGTTCTTTTAATTTATCGTTTATTTATTTATTTTATGTGATTTTTGATATAGATTTAACATTCTTAATATTCTTTTTTACTTTATCTTATTTATTTGTTTACTCTTCCTTTTTATTATTATTATTTTATCATTATTTTTCATTATCATTATTATTATTATTTTGTTAATCCTATTATCATCATTATCATTGTTATTGTTATTTTATTATTATTATTATTATTATGATCATCATCATCATCATCATCATCATCATAATTTATGTTTTTATTTGATAATATGCTAATTTATTTGATTTATTGTCATCCATAATGCATATTTTATCTATTTTAATTTGTTATTTATTATTTTATATATTTAATTGATTTTTTGATTTAATTACTAACATCAATTTATTTGTATTTTTTTATTTTAATACTTATTTTTGTCATGTTTGAGTATTCATGCGAACGAAGGAGGAGATTCGAGGACTTATCTTTTTATTGTATTTATTATTTTTCCTTTATTTGTATTTTTAATTTATTTGTCATGTAATTATTAATAAAATTATTTATTTTATGCACGTTTAATTAAAAATCACACAAATATTTTTTATAAATAAGTTGAATTTTTTTTCTAATAAAATGGGACAAATGTCCTAACTTTTTCATCCAAAATAAATCGTCACATTAAAATTATTTTCTTTAACTGTGCATGCGAGAACCAATTTCCTCAACCTTAATAAATACCCCGTTTTATGTATGATTTAGATTTCATTTACATTGGGGGTTGTATTTCGCCCCTAGTTTTGTTGTAATATATTATATTTCTATTTACCTTATTTTAATATTGCTTTTATTTACCGTTTTATTATGTGATTGATATGCGCTCTAATTATTACATTAAAAATGAATGAGAAAAGGGATAAAATCTTAAATTCAAAACTCAATTATAATTTAATCAAGGTATGAATAAATGAAAAGTACCGAACCATCTCTAGTTTTAGACTCAACGAGATTAGAGGACCATCTCAATGTCTCATTGGGGCAGGGTCTCCAAAATATCTCTTGTTGCCAAAATAGGCCCAATTTGCATAGTCCTAGGCTCCATAAGGTCAGAGGATCATCCCAATATTCTATTGGGTGGGGTCTCCAAAATATTTTTGACTTGTCCAAAATAGATGCATATGCGTTGTCTTAGATTCATTGAGGCTAGACGACCTTTCCCAATATTTTATTGGGTGGCGACTCCAAGAAATCTTCTTATTGCCCAAAATAGACTCCCTTGCAATATCTTGCAAATTTCCATGAACCTCTCCCGAATACCCTAAAGGCGGGTCCTCGAGGCCTCCTGGGGTTCGGTGCACATCACAAGCATCAATCAGAACCATGAAATATCGAAATGCTCCACAAGATGGATGAATTAGGCCACAAATATCTCTATGTATCCTTTGAAGAAAAACATGAGACTCCAAATGCAATTTTGATGGTGTAGGTCTTACAATCAATTTACCTTGTGCACAAAAATTATAAGAAAAATCATTAGATAAAAAAATTTTATGATCCTTTAATCTGTGTCCATTTGTATTTTCAATAATAGGTCACATCATGGTTGAACTAGAATGACCAAGATGATCATGCCAAAGTATAAAATTTTTAGGATCTGAGCACTTTTGATGCATATAATTAGATTTAACCATCTTTATTTTGGCAAAATACAATCATGTTTTTTTTTTAATGCAAATTAAAATTTCATTAATATAATAAGAAATACATCTGAAAAGTACACATAAACTTATCAAAGTTAAAAGTACATAAGATGTATGAAATAAATGAAGTTGCTGGATTATATCTCCGAACTTTTTCGACAAAAACAGTGGAAATGGTAACATGCGGTGCGCAATCTGGCTTACAGCGGGAAACTCCATCCATCTGTTGCTCAAAGGAAAATTTCGATAAGCGAAGACAACCAAACTTCCATAACGGAAGACAATAAAACTTCCATGAAGGAAGACACTAACCTCCAAATTTGGAGAACAAACTTTCATTATAAAAATTTAAATTGCATTCAATTTTAATAAAAAACTAAACCTTAACAAAAATTTCAGATTTGATAACAATTCAAACTCAAAAACAAAAATACCAAAAATTTCAGATCTGAGATTATAAAACAAAAAAATACGAAAAATTTAAAAATAAATAAAAACTAACCAGATTTATACAGATTTGCATTTATTGAAACCAAAATCACAAAAACAAAATACAAATGATTTCAGATCTGGCACAATAATAAAAAAAGAAAGAAAAACACAAAAAAAATCAAATATGAGTTTATTAAAATCAAATAACACAACCAAAAACACAAATAATTTAAAATAAATAACAAATAAAATTAAAAATTCAGATCTATATTGACCTAAAAATTATTATAGAGAAAAAAGATGAAATAAGAGAGGTGAGGTGAGGGGCTGCCGCCTAAAAGTGAAGTGACAGCAGCCCTAAAATTAGGTTAAGAATTAGGTTATTATTATTATTATTAAGTGACTAGAAATTGTAGACAATCATTCAAAATACAATCATGTTAAGAGACTTAAAAACTTCTCTAATATGAACTTCTGGTTCAATTTTATAGAAGTTATATATAAATATTCAACAGTTCCCTCATTTGTGATTTCGCGACGTATATCTTTCGAACTTAGTAGATTTCTTCAGGATCTACTAGAATATAATGAATTATCAATGTATAATAGCATGCCATTTGGGAACATAAGATAGACTCTACTAGAGCCTTCAATTATATTTCTTGAACCAGATATTGTATTAACATTAATTTCAACTAATATTAATTGTAAAAAATATTTTTTGTTGCGAATAATAGTGTAAGTTGTGCCACCGTCTACTAAATATATGTTGTCCTCCATAACATCAAGTCTATATACCATTATCTAATAACACAAAACATTTATTTAATAACAAGAAGGAAAATGATAACAAACAAGAAATACATTAAGATTTACTTATTAAGGAATAGTCTTTATTCGAATTGCAAAATCGCATAACAAGAATAAACTTATTTTAATAGTTGATATTTTCATCGCTAATCAAATGCTCAATTTTACCATTATCATTCTCGAAAAAATTAGAAACATCAAAATCAACATCTAAAGGAAATTCCTTAACCTTAGCCGGATTAACAAGTTCTGTGAAATTCATTTCAACATTTTTTTTTCCCACTAGTGATGCCTTTTAAAACTCAACTAGACGTTTAGGAGTGCGACATATACGAGACCGATGACCTTTAGTTCTAGGGACAAAGATATAATTAGGTTTTTTGGAAGAAATATTTCCCAAACTAGGGTGTTTGTAAAAGTAATTCCGGATTTAGGGTGTGTCAGTTGCGGCTTTTGACTGTGGGACCCTCTAAGTGGACAGTTGATTTGACATTAATACCGCAGCAGGGAGCTGCTGCATCAATGCCACACTTTTTTAAGTGTTTTGAAGTGCAGGGCAGCAGCTCTGCACTTCTTTCTTTTCTTTTTAACTAAATAATAGCATTAGGTTTTTTTTTACTAAATAATAGCCATGGATTTCATAATTTTTCAACAATGAATGTATTGCTATCATGAACAATGTTCATATTTTTAAATTTTTTTTGAATTAGTTATTTATTGTATAGGTGTCAACTAATTGCAAATTTTCCCTAAAAAAAAAATTTAAAGGGCGATAGTTTTATTGTTTTTTTATATAAAGAGACTCGTAATAAAAAATACTAAATACTGTTGAAAAGTTTTTAAATTGTTTTATTAAACTTAAATTGGATATATGTATAAGTTAAATTTATACAATATAAACCATTCAATATGAGATGAATAATTTTGATCTTAGTTTATTAAAATAAAATTACAATAAATTTAAAAATGTTTCAGCAGTGTTCAGTATTTTTTATTATGAGTCTCTTTATATAAAAAATAATAAAATTGCCACCCTTTAAATATTTTTTTAGGAAAATTTGTAATTTAGCTAACACCTATACAATAAATAACTAATTCATAACTAATTCAGAAAAAAAATTAAAAAAAAACATATGAACATTGTTCATGATAGCAATACATTCATTGTTCAAAAATTATGAAATTAAAGGCTATTATTAAGTTAAAAAAACCTAAGGCTATTATTTAGTTAAAAAAAAAAAGAAGAAGAATTGGAACCAGTTCTTCTACCACGGTTTCGTTCATGACCTTGAGAAAATACCATATTAACTTTAGGTAATGGAAATAAACTAGTTGGGCGAGATTGGTAGTTTTTCATCAAAAACTCATTGTTTTGATTTTGATCAATCACAAGTAAATAATAGATTAACTTAGAATATTTTTGAAATCTACGCTTTTGATATTACTGCTGTAGGAGCACATTTGAGCAATAAAAAGTTGAATATGTTTTTCCTAACATATCCTCATCAATAATATTCTCTCCAAGTAATTTTAATTGAGAGCTAATAAAAAATAAGGGTGAATTGTATTCAGTTACAGTTTTATAATTTTGCAAATGTAAGTGTATCCATTCATATCTAGTTTTAGGGAATCACCGGTTTTTAGTATTCATATCTCTCTTTTAAATTTTTCCAACGGACTAATGGGTCTTTAATAGTGAAGTATTCAGTTTTCAATTCTTCATGTAAATGGTTTAAAAAAAATCATTAGCTTAGTGCGACCCTGTAGGGATACTTTATTTTCTTCTTTTATTGAATCTCCAATATTCATAGCATTAAGGTAAATCTCAGAGCTTTATCTAACGAGATTGAAGGTTTCAGTCTCACTTTGGCGAGATAAGAGGTTTCATTCTCCCTTTAACGAATTGAGTTATCATATTAGTTGCTTGATGTTTCGATCTATAATTTGGGTCCATAACATGCTGCCATACAGAATAAAAGAAAAAGGTTTATTAGATATTAGTTGTATTTTGAATATTAATAAATATTTAAACATATTAATGTTTTTTTAAGTGAACAGTTAGTTTAAATAGGCATTTTTATTTATTTATGAAATATAAGAGATATTTGATAAAAAAGAAAAATTAGCAATCTAAGCAGTAGGCAATATTATTTGGAACGTGATTTGGTGCACACGAATATGGTGCACACATATTTAAACCATTCGATTATTAAAATATATGCGATTGGCCGGTTTAAATGTGCGTTCACCACATACGTTCATGGACTGAATTATTATTCTACTATTTTGCTTAATTATATATAAAAAAAATATTTTGCTTAACTATCAAGTTGATCTCCAAAAGACAAAAATAAGAAAAATTCCAGGACCGTATTAAGGGATCTTGGTTTGATTAACGTTTGACCGGACCTCTAAAAATAGTAAATGACATTCAAAAATTATTTTAAGGGTATGGACAAGCTTAGAATAATATTTAAAAATTTTTAATAGTGAAAAATTAATTTTACGATAACACTTAAATTTATCGAATCGGACCGGTTAGAGTGAACCAATCCTGAAAACGGATTCCAATTGAGCTGAAAATTTTTGTGGAGGCTTAATTTATTATTTTGAGAATTATGGAATTAATTTTGAGCTCACATATAGACAAACACATCATCAATGGGTCGACCCACATCTCGGCCTATTTGAGTTTCTATCTGGCCCGTTTGGACCATCCGGCCCATTTAAACCAATATTTTTTATAGTAGCCGTTTTAGTATCCCGTTATTATATTTAGAATTATTTTTCGTTAAAAAATGGGTCGACTCACATTTTCGACGCATTTGGGCATCCATCGGGCCTGTTTGGGCAATGCGACCATTTGACCAATTTTTTTTTTTTTTTACAGTAGTCATTTTAGTAGTCCGTTATTATATTTAAAATTATTTTCCGTTAAAAAATAAGTCAAAACGGTCGATCCATATTTCGGCCCATTTGAATCTCCATCCGGTCCGTTTGGGCCATTCGACCAATTTACGTATTCTTATAATATTTTTATCATATATTTATTATTATTGTGCTGAGAAAAAGTTCCAAAATCACATGAAAAATTATACTAAATTTTCAAAATCGGATCAAATTTTTAAATTCATAAGTAGATCCAATCTATCCAACCCATTTTAAACATTTGATCCATATTTTTTTTTGACTCATTTATTATTCACCTATTTATAATAATCTGTCCATTTATTGCTCAATTCAAACCCGAATTTACTACTTTCAACAGAAAAAACAAAAGATATTTTGGTTATATATGTTCTGGGCAACCGGAATAATAACTTGCTTGCTACTAGGAAGGCAGGGGACGGTTCTATTAGCAAGGCACTGGGGCGGTTCTATTTCTGATGTGTATTTGCTTCTGGTTCGTTACAACGAGCAAGGGTTCTTCTAGCTCGAACAAACCTCACTTCTTTAAAACGAAGTTCGGAAAACGCAGGTAAACTCTAATCTCTCCGATGTTTCACTTTTCTCCTATGTTATTGATTTTATTTTTTTTGGTCTGCCTCTTGCAAAACTGTGTTTTTTTTTTTTTTTAGCTTTTACGCACAAAGCGCAATATATATATATATACAGATTGGAAATTTTATTTCTTTGATTATGTATATAGTTTCCTCGAAAAAGCAGGCAATACCATGCCCATTTAAAATCTACCGATTAGCGATTGCACTTTAGGTGCTTGAAGAAATGGCTGAGCTAAATTTGCTTATGCCAATTCTAAGGAAACTGTCAAAAGGGAGAAAAGAAACCCCAAATTTCTTTGCTTTTGTCTTGGCCTAAATATTAACGCTTTGTTCTGCATCAATGGGCATCGAAAATGCGTTGACAAATTGTTGTGCAAAACTCAAAATATTGCACGAAGCGTTTGTTGCCCACTTGTGTTACTCTCTGCCTGAATGTAAATATGAATGGAAATCTCGGAGGTCCATTTGTTGCCCACTTCAGGACAACTTATTTGTGTTGTATGTAGATTTATAAAGTTACTTGGATGATCAAGTGTGAATGTGCTTTTCTGTTGGTCCTCTTATACTGAACTGCATTTTTGTTAGTCCAAGGGAAGAGATATTACTGACTTTCATCCTGAACCACGATGTCGTTTGACTCTAGAACTGACCAACTGACCCCGCCATACTTTTGCCTAGCATCTGCAGAAATAGCAAATATCTAAGTCATGGGAAAAGCTTCAAGGGATAAGAGGGTAAGATATGATAATGTAAAAATTAGTTATTGTCCTTAAATTTCTTTATTTTCAAGTTACAATGATGAGAATTTTTTTATGTAGGATATCTACTACCGCAAAGCAAAAGAAGAAGGTTGGCGTGCTCGAAGTGCCTTTAAGCTTCTTCAGATAGATGAAGAATTCAACATTTTTGAAGGTGCATTCTCTCTCAAAGTTGATTCCTTTTGTCTAAGTGATATTAGATTAAAAGAGTATGAAATATATTAATTCAGTTAGGGAGTTCATCTTGAGTTGTTTGATCTTGATTTCCTTTCTAGGAGTGAAGCGAGTGGTAGATTTATGTGCTGCACCTGGTAGCTGGAGTCAGGTATGATTTGATTTGAATGACATTGAAGTATTTAGCACTTGGCTATTTAAAAGGGACATACTTATACACGGATGAAATAGTATTTTTCTTTCAGTGATATTTCTGGTGCTAAGTTATTTAATTAGATGAAACAGTATTTATCTGTGGTTAAGCATTAAACTTTTGTTTTCCTGCTTACCTTTTCTATTTGTTGTTGTCAACTGAAATGCATATTCCATATTTAATACTTGAAATGTTTCCCTTGCTCCATGAAATTTGGGACTTCTTTCTCAGTAGCATGTTGGAAGCTGTAAATCTATGTTGATATTCCATCTTAGGAGAAACTTCATCATATATTGATGTTGTTGGACTTAGCTGATGCAAAAAACAGCTTGACTAGTTCTTTTATTTTTTTCTTCCCATTTGCAGGTATTGAGCCATAAGTTATATCTACCAGCAAAGCTTTCACAAGATTCAAGGTTGATTTATTATCTGTTAATGTTGAAATATATGCTTGCATCAAAATTTTTAGAAAAGCCATTTACCTTCCCTTGAAATATATTGTCCTGGTACTGCCTTAACTTTGTAATATCTGAATGTGGTCACATGGTTTACATTTGAAGCTGTAGTTTGTTTTAAACTTCAAGTTGGTCGGCCACGAGTTATGTTGTCCACAGTCTGGCAAATGTGGTTTGCATGACAGAGGTTTGCTAATACATAAATCTGTGTAAAAAAATTGTCAGTTGATTTTGGTCTTGCTCTTTATCTGTTTTACATATTGACTCAGTCAAGCTCACTGATGTCAATTGATTGGCATCTCATAAGCGCACATCAGTAGATTTGTAATAAACTAGTATTCTCGTCCACTAGCTTGTTCATTGAAAACTAATATATGTGTGTATATAGAATAAAATGAATCAAGTTAAGGAGAAATGGTTAATTTAATTAATGAATAGACATGAACACCTCTGAGCTAACTCGAATTATATTTATCAACAGACTTGTTTTAGGTTCATTCTGGTTGCTTTGCTGCTTGTGTAAAGCTTTATAGAATAATATGGACAATCAACTATGTTCTGCTATCAGAATTTGGTGTTTCAGTAATAGCTTTAATCATGAAAAGATTGGTTTGAACTTATAATCTATTGTTAGATCTTCTTGGCAGAAGCTGATATGACCAAAATAAACCACTTGAATATAAGATATTTGCTCCTTTATTAAGGAGAATGTAGACCCTATTTTCATCTGAAAACTTAAGCCATTTGGACTTCCTTAGAAAATTGCTTCAGTTGGTTCTGCTCATGCTATTTTGATGTTGATTTTCTGAGTAACAAATTTTGGACAACTTCTATGAGAAATGGCTAAATATTGTTTAGCTCGAGGTTCAATGTATACATGCTATGTAAACTGAGTTTGAGTATTAAATTTTAAGCTCCAGCTCGATCAGAAATATTATTGAAGATTGTAATACTTGACTCTATGCAGTTAGTTTGCTTTTGCCCCTATATACTATTTTGCATGTGCCACTGTAGTTGTTTTCAAATAGTAGTTCCTAAAATGGAAATTTTCCATGTATTGTGCATTCCTATTGAGATAGTGATTTTTTGATTGAGCTTTGTAGGAATGATAGTCTTCCTCTTATTGTGGCTATTGATTTGCAACCCATGGCCCCAATTGAAGGTGTTATCCAAGTACAGGGTGACATTACCAATGCCCGAACAGCTGAAGTGGTGAGGGCTGAAGATTGTCATCTAGTTCATACTTCACTTTGATTTTCTGATTCAACCTTACATGGAAAGTTTATGTGCATTTTTTCCTCGAGATTAACTGTTTCATTCTAATTGAAGTTGGATTGCAATATAATTGATCTCTCTTAAGCATAAGTTGTTACTTTCAATCTCCACAAGAGAGGTCATGATTTTAAAATAATGTTTTGAAGTTTAGCTAGCAAACGTATTAATGATGAAGAACACATTTTTGCTATGCTACTAATATTTGTACTTGCTCTGTTATTCTGCCCAAGCCTGGTTGAAGAAGAGTTAAGGGGCATAAATGTTAAATGAGTCGTCTAGAAATATCATGGCATTGCTATGTCTCACTACTACCAAAGGAGGTCAAGAATTGAGTAGTAGTCTATATCTATAGTTGGCAAGCAGACTTGGAAACTCAACCTTATTAGATGAGTAGCATGTGGTTAATTGATTGCTTAAAAGGAGGTGTTAACCAGCGTGATTTACTACCATAATTATGCAATTATATAATTATGAAAAGACTGTATTATGATTGTAGTCTAACTAGGCCTCATGAATTGTGTATAAACACCATGTATTCTTTCTCAGTAAATAGAAGTGAGAAGTAATAGAATTTTTTCCTCTCAGAATCTTGTGCAGGATTGCTTTAGGTAGTTGGGATACTGACACTAAGTGGAGTAGACTAGTATTACTGTGAAATAATCTTGTATTCAAGCTGCTATCAAACTAGTTGGATTTGTTGAACGCTCTTACTCTATTATTTATCATTTTGGTTCTTTTGGATCAGCATACTATAAAATAACACGTAATCATACTTATAGCTCATCCTTTTCCCTTTGACAGGTCATTAGACATTTTGATGGTTGCAAGGCTGACCTGGTTGTATGTGATGGTGCACCTGATGGTAAAATAATAGTTGTCATTCCTGCTTATATATTTTAATTGTTAATCATAGCTTAATTTAATGGACAGTAAATTGATATATTTTGCTTTCTAAAGCTTGCGTTCTTCCATACTGATTGCAGTTACCGGTCTTCATGATATGGATGAGTTTGTCCAATCCCAGCTTATACTAGCGGTAAGAGTGCAAATTCCCCATTCTAAGAGACTGCTTCTGCATGCTTAAAGATAGTTCCTTTATTGAAGGAATATGAATACATGTAATGCCAATGGAAATTTCTTTATTTATTGTTTATTTGGTCTTACTGCGATTACTCATGCTTATGCCAAAATATTAGAAATTGACAATGATGAGGTGTGTAATGTTTTTTTATCTTTCCTATTTTGGGTAATAACACCTACCTTCTCTGCCTTGAAATATGAACCTTGGGACTAGACCATAAGGTAACCTTACTAGGCTACTTCATCAAAGAGGTGGTTGTCTTAATTCTAAGAAGATTTTCTTTTAGAATAGCTTACTCAACAGAAGCTATTTCAACAGCTCTATGAACTTGCAGGTCAATGTACTATCTTGGAAGCAGTGCATTTACTATTAAAAAACACGAGCAAGTCTTAATTCAGTTTCTGCTGATTACAGTTGCAAGGAAGATTGGTTATAAAATCTAGCATTCCTCACACAGGCTGTCTTGCATCCCATCTGAACCGAGTTGCAGGCATTCAATTGAATTTCCTAATCAATACCTTCAACTGAAAATTATTTAAGAAAGTTATAAGTTATATATATATTTTCTTGTTTTGCAGTTAATAATTTTCCAGAATATAGTTTCTTCAATATTTTATGTCCACCCAAGGACTTTTCACTTTTTCCCATTTCTGTTTTTTGCACAAAGTTGTTCAGTGTTGTAATAATTTCTTCCTGCATTTGATCTTGCAAACTGTCTCTCTGTCCTGTTTGCTTACACTTATCACCAGGGATGTTTGTGAAGCTTGTATGCTTTTCTATTAGACTGAGTTGTTCTGCTGGATTCCCACACCCCCCCCGCACATGCATTTGTTCTAGCAAAGTGTGAAATGTGTCTCTCTGTCGTTGTTGCGTGCAATTATCACCACAGATGTTTGTGAAGTTTGTTTGCTTTTCTTATAGACTCACAGTTGTTCTACTGGATAATTTTGTTTGCAGGGCCTTACAATTGTCACACATGTACTTAGAGAAGGTGGGAAATTTATTGCAAAAATATTTCGTGGAAAAGATACTAGTCTTCTCTACTGCCAGGTACATTAGAATGCTTGTAGAAATTCCATTTTAGCATTAATTCGAATGCTTCAATGTTGTTACTGGCTTAGTGGTTCCCCAGTACTCAACAGTTGAGTTTGTTTCCTTGCACTTTTGTCTTTCCTGCTAAGATATTGTAGACCTGGGGCCAAGTTTCAGTTCCTAATGCAATGCCAGACTGATGAAATATCCAGAAGTTTGTCTTGGATTGGTAAAAAAAGGCAAGGAAAAGAAAGCAAAACCTTGCTGATTTGAGCCAAGGGTCAGGATTTGTGTGTGAAAGGCTAAGCTCTTTAGTAATATTTTGTCCTAGATAAAGTTTAGCTGCATGATGTTGAATTGATGATAATTTATGGCTGAATAATCCATTTTCTCTGGTTTTATGCACATAACTAGAAACCCTTGCAGATTCCCACCCCACATTCATTTGTTTATCAATTTATTGCAAGGCCATGTTAAATGAAATGTTCTTGTTATCTCAGATAGACTATTTATGTTTTCTGCTTGTCCATTGCAGCTTAAACTATTTTTCCCTGTTGTGACTTTTGCAAAACCGAAAAGTAGCCGTAATTCTAGCATTGGTAAGAATAATCCTTGCTTTTTCTTCTTCCCTCTTAGTTTGCAACCTACTTAGTTCTCTATATTCTCAAATTATGTGTCTTGTAGAATTTTGTGAAAGGGAGGTTTTTCTTATTATCTCATTTGTATAAACAATCAATGTACAAGCTATGTATAGAGAAAATAAAAGAGTCCGGGTCCTACTATAATAAGGAAAATTACAACTAACTAGGAAACAAACTCTAATTAGGAATAAAAAGAATCCTAATTTGATTGGGAATACAACAACAATTATCAACATGTCTCAATTGACAAAAATCATGCATGTATCTGTGTGATGTACATGGCAAAGCCTATAACTCGGTACTATTCCAAAGGACCAAAATGGGGCAATGTAAGAACGCTACTACCAGATAATGAATTTTGTTCTAGGATAATAGTGTGGAATGTTCCAATGATATAATAAAAAGAAATTGATTGTGAGTCTGATCTGATCTATACTCAACTAGAGAAAGGGTTTAAGATAGAAGCAATATGTGACAGGCAGGGTCATAGCTGCCCCATGTTGAAATTGACCCATTCAACTATAAAAAAAATTTAAAAAGGACGCTGGTAATTTCAACTTTTTTTTTTTTTAAGACTCCACTCAATCAAAAATAATAATAATAAAAAAAATGCCATATAATTTTTAACTTTTTTTAAAATTGATTCTATTAGAATATTTAAATGGGTTTTTTATTTTTTGGTGGTAAAAGACCAAATTTTCCCTTTGAATTTTTTTTTCTAAGACTTTCAAAATATTGAAAATAGTACAAATTTTCTTTTATTCAATACTTTCGAGGGAAAAATGTGGACCATTTTAATAGTTTGCAACAAATGTGGATCATCTTTTTATATTTGCCATCAATGAAAATGACCATATTTGCCTTTATACGGGCAAATTTAGATAATTTTAATATTTTAGGACATTTAAAAAAACAAATTTCAATGATAAATTAATATCAATTTCAATATTTTGAAGGTATATTTTGCACTTATTACTATTTTTTGCGTGAATGAATTTTTTATGAATTGTAATTTTTGATTTCAATAAGCTGAATTTTTGGCTATGCCTTTAGTGATAGGCATGTGTTTTATGAGCCTTAGTGTGAATCTTTCTCAACCAAGACAACTCTATCCAATCCACAAAAGAGCAGATCAAGCAAAAATACCAGTGAAATTGGGAGGGGAAACAATAAATTATCTTACACGTTATATATGGGATAAGATAAAATGCCAAAAGCTAATATTCTATCATTCCTAATGCAGAGGCATTTGCAGTCTGTGAAAATTATTCTCCTCCTGAGGGATTTAATGCAAAAGATCTGTATCGCCTCCTAGAAAAGGTGGGAAGCCCCTCAGGCATGGATGATCTAGGTAATGTAATGCTCTCATCATGCACAAAGCTATTTTTTTTTACTTGTATTTATGAGTCTATACGTGCTGCTAAAAGATTATGCTTCCCTTCATAATATCTCAAAACTTCTACAGTTCATGGCCAAATTGCTGAATCTGGAATCTCTCTCTCCTATCTGTTTGTTTTTTTTTTCTACGTGACAACTTATACACACAACTATCGATTTTTCTGCTTCGCGACTTTAAACACTTGTTATGAATTTTGAATAATTAGCAACTCAACTTTTCAGAGCATTCACCTGAAGTCAATTGCAATCATTTGCAATAGTGAAACGTAGACAGAGAGAGTTGGATAATCCTTGCATGAACAGTACAGGCTGCCCCTACTCTGCACTTTGTCTTGTTATAGCCTAATGCTTTCCACTTCAATGCATGGGCAAAACTTAAAAAGTACCTTTTTTTTTTCCTTATTATTTGGAAAGGAAGCACGTCTTCAGTTTTCTGCAATATTAAAATCATTTATCAGTTTCTTTTTTTTTTATTATTTTGCTTGGTCTCAACACCTATTCTTTGATCAACTGAGAAAATGTAATACAAAGTTACAGAGGACACTGGTTCTACTATTATTATTATTATTATTATTCAATTGGTGGCTGTAAAAATTTTCTGGAAATTGTTTTTGCTGCGTTACAGATTGCAGCAGCGGGTGGTTGGAAGGTCCAAATAAGGTGTATATCCCATTTATAGCTTGTGGGGACCTTAGTGGGTATGACTCTGACCGATCATATCCGCTACCAAAAGTTGCTGAGGGCACTTATCAGAGCTTGGACCCTGTACAACCTCCAATTGCGCCTCCTTATAAGAGAGCTCTTGAGATGAAGAAAGCTTCTAATCATGGCATCCGAGATCTTGAAAAACTATCCTTAGATTCTTGATCTCGCTTTCAATTATTCTTCCTACAGAATGAGCAAACAATTTTGAAAGGTTACTTTATCTTGTGCTTGCAATGACACTAGAAGTCAAACAATGATTACAATGTAAACTATTACTAAATCCTTGTAGCTATTCATTGATTGCAATATAAACTATTACTAAGTCCTTATAGCTATCTTTTTTATGTCTATTTGATGCCACTCAAAATTGTTTTAGATTTTCGTTTTTAGATTCTATATCATCGTTATCTAGTAGATGCACGTTAGACAACTTTGTATCAGTAATGACAAGAGAAGATACTGTGACTTTGTCAATCCTCAGGTCTCAGGCTTTTTGCTTAATACATATTTAGACTCTTTTTTCGACACTTAGACCTCTATTTGTTTTGGGTACATAAAGCACAGGTATTCAAGATCCAGAAGTCATAAATACTTATTTGTTTGACATGTACACTTTTCTCACACTTTTAAAATGGATTTTTAATTCACATAAGCAAGAAGTGTGCTCGTTTGACCTATCTGAATTATCGTCGAGCAAGCTCATGAAGAGAGGCCAAAGGTAATATTACACTTATTATTATTGTTATTATTATGTCATAAAGCCAAAGTACATATGACTATCCCCGTACAGAGGTAGAAATAAGAAAGGTTATAAAAAAAATGGAGAAAATAGCTAATAGTTTCAATTGAGCATGATGGGCAAGTAGTTGCAGTCAAAACAATGGAAGAGAGTGAAAATGTCGAGTAGGATAAACATTTGTTGAGCTTGCAATGATGGAGACAACACTCTCCAAGTGTTGGACGGGTCCAGCCCGTTGGATGGGTCCAACCCTCTTGGGTTGACCCACCATCCGGAATGGTATGTATGGATTAGTTGGATGGTGTTGAGTTATCATACATGAGATTAATGCCATGATGTGGACTGACCTTGAATATTGCTGAAAATTTTGAACTTGAACTCTCAACTCTCAACTTATTAAGACTTTAACACAGTCTCTGATTGCTTTTATTGTTGTGATTTACATACATTGAACTCTCTCAAGTCTCACATGCAGATCAATGAATTTTAATCTTCTTCTTTTGTTTCATTTACATACTTATCTTTGGAAGAATCCTAGCAAGAATTTGTAGAAAGAGGGTTTGACCTTTGCAAGGAGGATGAAGAATTTAGGAATTCAATACAATCTTCTATGGCCTCTGCTCGGTGAGAGTCTATTGCATCGGCAAGTGATCTTGATCTTGTTAAACTTGCTGAAGAAACCTGGCGTGACGACTTCCTTCTCGTGTCCACAAAACGTAGAGCTCTTGCTACCTTAGCACCGAGCCGCCTCAGCAATCTTGCTGGCGAAAATCTTGAGGTTTTAGGCAGCCTAAAGCTGAAGATCCCTGCAGCTACTGATCTTTTCCTGTTTCCACTTAATCTTGTGCCATTTCCATGTTTAAGAAGAACCGTTGGCTTCTCATGGACATCTGGACTAAAGCTCACTCGGTTGCTTGCTTTACTTGACATTTTAAACCAAATAATGGATGGAGAGAGAGAGAGAGTTGAGAACAAAGAAGAAGGGGCAGTTAATGAGGATGAAATGAGTATTTATTGATGAATCTAATAAGAAATAAAGAGAAGGAAGGTTTATTTGTTTATTTATTTATTTGTGTTACCAAAAAGAGAGTGAAAGTAAGGTAGCAGTAAAACATTAGTACGATTGTGTCTCTGTCATATGCAGTATTATTCAAAATTTATAGCTGTTCAGATAAGTGATTCAATGTGGAGATCGAGCAAAGAGTTCATATGTATTGCCATGTTATGCGTGCATGAGTCATGCACGTGGCTACTTTGACTGTGTTCTAGCAATATTAGTATGAGACTGCTCATACATCAAATCAATTCTGAATCGTGGTGTAATTAAAAATAGTTATAATGAATTGTTTTGTTTGCTCAGTAACTACTTTTTCAACTCGGGCAATTCAATATTAGATTAGCAAATCTCATACACAGGGTCTAGACAAGAAAACTAAATCATTAATTCTCCCGGGACATAGCATGTTTATTTCAATACCTAGTATAGCAATATTAGCATAGGTAACTCTATTACATTAATTTATGTAGGGTAAGGTTCTAAGTACTGTGGGTTGGCCTGTCCAATATTTAACCCCTTATATGAGGCAGGTAAGAATTATAAGAAGATTGTGTGTGCACAAAAAACGGGTCCATCACCTAATTCCAGCTATGCATATCGTGATTCAACAGAATCAATGAGGGGAAAAAAGGGGTTTTGGTCAAAAGCTAGTGTAGTAGTGGTGGAGCCGTTAATGTTAGAAGTAGAAAACAAAAGCATAGTGAAAAATGGAAACCATATTTAGGAAAATGGAAACGTTTTTTTTTTTTTTGGAATTATTTTTCTAAATGAAGTAAAAAAAGAAAGGCAAATTACCAACAAGAGGGAGACCAAAATTGATACTCTTCTAATCAGCTGTTCTTTTGAGGTGATTTTTTAGGGTCCTACCCTTTTCTTTTGTTGGCCATATATATATATTTACTTTGATTCTGTTAGCAAGGATCAAAATATTTTTATATTTTGGCTAGCGTACCTTTTTTTATATATGATATTTTTTATTTTTTGACCGTCAAATATATGGTATTGTAGTAAGTATTATTCATTTATCTGACAACAAAAAAAAATAAAAATTACCAACTATAAACTTTCTCCATTTTAGAGAGGGAATGGATTTAAATATGGAATAGTAGGGTTTAGATGTGCAGTGCATATGAGGGAGGAAACCCAACAACTTTTTCTTTTTGTGACTTTGGCATAAGAAAAAAGAAAAGAAAGTGGTGTTGAAGAATCTGCATGGTGTTAATATTTTTGACTGGGGAGCTAAAAGGCCCCAGTTTTATTCTCTCTCTTTGGAATGCAATTTTCTTGGTCAAACAAACTGTATACGGATAATGTATACTTGTTCTTGAATTGAATCTCAAGGATAATAAAGTAAGTAATTATGGTTAGCTTTACTATCAACTATAATTATGTTCAATCACCACAAGAAAAATCACGATTAGCGACGACATATAGCGGCAGAACTCCGTCACTAATTCATATTAGCGAAGGAATTTAGCGACCGACAATTTTTATCGCTATTATGGTTGTTTCTAAATTTAGCGACGGAAAAATAATTCCGTCGCTAAAATTAGCGATGAATATATTTAGTCCGTCGCTAATTTAGAGACGGAAAAGTTGTTTTCGTCGCTAAATTAGCGACGGAATCTATGCTCCTTGGCTAGCGGCGGAAACTATAATTCTGTTGCTAGCGACGGAAAATGTAATTCCGTCGCTAATTTTAGTGACGAAATTAAGTTTTCCGTCGCTAAATTTATAAATTTTTATTTTTTTAATTTTTAAATGATAAAATTATTAATAATATAAAAATTAGTATTGACAAAAATAATATAATTGAAAATGTATTTATTAAAATAAAAAAAAATATAACAATAATGTATTATAAATTAAACAAAATACAAATAGTAAATTTTTTAAAATGTTACTAAGTCTAAATCTTTTTGATTTTATACATAGATGATACACTTGACTGTGGCCACGAGAAGAGATGACTTATCTCGCTTATAGGTGTCATACTGTAAAAATAAATTCAAATTCAATATCAGCACAATAATTGAGTAATAATTATAAACGAAGTCTAGTGAAAGATAACCAAAAAAAAAAGAGAGAAAAGCAAATGCACTTCCAAACAAATCGGACTTAAACACAATTCGGATTTACAAAGCAAATAGAGTACAACTAAAGAATAAAGTGATTTCTTTACGTGGCTAAAATATATGAATCCCTTGTATTTTATAAGGCATGGTAAGCTTTCTAGTTTAGCCTTAGATATTATAAATTAATTGATGCAAGAGATGTCCAGTGAAGAAAAAGAGATGTTTGGGTTCGTACTAAGTGTAACTTTTTTTATTACTACATGTAGCATGAAAAACCACTCAAGTTTAACATAAGCTGATATATATGTTTAGATATTGTTACAAAACTGAATTTGTTAAGTTTAACATGAGGAAACAAGTGAATTTGTTACAAAACTGACCTGGTATTCCACACTCAACTCAGGCATACAAGTGAGTTTCAAAACATAATAAATTGACATTATGCAATAGATACTTCAGCTTAATTATGAACTCTTTCTTAGTTATAAAAGAAGTGCACTAAAGCTCAAGTCGTACCATAGTTTGCCCCTCAAATGTACTAGGTTCTGATTCACGACCGAGAGCAAATGAAAACACACATGCATAAGCAGATTTGTCATCATATGCCTTCAACAAGTTGCAGAGACCTTAATTAAGACCACATATAAATATTTACAATAAAATCATGCACCTCTAAGTCTTGCATTCAAATTATAATAGACCAGAGAAATTATTTCCCCAATCACACATCCGTAAACAGATAACATGGATCAACAGATACAAACATGCAAACAAGTTCATTGATCAAGATTTAATAAGATATATGTGATCTAGAAAAATGATACAGAAAAAATTAATCAGGTCCAAACCAACATCGTCAATTCCTTTCCGCTGGCTCTGGTACAAGCAAAATTATCAGGACAGCAAATAACAGAAGCACAACTAACAGCCAAAGAAAAAACTGAAAACGGAAAAGCATGGCCATCAAAAGCATAGCAGAATCCCAATCTTGAATATACAAGAAGCCAAAAAGGGGAAAAATAAAGTAAAACTCTTGATTTTGAAAATGGAAAAACTTGATGGAGTGTGGTAATTTGTAACACCAACTAGCATTTCATCACAAATAGGTTACAATCAACTTAAATTTTGATGACAAATAAAAAAATACACAACAAATATACAACATAAATGAAAACAAAATTGGATAACAGATTTGGATTGTCATCATATGTCTATATACTTGATTACGGAATTGGATTGTCCCTTTCTGAGTCAAAATTTGACAAATCTAATAGGAAAATACTTATTGAAATTCATTTGGAATGTAACTCAATATTAGAAGAGAGATGGGGTGAGCTATCCAATTATTTAATGCTGTGGTTAACCTTATGGTTCTAATATCAATAACTTATTAAGAAAAAAACACAGAGATTAAATTGGGAAAATTAGTATAAAAGATCCAATTATACTGTCTATGATTCAACAAGCAATAAGAAGTACTCCAATAGAACTCTTTATTTGTATTTAACGTGTAATAAATTAAATATTAAATAATTAAAAAAATTAATTTAGTGGTAGGTGATAATCCATTGGATATCAGAATGAGAATTAGGAGGCGAGCTGATCGGATTCGGTTAGGAGATCCAGAACTTGCAAGAAGGCTAAACCGGTCAGGCCAGATGTTAGTATTCCGAAACTTAAGTTAGTAGTGCATTTTTAGAGAGAAGAAATATAGAGAGAAAGTATGTCCTCTAGTTGATTGATACCTAGAGCTCTTGGTTGAGCTATTTATATGGTAAAGAAAGTGACGTGTTGCAGTTCAAGGTATGACCGTGTAATAATTTTTACTATCCAACCCTTACTGAGTGTGTCAGAGTATGTGGATAATGATGTGACTGAAGATAGTCAGAGAGGTATGGCAATGAAGTATGTTAGTGGATTAGCAAGCGATAGCTCGACGGATCCGATCGGATGTGCCTTGTGACAGCTCACCGAATCTCCTGTCATACTTTGAGCCTCGTGGCCTTTGGGCCTTATTTTGAGCATCGGGTGTTTTTTAAAAGATAGGGTATTATAAGTAGAAAATTTTCACTAGCTCTATGCTTTAATAAGTTCTATTTTTAAAATTCATTTTTTATAAAAAAAGAAGATTCATCATTGAATAAATGAGATCTAAATTGCTACTTTGTGAATGAGGTAATAAATCTATGAAAAGAAAATGTGGGAAGAAATAAAAAGTTGAAAAACAATTAAGAGCAAATTATTTTTCATCTTTGGAACTCCCTTGTTTCTATCAAAATTTGGCAGAAAATGAAATCAGCTCAAAGATATCAGTCAATATCAAAATAGGAGAAAATTTATAAGCTTTTTTATTTAACGGTTCATGCTAACTGATAGCCGATAAAGGTTGCTAATATAGCTACTATCAATAGCTAATAGCTGATTAAAAAAACAAATAGGCAAAAAACACTTATAACTTATAGCCCTTGTATTTCTTTTAGTTTTTATTTTTATGCCCCTCAACATTTATTTTGCAATATGAAGCCTTTGATTTTTTATTTTTTTACATATTAAACTCTCAGTAGGCGGAAAATGTAAAATTGAATAGCACATTCCGTTTTCCATGCTTTTGATATATGCAACTTAACCTCAATTTGATGTATCTTCATTAATCTTCTTATCAATTTGATATTGAAATATTAGTAGAGAATGCTGATTAATTTAAAATTGACAAAAAAAAAAATACATAGGCGCACATTAAATTGAGGTACAGATGTAAATACTAAAGGTGATCCAAACGAAACATACTATTCAGTTTTACAATTTTCGTCCATTAAGAGCTTAATGTATAAAAAAATAAAAAAATCAAAGGCTCAATATTGCAAAATAAATGTTTAAAAGCTTAATAGCAAAAATTTAAAAATTGGAGAGCTTGAAAGTGTGCTTTTGCCAAGAAAATATTATAAGTGTTTAATAAAAATTTGCTAACTATTTATATATGTTAAATAACTGTTATGGGTATAACTTAATTGTACATATTAATTATATATATATATATTCTCTAATGTAATATTATATGTTTACATGCATCCCATATTTGATTTGTTGGTCTTCTTATTATTATTGATAATACTCAATATTATCTTTTGTTGGACCTGAGTCCAACTCGGTCCAAGGCGCAACAGATCACTAGAAAGCAAGGCCCTCTGTCGCCCAAGCCTAGTGCCTTTGAGGCCTGGCACATGAATGAACGAACCCACGCAAGAGCCGAGGAAATGAGACTCTCAAGCTGTCCGATTGGACTAATAAGGCGCGTCCTTCGATAGTCCACTGACAAAGTCTTCCGCCTATCCATCACCTGTTTCGCTTCACATCGCTGCAGACCTGTTCTGATACTAGAATAGACCACTCGAGTAGGATATCTCACCCATATAAATACTTCGGCCATGCCGTGTTCAGGTAACAGTGGCGTAGCCACCTTCGAATGAGTGGGGTCAATTGACCCCACTCAATTATAAAAATTTCAAAATTACTCATATAATTTTAATTTTTTTTTTTAAAAAAATTGACCATATTTAATTATTAAAAAATTAAAAATAGCTCTATAAGTTTATTTTTTTTAAATTGACCCCACTAAAATATTTAAATGAATTTCTTATTTTTTAATGATAAAATCTAAATTTATATTTAAATTATTAAAAATAGTACATATTTGTCTCTAAAATTTATTATTTTTTAAAAAAAAAACCTTTCAAGTTATTTAATGTTACAAATTTGTTGTTATTCAATACTTTGACGGGCAAATATAATTCATTTCAATAATTTAAAATAAATACGAACCATATTTTCATATACGCCATCCATAAAAAATATTCATATTTACTTTCGTAAAAGCATTGTATAATTTTTAATATTTTAACACATTTTAAAAAAATACATTTGAATAACAAATTTGTACCGATTTAATATTTTGAAAAAAAAAATTGCACTTATTTATATTTTTATGTAAATAAATTTTTTATAAACTATTGTAATTTTTGACCCCACTGGACTGAATTTCTGACTACGCCACTGTCAGGTAACATAAGTTTTTGAGACATTCTCTCATTACTTTTTCTTTCTAGTACTACTAACTTAAACTTTAGAGTATTAGTGTTCGGTCCGACCGGGCACACTTTCTTGTAGAAACATATTGACATCGATTCGATCAGCTCTTACCTGCTTCGTTGCCTCTGCCACTCAACTCATGTAGCCTTCGGATAAACTAGAAGTTATCAATTATTGATGTAAATAATTGATAAAATTACAATAATAAAATATTATTAGAGTCTAAATACAAAATAAAAATGCATCAGTTATTAACTGATGAGAAAAAGTTTCAAAATGAAACATTTGAAACAACAATTGATTGTAACAATAACCAACTATCAACAGCTGATTAAAAAAGTAATTTTTTTATTAAATTATTATTATTATTATTAGTAGTATTTAATGATTGGGAGATCATCATTATTTTTTTATCTTGGGAAAACGCGAATTTTTAAATTTATATGCTTTTTTTTCTGATAGATTTTTAAATTTTTTATTCATTGTATTAGATTTTTAAACTTTTATTTTAGTATTATCTAAAATATTTAACTAATTAAGCAAAATTTATTAACTTTATTTTATCTAAAATCTTTCATAAATTTAATAAAAATAAAATTTAAATGATTATGATAACAATAATCCAATTTTAATTAGTATTCAAATTATAAATAAGATGATAAATTTTTATCAAGAGACTTTTAGTCTAATTTAAATAAAGAAAATAAATAATCATATAATTTAAAATAAATAACAGAACTAAAATTAAATTTAATATTTTTTCTTAAATTAAAATTTTAAATAAATACTAGTAATAATAATATCAATAATAATGATGATGTTCTAACTAATAATGATGGGGACAATAACCAACAACTGATTGGGACAAACATTTGAAAGTAATTTTTCTTTTCCTATATCTGGTGATCCTGAATTCTGTTGGATGTGGGTATCCTCCTGTGACGCGCGCCGATCCCAACCCAGCAAGGGCCCTCGCTTGTGAATCCGCTTTAGGATTCGAGGTATATGGTTTGCGTCATTTGATCATGGGCGCCATGAGATATCATCGGTATGCTCCTCTCAATAGAACATTGGGGAGAATAACCTAGCCTATTGACGCCTAAAGGCACCTTTGAGGTATTTGGAGTCGCCACCCAATTTGCACGAAATTGGGAAAAGGTTTCTCACCTCTATTGGTCTAAACCAGAGATATGGTGTCCGGAACTTCCCTCTTATTCATACTTTGGTTAAATATAAATGAGTTCTTAACTTCTTAAAATTATATCTCTCATCTCACACGATCAATGCGTTTAATTTAAATAACGCATTTCAAGCATACGAAAGCGGTAAAAGGAAGGCAATAAATAAAGCGATAAAAGAAAGCGATAAATACGCAAGCACACAATTACAAGAGAAATCGAGGCGGAATACAACCCCAATAAAAGAAAATTAAGGACACAAATGGGACAGAATACAATCCTCAAAATAAATAAAGTTGCCCCAAAATTAATTACAAGGGCCCAAAAATAAATAAACTTGAATTTAAGACACTCACACAAGGTTAAAATAAAGATACATACATAAATCGGGGCATTATTTTGGGAACATTGGTTCCTTCGCACTTGTTCGAAATTTAGGAACATTGGTTCCTTCGTATTAATTTGAAGAGGGTTCGAAGAGTCATTTTTGATTGTTTGAATTGAAAAATCGGGATGAGTGATCCCATTTTTGTAGGAAAGTTGACTCTTCGTTTTAATTGTGATATTTTTTATTATTGGGTTAAAACAAGGGACATTGGTCCCAATTTTGCTAGTAAAAATCCCAATTTAATTGTAGAAATAATTTTGTGATTTTTATCGTACACGTGCACAAATAAAATAGATATTTACAAATAAACACGTAACACATAAAGAGAGAGTCGAAAAGATCTCACCAAACTGGAGTGACTCTCCACGCGTTGTGACCCATCCGGGGAGTCGCGGGGATGCTCAAATAACTCGACTCAAGTTAAATCTCAGACAAAAATTAACATAAAAAATATTAGTGATAGTTCTAAAAATTAATCAAGCGAAAATGAAATAAATATTGGGTAAGTCAAATTATAATGATGAGACAAACACGACAAAATTAATAATAACAATAAATATAAGACGACAATATTAATAATAAATAAATCAAATGACGATAATAACAACAACATTAATAAATAGTAATATAAAAACTAATTTAGGAATGAGAATAATAATAATAATAATAATAATAATAATAATAATAATAATAATAATAATAAAGACAATAAATGCATTGAACATGGCAGGAACTTAATAATAATAATAATAATAATAATAATAATAATAATAATAATAATAATAATAATAATGATACACAACTTAATAATAATAATACACTCAATGAAATAATAATAATAATAATAATAATAATAAAGTAAACACAACACGATAACAATAATAAACAAAATAATAAAGAAAATGATGGCAAAATAAAACGATGATGATAATAATAATAACAATAATAAATGGACCAAATAGTGATGGTAATAATGATAATGACAATGTTGCTACATGATGATAATATCAAATAATAAGTGTAATGTTAATATAAATGGGGAATGGTAGCCAACGGCAAAACAAGTAAAAGTTAAGCTATAAAAATCAAACCAAATCCACATAGAGAAATTGGACCAAAAACAACCAAAAACAAGGCTAGGGATGTCAACAGTGGCAAAAATAAAAACTATTAACCATGAATAAATATGATAATAGTACCAAAAAATAATATTAACAACAATAAATAACATACAAAAAAATATATGAGAAAAAGAGAGAGAAAAAAAAGTCCAAGAATGTTTACCCTCATAATTTTTAGATTGGAGAAACGGTGTTTCGATTCGTTCCCCTTGTCGATTTTGTGGTGATGAAAATTTGAAAAAAATATAAAAATTAATTTTTTGAAATAAAATCAAGAGAATATCCTGATAAAAATATTTTTTGGTGAGTGATTGAGCAAAAAAAATTAATTTTCCAAGCTTGAATCGCCCAAGAAATTGATTATTATTTTTTGGAGAAAAATTAAAGATTGAAACGTGAGAAGAAGAAAAAGCAACTAGAAATATTTTTGAAGAAAAGGTTGAAGAACAGTTGCCGGAGAGGAAGGAAAAATAGAGAGAAAAGCCAGGAAAATTTTCTGTGTCCAAGAAATCTGTCTCTTGAAAATGGAGATCAAAATCCCTTTTGATTTGTTGGTCTTGGTTCAAAATAGAAAGAGTTAGAAAGTCTTTAATTTAGTTGATCGAAAATAACACAAAACGGTGAAAACAATCAGACTGAAAATTAGTCTGAAAAACGCAGATAACAGAAAAAAAATAGGGGCCAGGGCAGGTAGCCGCGCGGTAAAAAGCACAGCGCGCGCATGTGCACGCGAGAGGGGCAGGTGGTCGCGCGGTGGCCAAGCTGCCACCACGCGACCACTTTGGCCAAAAGCCAAAGTGGTCGCGTGGTGCCAATGGCCACCATGCGACCATGAATTGGGAAAGTGGCTTTAAATGCCACTTTCCCACGTTTTTACATACTTTTAATTTTTTTTCTTTTTTTTTTTTTACAAAAACCTTTTAAATCTTTTTTTTTCATATTTTATATTTTTATTTATTTTTCCTAATTAGACTAATTAACTAACTCAATCAAATTAATTAACTAATCTAATTCAATCCAATTAATTATCCAACTTAATTTTCTTCTTTAAATCAATTAATTAATTTAATTTAACTCAATTAAATTAATTAGTTAATTCAATTTCTCTTTTTTTTCAAATATCAAAAATAACACCTTCTAATAATATTATTTTTAAAATAAATTAATTTTTTTTTTGATAAAAAAAAGGATCTCGACAAGGGAAACATCATTTTTGACACTTCTGCCCGCAAATCGGTATCATTCTCATCATCGGATAATTCTGATTTTGGACCGCCTCGGGACCCGGTATCTACAGTTGCCCCCAATTTTGGGGAACTTAGAACCTAGGTGCCTAAGTGAACCAAAATTCAGAAAAGAAAGGAAAGAGGCACGTACCTGAGGCGGCTGTCTTCCCGAACTGGCTGAAGTTGTTGTGGGTAGTTACTGTCTGTTCGTCGACGTGTTAACCCCTATTGCCTTGGCATCTAACCTATGCGGTGTCTAGCCTTGTTAATGTGGTCTGTAATCGAGTTTAATGTGGTGTCTAACCTCTTCCGTTGTGGATCTAATCTGTTGATGCAAATATACTCATGGATTGAAAGGATTTAGAATATTTTGGGAAAAGCTCAGTGCTACGAAGGATAACGCTCCGAAAAGACCGAGAATGCCTTGAAAAAAGGACTTAAAGATAATGCTCCGAAGAGATTGAGAATGCCTTGGGAAAGGACTTAAAGATAATGCTCTGAAGAGACCGAGAATGCCTTGTGATGAAGGACTTAAAGATAATGCTCCGAAGAGACTGAGAATGCCTTGAGAAAGGACTTAAAGATAATGCTCCGAAGAGACTGAGAATGCCTTGTGAAGAAAGACTTAAAGATAATGCTCCGAAGAGACTAAGAATGCCTTGTGAAGAAGGACTTAAAAATAATGCTCCGAAAAGACTGAGAATGCCCCGTGAAGGAGGACTTAAAGATATTATTTTGAAGAGATTAAGGATGCCTGTTGGATAAGGATCTAGAGGTAATGCTCCGAAGAGACTGAGAATGCCTTGTGAATAAGGACTTGAAGATAAAGTTTTGAAGATGCCTTTTGAAGAAGGACTTAAAGATAGTGTTTTAAAGAGATTGAGGATGCCTGTTAGATAAGGACTTAGAGATAATGTTCCGAAGAGACTGAGAATGCCTTGTGAATAAGGACTTGAAGATAAAGTTTTGAGGATGCCTTCTGAAGAAGGACTTAAAGATAGTGTTTTAAAGAGATTGAGGATGCCTGTTAGATAAGGACTTAGAGATAATGGGAAGATTATATGCACGTGATAAGTGCTTGTGCTATGCACGCTAGACATGTGCAAAGAATTATGTGTTGCAAGTATGCAGAGATTATGTGCACGAAATGTGTATGAAGGATTGCTTATGCAAGATATATAAAAAGTTCATGCATGCGTGAATGGACATTGAGGCATCATCAAATGCCATGCCCATGAGATGCATATGTATGCAATAATGTAGGATAAGGACTCATCCGAGTGGATTTTGGAGGCGAAAGCCGGTTTGGTCATGATTTGCAGCAGGATCAGTGCTCCCTGTAATTGCTTTTGAATTTCGTGCCTCTGGGGGATTATGAGGTTCTCCTCTGGTACCTGTAGTCATTATTTGAAGGTAGTGCGTCCCTCGTGGATTTTCACACTAGCTTTTCTTAGCGGGAGATGCGTCCTTGTCGGATTTTCACATAACTCTGTGCCTTATGTTTTGCCTGGAATGGACCCAACCCAATCTAGCGGCTTTTATTTATTTCATTTTTTGTAGGGCAGACTGCCTGTTGCCAGGTTTTCACCCTGCCCTTCGGCCTAACTTTTGCTTAGAGCGCCAGTCACGGTTTTCATCTCTAACGGCTTTTTTTTTTTTTACGAGAGAAGTTGGAGTTGTTGCGAAAGATCTCTTGGGTATGATTGGCATGTGCTTATGTCTCAGATTTTGGTTGTATGAGCTTGGTTCTTTATCAGGAAGGTGCTGTAGGGTTGGCTTCGCAGTAGGTAGCAAGATGAGTTGGCTGAAGTGCCTGAGTGGCAGAGGGTAGATAGTAACAATGTGCTGGTTTTGTGCCGGACTCAGACAGCTTTGAGTGTGCAAGATGCGCTGCCCTGGTTACACTCATACATCTTTGCATAAATGCATATATTTCAATCTGATTTCATAACACATGATCACTATTTGGCATTAACTCGAAAAATATGGGACATCATCTAATCTCGGGATAGATCTTGAGAGCATCAAACTCCTGTTATCAATCAGTCCTCGCGGGTTTTCTTGATTGAATATTTTCTCTCTTTTTTTTTTATTCTTTATTTAGCCTTTGCCATGGACCCTCCTTCAGTTCGTCAATATTGGTTGAATTTGTTTTCATCTTTGTTAGCCGGAGAGACTGCTGCTTCTGAGAGTGATTTTTCTTAGTATCAAATTTTTGGTCTTAGCGCTTGTGCAGACTGGTTGAGTTGATGGGTTCCTTATTTGGGGCTTGAATGTGAAGTTTCATGCTTGGCTTTTATTGGCTTTGGCGGTTCAAACCTTCGGATGGCCTTTCAATGGCTGAGATAGGGTGACAAGTTGGGCTTGAATGATCTGGGGTACTTTTATCGATTTTGGTGGTTTAAGCTCCAAAATGGCTTTCAATGGTTGGGATTTGATGGATGGTTTGTGCATTAGCCTTTTAGGTCCATTTCAGTAGCTAAAAAGAATGGCAATGTGCAGGCATGTGTAGATCAACGGGATTTGAACAAAACTTGCCCCCAAATAGCATTCCCTTGCCCCCTATCAATTCTCTCTTTTCTTTACACCTCAAAAATTTTTTTTTTATTTTTTATTTTTTTTTATTTATTTTTTTTTTACAACCCGAATTTTTTTTTTTTAATTTTTTTTTACCCCAATTTTTTTTCTGGCAAGCTTTGCTCAAGTCCTGAAGTTTACACATACGTACACTTTTTATCTTAACCACTGGGACCATTGTTGTTCAATTTGTTCGGGCATTAAATTTTGGTAAGAAATTTGGTTATGAGGGTTTTGGATGGTTAAGGGTCAATCATAATCAGTTTTGGGGTACACATTTCGAATGGGTCGAGAGGAAAAAAGGTCATATGGCTCGATTCTGATGGGTTGTATATTTTCTCATGGTGGTTTTGAGTTTTATTTGTCCGACTTTTGATGTAACTTTTGAAGTTCGATTTTATTCGGCGGCACCATATGTAGCTCAGGTGTTGTGGATGCGAAGAAGTGGCTTTTAAAATTCGGTTCGTCGTCATGTTGGCATGTGGAAGTAGCGTTGGTCTTGAGAGTGTCCTTGTCCATCTTCAGCGTGTCATACTAGGTCCGGGCAAAGGCTCTCTTTTTATTATTTACATCTCTCAAAATTATCCTCGCTTCAGGAGTTATATCATATGCTACCAAGATTTTATTTGGATTTTCCAAAGTTCCGAGACTAGATAGAGCCATATTATTTGGGTTAATGTCAAAATGAATGGATGCATCATGATCATGAGAAATGAAATCAAAGAAATATCGCATAAACAAAACAGGAATTGTTCAACATGTTACAAAAACCAAATTGTCCTAAAAGAGTTATGGAATTGAAAAGCAGTAAGCATTAAAAACATGATTTGAAAAGCAGTAAGCATTAAAAAACATGATCTTCTGCTTGTGGCTTTGGGGGAACATGCCGATGAAGCGGGTCAGGCCCAGTCACATCTCTGGTGGAAGGATTGCATTGTAGTCTTCCTTCTTCTTCTTCTCTCTTTTCTCTGGATCCGTGATTTGCTCGGAATCGATGAGGTCCTGAACCCGGTCTCTCAAAGTTCGGCAGTAGTTTGTCAAATATCCAGTGTGCTGGTGGAATGCATAATATTGATCCGCTCTGTGGTGGGGCTGCCCCTGACTGCTGGCAGGCCTCGCCGATAATGGCTGCAATAACCCCCTTTTCACTAGCTTCTAAAAAACCCACGATAAGGGTCTACCCAAATCAGAGTAACATCTTTGATTCCTTCTCACTGATGGCTCTCCCGCTTTTTTAACATTGCCCTTACAGCCATCTCGGATGTTTAGGTTTACGTGCGCCTTCACTAGATCTCCATCCCCCTCAAGTATATTGTTGTGCTCCAGAGCAGGTCTCTTACCACCTCCTTATCCCACTGGTAAATCAAGCGGTTCCTTGCCTCGGGGCTTAGTGGCACTAGGAGATGCCGTGGTTATCGCTGTATGGGCTATCTCGACAGGGGCCGACTCAACCCGGTTAAAGGTAGCCGCCATCAACCGGGCTTGTAGGACTAGCGCCAGGGCGTCTATTCTCTCCTTAATCATTGCTGTCAACCTCCTTTCGAGCTCCTCAAGCCGTCTATCCATCTCTTGGGCCATTAATGCACGAGTCTCCTCAATCTGTCGTGAAAGGCCGGCCATACTCAATTCCTGGTTAGAACCCTCTTGTTTTTCACCTTCCTCTTCCTCCCCGCTTTCGCTGCTGGACCAACAGCCTATCATTACCACAAAGATCTCTCCCTTATCTACCTCAGGGGTAGTAGTAGTGGCATACCCATTTCCATACAAGTCTTGCAGCACATACCATTCCGGTAAGCTCGAACCAATCATGGCACAATGGGCTGACTTCTCTTGACTTTCTCTCTGCCCAGGATTAATAGCCTGTTTGCCATCGATCAAGGCTTGAATTCGGTCCCTTAAAGGACGACAGTAGTCTGTTCTGTGCCCTGTGTACTGATGATATGCACAATACCAGTCCGTCCTATGCTTCGGCTTCCCTTGACTTGGGGCGGGCCCAGCCGGCAAGGGTTGCAACTTTCCTTCCTTGATGAGACGGGTGAAGTGCCAAGATAATGGTCTGCCCGAGATAGTGAGATGTTTGGGAGCCGTCCCTATAGCAGAGACTTCTGCCACCTTATCATTGCCCCCGTCATTGCTGCTGCTTCCCTTATTTTTACCTGAAGCCACATCTGCAGATCTAGCCACTTGATCTAAATGCTCAGCCTCAACTTCAATGGCTATGTCCTTCAGCGACTCCCAATCTTTGAGTCCCTTCATTTTTAACCCATCCCTCAAATATGGACTAGCATTTCGGATAAATAACCTGATCTGATCCGAGGTATCAGGCTTTCTCTTTATCTCCATCACTCGATTCCTCCATCGGGTCAAGTACTCATGGAATGATTCCCCTGACTTCTGCTTCAGCACTTCTAAATCTTTCAATGTGACCTCAATCTTGGTACTGCAATCATACTGGCCAAGGAATTCTTCTGTTAACAGATTCCAGTCTTCTTTCGCTCCTCGATCCAGCCCATGGTACCAATCCACTGCTGGGCCAGCTAAGCTGAGACAGAAATAGTCCACTTTTTGCCTCTTAGTCAACCCTGTACCCTTCATGATCAGGGTGTATTGCTTAACATGTGCAGAAGGATCCGATGTACCGTCAAATTTTGGCAGGTCTGGCATCTTAAACCTCTGGGGCAACAGCTCTCCATCATCCAAATCCACATCTTCAGGGCTCACTCCCTTGCCAGCTGTCAACATGCGGGTGATTGCCTCAATTTGCTGTCTCATACCCCTCATAGCCTCGTCTTCTACCCTGGGTGCTCCACCCCTCACGGCTTGATGAGTTGCTATCTTCTCAACCTCTTCTTCCATTGCGAAATCCTCATCAGGGTTTGGGATCCTTGCTCTTCCGGGTTCAACTGGCACAGCCGTAGCTTTAGGCTCATATACAGGTTGATGGGCAACAACTCCAGCGAGGGGAGCCTCCCCACCAGCAGGTGGTTCGGCTTGCCCCGGAGGAGGGGCTACCGGCAGTTGTGGAGCAACTGGTGCTTGTGGAGCAACTGGTGCTTGTGTAGCAGGGGGCTGTGTAAATCTTTCGGCCATGGCACCCATCATGTTCAATATCCTCTGTTCAAAATCCTCCAGTCTCCTGGCGAGGTCTTGGGTGGTTAGGTTTTCGGTCTCTTCTGCCATTGAGGATGATTCGCTACTTGTTGAGAAGAACTCAGAATCCCAAACAGGCACTAGTTCTAGCAATCCGGAGGGTGAGTCTGTCCTCACTAGTCGGCCGTCAGAACCCTAGTCCACTTGGATGAATCTATGATGGTTGAAAGGTCAAGATTGTTAGAATGATGCATGAATGACATATACAATGCATGATCGTGCCATGCAAATATTCTTTGATGAGTGCAGGATCAATAGACTACCACGATACGATGGGATGCATGGAAGAAATTACATGCAGGATAGTATGTGCATGCAAAAAAATGATATGCAGACGAGAGGATATACACGCACACAGCATGAGATTAAATATACAGGATGATATGCACATGTGAAAAAAATAGCATGCAGACAGAAAGGTATATACGCACACAGCATGATATAAGATATTATTATTTGTACATGTATTTATTTTATTAACGTGCATGAATGACATGCGATGTATGAGCATGCCGTGCAGTATTCACAACCACATGCAAGCAAATAGATCCTTCCAACCTTATCACTCCCGCACATGAGGTCAAATAGTCCTTTCCTAGGTGGGCTTAGTCCATGGGTTAACAGGGAACCCATTGGACGCGTATAGTACACGGCGAAAAATCGGCAGCATAACACTCTTAATCTAATGAACATATGTATGAGTTTTGGCCATTACGTATTTAGGTAATTCAATCAAATTAAGGTGGGCTCACTGGGGCATGAAAGCATTTGATGAGGAACCACTTAATTTGCTTGATTTTATTTAATACGTGACAGCCCACATCAATAGCATCGTATTAAGGAGCATACCACCTAGTGGAAGTTTCTATTTGCCATTACATGGGCTTTAACCAAGGCAAAAATTTTTTTGGTTACCCAAGCATGATCCCTGTCGACGGGTCTAACTCGTCATGAGTATAGCGACCGATCGGGTCGTCATTTGATATACCCAAAGGTACGAGGCTTGGGCTGATGATTATCCTTAACACTTTCCTACAATGAGTGAAAGTAGGGTCGTGCTTAGGGAACGCACCGGGGTAAGATAGGGACCAACTAGCGTAAGTCTAAGGCTCTAAAATGATATGATGCAATTTTTGAAAAGTGATAGAATTTTAAGCTTCAAAAATCCAATTATAAATTTTAACCAAAGCACTTTCGGAGCAAAGTCTCAAACACAAAGTCCCCAGGGAGTCGCCACTGTGACGCGCGCCGAACCCGGAAACCCAGCAAGGGCCCTCGCTAGTGAATCCGCTTTAGGATTCGAGGTATATGGTTTGCGTCATTTGATCATGGGCGCCATGAGACATCATCGGTATGCTCCTCTCAATAGAACATTGGGGAGAATAACCTAGCCTATTGACACCTAAAGGCACCTTTGAGGTATTTGGAGTCGCCACCCAATTTGCACGAAATTGGGAAAAGGTTTCTCACCTCTATTGGTCTAAACCAGAGATATGGTGTCCGGAACTTCCCTCTTATTCATACTTTGGTTAAATATAAATGGGTTCTTAACTTCTTAAAATTATATCTCTCATCTCACACGATCAATGCGTTTAATTTAAATAACGCATTTCAAGCATACGAAAGCGGTAAAAGAAAGGCAATAAATAAAACGATAAAAGAAAGCGATAAACACGCAAGCACACAATTACAAGAGAAATCGAGGCGGAATACAACCCCAATAAAAGGAAATTAAGGACACAAATGGGACGGAATACAATCCTCAAAATAAATAAAGTTGCCCCAAAATTAATTACAAGGGCCCAAAAATAAATAAACTTGAATTTAAGACACTCACACAAGGTTAAAATAAAGATACATACATAAATCGGGGCATTATTTTGGGAACATTGGTTCCTTCGCACTTGTTCGAAATTTAGGAACATTGGTTCCTTCGTATTAATTTGAAGATGGTTCGAAGAGTCAATTTTGATTGTTTGAATTGAAAAATCAGGATGAGTGATCCCATTTTTGTAGGAAAGTTGACTCTTCGTTTTAATTGTGATATTTTTTATTATTGGGCTAAAACAAGGGACATTGGTCCCAATTTTGCTAGTAAAAATCCCAATTTAATTGTAGAAATATTTTTGTGATTTTTTATCGCACACGTGCACAAATAAAATAGATATTTACAAATAAACACGTAACACATAAAGAGAGAGTCGAAAAGATCTCACCAAACCGGAGTGACTCTCCACGCGTTGCGACCCATCCGGGGAGTCGCGGGGATGCTCAAATAACCCGACTCAAGTTAAATCTCAGACAAAAATTAACATCAAAAATATTAGTGATAGTTCTAAAAATTAATCAAGCGAAAATGAAATAAATATTGGGTAAGTCAAATTATAATGATGAGACAAACACGACAAAATTAATAATAACAATAAATATAAGACGACAATATTAATAATAAATAAATCAAATGACGATAATAACAACAACATTAATAAATAGTAATATAAAAACTAATTTAGGAATGAGAATAATAATAATAATAATAATAATAATAATAATAATAATAATAATAATAATAATAATAATAATAATAATAATAAAGACAATAAATGCATTGAACATGGCAGGAACTTAATAATGATAATAATAATAATAATAATAATAATAATAATAATAATAATAATAATGATACACAACTTAATAATAATAATACACTCAATGAAATAATAATAATAATAATAATAATAATAATAATAATAATAATAATAATAATAATAAGAGTAAACACAACACGATAACAATAATAAACAAAATAATAAAGAAAATGATGGCAAAATAAAACGATGATGATAATAATAATAACAATAATGAATGGACCAAATAGTGATGGTAATAATGATAATGACAATGTTGCTACATGATGATAATATCAAATAGTAAGGGTAATGTTAATATAAATGGGGAATGGTAGCCTACGGCAAAACAAGTAAAAGTTAAGCTATAAAAATCAAACCAAATCCACATAGAGAAATTGGACCAAAAACAACCAAAAACAAGGCTAGGGATGTCAACAGTGGCAAAAATAAAAACTATTAACCATGAATAAATATGATAATAGTACCAAAAAATAATATTAACAACAATAAATAACATACAAAAAAATATATGAGAAAAAGAGAGAAAAAAAAGTCCAAGAATGTTTACCCTCAGAATTTTTAGATTGGAGAAACGGTGTCTCGATTCGTTCCCCTTGTCGATTTTGTGGTGATGAAAATTTGAAAAAATATAAAAATTAATTTTTTGAAATAAAATCAAGAGAATATCCTGATAAAAATATTTTTTGGTAGGTGATTGAGTAAAAGAAATTAATTTTCCAAGCTTGAATCGCCCAAGAAATTGATTATTATTTTTTGGAGAAAAATTAAAGATTGAAACGTGAGAAGAAGAAAAAGCAACTAGAAATATTTTTGAAGAAAAGGTTGAAGAACAGTTGCCGGAGAGGAAGGAAAAATAGAGAGAAAAGCCAGAAAAATTTTCTATGTCCAAGAAATCTGTCTCTTGAAAATGGAGATCAAAATCCCTTTTGATTTGTTGGTCTTGGTTCAAAATAGAAAGAGTTAGAAAGTTTTTAATTTAGTTGATCGAAAATAACACAAAACGGTGAAAACAATCAGACTGAAAATTAGTCTGAAAAACGCAGATAACAGCAAAAAATAGGGGTCAGGGCAGGTGGCCGCGCGGTAAAGAGCACAGCGCGCGCGCATGTGCACCCGAGAGGGGCAGGTGGTCGCGCGGTGGCCAAGCTGCCACCACGCGACCACTTTGGCCAAAAGCCAAAGTGGTCGCGTGGTGGCAATGGCCACCATGCGACCATGAATTGGGAAAGTGGCCCACGTTTTTACATACTTTTAATTTTTTTTTCTTTTTTTTTTTACAAAAACCTTTTAAATCTTTTTTTTTTCATATTTTATATTTTTATTTATTTTTCCTAATTAGACTAATTAACTAACTCAATCAAATTAATTAACTAATCTAATTCAATCCAATTAATTATCCAACTTAATTTTCTTCTTTAAATCAATCAATTAATTTAATTTAACTCAATTAAATTAATTAGTTAATTCAATTTCTCTTTTTTTTCAAATATCAAAAATAACACCTTCTAATAATATTATTTTTAAAATAAATTAATTTTTTTTTGATAAAAAAAAGGATCTCGACAAGGGAAACATCATTTTTGACACCTCTGCCCGCAAATCGGTATCATTCTCATCATCGGATAATTCTGATTTTGGACCGCCTCGGGACCCGGTGTCTACACCTCCACATGGTGGGGTTCACTCCATTTGAAAGAAAGAAAAAAAAAATTTGACAAGTCAAAAAAGGAGGGAGAAGGCAAAATTAAAATTGAATTGCGAAGGCTGCTTTCAAAAATTGCGGCTGGACATACGCGTAATAAATGCATATATTTTTTCTATAAATAGGCATTAGTTCTTCAGTTTAAATTCATTTCATTCCTTAGAAAAAGGATTGAGAGAGTTTTGTAAATAGAGAGAGAGAAGTACTTTAGAAAAATATTTGGGATATTTTTCTAAAAGGGGAGTGACAAAATAGTGAGTTTGGGAAATATTTGTGTGCCACTATTTTGGGTTTATCTCAAAATTATTGTATTACCTTTCTCTCTTGTACCCATTAATTTTATTAGTGAAAAAAATATTTTCGAAATTTGTCCCGTGGACGTAATCCAAACGTTTTGGGTGAACCATGTTAAATTGCTGGTGTCTATATTTTGCTCTGCTAATTTATTTTTATTTATCCGCTGTGCCCAACAACTGGTATCAGAGCCAAGGTTATTTCTTAGTATGCTCTGTGGTTGCAGTATAGACTGATCTTCCACATAAGAAAAGATTTTTTCTTGAGTATTGTTTACGTATACGATACTGTTCATACATACGGTACTATTCACGTATACGAGTACTATTCACCGTCAGAAATTTTTTTTTGGATCGAAGAAGTTCATCGAATTCCGATCTAAATAGAGGCAAAAAAAATAGCAGAATGATCTACTTAAATGGCTCAAACTACCACATCTGGAGTAAAAAGATGAAAGATCTTCTAGTTGTGATGAAGATGCATTTGCCGGTGTTTGCCACAGCTAAACCCGAAGGTAAAACCGATGAGGAGTGGAAGTTTGACCACGAGCAGGTGTGCAGTTTTATCCGACAATTTGTCGAAGATAATGTGTTCAATCATATCTGTAATGAGACAGATGCCAGAACACTGTGGAGTAAGATGGAGACGTTGTATTTTTCAAAGACGGAAAATAATAAATTATTTTACTTAACCAAGTTGGTACAAGTAAGATATAGAGAAGGGACTTCCTTGCCAGACCACTTAAATGAGATGGAAGGGATCCAGGATCAGCTAAACAGAATGTGAGTAAAGCTGGATGATGAAGTGTTTGCTTTATTGGTATTAGCCTCTCTGCCACAGTCTTGGGAGACTTTAAAAATCTCCATCACCAACACTGCACCCAATGGTGTAGTTAACATGAAGATTGTTAAAAGCAGTATCCTGAATGAAGAAATGAGAAGGAGATCACAGGCCTCATCTTCTTCATCACAATCAGATGTTCTGGTTGCAGAATCAAAAGGAAGGAGACAGTTTAGGGAATAAAATCCTAGAGGCAAGAGCAGAGGGAAGTCAAACAAATATGCCAATGTTGAATGCCATCACTGTAAAAAGAAGGGTCACATTAAAAAGTTCTGTAGAAAGTTCAAAAAGGAACAAGAGAACCGAAGCAGAGCTGTGAAGAGAGATGATAGCAGTGATGACGAGCAGACTAATATCATAGATGAATTCAATATCATTTATGATGAAGATGTTATTAATCTTGTATCTCAGGAGTCCAGTTGGGTACTTGATAGTGGTGCTACCATTCATGCTACATTCCGTAGAGAATTCTTCTCATCATACACACCTGGAGATTTTGGTGTTGTTAAGATGGAAAATGAAGGCCTGTCAAAGATTGTTGGCAGAGGAGATGTTTGCTTGGAAACAGAGAATGGTACCAGATTAATTCTGAAAGATGTCAGGCATATTCCAGATATGCGCCTGAATTTGATCTCTGTACGCAAACTTGGAAATGAGGGATATTGCAGTTCTTTCATTTATGACAAATGGAAGCTTACAAAAGGCTCATTAGTAGTAGCTAGAGGTGAAAATTATACAACTCTGTATGTAATGGAAGCAAAGCTCTCCACCGACACAATAGCTGCCATGGAGAAAGATAGTGCAATTGAACGGTGGCATTGGAGACTTGGCCACATGGGTGAAAAAGCAATGAAAAGCCTCGCCAAGAAGAAAGTATTGCCCGGTATGGATGAAGTGCACTTAGACAAATGTGTTGATTGTCTATTTGGAAAGCAAAACAGAGTTGCTTTTAAAAGTTCCCCTCCTTCCAGAATAAATAATGTGTTAGATCTGATTCACTCAGATTTATGTGGACCAATGCCAAAGTCACTTGGTGGTGCTCAGTATTTTGTGACTTTCATTGATGATCATTCAAGGAAGATGTGGGTATATCTTTTGAAGACAAAAGATCAGGTGCTAGATGTCTTCAAAGAATTTCATGCCTCAGTTGAGAGACAAACTGGGAAGAAGTTAAAATGCATTCGGATAGACAATGGTGGAGAATACACTGGGCTATTTCATATTTATTGCAAAGAGCATGGCATCCGGCATCAGATGACACCTCCAAAGACACCGCAGTTGAATGGCTTAGCTGAGAGGATAAACAGAACTTTGATGGAGAGAGTCCGATGTCTACTCTCACATGCAAAGTTACCTAAGAGATTTTGAGGTGAAGCTATTCTCACAGTTGCACACGTGTTGAATCGTTCACCTTGTACTCCTCTCAAGATGGATGTTCCAGAAAAAGTATGGTCAGGAAAAGATGTTTCCTATGATCATCTGCGGGTGTTTGGCTGTAAAGCATTTGTTCATGTCCCCAAAGATGAGAGGTCCAAACTTGGTGCCAAGACAAGACAGTGTATTTTTATTGGCTATGGTCAAGATCAATTTGGCTATTGATTTTATGATCCTATTGAGAAGAAACTTGTCAGGAGTCGTGATGCTGTATTTATTGAAGATGAGGCCATTGAAGATATTGACAAAATGAAGAAGGATGTTCCTGATTCCAATGGCGACTTATCGGATTTAAAATTAATTCCTCCAACACCGGTGCCAAGAGAAGTTGGAGATGAAGACCAGGTTTATCCACCTGATGATGATGATGCTCCTATAGAAGTTGGTTCTGAAGATGATAATGATGAAGATCAAGATGATGTTCCAGCACCAACACCTATGGCTTCTCCACCTCCACAAAGGAGAAGTGAAAGAACAAGATGGCCATCTTCTAGATATCCTCGTGACCAGTATGTGACTATTACTAAAGGGGGAGAACCTGAGAGTTATCAAGAAGCCATAGATGATGAATCCAAGCAGAAATAGATTGAAGCCATGCAAGATGAGATGAAGTTACTGCATGAGAACAAAACTTTTGAACTGGTGAAGTTACCCAAAGGCAGAAGGGCCTTGAAAAACAGATGGATGTTCAGGATTAAGCATGAAGAACACAGTTCCAGTCCACGTTACAAAGCCAGACTGGTTGTCAAGGGATTCAATCAAAGAAAAGGGGTTGACTTTGATGAGATTTTCTCACCAGTTGTGAAAATGACATCTATTCGAACTGTGCTAGGGTTAGCAGCAAGTCTTGACCTGGAGGTTGAACAAATGGATGTCAAAACTGCCTTCTTGCATGGTGATTTGGAAGAAGAGATATACATGGAGCAACCAGAAGGGTTCAAAGAAAGAGGAAAAGAGAATTATGTTTGCAAGTTAAAGAAAAGCCTCTACGGCTTAAAACAGGCACCGAGACAATGGTATAAGAAATTTGAGTCTGTTATGGGGGAGCAAGGCTACAAAAAGACTACTTCAGACCATTGTGTTTTTGTGCAAAAATTCTCTGATGATGATTTCATTATCCTTTTGCTCTATGTGGATGATATGTTGATTGCTGGCCAGAATATTTTCAGAATTAACAATTTGAAGAAGCAGTTGAGTAAGTCTTTTGCTATGAAAGACGTGGGGCCAGCAAAGCAGATTTTTGGCATGAATATTATCAGAGATAGAGGCGTCAAGAAATTGTGGTTGTCACAAGAGAGGTACATTGAGAAAATACTTCAGAGATTTAATATGGACAAGGCTAAAGCAGTTAGTTGTCCTCTTGCTACTCACTTTAAGCTGAGTTCTAAACAGAGCCCTTCTACAGACAAAGAGAAGGAAGAGATGGATAAAGTTCCATATGCTTCAGCAGTTGGAAGTTTGATGTATGCTATGGTGTGCACACGGCTAGATATCGCTCATGCAGTTGGAGTTGTGAGTAGATTCCTTTCAAATCCTGGAAAGGAACATTGGGCTGCAGTAAAATGAATTTTCAGGTATCTTCGAGGAACTTCCAAAATATGTTTATATTTTGGAAATGACAAACCTGTGTTAGCTGGATACACAGATGCAGATATGGTTGGTGATGTGAATTCCAAAAAATCCACTTCTGGTTACCTGATTACTTTTGCAGGGGGAGCTGTGTCATGGCAGTCAAAGTTACAGAAGTGTGTTGCACTTTCTACCACTGAAGCAGAGTTTATAGCAGCAACGGAAGCTTGTAAAGAGTTGCTATGGATGAAGAAGTTCTTGAAAGAACTTGGTTTGCAGCAATACAAATATTAGCTATTATGTGATAGTCAGAGTGCTATTCATCTTGGTAAGAATGCCTCCTTCCATTTGAGATCAAAACATATTGATGTGAGATATCATTGGATAAGAGATGTGATGGAGAAGAAGCTATTACAGCTAGAGAAGATCCATATAGAAGAAAATGGGTCATACATGTTAACGAAAACTCTACCAAGACAGAATTTTGAGTATTGTCAGCTAGCTGCAGGACTAGCAGAGCCTCCCACCATGTAGTCGGAAGGGGGAGAATTTTTGGATGTGGGTATCCTCCACGTCGTGGGGCCCACTCCATTTGAAAGAAAGAAAAAAAAATTTGAAAAGTCAAAAAAGGAGGGAGAAGGCAAAATTAAAATTGAATTGCGGAGGCTGCTTTCAAAAATTGCGGCTGGATATACGCGTAATAAACGCATATATTTTTCCTATAAATAGGCATTAGTTCTTCAGTTTAAATTCATTTCATTCCTTAGAAAAAGGATTGAGAGAGTTTTGTAAATAGAGAGAGAGAAGTACTTTAGAAAAATATTTGGGATATTTTTCTAAAAGGGGAGTGACAAAATAGTGAGTTTGGGAAATACTTGTGTGCCACTATTTTGGGTTTATCTCAAACTTATTGTATTACCTTTCTCTCTTGTACCCATTAATTTTATTAGTGGAAGAAATATTTTCGGAGTTTGTCCCGTGGACATAACCCAAACGTTTTGGGTGAACCACATTAAATTGCCGTTGTCTATATTTTGCTCTGCTAATTTATTTTTATTTATCCGCTGTGCCCAATAAATTCTTCTTGTATAGTGATTTAACGATACAGTGATTTATCAACTCTTGAATGCAAAATTTTTAGCATTTTTCATTGGTGGGATTTGATGAATAATATACCAATTTTGATTAAATATAGAGAATAATAAAATGTTGACAAAAAGTTTGTGGATTTTAAAGTTAAAGGAGTATTAATTCCAGAAACTTGCTGTTGAAGGGAAAATAACATGCCATATGCATATTTGGAGGTAATATAAACGGGTTATATATTATCTACCTCTTGTAGTGCGGGTACTTTAGTGAAATCGTTAACAAGAATCCCTTCTAACGTCACTGGTCAGGCTGATATCTACGAGCAGGATAACGGCAACTAGATTACAGTCTAAAAACCCCTCGGAGTGAAAACGATCGAGAGGAGAATCCAGCAGAGTTTCGTTATAGGAAAAATTCTCTGCCACTTTCCATTAGAAAACCAAACCTATTTATAGAGAGTCTCAAGCTCTTAATTAGGAAGGTAATCAATAGAGCTGTTACAAAATTAATGAGGGCAGTTACACCATTAATAGGGAAGTTACACCCTTTCAAATTCCTCTTAATTAAGGGAATAATCCCATTAATTAAAAGACCTGATATGAAGCTCTTTCCATATTTGTGTAATTCCCATATAAATATGGATTCGGGGTCCATATCGGGAGTTATGGACGTATCCAGACTCCAATAGCAGTTTTGAACATTTTGTGGGAATTATATTAGATCAATTAAAAATTGATGTAGGACATACCAATTTGAATATAAAGTATCTTATTAAAGATGAATATTACCCATTAGAAGTAGATAATGACAATAATATGAAATTTTACTTTGAATTAAAAAGAGATAATCATACTTCACGACATATTCGCTGTGTATTACACTGATAGAGAAGATTGAAAAATGTTATATACTTAACCTTAAATATATGTCCTATACATTTACATATAAATGCAAGAATTTTCAAGAAAGAAATTCAAATTTGGAATCAGATATTCCAGTGAATATATCTAGGTATATTGTTTATTAACTTTATTTCACTATTTATTTCACTTTATTACATTTTTTTTATTTTTTTATTTTTATATTTAATTATTTATATTCCTTTAATTTAAAGACATTTTAGTTAATTTATTAATTGTTCAATATGTCCATATTTAATATTTCTTGTTATTTCTTGATTTTTCAATTTTTCATTAATAAAAATTAAAATATATTCGAAAAGTTATATAACATTAATATATTAACTAAATTTTTTAATAATTTTTTAAAAAAACTAAAATTTTTAATATATGTGAAATAATATGTGTCAAGTTAAAAAAAAAATAAAATAAAAGAGTTGTTATCATTGGATTGATTTATTTTAATAAGCTTGTATTTTTTAACTATTTTTGCTACACTTTTTTTCATTATCCTAATTATTTTGAAATTTTTAAGTTTTTTTTTTTTAAATTGGCGATTAATAAGTATAACCATCCATCTAATTAGAGTGATTATACACCGGTTAATTTATTTATTTATTAAATCTTAATTTTTAAAAATAAAGTTGCCTATGTCCACCAAAAGATTTTATTTTAACAACAATAATGTTATATTATAGTGGAGAAATTTTAATTTTTAAGTATTTTGAATATTTTAATTTTATTTTTGAATGCATCTTATAATTATAGTAGTTAACTGAAAAAATATTGGTTAACCGATCCGAAAAATCGAAACCGATAGACTAGTTAACCGATTGTAACGTACTTATTAATGGTTAGTATTTTGAAAAAATCAATATTAATGGACTGGTTCTTTTTGGAGTTCATGTACCGATTAACCGGTTTATGAATACCCCTAGGTATATATCCAAAGAAAGAGTTTTAAATTTGGAATTCGGTATATCAGTGAGTATATATTGACATATCTAGGTATACCAAAATCTAGAGAAGAATTTTCAATTCTGGAATTTGATATACCAGTGGGTATATATTGGTATACCAAAATCTAGAGAATAATTTCAAATTTGGAATTTGATATATTAGTGAATATATCTTGGTATATATACCAAATTCAAAAAAATAAATTTCAAATCTAGAATTGGTATGCCAAAATTCAAAAAATTAATTTCAAATATGAAATTTTGTATATCGATGGATATATCTTAGTACACCTACGAATGCCAAAATCCAGAGAGAATTTGTAATGACCCAAATTGTACTCTAAAAGAATTTACAGTGTTAATTGTTTAGTGAGAGTACAAGAGTAATTGCACAAGTAAGAGTTATGGTATAAGTGAGGATGTAATTTGGAAAGAAATTAAAGTATTTGAAGGACGAATTAGATTAAGGGACTAAATGGGAGTTGGCCAAGGGATTAAGTGGAATTTTACTGTGGGCTTGACAAGTGGCATGAGGTGGAAGTGCCACCTAAGCAGCCATATGCAATATAAGAGTGAGTGGAGAGGCAAAATCTGTCTCCTCCCTCACATGCATTGGACCATCCACCTATCCATTTTCTGTTCTCTCTCTCTCTTGTTCTTCATTTGGCTTTTCATTTCTTGTTGTTTTTCTTCTTCTTCATTGGTTCTAAAGATTGAAGTTTTGGATTGGTTTGAAGAGGATCAAGTGGTAAGTTGGAAGGGTAAGTGTAAGTTTGGAATTAAAGCTATTCCCTTCTTCTTCTTTTTTTTTGGTTGTGATTTTAAGTGGGTTTGGTTAATGATCTAAGTGTATGTTTTGCTGGGTTTTGTGCAAGAAGCTGTGGACAAGAGAAAAGATAAGGGCAAAGATAAGGTTTGAGGTAGAGAGAAAGTTGATCAAGCTTCATTTTGAGGTTTGGGATTTATTTGATTTCTTTTGATAAATGCATGCATGTTAGATCGGGGGGAAATTCTGGGCTTTGAAAGAGTTTAAAAGCTCTTTTAGTTATTAATTTGTACTTGGGTTAAAATTGATGAGTGGCATGATGATGCTTTATTGACAATATAAAGTTGTATAAAGTTTTGACTAATTGCATGTTGATTATATGATTGTTACTAGTTAGGTATGAGAAAGTTAATTGCATGTACTTGCTTGTTTTGAAGCCCATTTTGGCAAGAATTAGTGTGTGGTTAATGATAGAAGTCATGCATGTGAAAATAGGAGGGTTTGTGAAAAGTATATGCTTGAGATTTATGGAGTTGGGAGTTTGAACTTATAGTTCAGACTCTGTCGCGAGCGCGACATAGTGCTCTGGCAAAGTTCGCCGTGCTGTGTTCTGTCGCGAGCACGATAAAAGTAATTTGGGCAATCTGTTGTGACATCTGTCGCGAGCGTGACAGCAGTGTAATTGGGTTCTGTTGCGAGCGTGACATTGTTAAGAGTTTTGAATGCAAGTTAATTGTCCTTCTTTGTGTATAATATTGCATTGGATTATAAATGACTATGCATAAGAAAGATTAAGTGTGTTTAAATAAAAGAATATATGAAATGTTTAATGAGTTCTGTTATGGTTAAAGTGCAATATAAATATGAGATATTTGTGTGTACCATATATGAATAAGTAGAATGAACATGAGCATGTTAGATAGATATTGCTTTGGCATGACCAAAAAGTAAACATGTATGTATGTATGGGCATAGTTGAAAAAGTTAATATATGATGTGAGATGGATGTGCATTGATCTGACAAGGTAATTGAGCAAATGTAAAGTATGCAGTATAGTGAGTAGAGTATTTATGTTAAGGCTGAACGGTCATAGTAGTGGATAGGTAAGCATGCCTATAAAGGTTTAGAGTTTGTAGCTGTCAGAGTGGCCTCGATTGGGTCTAGAGTTTGTCACCTTTTGGTGTCTAGAGATTTGAGAATTCGGTCTCCAGATGTTTAATACTGCTCGTCAGTATCCAGTGCACCCGTATCCACCATCGATGTGAATTCAGGCTATAGCTATTGTATGCTTGTGAATGAATAAGTAGAGTTATGATATGTTATATATATGAATGTACATGTAATGTATTGATATGTTATCACTTATCGTATATGATAAATGTTAAAGTTAGAGATTATGTGCATGTCAAAGTATACATAAAAGATATAGATGTGTTATTAATATGTTTGGATTGATGTATTTGTTAAAGAATCTTATTAAATAACAAGCATGATTACTGTGGATTTGTCCATTGTTGTTTAATGTTTGCGACTGCGTTAGAAGACTATTATGATATGTGTATCTCCATTGAGCCTTCGCTCAATACGGGTGTTTTCCCGTGTAGGTATGCAGGTTCGGTATAGAGAGTTGTGCATCTGCTAGCCACTAGGAGTAGGAGCTTGATGTGTCTTTTTGTATAAGATTCTTTTTGTAATGGATAGTGTAGTGATATGTAAGAGAATTTTTGTTTATGGTAAGTGTAATGTTGTTAGGATAATGGTACAATGTAATGTAATTAACTAAAATTTATATTTGTGATATTTTGATATTTTTATTTATGAAATATTTATTAGAAGAGAATTGCATGATATTCCGCTTATAGATATTGATGCAAATTGTATGCGTAGTTTGCATGTGTAGCGACTCTAATATCCTTCCAGGAGGCATTGGGGCACTACAGAATTTGAATACTAGAATTTGATATACCAGTTAATATATCTTGATATACATTGATATATCAAAATCCATGAAAAATATTTAAACACTGAAATTTGGGATACCCAAACATACCTTGATATATCAAAATCCAGATAAATAATTCTAAAACCGCAATTTAGGAAAATTAGAGCACATTCATATTAGAAAATGATTTCAAGATTCAAAAAATGGATTCAATGCAGTACAAGTTGGTTGGTGGATATCAAGCGATCCTATACTTCCAAAGCTTTATATGTTGGCAATTCCCTTCAAGTTTTAGACAATACCTTCTTATGTGTAGAATATGTAAAAAGATAAAAAAATTCAAAATTTGTATGGTCACAACAAATCATAACTACAAAATTTTAACAAAATAATGTATTATAACTATAATGAAACACAATTTAAAATCAAAATGACTTGTCCTTGATCTTACTTATGATCAATATCTTTTCTTTTGTCTTTTTGAAGGTGCTTCAGGTTCATGTTCAATGTTTTGCTTTGCTAAACCATGATAATATAAAGAGATTGCTCTCCGTTGACATTTCCATTTGCAGGAATTGATAACCCAGCAAATATCATTTGCCTTAAGGCCCATTCAGCCGGCCCACTTAACTGGCAGGGCCCAAAGCCCATCAGCTAAAGGTATCAGACACGAGCTCCTAGGCAGCGATCATGACCGATCGGCTGATGTGACCGCCAGTCCCATCAGCCGCCTGACACAAGGTAGCACCCATGCCTATCACCTGCTCCATGTCATGTCGCCGAATACCTACTCTGACAGCCAGTAATCATCCCCCAGGCACTCGAGTGTCCCTCAACTATCTCATATAAATAGCCCAGCACACGATGGTACCAGGTATTGAATCCATATCATTATCTCTCTAAAGCACATTCTCTCTCTAAGCTACTAACTTAAGCTTCGGAGTGCTTACGCCTGGTCCGACCGGGCTCTTCTTACTGCAGGGTTATCTCATCCGATCGGAGCGACCTCTCTCCTACAGATAAAGACATTCTTGGATTTATCAGGAATTGAATGCACATTTCCATGGACACTTTGCCATGCTGTAGTAGTACATTATTCAAATCTTAGAAGTAATTACCATTATAGAAAAATTAAACAATGTTAAAAATGAGCATATCATCTTATAAACTCGAATGAAGAAAACTTAAGTAATTAAGCAAATTAAAATAAAAAGGTCACTATAAAAGTTAACGCCTTATAATATAGAAATCCCATAAGCAAATAAGTTGCTCCATCTATTTTCAACAAATAATGCAAGGAACTTCAATAATCAATTTCACTCTAAACATTAAATTATACATACACAGAGAGACACATAGAATCAGCCTTGAACTTATTGAAAATGTTATATTACTTTCTATAAAAAAAATATGGTACAATATGAAAAAACATGTAAAGAATGCAAATGTGGCGCATTAACGGCTAAACCTGACCTTTGTTAGGTGGTATTTCTTATAGTTTTATTAGCATAGGAAGGGTAATACAAAATTTCGTGTTTTCTTTGTATATGACAAATTCGTAGAGAAAAATAATAACAGAGTAAAATTCTGACCTCTTGCATTGTAAGATATTACATCGCTTAGGCTCCCCAATTCTCAGAGAGAAAGATATAAATGGTGTTTTAAGGAAACTTATTTTCCATTTTGGCGTGTTTTTTGAAATATTTCTGAGAGTAGCGTTTGGTCAGAAATTGCAGCTGACAGCTGCGGTTTCTGACACTAAGAAGCTGCTAGTCCAACAGTTTCTTAAAAAGCAAAAGCTTTTTGCTTATTTTTATTAATAATAAAATGTTGAAGCTGCAGACCTGTAGCAAAAAGCTGTCGGTCTGCAGCTTTTAAATTTTTTTTAATAAACTATTATTTTATTATTTAAATAAATAATAGTTAATATTTTTTTTATAAATATTAAATTTCAGGATTAATACAAACATAAAAATCTTATTTTGAACTTGTATTGACTTTATTTCTTTTTAAAAATATTTACAAATCAAATTAATAAAAAATTATTATATACACAAATTAATTTGCAGGTATTACATTTTTCAATGTGTTACTATAATTAATTTGTAAATATACTTATTTATTATACAATATTTTGTATAATGTATTAATTTTATTAATACCAAATATAATTTTATTAATTTATTTTTTAAATAAATTAATTTTATTCTTAAATGCCAAATTTACTTCTTTCTTATAGGCAAAAAGCGAAAAAATCCAAAATTATTACCCATTCGTTTAGTTTCATCAAATAATGTGGTATTTGAAAACTCAACCAAACCAACATGTTTTTTAGAAATAATCTTTTATTGAAAAATTTAAAGCACAATAATTTTATTAATACATTATACAAAATATTGTATAATAAATAAATATATTTACAAATTAATTATAGTAACACATTGAAAAATATAATACTGCAAATTAATTTGTGTATATAATAATTTTTTATTAATTTGATTTGTAAATATTTTTATAAAAAAAATCAAGTTAATATATGTTTAAAATAAAATTTTTATGTTTGTATTAATCCTGAAATTTAATATTTATAAAAAAAAATTATTAACTATTATTTATTTAAAAAATAAAATAATAGTTTATTAAAAAAATTTTAAAAGCTGCAGACCGGCAGCTTTTAGCTGCAGGTCTACAGTTTCAATATTTTATTATAAAAAAACAAAAAAAAAAAACTTTTGATTTTTAAGAAGCTGCCGAACCGGCTATCCGACAGCTTTAATATATATATAAAAAATTATTGTCAGAAAATCAAAACTGTCAGCTGCGGTTTCTGACCAAACCACACTCCCAAAAATATTTCAAAAGACACACCAAAATGGGAAATAAGTTTTTTTAAAACACCATTTATATCTTTGTCCATCTCCACGAATTTGAACAATGACCACAAAATGATATTTTCAACTGAACTGATCAATCGTATTCAGTGTGATCTATTTTTGTGCAGAGGAAGAAATGAAATCATGAGCCCCATACCATTTTACAAGGAAGTAAAGAAAACCATAATTCGAGTTGCAACCGAATAATTTTCACTCATATTTATCACAGAAAAACAACTTGCCTCCTTTCATGCACAGTCCTTGTTCACCAACTAAATTAACTACCTTTCCATGACTATATCTCAACGGCATCCTTCCTAACAACTTATGAAAGTCTCTTATGCAATCACCTCTTCTCTTCCTATGCCCGCCGCCCTACTACTCAACCCAACTGCTTTTACCGTGCTATTCTCTCCACCTTCAATCCAATCCGTCCATCATCACCATCATTACGCGCGTCTCCCCAGTCCCTGACCCTCTCTGCCCCCACCAATATAGGCCCCACGTTTGCCTAGTCAGCCACCAAGAAATTCATCAATATATCATGAACTTTGTGAGCACAACTTAGTATTTATCTGGATGCACTGTGTAAATCCATTTCTTTGACGACAAATCAAGATCGTGTGGTCTGACAAAGAATCCAATTAGACGGTCAGAATTTGATCTCCAAATCCGAAGAGCAAACTCGAAGGATTTAGGATCTACCTCCACATCATCGTCACAGATCAAGACAGCTCGTGTTTCAATGGATGATCTGAGGAGGAAACGGTTGTTAAGGCAGTCAGAATGCCGGCGGACAAGGGATATGGTTGCACCAAAGGAGGAAAGGGAGAGATTATGTGCCAAGTGGACTAGTGTTCGAGGCGGAGTGGAAGGGTTTCCCCAGAGACCTAGCACAGATGATACCAATGGTGAAGCAGAGTATGTGGTTGCAATTGTCTGAAGAAGAGAAAAGCACGACTCAGAGTAACCATTAATAAGGACAGTGATCTGATCTGATTGGAGGTTCTGTGGATCCAGCTCATTTGTAGGGTCACATGGATCAGAAGGAAGAGTGCGATGAGAATATAAGAGGCAGGAGCAACAATAAGCATAAATTGAATAACAAAGTCATCATGAATGTGAATGTGTTATGCCTTGATAGAGTCTTCATCAGGGGTTAAGAGGATTGGCTTGAACCATCTTGATTTGTTAGCAATACCGTGGAAAACATTTTTACTTCCTTGTGACTTCATCAACAAAATCTTATTGAAAGATATGCTATAGTAAACAAGAAGAAAATTATGATAAAAAAGACATTATACTTGAAATATTGTTCAAGGCTCTCCGCCCAGCATGCTTGATTCTGTTGAGTCAACCAGATCTAGTCCAATTCTATCATTACGACTTGGATCAGACAATTTTGTTATCGTTAGTAAGAAATAACAAGTATCAATGCATTATAACAAAAATCATGCCTACACATATTAACATCTACTTTCAGAGTCTCACTCAGGCTCTAGCATTGCAGTCTCCTTTCACTTTGATTGGAGTAGTGCATATCATGGGAAATATGGGGAATTTCAATGATATTGTTGTGCTGGGAATTCCAGTTCAAGCTATCAAAAGAGGAGAATTCAATTTTAGAAGTAGCAGAATCTGTTGATTTTAAACAATTGCCACTGACAAGTATAATGACATAAGAGCAGAACCAATGGATTCATTTTCAGTTTTCATGTTTCGTGCACAATTGAAGAAATACTAAAAGGACATGAGGATAGAGATAGACCTGTTCCCAATTTCCTCACCAAACTACCAAGACTCTAGTGCGAAGGGTTTTTCAGCGTTTTTACTCTCTTAATCTTGTTCTTTCTTGTGCTTACCCAAAACTTGATCTCTACCAGTTTGTTCACTATCTCATTGATCACTGCATTTTTTTTCTTTCAAGGTAGTCTAGTATCTCTTCCTCACCAAGTTTAAGCACACATCCACTTTTCAATAGTCTAAGACTCCTAGATTATTCCTAGCTAAGAATACATGAAACTGAATCCCCCTACCTAATTTGTATATTTGGCTCCAAGAGACCTCTACACCCTGAAAAGCAACAAAGAAATTCTCCTGCTATTCTTTGAAATCAAAACAAATAAACCATAAATAAGAGTGTGTTATTAAAGTCTGAGGTCCACTGGATCAAGTGATTTTGTTTTCCTTTCACTAACGGAAAATTCAAAGACCAACCCCCTTTAGCTTTTAACTTGTTTTCTTTTTTCTCTGCATATCATATTCCCCTCAAATTCACCATTCCCCGGATACCCAAAAAAATGCGGCTGCCAAGAAATAGTGTTCCTCTCTTAAATCATGTACTTTTTCACAAGCATCCCACTAAACAAAACTTTCTTCCACTGTGACTATGCTCAAACCGAAGTTATTCAACGCTCAAACAATCATATGTGAAAAGTGGGGAAAGAGCGCCAGTCCACCTAAAACAGTTCTCATAATCAAAATTGTCCCCAACTAGCAATTAGAGACCCAGACTTAGTTTAAAAAATTAATTGAGAGTCAACAATTACAAATTAATAAACAAACCAACATATTGACTTGTGAAACCAATCTCACATTCTCAGTGAGCAAGTTCAAGTGTCAAAAGATGACATTTTAATTGAACAAAATCATGTCCATAAACCAAGTAGCTAAAACATTTAAATGATGATAGAGTAATCATTTACAGCGTACAGTCCAAGATTATAATTCTAACATGAATCAAAGCCTAAACCATAAAACCAGGTGAAATCTTGATGTGTGAAACAGGTACCACCATAGAATCATCCACCAAATAGTCTCTTATTCTCATTGCAACTCTACAAACTCTCTCTAAATCTATATACCTAAGCAAATGGGATATAAACAACAAAGGTTAATGATATGTGAATTTAAGAAATTAATCCTAAATTTCTACTTTAGTACAGATCTTCATATCCAGTAACAAAAAAAAAATCATTTTCGTTCAATAAAATCCAGTTGCAATGATGAGATTGTACACAAATCAACTACAACAAAACAATCAATAAAAGGCAATATCCAAATGAGCAAGCATCAAATCAAAATACTTTCAAGCTATAGCAATTAGTCTGTTCTCAGAAATTACCAAGTAGAAGTGAAGTGAACCCAGAGAAAACTTACCTGGAATACAAGAAGATCATCTGCATTAGTAAGCAAAGTCTGGAACTAGACATTATAATACAGTGAGCAAAGCTCCTCGCTTATGATTCAGATCAATTCTTTGGTGGGTTTTGATCAGTTTCGTTAGAAGGCACAAAATGTTAAGGAAGAAGGATATGAGCTGAAGAAATCATTAAACTTTTACAGAGATGTAATTCTCAAGAGAGAGAGAGAAAGAGAGAGACGGCTTAGTGATTTAGAACGAACAGCGACGACTTGTGCTCAAAATGTAGAGTTTTGTCATCCTCCTCAAATAAAAATCTAATCCGACACCCCTCAATTTCATTAACTTCATAAAAAATAGAGTTAATAAAAAGGAGAGAACTGAAGATGGGCCAAATAAGCAACAACTGATGAAGACATTAAAGTTGAGCATAAGGAGAAAGAGCTGATTCAAACTTCACTACTTGTGCTTAGTTTATTGCTTTATTTCTATATTTGGCATTCTATAATTTTGTTCTTAGCTGGAACTTCTTTACATTTCAAGTTAGTTACAAGTGAGGGAAGTTGGAAGCATGAGAATTAGTGAGATTTCATGAAAAATTGGCTGCTTATCTTCACCTTATCTAACAATACCCCCCTGCCATATATGATATACTCTCCAGAGATTTCATGGAAAGAATAGTATTAGCTGTCATATTTCTCTGTAAAAACTGTATTGAAATATGTAATAGATATGCAAATGAATAAATATAATCAAACTTCTCTCGCAAATTCTCTCTGTTTCTCTCTATATTCTGATATGAATATTCATCTTTATTTTCTAATTCAATTCTTGCATCATCTTTCATCTATATATGTCCATTTCTATATTTTCTCTTCTAGGCTACTTTGCTCCTCCTCCTTCCAAACCCAATCTTTAATTTCTGCCATTAACACAGTTTGGGATTAATGTTCACTGCTAAATCGTAACACATCGTGTACGGCTTGGCCATATATACAAAAATAAATTAATACAAAACCAAATGATAAGTATAGTTCACAAAAATACAAACTAATGGATAAAATGTTTTTATCTAACAACACTCTCCTGCCATGTAGTACTGTTGAGTGGACCAAAAAAAAAATAAAAAGTTGAATATATTTTCTTTAATCACATGACAGTCCCATGTAGCATGAGAGTACCACACGATAGTCTCATATGATATGCTGGACAAATATTATGGCGCCAATTATGTAATTTTTCTACTATTTTTATTTTTAATTAAAATAAAAAATGATAATTAAATAAATTTACTGTTATAAATCTATTAATATAAAGAGCAAAGTTGAATACGGTAGAGGTAATTAACCAGTCATTTGAATAAAAATTAGACAACAAGCGCTCAATTACTTTTTTTTTTTCACAAATTGAGGGGCTAAAGCATGCATTTTTCCTAAGATAAAGTACAAAATTATACTTGCACATCCAGAAAAAAAATAAAAAATAAAAAATCATTCTCCATATTTAATATTTATCAATTTTTTTACTGTCATATCAACTAACAATATCATTTGAAATACTATTTGACAGGAAAAAAAAAGTAAGCTGCTAATGCCGGATGTACACGAGATGTCAGCTAATGTTAAGAGTTCACTCGGTCACTAAACTTATTTACTTATAATGAGAAAGTCAAATAAAATTTTATAACACAAAAATACATCAATTCATCCACTTTAACCTAAAAAATTTTGTCGGTATGTATGGGTATGTATGGTTAGCATATAAGAATGAAGTCCAAAATGAGAAAAAAAAAAAGATATTAGGAGTACCAATGCAGTCTAAATGCAATCTAAGTACGAAATGAAAACCAACCGATAAGTTGATTTGCCAACCGATAAGTACTTAGCATATTAATTGTATATTCCGATGAATTTTGATTGGTTTTCGAGTAAAGATTTTCTAAATAAAAATGAATAAATTGAAATATTTTAGTGTTATAAAATTTTTTTATAATATTTTTATTATAAGTAGGTAAATTTAGTGAGCTTGTTAAATTAACACCAATTTGATGCTCATAAAACGGCCACTATTGGTCGGTAGGATAAGTAGTACCATTTATTTAAAAAAGGAAAAAACTATTTTGGTAGGAGGATAAGTAGTACTTGTGCCAGTAGTACCATTTTTTAAAAAAAAAAAAAATTATTTTGGTAGGAGGATAAGTAGTACTAGTGGCACAAGTAAAGTAAAAAAAAAATTATTTTGGTAGGAGGATAAGTAGTACTAGTGGCACAAGTAAAGTAATACAGCAGGGGACAAACTAATTCTGGCCTCGCATTATTATTCGCTTTGTGAAGATATTTTTCTTTCCATTTAGATTTTTTTATTTAATTAAAAATTTTCAACCTTCATTTAGTTTCCAACTATATTATTAACCTAAAAATTAAAACAAATAGAGCTCCAATCTATTATTTTTATTTCAATTAGATCTATTTATCAAAAATTAGTATTCAAAATCTAACTATGAAATGACTACGTATCAAAACAATAGATACTAATTTAAATGTTAATAATATGATAGAATTTGATGGTTTCATTTTAATTAAATTCACAATTAAATAATTATTATTGAACAAAATGCATCTTTTTCTTTTTTTCATGCCTTCCTTCACTTTCACCCGTCATTCTTTTCGGTCCCGTTTATTGCATGCTTGATTGAGAAAGATGGATCCTTCCTTTAGCTTGTTATACCTAGCAAAGATCAATGATTAATTATGGCTATTTTGCACAATTGGATATTTATAATACCAAAATTAGGGTTGTGCAAAAAAAAAATTGAATTTTCAGTTAATAATAAAATTAATCTGGAACCGAATCGATTTTTGCAGACTGATTTTTTATACTATGAATTTTTAGGAAACGGTACAATTACTATTGGGCCAATCAAAAATCTGCTAGATACGGTTAACCGATCGATTTTTATTTATTTTTTAATATATGTATTTTAATTCTTCAAAATATTACTCTTCTTGCCCCATATTGATAGATATGTAAAGAATTATTTTTATATTTAAATGAACAATTAAAATATATGTAATTAAAATAAAAAAAATTAAAATTTGAAAAATGAAGAATTGGCATTATGTAGCATTTTGTATTTTTATTTTGAAATTTATGTGGCATTATATTTGTATTTTAAAAAAAAAATTATTTGGTATTATGTTTGGTCTATAATGCTTATTTTTAATACTTTAAACAATTGAAATAAACTTTGAAATTTACGCAATTTATTTTATTTACATGTAAGAAAAAATTTTAATGGTTAACCCAATATTAATGGTTAATCAATTTAAAAAAATCAAAATCGATGGACTGATTAACTAAAATTATTGAACTGATTACGGTTAATGATTTTAAAAATTCGATAGTATTGAACTGATTATTAAAATTTATTAATAAACCGGTCAACTGGTCCATGTATTTTCCTCACCAAAATTACTAAAATCACATAATTTCAGTTACTGTATGATAACTGGACTCTCTATCCAAGAGTTCGGTAACCGAGCTCTTCCGGATATCCACCATGTCAGTAGTTCGGTTACCAAAACAGCTCGGAATCAGCATATGAAAAGTTATCATTCGCGAAAATCCTCCAGATATTCAGTAGATCCTAATCTCATAATAATGAAAGTTATCTAGAATCACTCAATAAATCCTTGTAAATATGGAATCAAGCACCAATCAAGGAGTTAGAGTAATTCCCTCCTATTTAAGATCCTGTTTTCTATTCTGTCTATGAAAAGAGCTCTATATAAGGGGGAAAAACAGGTATGTTTTCGGTTCTCTGAAATCTCTTAACAGAAAAATACACTTTAATCAATTTATTGACTTGATCGTCGGAGTCTCCCTTGTCGAAAATCTGTCGATTTTTCTTGTACTTCCAGGTGACTTGTTCACGGAGCCATCCCGAAGAATCTGTTTGTCATCATTTGGTAAGGTAAGCGTGGAACACTCTAAAGATTTTCAGTCAACAATGGATCTTTTCTCTGACTTGCCTATTTTCGCTGCCCCATCAGCAAACCAGCCCAATACTGTCACTGAACCTTCGGTCAATCTCTTTGGCCAGACCCTCCATCACTTATAGCCAGCTCAACTAGAGCAAATCTCCTCGCTGCCAGCACAACAGCTGTTTCCACAAACACAAACCCATATGCCAGTAACGCCACAATCCTTCACTATCCCGGCAATCCCAAGCCTAACTCCTCAAACAGCCCAAATATTCCTGACCGCCTTATCGGCTATGGCAGCTCAGGCATCACCTACAACACCTACAACCATCCCTCTAGCACCACCCACAGTTCAGACACCCATAACAACTCAAATCCCCGTACAAACACCACCACCCATACCAAGTGCACTGGCCCTTAGCGCAACATTAACCCTGACAACCGAGCAATTTGAAAAGCTATTTGAAGAGAGGATGCAAAAGTACCAAAATAGCAATACCCTGCAGTATCAGGAAAACTTTCGATCCCTGCTATCCAGGGATATTTTGGCTGCTCCCTTCCCCCAGATACGGTTACTGTACTTGACCAAATATAATGGTAACACTGATCCTCGAGCTCATTTGGATGAATTCCATCATACAATGCTGGTACATACAACAGAAGATGCTACCTTGTGCAAAATCTTCCCCCAAATCCTCACCGAGTCCGCACAGATCTGGTTTCGCAATCTACCCGAGCACTCTGTTTATAGCTTTGAACAGTTCAGCAATATGTTTATTGCTAAGTTCATTGTAGCTATCCGCCCAGCAAAGGTTTCGGCCGATATCACTCTACTTCATCAATAGAAGGGAGAGCCACTTAGAGCCTACGTAGAGCGATTCAATGTGGTGGCCATGGATATTCAGAACTTGAATTTGGAAGTAACAATCAATGCCCTCATTCGCAACACGAAGTGTCAGGACTTCAGCGACTCCCAGAGCAAAAAGCCACAGAGCGACTGTGACGCGCGCCAAACCCGGAAACCCAGCAAGGGCCCTCGCTTTGAATCCGCTTTAGGATTCGAGGTATGAAGGTTCGCGTCTTTTGATCATGGGCGCCATGAGACATCATCGGTATGTTCCTCCCAATAGAACATTGGGGAGAACAACCTAACCTATTGACGCCTAAAGGCACCTTTGAGAAATTTGGAGTCGCCACCCAATTTGCAAGAAATTGGGAAAAGGTTCTCACCTCTAACGGTCTAAACCAGAGATATGGTGTCCGGAACTTCCCTCTTATTTATGCTTTGGTTAATTATAAATGGGTTTTTAACCTCTTAAAATTACATCTCTCATCTCACACGATCGATGCATTTAAATTAAAGAGCGAATTTCAAGCATTTAAAGAAAATCAATGAAAGCAGTAAAGAAAATAAATAAAGCGGTAAATGAAAGCGATAAACACGCAAGCACACAATTACAAGAGAAATCGAGGCGGAATACAACCCCAATAAAAGGAAATTAAGGACACAAATGGGACGGAATACAATCCCCAAAATAAATAAAGTTACCCCAAAATTAATTACAAGGGCCCAAAAATAAATAAACTTGAATTTAAGACACTCACACAAGGTTAAAATAAAAATACATACATAAATCGGGGCATTATTTTGGGAACATTGGCTCCTTCGCACTTGTTCGAAATTTAGGAACATTGGTTCCTTCGTATTAATTTGAAGAGGGTTCAAAGAGTCATTTTTTATTGTTTGAATTGAAAAACCGGGATGAGTGATTCCATTTTTGTAGAAAAGTTGACTCTTCATTTTAATTGTGATATTTTTATTATTGGGCTAAAACAAGGGACATTGGTCCCAATTTTGCTAGTAAGAATCCCAATTTAATTGTAGAAATATTTTTGTTATTTTTTATCGCACACGTGCACAAATAAAATAAATATTTACAAATAAACACGTAACACATAAAGAGAGAGTCGAAAAGATCTCACCAAACCGGAGTGACTCTCCACGCGTTGCGACCAATCCGGGGAGTCGCGGGGATGCTCAAATAACCCGACTCAAGTTAAATCTCAGACAAAAATTAACATCAAAAATATTAGTGATAGTTCTAAAAATTAATCAAGCGAAAATGAAATAAATATTGGGTAAGTCAAATTATAATGATGAGACAAACACGACAAAATTAATAATAACAATAAATATAAGACGACAATATTAATAATAAATAAATCAAATGACGATAATAACAACAACATTAATAAATAGTAATATAAAAAACTAATTTAGGAATGAGAATAATAATAATATTAATAGAATATTAATGGCAACCAATATAATAATAATAATAATAATAATAAAGACAATAAATGCATTGAACATGGCAGGAACTTAATAATGATAATAATAATAATAATAATAATAATGATAATGATAATAATGATAATGATACACAACTTAATAATAATAATACACTCAATGAAATAATAATAATAATAATAATATGAATAATGATGATAATAAAAATAATAAAAATGACCATAACAAAAAAGGAGAAAGTAATCCTACAGTGAACATCAATATAAGAATAATAAAAATAACAATAAAATAATGATAATATGTAACAACTGTTAATAACAAACTATATTAATAACAACAAAATAATTGATAACGGTAATAATAATAGAACAAATAATAATAATAGTAATAATAGTTAGACAGGATAATAATAATAATAATAATAATAATAATAATAATAATAATAATAATGAACTACATGGCAGCAACCTATAATAATAATAATAGTAATAATAATAATAATAATAATAATAATAAGAGTAAACACAACACAATAACAATAATAAACAAAATAATAAAGAAAATGATGGCAAAATAAAACGATGATGATAATAATAATAACAATAATGAATGGACCAAATAGTGATTGTAATAATGATAATGACAATGTTGCTACATGATGATAATATCAAATAATAAGGGTAATGTTAATATAAATGGGGAATGGTGGCCAACGGCAAAACAAGTAAAAGTTAAGCTATAAAAATCAAACCAAATCCACATAGAGAAATTGGACCAAAAACAACCAAAAACAAGGCTAGGGATGTCAACAGTGGCAAAAATAAAAACTATTAACCATGAATAAATATGATAATAGTAACAAAAAATAATATTAACAACAATAAATAACATACAAAAAAATATATGAGAAAAAGAGAGAGAGAGAAAAAAGTCCAAGAATGTTTACCCTCAGAATTTTTAGATTGGAGAAACGGTGTCTCGATTCGTTCCCCTTATCGATTTTGTGGTGATGAAAATTTGAAAAAAATATAAAAATTAATTTTTTGAAATAAAATCAAGAGAACATCTTGATAAAAATATTTTTTTGTGGGTGATTGAGTAAAAGAAATTAATTTTCCAAGCTTGAATCGCCCAAGAAATTGATTATTATTTTTTGGAGAAAAATTAAAGATTGAAACGTGAGAAGAAGAAAAAGCAACTAGAAATATTTTTGAAGAAAAGGTTGAAGAACAGTTGTTGGAGAGGAAGGAAAAATAGAGAGAAAAGCCAGGAAAATTTTCTGTGTCAAAAAAATCTGTCCCTTGAAAATGGAGATCAAAATCCCTTTTGATTTGTTGGTCTTGGCTCAAAATAGAAAGAGTTAGAAAGTCTTTAATTTAGTTGATCGAAAATAACACAAAACGGTGAAAAAAATCAGACTGAAAATTAGTCTGAAAAACGCAGATAACAGCGAAAAATAGGAGTCAGGGCAGGTGGCTGCGCGGTAAAGAGCACAGAGCGCGCGCATGTGCACGCGAGAGGGGCAGGTGCTCACGCGGTGGCCAAGCGGCCACCACGCGACCATGAATTGGGAAAGTGGCTTTAAATGCCACTTTCCCACGTTTTTACATACTTTTAATTTTTTTTTTTTTTTACAAAAACCTTTTAAATCTTTTTTTTTTCATATTTTATATTTTTATTTATTTTTCCTAATTAACTAATCCAATCAAATTAATTAACTAATCTAATTCAATCCAATTAATTATCCAACTTAATTCTCTTCTTTAAATCAATTAATTAATTTAATTTAACTCAATTAAATTAATTAGTTAATTCAATTTCTCTTTTTTTCAAATATCAAAAATAACACCTTCTAATAATATTATTTTTAAAATAAATTATTTTTTTTTTTGATAAAAAAAAGATCTCGACAAGGGAAACATCATTTTTGACACCTCTGCCCGCAAATCGGTATCATTCTCATCATCGGGTAATTCTGATCTTGGACCGCCTCGGGACCCGGTGTCTACAGTTGCCCCCAATTTTGGGGAACTTAGAACCTAGGTGCCTAAGTGAACTAAAATTCAGAAAAGAAAGGAAAGAAGCGCGTACCTGAGGCTGCTGTCTTCCCGAACTAGCTGAAGTTGCTGTGGGTAGTTACCGTTTGTTCGTCGACGTGTTAACCCCTATTGCTTTGGCATTTAACCTATGCGGTGTCTAGTCTTGTTAATGTGGTCTGTAATTGACCTATATGTGGTGTCTAACCTCTTCCGTTGTGGCATCTAACCTGTGCGGTGTATAGCCCCAGCCGTGTCGGTATCTAACCTATTAATGCAGATATCCTCATGGATTGAAAGGATTTAGAATATTTTGGAAAAAAGCTCAATGCTACGAAGGATAATGCTCCGAAAAGACCGAGAATGCCTTGAAAAAAGGACTTAATGATAATGCTCCGAAGAGACTGAGAATGCCTTGAGAAAGGACTTAAAGATAATGCTCCGAAGAGACTGAGAATGCCTTGTGATGAAGGACTTAAAGATAATGCTTCGAAGAGACTGAGAATGCCTTGAAAAAGGACTTAAAGATAATGCTCCGAAGAGACTGAGAATGCCTTGTGATGAAGGACTTAAAGATAATGCTCCGAAGAGACTAAGAATGCCTTGTGAAGAAGGACTTAAAGATAATGCTCCGAAGAGACTGAGAATGCCTTGTGGAGAAGGACTTAAAAATAATGCTCCGAAGAGACTGAGAATGCCTTGAGAAAGGACTTAAAGATAATGCTCCGAAAAGACTGAGAATACCTTTTGAACAAGGAATTTGAAGGTAATATTTTGAAGATATTGAGGATGCCTGTTGGATAAGGACTTAGAGATAATGCTCCGAAGAGACTGAGAATGCCTTTTGAACAAGGACTTTGAAGGTAATATTTTGAAGATATTGAGGATGCCTGTTGGATAAGGACTTGGAGATAATGCTCCGAAGAGACTGAGAATGCCTTTTGAACAAGGATTTTGAAGGTAATATTTTGAAGATATTGAGGATGCCTGTTGGATAAGGACTTAGTGTAATGCCCGCAAATATGCTCCAGTAGTATTGACCTAATTTGGGATGTGTGTGTGATTAAATGTATAGCTTTGGACTTAATTGAAAAAAATGGAAGGACTTAATTGAAAAGAAGGAGTGATTAATTGGTAATTATGCATAATTGAATTAATAGTAAGTGAGTGGCTGATTAATTAAGAAAAGAATGGATTAATTAAAGAATGAAATAATATTAAACTAAGTGAGTGGAGGCAGATGTTGGTAGTGGAATCTGCTGGCTCACTCTTGAGCTGCCACCTCCACCATGTGATGAATGTGTTCCCTAAAGGAATGTGAATGATTCAATTGTGCATAATTCAGTCAACTTCTTTGTTTCTTTCCCTTATTTCCTGCGTGAGAGTGAGCTGAAGAGAAACTAAAGAGTGCATGCTTATTGTTAAGGAGATTAAGAATTTGGTTGCTCAAGAGTTAGTGCAAACTTGAAAAGGGTAAGTGATTAGTATGTAGTGTTCTTATCATCTACTCCTTTCTTCCTGGTTTTGATTAGTTTGAATGGGATAATGTTGGATTGAGCTTAAGTTTGTAAATTTATGTTGTATTGGTAGCTGAGGAAGTGAAGAAGGACAAAGGGAAAGCTATTATCGGGGAGCCAAGTACTCAACGAAAATAGGAGTCGAGGCGACAAGGTTTGGGAACAAACCTTAAATGTGTAAATTGTGTTTACTGATTTATTTGATCATGGCGTGTAATTGATGCATGGATATTTTGATTGAGTATAAATGTTCATATAAGTGTGTATAGAAATTATAGTTTGAATTGGGAGTGTTGGTTTGGTCAAATTGGCTATTTTCAAGCTTTACAAGCTTGATTGTGTAAATATGTTTTTGGAAGTCTATACTGACCCCCGAGACTTGTTTATATTGTAAGTTGAGTTTTACAACTCCAAAAAGGGTGAGATTAACTGGATTAGAACCATAAGATCCGTGTCTTTAAATATTGTATAAATAGCTCTGTTGATTTGAGGACTCTAAAGTCATCAAAATTGACGATAACTGTAGTTGCATTTCTGTAGGAGGGCTTTTGGAACCAGTTGTGTTCCTTTGGCCATAACTCCTTTATTTTAAATCCAATTGACCTGAAACATGTCCCATTTGAAAGATAAGACATAGGGGAAGAAATGTTAAGAAGAGACCTTTGCCTGAAATTGAGTGTAAGATATCGGTTTGCGCTGTACAAAATTGTGGTGAGAACCAGTCCTGAAAGTTAGCTTCTGTTTTGCTTGATTTGGTATGTCACGGTGGCAACCAAATTAGTTACCACCGTGACATACTTCTAGAGCAGGCAGAATGTGTGCAAATGGACCTCATGGTGGCAACCAAGTGGTTACCACCGTGACCCCCCCCCCTGTTTTGTCTATTTAGGGTGTTTTTCTTCCCGAAATGCACCCGAACTTCACCACGAGTTCCCATAGCTTGTCCAATACATATTTATCATTATAAAATGAGTATTTTAAGCATGATGAACTATGCATGCTAATGTGTATAAATATGTATGAGCTATAAGTGTTTTAAGTGTAATGTATCAAGTATGTGAATAGGTATAAATGAGTATGATTAAGATTGGTAATTTAACTAATAAAGTAATAATATATAATTATGTGAAGGATAGCAAATGGAATGACAAATATATGTGTATGAGAGCGATGTTAAGCTCAAGTGATGAATGATATATGTGTTATGAAGATTGATCAATGTGAAATGGATGACATAATCAAATAACTTAAGCCTGCAAGTCAAGTAGTGGATAGATAGGCATGCCTATAGGGTCAAAGTGCTGCAGCCCAATGCGTTTAATGTGTCTGATTCCTTGGGAATCACAATGCGATTATAATGCGTATAATTCTTGCTGAATTTTATTATATGTGGAATGATATTACTGTACCTGAGGGTACCAATGCATAAATGAGATTTTAAATGTGATTATAGTACCTCGATGGTACCAATGCGAAACCCATTATCCGCGTCTTTGAATTGCAGGCAATTTAATAATAAAATGGAAATAATAATAATGCAACCATTATGTATGTTATATTCTGAAATTATGAGGTGGGTCGATTAATGCTCTATGTGTATGAGAATGCTAAATAAATCATGACATGCCTAAAATGGTACTTAATGTGGTATGGTCATTTAAGTATGATCTCTTGCGTATAATGTATAATGTTCTATTTGCGTGATGTATTACTTGTTATGTGTATGTGTTCCCCACTAAGCGTTATCGCTTAGCACGGGTTTACCTTAATCCGTGTAGGTACGGAAGTGAGGTGATCGAAGGACTCTCCCGCATAATAACGGTCAACATTAGGAGTGCTACCAGTGTAGGTTTTGGGGTTTGTGTTATGGAAATTTTGTATAACTATGTATAAGTTTGGTATAGCTAATGTGTATACGAGTATGTAAAGGCATGTAATAATATTATGACTAAGTATACTAACTTATGGATTATATATGTATGCTTAGTAAGTGTATGCTTATAGAGAATGATCTATAAGTAATTGGCATGAAATGCATGATAATGTGAATACGAAGTGAGAAATTTTATTATACAGGTTTCAATAAGAGTATGATGATAAGAAAGTGCATGTGTTCTGTGTATGTAACGGTCATTCCTGACCATATTAGCTGACCTAATATGACAATTGGGAAGGGGCGTCACACTTAGAGATAATGCTTCGAAGAGACTGAGAATACCTTTTGAACAAGGACTTTGAAGGTAATATTTTGAAGATATTGAGGATGCCTGTTGGATAAGGACTTAGAGATAATGCTCCGAAGAGACTGAGAATGCCTTTTGAACAAGGACTTTGAAGGTAATATTTTGAAGATATTGAGGATGCCTGTTGGATAAGGACTTAGAGATAATGCTCCGAAGAGACTGAGAATGCCTTTTGAACAAGGACTTTGAAGGTAATATTTTGAAGATATTGAGGATGCATGTTGGATAAGGACTTAGAGATAATGCTCCGAAGAGACTGAGAATGCCTTTTGAACAAGGACTTTGAAGATAAAGTTTTGAGGATGCCTTCTGAAGAAGGACTTAAAGATAATGTTTTAAAGAGATTGAGGATGCCTGTTAGATAAGGACTTAGAGATAATGCTCCGAAGAGACTGAGAATGCCTTGTGAATAAGGACTTGAAGGTAAAGTTTTGAAGATGCCTTTTGAAAAAGGACTTAAAGATAGTGTTTTAAAGAGATTGAGGATGCCTGTTAGATAAGGACTTAGAGATAATGCTCCGAAGAGACTGAGAATGCCTTGTGAATAAGGACTTGAAGGTAAAGTTTTGAAGATGCCTTTTGAAAAAGGACTTAAAGATAGTGTTTTAAAGAGATTGAGGATGCCTATTAGATAAGGACTTAGAGATAATGGGAAGGTTATATGCACGTGATAAGTGCTTGTGCTATGCACGCTAGACATGTGCAAAGAATTATGTGTTGCAAGTATGCAGAGATTATGTGCACGAAATGTGTACGAAGGATTGCTTATGCAAGATATATAAAAAGTTCATGCATGCGTGAATGCACATTGAGGCATCATCAAATGCCATGCCCGTGAGATGCATATGTATGCAGCAATGCAGGATAAGGATTCATCTGAGTGGATCTGGGAGGCGAAAGCCGGTTTGGTTATGATTTGCAGCAGGATTGGTACCCCCCTGGAATTGCTTTTGAATTTCATGCCTCTGGAGGATTATGAGGTTCTCCTCTGATACCTGTAGTCATTATTTGAAGGTAGTGCGTCCCTCGTGAATTTTTACACTAGCTTTTCTTAGCGGGAGATGCGTCTTTGTCGGATTTTCACATAACCCTGTGCCTTATTTTTTGCCTGGAATGGACCCAACCCAATCCAGCGGCTTTTATTTATTTCATTTTTTCTAGGGCAGACTGCCTGTCATCAGGTTTTCACCCTGCCCTTTGGCCTAACTTTTGCTTAGAGCGCCAGTCACGGTTTTCATCTCTAACGGCCATTTTTTTTTTTGGGTGTGAGAGAAGTTGGAGTTGTTGCGAAAGGTCTTTCGGGTATGGTTGGCATGTGCTTATGTCCCAGATTTTGGTTGTATGAGCTTGGTTCTTTACTGGAAATGTGTTGTAGGGTTAGCTTCACAGTGGGTAGCAAGATGAGTCGACTAAAGTGCCTGAGTGGCGAGAGTGGCAGAGGGTAGATAGTAGCAGTGTGCTGGTTTTATATCGGACTCAGACAACTTTGAGTGTGCAAGACGAACTGCTCTGGTCATACCAATACATCTTTGCATAAATGCATATATTTCAATCTGATTTCATAACACATGATCACTATTTGGCATTAACTCGAAATAATATGAGACCTCATCTAATCTTGGGATAGATCTTGAGAGCATCAAACTCCTGTTATCAATCAGCCCTCGCGGGTTTTCTTGATTGAATATTTTCTCTCTTTTTTTATTTTTATTTATTTTTATTTTTATTTTTATTTTTATTTTTATTTTTTATTTTTAAGCCTTTGCCATAGACCCTCCTTTAGTTCGTCGGTGCTAATTGAGTTGGCTTTCAATTTTGGTAGCTAAGGTGGCTACTCCTTCTGATAAAGGTTGCTGATTTGGTAGTAAAATCTTGTTCCTGACCCTTGTGCAGACTGGTTGAGGTGGTGGGTTCCTTATTTGGGGCTTGAATGTGAAATATCACGCTTGACTTTTATTGGCTTTGGCGGTTCAAACTCTGAGGCGACTTTTCAATGGTCGAGATGGGGTGACAGGTTGGGCTTGAATGATCTGGGGTATGTTTTATCTGTTTCGGTGGTTCAAACCTTGGAGTGGCCTTTCAACGGCCGGGATTAGATGGATGGCTCAGGGGTTAGCCCTTTTGGTCCTCTTCAGTAGCTAAGAAGAATGGCAATGTGCAGGCATGTGTAGATCAACGGGATTTGAACAAAGCTTGCCCCCAAATAGCATTCCCTTGCCCCCTGATCAATTCTCTCTTTTTTTTACACCCCAAATTTTTTTTTTTTTTACCCCAGTTTTTTTTTTTTACCTCAATTTTTTTTTTTTGACAAGCTTTGCTCAAGTCCTGAAATTTATACATACGTGCACTTTTCATCTTAACCACTGGGACCATTGTTGTTCAATTTGGTCGGGCATTAAATTTTGGCAAGAAATTTGGCCATGAGGGTTTTGGATGGTTAAGGGTCGATCATGATCGGTTTTGGGGTACACATTTCGAATGGATCGAGAGAAAAAGGTCATATGGCTTGGTTCTGATGGGTTGTATATTTCTCATGGTGGTTTTGAGTTTTATTTGTCCGACTTTTGATGTAACTTTCGAAGTTCAATTCTACTCGGCGGCACCATATGTAGCTCAGGTGTTGTGGATGCGAATAAGTGGCTTTCAAAATTCGGTTCGTCATCATGTTGGCACGTGGAAGTAGCGTTGGTCTTGAGAGTGTCCTTGTCCATCTTCGGCGTGTCATACTAGGTCCGGGCAAAGGCTCTTTTTTTTTTTTTATTTACATCTCTCAAAATTATCCTCGCTTCAGGAGTTATATCAGATGCTACCAAGATTTTATTTGGATTTTCCAAAGTTCTGAGACTAGATAGAGCCGTATTATTTGGGTTAATATCAAAATGAATGGATGCATCGTGATCATGAGAAATGAAATCAAAGAAATATCGCATAAACAAAACAGGAATTGTTCAACATGTTACAATAACCAAATTGTCCTAAAAGAGTTATGGAATTGAAAAGCAGTAAGCATTAAAAACATGATCTTCTGCTTGTGGCTTTGGGGGAACATGTCGATGAAGCGGGTCAGGCCCAGTCACATCTCTGGTGGAAGGATTGCATTGTAGTCTGCCTTCTTCTTCTTCTCTCTTTTCTCAGGTTCCGTGATTTGCTTGGAATCGATGAGGTCCTGAACCCGGTCTCTCAAAGTCCGGCAGTAGTTTGTCAAATGTCCAGTGTGCTGGTGGAATGCACAATATTGATCCGCTCTGTGGTGGGGCTGCCCCTGACTGCTGGCGGGCCTCGCCGGTAATAGTTGCAATAACCCCCTTTTCACTAGCTTCTCAAAAACCCACGACAAGGGTCTACCCAAATCAGAGTAACATCTTTGATTCCTTCTCACTGATGGCTCTCCCGCTTTTTTAACATTGCCCTTACAGCCATCTCGGATATTTAGGTTTGCATTTTTCAGAGCATGCTCTTTCACCATATCCCCATCCTCCTCAAGCATATTGTCATGTTCCAGAGTAGGTCTCTTACCACCTCCTTGTCCCACTGGTAAATCAAACGGTTCCTTGCCTCGGGGCTTAGTGGCACTAGGAGATGCCGTGGTTATCGCTGTATGGGCTATCTCGACAGGGGCCGACTCAACCCGGTTAAAGGTAGCCGCCATCAATCGGGCTTGTAGGACTAGCGCCAGGGCGTCTATTCTCTCCTTAATCATAGCTGTTAACCTCCTTTCGAGCTCCTCAAGCCGTCTATCCATCTCTTGGGCCATTGATGCACGAGTCTCCTCAATCTGTCGTGAAAGGCTGGCCATACTCAATTCTTGGTTAGAACCCTCTTGTTTCTCACCTTCCTCCTTCTCCCCGCTTTCGCTGCTGGACCAACAGCCTATCATTGCCACAAAAGTCTCTCCTTCATCTGCCTCAGGGCCAGTAGTAGTGGCATACCCATTTCCATACAAGTCTTGCAGCACATACCATTCCGGTAAGCTTGAACCAATCATAGCACAATGGGCTGACTTCTCTTGACTTTCTCTCTGCCCAGGATTAATAGTCTGTTTGCCATCGATCAAGGCTTGAATTCGGTCCCTTAAAGGATGACAGTAGTCTATTCTGTGCCCTGTGTACTGATGATATGCACAATACCAGTCCGTCCTATGCTTTGGCTTCCCTTGACTTGGGGCGGGCCCAGCTGGCAAGGATTGCAACTTTCCTTCCTTGATGAGACGGGTGAAGTGCCAAGATAATGGTCTGCCCGAGATAGTGAGATGTTTGGGAGCCATTCCTATAGCAGAGACTTCTGCCACCTTATCATTGCCCCCGTTATCACTGCTGCTTCCCTTATTTTTGCCCGAAGCCACATCTGCAGATCTAGCCACTTGATCTAAATGCTCAGCCTCAACTTCAATGGCTATGTCCTTAAGCGACTCCCAATCTTTGAGTCCGTTCATTTTTAACCCATCCCTTAAATATGGACTAGCATTTCGAATAAATAACCTGATCTGATCTGAGGTATCAGGCTTTCTCTTTATCTCTATCACTCGATTCCTCCATCGGGTCAAGTACTCATGGAATGATTCCCCTGACTTCTGCTTCAGCACTTCTAAATCTTTCAATGTGACCTCAATCTTGGTACTGCAATCATACTGGCCAAGGAATTCTTCTGTTAACAGATTCCAGTCTTCTCTCGTTCTTTGATCCAACCCATGATACCAATCCACTGCTGGGCCAGCTAAGCTGAGGCAAAAGTACTCTATTTTCTGCTTCTTTGTCAGCCCTGTTCCCTTTATGATTAGGGTGTATTGCTTGATGTGTGCAGCGGGGTTAGAAGTGCCATCGAATTTGGACATATCGGGCATCTTAAAGTTCAAAGGGACCAGGTCTTCATCATCTAGCTCTTGATCCTCAGGTTTTATTCCCTTTCCTCCCGTTAACATCTTCGTTATGGCTTCAAGCTTCTCCTCCATCTTTTTTACGATGTCATCCTCATCAGGGTTCATGATCTTTGCTCTTCCTGGTCCAACCGACACAGCCGTAGCTTTAAGCTCATCTATAGATTGGTGGGCAACGCCTCCAACGAGGGGAGCCTCTCCACCAGTGGATGGTTTGGCTTACCCTCGGGGAGGAGCCTCCGGTGGCTGTGGAGAGTAGCCGGTGCAGGTGGTTGAGCAAATCTTTCTGCCATGGTACCCATCATGTCTAGCATTCGCCGTTCAAATTCCTCAAGTCTCCTTGCGAGGTCTTGGGTAGTTGGGTTCCCAGTTTCTTCTGCCATTGAGGACGATTCGCTGGTAGTTGAGGGTGACTCAGAATCCCAAACAGGCACTAATTCTAGCAATCCAAAGGGTGAGTCTGTCGTCACTAGTCGATCGTCAGAACCTCTGGTCCACTTGGATGAATCTTTGATGGCTGAAAATTTAGATTGTTAGAATGATGCATGGATGATATGTACAATGCATGATCGTGAATTATGTAGATGGTCCTTGGTGAGTGAGAGATCAATGAATTACAACGATACGATGCGATGCATGAAAGAAATTACACGTAGGATGATATGTACACGCGAAAATAATATGCAGATGAAAAGGTATATACACACAGCATGAGAGAAAATTTATTATTATTTATATATACATGTATTTATTTTATTGACATGCATGAATGACATGCGATGTATGAGTATACTGTGCAGCATTCACAACCACATGCGAGCAAATAGATCCTTCCAACCTTATCACTCCCACACACGAGGTCGTACGGTCTCTTTCCTAGGTGGGCTTCATCCGAGGGTCAGCAGGGAACCCATCGGACACGTATGGTGCATGGTGAAAAATCGGCAGCATAACAGTCTTAATCTAATGCGCATTCATATGGATTTTGGCCATTACGTATTTGGACAATTCAATCAAGTTAAGGTGGGCTCACCGGGGCATGAAAGCCTTTGATAAAAGATCACTTAACTTGCTTGATTTTGTTTAATACGCGACGGCCCATGTCACAAGCATCATATTAAGGAGCATACCACATAGTGAAAGTTTCTATTTGCCATTACATGGGCTTTGGTCAGGGTGATTTTTTTAGGATACCCAAGCATGGTCCGCGCCAACGGGCCTAACTCATCACGAGCATAACGACCGATCGGATCTCCATTTTGATATACCAAAAGGTACAAGACTTGGGCTGGTGATTATCCTTAACACTTCCCTACAATGAGTGAAAGTAGGGTCGTGCTTCGGGAACGCACCGGGGGAAGATAGGGACCAACTAGCGTAAGTCTAAGGCTCTAAAATGATATGATGCAATTTTGGCGAGAGATAGAATTTTAAGTCTTAAAAAACCCAATTATACATTTTAACCAAAGCATTTTCGGAGTGAAATCTCAAACACAAGTCCCCAGCGGAGTCGCCACTGTGACGCGTGCCGAACCCGGAAACCCAGCAAGGGCCCTCGCTTTGAATCCGCTTTAGGATTCGAGGTATGAAGGTTCGCGTCTTTTGATCATGGGCGCCATGAGACATCATCGGTATGTTCCTCCCAATAGAACATTGGGGAGAATAACCTAGCCTATTGACGCCTAAAGGCACCTTTGAGAAATTTGGAGTTGCCACCCAATTTGCAAGAAATTGGAAAAAGGTTCTCACCTCTAACGGTCTAAACCAGAGATATGGTGTCCGGAACTTCCCTCTTATTTATGCTTTGGTTAATTATAAATGGGTTTTTAACCTCTTAAAATTACATCTCTCATCTCACACGATCGATGCATTTAAATTAAAGAGCGAATTTCAAGCATTTAAAGAAAATCAATGAAAGCAGTAAAGAAAATAAATAAAGCGGTAAATGAAAGCGATAAACACGCAAGCACACAATTACAAGAGAAATCGAGGCGGAATACAACCCCAATAAAAGGAAATTAAGGACACAAATGGGACGGAATACAATCCCCAAAATAAATAAAGTTACCCCAAAATTAATTACAAGGGCCCAAAAATAAATAAACTTGAATTTAAGACACTCACACAAGGTTAAAATAAAAATACATACATAAATCGGGGCATTATTTTGAGAACATTGGTTCCTTCGCACTTGTTCGAAATTTAGGAACATTGGTTCCTTCGTATTAATTTGAAGAGGGTTCGAAGAGTCATTTTTGATTGTTTGAATTGAAAAACTGGGATGAGTGATCCCATTTTTGTAGAAAAGTTGACTCTTCATTTTAATTGTGATATTTTTATTATTGGGCTAAAACAAGGGACATTGGTCCCAATTTTGCTAGTAAGAATCCCAATTTAATTGTAGAAATATTTTTGTGATTTTTTATCGCACACGTGCACAAATAAAATAAATATTTACAAATAAACATGTAACACATAAAGAGAGAGTCGAAAAGATCTCACCAAACCGGAGTGACTCTCCACGCGTTGCGATCCATCCGGGGAGTCGCGGGGATGCTCAAATAACCCGACTCAAGTTAAATCTCAGACAAAAATTAACATCAAAAATATTAGTGATAGTTCTAAAAATTAATCAAGCGAAAATGAAATAAATATTGGGTAAGTCAAATTATAATGATGAGACAAACACGACAAAATTAATAATAACAATAAATATAAGACGACAATATTAATAATAAATAAATCAAATGACGATAATAACAACAACATTAATAAATAGTAATATAAAAAACTAATTTAGGAATGAGAATAATAATAATATTAATAGAATATTAATGGCAACCAATATAATAATAATAATAATAATAATAATAATAAAGACAATAAATGCATTGAACATGGCAGGAACTTAATAATGATAATAATAATAATAATAATAATAATAATAATAATAATAATGATAATGATAATAATGATAATGATACACAACTTAATAATAATAATACACTCAATGAAATAATAATAATAATAATCATAATATGAATAATGATGATAATAAAAATAATAAAAATGACCATAACAAAAAAGGAGAAAGTAATCCAATAGTGAACATCAATATAAGAATAATAAAAATAACAATAAAATAATGATAATATGTAACAACTGTTAATAACAAACTATATTAATAACAACAAAATAATTAATAACGGTAATAATAATAGAACAAATAATAATAATAGTAATAATAGTTAGACAGGATAATAATAATAATAATAATAATAATAATAATGAACTACATGGCAGCAACCTATAATAATAATAATAATAATAATAATAATAATAATAATAAGAGTAAACACAACACAATAACAATAATAAACAAAATAATAAAGAAAATGATGGCAAAATAAAACGATGATGATAATAATAATAACAATAATGAATGGACCAAATAGTGATTGTAATAATGATAATGACAATGTTGCTACATGATGATAATATCAAATAATAAGGGTAATGTTAATATAAATGGGGAATGGTGGCCAACGGCAAAACAAGTAAAAGTTAAGCTATAAAAATCAAACCAAATCCACATAGAGAAATTGGACCAAAAACAACCAAAAACAAGGCTAGGGATGTCAACAGTGGCAAAAATAAAAACTATTAACCATGAATAAATATGATAATAGTAACAAAAAATAATATTAACAACAATAAATAACATACAAAAAAATATATGAGAAAAAGAGAGAGAGAGAAAAAAGTTCAAGAATGTTTACCCTCAGAATTTTTAGATTGGAGAAACGGTGTCTCGATTCGTTCCCCTTGTCGATTTTGTGGTGATAAAAATTTGAAAAAAATATAAAAATTAATTTTTTGAAATAAAATCAAGAGAACATCTTGATAAAAATATTTTTTTGTGGGTGATTGAGCAAAAGAAATTAATTTTCCAAGCTTGAATCGCCCAAGAAATTGATTATTATTTTTTGGAGAAAAATTAAAGATTGAAACGTGAGAAGAAGAAAAAGCAACTAGAAATATTTTTGAAGAAAAGGTTGAAGAACAGTTGTTGGAGAGGAAGGAAAAATAGAGAGAAAAGCCAGGAAAATTTTCTGTGTCAAAAAAATCTGTCCCTTGAAAATGGAGATCAAAATCCCTTTTGATTTGTTGGTCTTGGCTCAAAATAGAAAGAGTTAGAAAGTCTTTAATTTAGTTGATCGAAAATAACACAAAACGGTGAAAAAAATCAGACTGAAAATTAGTCTGAAAAACGCAGATAACAGCGAAAAATAGGAGTCAGGGCAGGTGGCCGCGCGGTAAAAAGCACAGCGCGCGCGCATGTGCACGCGAGAGGGGCAGGTGGTCGCGCGGTGGCCAAGCGGCCACCACGCGACCATGAATTGGGAAAGTGGCTTTAAATGCCACTTTCCCACGTTTTTACATACTTTTAATTTTTTTTTTTTTTTTACAAAAACCTTTTAAATCTTTTTTTTTCATATTTTATATTTTTATTTATTTTTCCTAATTAACTAACCCAATCAAATTAATTAACTAATCTAATTCAATCCAATTAATTATCCAACTTAATTTTCTTCTTTAAATCAATTAATTAATTTAATTTAACTCAATTAAATTAATTAGTTAATTCAATTTCTCTTTTTTTCAAATATCAAAAATAACACCTTCTAATAATATTATTTTTAAAAGAAATTATTTTTTTTTGATAAAAAAAGGATCTCGACAAGGGAAACATCATTTTTGACACCTCTGTCCGCAAATCGGTATCATTCTCATCATCAGGTAATTCTGATCTTGGACCGCCTCGGGACCCGGTGTCTACAGCGACTTTACCAAGCTCATGTACCGGGCTCATAAGTATATCAGAATGGACGAAGCACGCATCCTTCAATACAGCTGTCATCTCAGACAGTCAGACAAAAACTTTCGGCCCGGTCGCTACAGAACTATAATGGGGGGCGAGACGATTCTAGAAACAGGGGATAAGGCAGCTCGAACCGAGCTTATGTAGTCATAAGGCTGAACTCTAGTGATAAGCCGGACAAGAAACTGACACCCTTGACGGCCTCGAGGTCTCGAATTTTGGCATAGATGAAGGAAAATGGGCGGGTTAACTGGCCGCGTCCCATAAGGGAGGATCCCAACAAGGACCAAAGCCTTTTTTGCTCTTTTTACACGGACAAAATCCATTAGACAAACGAATGTCGACAGCTAAAATGGGAAATTGAGTTTCTAGCTCGGAAAGGTAAGCTCGGAGACAAGACAACAGAGCTAGTTCAAGTAAGAAAGCTCCAGCTAGGGTTATCTATGTCATTGCAGGGGAAAAACATTACGATGTCTTTGAGGACTCCAGAAAGCGAAAGGCAAATGAAGTATTTTCCTTGGGGGCTGGTTCAAGAACGGGAGGCTATGAAGTAAATTTCTCTGAGACAGATGAAGCCCATGTCCGGACACCTCATACGGATTCTCTAGTAGTAGAAACTCTGATATAGGACTACTTGGTTCGGAGAATTTTAGTAGATACGGGGAGTGCGGTCAATCTCATTATCCTTTAGGCATATAAGATACTGGGAATGTCTACCAACATGTTAGAAGCTGTGTTAGCCCCACTTATCGGGATATCATGACAACCGGTCAATGTAGAGGGATCGGTCAAATTATCACTACTGCTCGAAGATAATGAGACTGTTTGCCACTGCAAGAGCTATTTTATGGTTGTGGATATACCGCTTGCATATAATGTGATATTCGGGCGACCTCTTTTGGTGGGGGTAGATGCGTACATTTCCATGCGCAAACTGCTGATGAAGATCCCTATTTTAGGAGGTGACGTAGTACTCCGGGGAAACCAGTAAATAACACGGGAGACGTATGTCACGATGATAAAAGAGGCTGATCAAACTTTGCCATTGGATGCACTGGATATCCCAACAGTTCGAAATGTCGAGCCCTTAGACTCACTTCAGGAGGTGGAGCTCTCACCGGGAAAAGTGGTCAAAATCATTGTCAACAAAATGGGAAAGGAAAAAGAGGCACTGGTAGCGGTACTCTCAGAGTTCATGGATGTGTTCGCCTGGCAACTTTCAGATATCAAGGGTATATCTTCTAAGGTAATGTGCCACTCACTTAACGTGTAACCTAACTGTAAGCCTGTTAAACAGAAGAAGAGGAACCATGCTCCTGAACGGCAGTTGGCAATGTCGGAGGAGATCGATATGCTGTTGAAGAGTGGGTTTATAAGGGAAGTGTTATATCTGGACTGGCTGTCAAATGTGGTACTGGTTAGAAAATCCAACGAAAAATGGAGGATGTGTGTCGACTTCACAGATCTTAACAAGGCTTGCCCCAAGGATAGCTACCCCCTGCCCAACATAGATCTTCTGGTTGACTCCACTTCAGGATTCGAAGAATACGCCTTTTTGGATGCCTCTGCGGGATATCACCAGATCCCTATGGATAAAACTAATGAGGAAAAAACTACATTTGTCACACACCGAGCTATATATTGTTACCGAGTCATGCCATTTGGACTAAAAAATGCCGGTGCCACTTATCAGAGACTGATGAACAGGATGTTCGTTGATCAACTCGGGAGAAATGTGGAAGTCTACGCAGATGACATGATTGTCAAAAGCAAGACAGCACAGAGCTTACCAACTGAGCTGGCGGAGACTTTCACAATCTTAAGAAAGTTCGGTCTCAAGCTCAACCTAGAGAAGTGTGCTTTCGAGGTAATTTTTAGGGGTTTATGATCTCGAAGAGGGGAATAGTGGCCAACCCGAGGTCATATCTGTAACTAAATTCGTTTATTAGTTAAGATACTCGAATTCTACCTATACCAATTTAAAATTAACATTACGCGATTCATACTCGGTCCAAATCAGATTATTAACTGTTTATCAATAATACTTCAAAAATAATAAAAAAAATCAATACCAAATCCAAAAAATACAAAAGAAAAAATATAATCAAATTACATCCATAAATATTGAGGTAAATCAAATAAAATCCAAATATAAAAATAAATTAAATTAAATACAATCATGATAAAAAAAAACAATATCTATTAAAAAGTAATTAAAAAAATTCATTTTTTATATTTGGGTACCCAAATGGCTAAACGTGAACTTTACCCGTACCCAAGGGTAAAAACTATCCAAATCATTTATTAATTAACTACCTTAATTAGTCCTATTAGTCGAGTAGAGCTGAGTACCCGAAAAAATCTTACACCATCCTTATGCCTATTCTAGGAACCATTATTGCAATATCTTACGAATTGGAAAGATCCATGGGTGCCATGCATGGGAAACACATGACAAAGGAAAAGAACAAGATATACTACATCAGCAAGAAGTTCACTAATTACGGGATAAATTATCCGGCATCGGAAAAAACTCGTACTTCATCGGCGTGGTATGTGAATCAATTAAGGCATTACTTGCTCTACAACATCACGTATCTCATTTCCCGGATGGATCCAATCAAAGATATCTTTGAAAGATTGCAAATTGAAAAATGTTGCTATGTGAATACGAGATAATTCATGTAACCCAAAAAGTCGTAAAGGGTGGAGTAATAATAGAATTCCTAGCGTAGCAATGCTATTGATGATCTAGGGAGAACATTTTAATATTTCCTGATGAGGATGTCATGACTCTTCGTAAGTCAAAAAAATGGACCATGAAGTTTGGTGGTGCTTTTAATGCCTCGGGACATGGAATAGGTGTTATTCTAGTATCTCCTAATGGAAAATATTTCCCTCTTACTACAAACTGTGATTCAAGCAGTGCACCAAAAATGGGGTTTTTTTTTAGTTTGGTGTGAATTTTGTAAAAATTAGGGAGAGTGGTGCTACAGGAAAAGTATTTGGGTTTATGGTGTGTCGGAAAACGGCACACATATTTGTCGTTTTCTTAAAAGGAGGGGACCACGGAAAAATGGGAAAAGTTGCCAGAAAACGGCAACCATTTGTGTCGTTTTCTGGCACAAATTGATTTTTTTTTTTATTTTGCCAAGCGCAAAACGGCACCGTTCCGTTTTGCGCCTGGAGATGGCGTCAGAAAACGGCACTAAACCGTGCTGTTTTCTGACTGATTAAAACCCCAATAATTCGACGAATTATTGGTGGGCCAGGCGGGACAGAAAACGGCAACTGTAAATGCCGTTTTCTGTCCTGAAGACCTATTCCCTCACGCGGCTGCAGCGCACGGGAAGTACTGTGCGCTGCAGCCTTACCAGACCCGTGCCCTCTGCAGGGCACGGGTCTGTGTGGGGAAATGTAAAAAATTTTAATTTTTTTTTTAAAAAAAAATTGCCTATAAGAAGCCATCCTCGTTTCATTTGCAACATTTTGAAGTTTGTATAAGAAAGGTGAGGTTTATTTTGTTTTCGTTATGTTGTATAATTAAATATATTATTTAAAAGAATTTTTTGTAGGTATTGTGAAGTTAAATATTTCATGAAATTAATATTAGATAATATTATTGTTGTGAGATAATATTTAAGTTGTTAGCTAATATTTAATGAAATAATTATTAGCTAATATGTTAGGTAATACTTTATCATTTGAATATTATAGTTTAATATTCATGTAAATATATTAAGAAGTCGTTATGGTTGAAATAAAAAATATTATTACATTAATATGATGAATTTGACTAACATAAATTTATGTTTCGAAATGCAGGCGGGTTATATTGAGAAACAGTATTTTGTTCAGCATTTTGAAGTTAAGTTTTTGCTTATTTATAATTATTAAATAATATTGTAGTTGTGAGATAATATTTTAATTGTTAGGTAATATGGCATGAAAAAATTAGTAGTTTATATATTGTCATTTTAATATTTTAGGTTAAGGTTGATCTAAATATATTATTAAGTTGGTGCAGTTGAATTAAAAAATATTGTTACGTTAATATTACGAATATGACTAACATAAATTTATTTTTCAAAATGCAGGAGGTTTGTATTGGAAAAATTAATTTTTGTTCAGCATTAAGAAGGTAAGATTTTGTAGTCTATCTTGTACTAAATAAAAGTTAATGATGGAAAATTTAATAAATTTGTAATGTAGGTTTGTTTAATAAGTTAATTCATTTTTTGATACTGTATCGCGTATAATCAATTTAGAAAACGTAAAATATAACAACGTAAAATATACCAACATGAAATATAATAACATAAAAAAAAATTTTATGTTGCATTTTTTAATGTGAATTTAATATTATAGATGGTGCGAACGTATTTAACCCCTAGAGCGATGATGGGCGATTTCGCGAAGGCAATAGTTAAGAGGAAATGGGATAATTTGTATTGCAGCCGAATTGAAAATGGAATGACAATGTCGGAGTACTTCGTCAAAATGAATAAAAAATTACAGGATATTATAATGCATGGATATCCAATGACGGAGGCCAAAAAAGTTGAGGCAATTTGGATGACGATGCCAATAATTTTTATGCCACTAATTATGAGAATTTGGAATATGGATGAGGTGACAAGATATGAGGAAGTTGTTTTAATATTTTTAAAAAATGTATACGGAATTAGTGAAGAAGAATTTTTAAAAGTTAGGGATACAATACCAGTACCCCAAATAACTTATTGTAGGTGGCGTAATTATAATTTATGGCCTAAACATTATGTCCATTAGATCGTGAGATGGAAAAAAAATGTAATTGTTGTTTGATTTGTAATATTATTGATGTTTGAAGATGGTGTTACTTATAATATAGCAATGTTAATTATTTTTGAGAATGATAATATCTATTTATATAGTTTTATTTTGTAATAATATAGAAATTGTAATGTAATTTATATTCGAAAATGGTATAACAAAATATCGGAGTGGTGTAAGTTGTGAATAATTTGTGTTATATATATGGGAAATTAATTTCAACGTGAACGATCATAAGATAATGAAACAAATAAAACTTAATATCCTATTTAAAAGAAGTTAACATATATGATGAAAAAATTGATACAGGTGAGGACATGGATCGATATGTGGGAGTTGCACGAATTAATCCGGGTCCAATTAATAGGGAACTGCTGATTCTTCAAGGGAGACACCGATCTGATGCAATTTGGAATAATTTGGTAATTATTTAGTTATAAATTTAACGTAAAGAGAAATATCTAATTTATTTGTTTGTGTTGACCTTATGGCATGCCTTATTTTATGAATGCTGAAGGCTGAGAGGGATTTGTTGAGGACCCGAAGGTGTAGTATAGATGAGCACTATACGACTATTTATCAAAATATTTTACCTTATATAAGGGCAGCTGGTCTGGTGGGGCTAGTGAATATAGGACTGGTGTGTTTAGATTGGAATTTAATCACATCGCTTGTTGAGCGATGGCGACCGGAAATGCATACATTTCATCTAGCATATGGTGAGGCCACAATTACCCTTCAAGATGTGGGAATTTTGACGGGTTTACCGATCGACGGTGAACCCGTAACGGGTCGAACAAATATGGATTGACCAGCACTTTGTTATGAGCTACTAGGAGCAGTTCCAACTGAAATGATATGCGTGGTGGAAAAGTGAAATTGACCTGGTTGGATGCTACCTTTAATGAGGTGCCTAACAATGCAACGCCGGAAGTCGTATGACAGCATGCTCGTGCGTGGATGTTAAGATGTTTTGGCGGCATGTTATTTGCTTCGCAAAATGCTTCACTGGTGCATTTAATGTTCCTACCACTTTTAGTGGATTTAGAAAGTGTTGGCCAATACAGTTGGGGGTCGGCCTGTCTAGTATGGCTTTATAGAGATCTTTGTAGGGCAACGCGTCCCGATGCGAAGGGAGTTTCAGGATATCTTCAACTCCTACATATGTGGGCGTGGGAGAGGCTCCCCCAATTTCGATCGGAACATGTGGAGCCATATATGATAAATACGAGCATGCCTTATGGATTCAGGTATTTGTGTTATTGAGAAAATTAATTAATCGACTTGAAATTTTGAAATAGTGTAAATAACTGGTTTATGAGCAATTTGTTTTATTAGGTGGGCACATCAAGTCGAACCACGCAACATCCATATGCACAGGATGGAAACGAATACGTATAGAGAAATTTTAGATACGCAGTCAATAGAACAGGTTGACATTGAAATATAATGCTTAATACGTTTAGTAAAAAACTATAAATTATTTATGAATAATTTGTTTAATTTTATGTGTGTTACAGTTTGAATGGGAGCCCTATGCAAATGTGATACAGTTGCTCCCAGAATTTTGTAGAAGGGGTCAGTGCTGTTGGATGTCTGTTGTACCACTCATTTGCTTCTATATAATTGAGTGGCACCATCCAGACAGAGTAATGAGACAGTTTGGTTTTAACCAACCAATTCCATATCCACCGATGATACAAGATAACTTACATTCTATAGACTTGCGTGGACAAAATCAGGTGAATTGGGCTTTAGAATTTTCAGCATTCATTAATGAGTGGAGAAACCGCCATAATAGGGTTGTAATTGGCCAAGGGCAGATACAACATTTAAGCATTCGTTCTGAGTACATGCAGTGGTATGTCCAATGAACAAGACCTTGCAAAAACTTTTGAACATATAGAGCATGTCTTTCGAATTGAAAATCAGATAACCGAAAAATTGGCAACTTTAGCTGTTATGTTTTGATTATATGACTACGGGAAAATGCCTTCAATCCATATTGAGGTAAAAGGTACACATACTTGCTATTCCTGTAGCACCCTGCCTTTTGGCTAACTTTGGTTCTCTGGTTTAGTTTAGGGAGCTAACTAACTCATTGTTGAAATGGATTAGCTAACATGGCGTTTGATGAGACCATGTATTTTTTGTGGCATTATATGGCTCCTCCAAGAATTTCCCCATTACTCATTGGGAATATGGTGGGTTCTTTGTTCCTTATAGCAGCGTGACCACTTAGCTGGTTTGTCTTTATGGTTACAGATCATTAAGGTATTTTTATGGCAGCTAGTTCGAAGTTGTTTCCTAGCATTTTTGATCCAATGGTGGCAGAAGCTTTAAGTGTTAGGGAGGCGCTAGGTTAGCTTAAATCTCACCTCACCTTTTCTTCTGTGACTATTGAATCAGATTCTAAGGTGGTGATTGATGCTACGAACTCTAAAAAAAGGCTGCTCGTTCTGAGTTTGGTCTTATTATTGATGATTGTCTTTCCTTTAGTTTTCCTAATGTAAACCTACTTTTTGGTCTCATGAGCTTGCTAGAGCTTCGTGTTCCTTGTCAGCTTTTAGTGTTTGGGACATAAATCCCCCTCAGTGTATTGTTTCAGTTTAGCAGCTGGTTTGTTTTGTTCTAAATGAAGTTGGTTTCTGATGTTTGTTTTTGTTCTTTGTTATTTTCTTGGTAAAAAGAAAAAATATTGCATTTGGATAGATATTAACTCACATTAACATTGATTCATAAAACTTAGTTGTTTAATCAAATCTAGAAAGATAAGACGATGGAGAAAATTTTAAACTTTCACGAAAACGATACGTGTTTCGTGCGCAACAAATGGAAGTAAACATGTTTTGAATATGTTAATAGAAGGGATAGAAGGAGTGTGTCCACACGTATGTACAAAAGTAATTATCCAAATGAAAAATCATTTTAATAATTCGAAATAAATTAATATTGGCTTGGACATGGAGAAAAAGAAACATCCTTTATAAATAATAATAACAATAATAATTAGGCCAATTGGAAAAAAAGGCATATACTCACATGGCTTCCTTGTTGATGCCTTTGGGGAGAGAGACCCGACTTTGAGGAGAATATCCACTGGCAATGTCCTTGCTAAGATTCCTTCTTTTCTAATTTTTCTGTCTCTCTTTTTTACTTGCTGCTATTAATCAATCAACAAACCCAACTCTTATCACTCCCCTACTATATTATACTTACCCTTTTTAATCATCATGACCCCTTCTTATTCTCTCTCTATAAATCCCACTCTCTCTCCTTCTTTATATTCCACCTCTTCTCTTTCTTCATCTTCAGTTTTACTTAGAACTTCTCAAAGATTAAGACCCAGTATTGTTTCCTGCAAACTAGGTTCTGGGAGGCTAAAAAGATTTAAGCTTGTTAAAGCTAAGAAAGGTAACCGAGATATGACTATTACGGAGGTCAGAGAAGAAGAGGAAGAGCAGAATCCCCCTCCTTTGCTCGATTCTGAATCCAATTCCGGACCTCGCCGTATTGCTCTCTTTGTTGAGCCTTCTCCATTTGCGTGAGTCTCTCTTTTGACTTGTTAATGATGCTCAATTGATGGGTTTAATTTTGTTTCCTAGTGAATTTTTGGGGTTTATGACTAACTATCGACTTCGATTTTTCTGTTAGTACTTCATGTTTGATTAGTTGAATTTCATGCTTCTAGTGGTTTGAATTTTGAAATTTAGGTTTTATTGTTTCTGTCCCAAGTGGTGTTCTTGGTTTCTTTAGCTGCTGTTGGTGTTCTATGTCTGCAACTATCAGCGTGGATCTTTTCTTTTTGTCTTTTATTGCTTCTAGCTCGAGTATATTAAAATGTCCTTCATTGGGTTGTGCTTTCTGGTTATGATTTTATTGGGGGTAAGCACCTCTTCAATGTGGATTCTTTGTGATCAGTATAGTATCGTTCTCTTATATGAGTTTAGGATCCCTTACCCCTTTTGCTTCCTGTGATTGTCTATAGTATATTAAGTTCGATGTTTACGATAGAGTTCTCATTTCTTAGTCAGTCCAACATATTGAGATGCGATTGTAATGAGTTGGCTCCAGCAAGTTAGCCATAGTATGTTGCTTCGTAATTAAGCAAGTTGGCTTAAGTTATTGAAATTTACCGAGTTTCTTTTGAGTGCTTCGACTGATGTGTAATGCCATCTGCTGCATTTCATCTGTTTCAGCTTTTGTATCTTTTAGTTGATGGTCAATCTACTGTTTGTCTCGTTTTGTCTTCTGAGGTGACTTTTCAAACGCAAATTGTTTTCTCATTGGTAGTATGTCTATGTCTGCTCTGTGTGGTTCTATTCTGTTCTTTGTGCTGCTTTCTCTGAGGAGGTTTAACACCTTAACCATATTCATTCTTTGATGCAGCTGTTCTGTTTGTAATCTAAATTTCTTTCCTTTCATTTGATGTTTTATAGGCATCTATCTAGACCGTTTATTAGAGAAATGTAGCTTTTCTAGAATTAGTCCGGTGTTAAATTTTTAACATTTGCCTGCACTATTGCAAATGACACCTTTGTGTTCAATGCTTCCAAGAAATCCAAATAAGACCCGTCCCACACAAACTACGAATCAATTGCTACTCAACTTATAATTTGAATTGATATCATATGGAGAAACACATGTTTTGGAATATGGAAACTTCACGAACTGTGAGGTGCAAAATATTGTTGTAGTTTAGTATGCTACAGGGTAATATATTTGGCACTGAGATCCATTTTTTTTTTTTTTTTATTTTGGCACTGTCAAGTTCCGTTAAAAACATGTTAAAGACACCAAAGAACAGGACTTAATTGTGTTTACCAATGCATTCGAGATGGTGGTTTTTATTAAGAACAGCTAGAATAGCAATGCAAAGAAACCTCTTCATGGTGTAACCTTTTGTGTTTTGAGGAAATATGTTTTGATGATTGACCATTTATGATTGCTTCAAAAAATAAAGAACAATAGAACTGTTAGATAAACTTTTTTTTCTTAAGCATATAATGGTATTTGTTGTTGTAACACATATATCTGCCTTATGTAGTTGCATGCTAATGTTAGAAATAGAGTTTTGAGTACATGAAGTCTGATCCCATTTTTATTTTGGATACTCTATATATCTTCTGTTAGTTGAAGGTATGAAATGGCATTGAACAAATGGTGTCTGTACCCTTTTGTTTTGCAGATATGTTTCAGGCTATAAAAATCGCTTCCAGAATTTTATCAGATATTTACGTGAAATGGGGGACGAGGTAATTTTATAATGCTTGATAGTGATGTTATGACCAGTTTTAATAATTTATTTGCAATCTAAACATATTCCAAACTTTTTGGGATTTGAGCCTCTGATGCTTCAGCGCACAGGCAGCTTGCTATCCATTTTATAGTAAAAAATCTACCACCCCAGCATTTTCTTTTTGGGTTTTGTGTGGGGCCTTATCATAAATGAAATTGAACCTAGGATCTCCAAGCTGAATCCCAAGTTCTAACCACTGTTCACCATCTGGATTGTGTTTATTACTATTTGTTGGCATAAAAAAATCGAGCAACAATTATTCAAATATTCAGCTTGGCCTGACAATACATTTTATTCAGCTTCAGATCCTTGTTCTATTTGCTACTCGAAGGCCACCTGTCAATCAACTTGGTTTTCTTAAAGATGCGAGTTGCTACTTTGAAGAACCATTCTCTTTTACTGGTAAAAGGCCATTTTACAAAACTAACAGCTTCTTTTGCTGATGCATGGCATAGGTGATGGTTGTGACGACACATGAAGGAGTACCTCAGGAGTTTTATGGTGCAAAATTGATTGGATCAAGAAGGTATCTGGAGTTCTAATAGCCTTAGTCATTTCGCACTTACCATAGTATTGTTCAAATAAATTAAGCTAATATTTCTGTTCTTCCATTATGTTAATTGTTAAAAGTTGCTATTTCACATTGTTATGGCTATTAAGTACTCATTTGCTATAAATGTCACAGTTCGATTAAAACATATTTTATTGACTTGCAGCAATCTGGTCAATAATTTTGGTGTAAGAACATATGTTTTCTCTTATGGCTCTCCAATTTTTGCCCCTTTACAGCTTCCCCTGCCCCTGGTACCAGAAAGTGCCTCTTTCTCTAGCACTTAGTCCAAGGATAATTTCAGAGGTTGCACGATTTAAGCCTGACATAATACATGCATCATCACCTGGGATAATGGTAACTTTTGCATTAAAATTTTTAGTGATGTATAATAAACAAGTTGGCAGTACATGGCTGATTGTTGCAATCTGTTTTGCAGGTTTTTGGTGCTCTCATAATTGCAAAACTATTGTGTGTCCCCATAGTGATGTCCTATCATACTCATGTCCCTGTGTGAGTTTGATTTTTCTATAATCTATTTGACGATGTCTAATGCACACATTCCTTCAAAATTCTGATACCAGATTTTTTTTAAGATGTATCAAGTGTCATGGCTGAGCATGATTTTATTTCCATTTGCAGATATATCCCAAGGTACACTTTCAGCTGGTTGGTGAAACCTATGTGGTTGATTATAAGTATGTTAGCTTTTCATTTCTGTATTACAGTTCAGTGCAGATGCCAAAGGCATAAGACTTATAAGCCTATATGTAATGCTTTTATCTTTGTACTAGAATTTCTTCACCGAGCAGCAGATCTTACCTTGGTGCCTTCAGCTGCTATAGGAAGGGATCTTCAAGCAGCTAGAGTAACAGCAGGTTAGTGTAAACATCCAGTTGCAAATAACATTCACCTCTTGACTGATTATATGTCATTTGAGAGAAAATTCAATATGTACATCAATATGTACAACAATGAACCAATTTCTTCTTCTATATTTTCTTTTAATAATTGTTAAGGGAATTTCAGTGCACAATGCAACAAATACATTATGTGCTCTATTTCAAATCCCCTCAATTTAAATGTTGCCTTTCCAATTTTGAATCCATTTAGTGGTGTACTAACCAATTGGTTTTGCTTATTTTACCAGCTAACAAGATTCGTCTTTGGAATAAGGGTGTTGATTCTGAAAGCTTCCACCCTCGCTTTCGCTCTGATGAAATGCGATGGAGATTAAGGTAATGACCAGGTTAGGTCCTTTATTTCTTAAGCTAACAAGTTTCTGAGTTCCTATATGACTTTGGGAGTTTTGCTGAGTGATGTATTTTGGGTGTAAGCAGCAACGGTGAACCGGAGAAACCATTAATAGTCCATGTTGGAAGACTTGGAGTCGAGAAGAGTTTGGATTTCCTCAAAAGGTAGAATATTAGTTCTTTTCCATTTTAATTCTATGTCAGAATACCAAATCGTTTTACTAAATATAATGGCCAAATTCTTGAAAGATTGAAGTTTAATGGTATTGTTGGGGCTGACTTGGTTAGGTTTTGATATTAGTTTACATTTTATCCATGACAAGCATTTGAAAGCTTGTGATGCTTGCAGCACTTTCAAATCTTTTTCTAGTGACCAGTTGGCTAGTGACCTATGGCGCACATCTTTTTTGAATGTTCTGATCCTTATGGGCATCCATTCTGAATTATGCTGTTGTTCTCTAAGATCTTTCTCTTTTTTGTCAAAGATGTCATGCTGAAAACTGCTCTAGTACTCCACCATATGTTTGTTTACTTCTTCCTCTTCATTTCTCAGTGATCAGTAACTATTTGAAGTCACATTTCCACTTATATTCTTGACAATGTACTGCATGCTTGTGTATATGATTTCATAGTTGACAAACTTTTGATGGTCCGACTTTTTTTTTTTATCTTCATTCAACAGTGTCATGGATAGGCTACCAGAAGCAAGAATTGCCTTTATTGGAGATGGACCATATAGGTAATTACTCCCATTTCAGGTCACCTTAGTGCCAAATGTTTTTATTTCGCTTTCTTATTCTAGATAGACTAGGGTTTTCCCTTGCAAAAAAATAATTGATAGAAAATCTTGCTGCTCTGTATGATGAACTATAACTCCTCTTGGCAGGGAGGAGCTGGAAAACATATTCTAGATAGACTAGGGTTTTCCCTTGCAAATAAAGAATTGATAGAAAATCTTGCTGCTCTGTATGATGAACTATAACTCCTCTCTTGGCAGGGAGGAGCTGGAAAAGATGTTTTCTGGCATGCCAGCTGTGTTTACTGGGATGTTGGGAGGAGAAGAGCTCTCCCAGGCATATGCCAGTGGGGATGTTTTTGTGATGCCTTCAGAATCTGAGACACTGGGTCTTGTTGTTTTGGAGGCCATGTCTTCAGGGATCCCTGTGGTGGGAGCTCGCGCTGGGGGAATCCCAGATATAATTCCACCCGAGCAGGAGGGAAAAACTGGCTTTCTATTTAACCCTGGAGATCTTGATGACTGCTTGAGCAAATTAGAGACGTTGTTGAACAACCGTGAATTGAGAGAAACCATGGGTAAAGCAGCACGTGAAGAAATGGAGAAGTATGATTGGAAGGCAGCCACTAAAAAGATTCGCAACGAACAGTATAATGCTGCAATTTGGTTCTGGCGCAAGCAGAGAGCACAGCTTCTGAGACCTATTCAATGGCTGGTAAAGCGTCTTTTCCCATCTCCAGAAGTTAATTATCGGTGATCATGGCAGGGGTAGGTGAGTGTAGACTTGTCTGGCATCTCAACACAAGCTATTAAAAATATGATTCGATGTAGTTAGGTTTTGATTAATTGTTTGCTAAACATTCATTGCTCATTTGTTGTATATTACTATGTACCATAAATATTTGTCAGGTTTGCACTTCAACGATTTGGATAGTTTAGAGTGACTAAATTTATCTGGAAATGCGAAAGCATAGCATTAAGAAATTGGGATGGTTTTGTGATATCCTGTCTTGTTTAGGTCCTATTTAGTTTGTGGTATGGTTTGATTCATTAATGTATTGTTTTCTGTACTACGATATTTATTTCGATAATTCTGTTTTTTGTATCGTAGTTTATGATTTTTGTTCATGATTCTTAAATTATGGAAATAGCTTATTTTGAGAATCACCGATTTGGTGATTTTCTATGATTCTCTGAAATTACTTTTACTATTATAACCTTATAACTTTTATTTTTTACTATATTACTTAATTTTTTAACTAACATTAATTAATCACCTACCAAATTAATTTTTTTACAACTCACATTAATTATTTATTTACTAGTCATTAATTAATTACCTACTAGACATGTTTTATGATAATAGATCTATTTATTTAATGTGCTTGAATTATTTATTTAATTTTTTAATTAATATATATTATACTAAAATAAATATTTATTTAATTATTTTAAAAATATTAATATCATCTTAAAATATTAAAAGTTATAAAAATAAGTAATATTTTTATAAACTAAAGGACAAGTCATTTTTATAATAAAACTGTACAATATCATACAGTTAAATCAAATAGAAAATATTATAAAATCACAAAATATCATACAGTTTTTTCAAATATTATATTGTTATAATCATACTGTATCATACTATATCGTATCATACTGTCTTATACCATACTGTATATTAATGAATCAAAACCTACCACAAACCAAACAGGACTTTAATGGGTATCCAAATTGAGGACCGTGATGAGTTCAAAAGTGAAAATAGTATAGAATATCTACATTTAGCTTCAAATGCCGGTTCTTGCTTTTAGGAATTGAAAGTTCATAAATTAGAAATTTTACTTGTTTGAGTTTGCAGCCAAAGAATTTTAAGGGTAAAATAAGATAGCAGTAAAGTAACCTTCAGATTTGATCTGTTGTTTTATGCACGTGGCACTTGATGGAAGGAACTATCTACCGGACTTGAAACTGTAACTGATATTTGCGGTTTTAGGACCGCTACAGTAATTTGATTCCTTTTTCTTTATTCCTGAAAAAAATCTTTTACTCTCCCGCATTTCCACCCAACCTCATACACTTCAAAATTAAAAAATTCTATATATTATATATTACTACATGTTAATTTGATAGTTAGTATTTGCATAATATTTGGGTTAAGGTTATTGTTATCATTGTGATTATAATTTTAGAGTGGTTAGTAGTTCATTGCAGAAATCAGAAGTAAACAAAAAATATCATACCCTAATAATTAAGGCTTGTCTAACATACATAACCATATACTACTAATACTATAACTATCTTGTTTAATTAATTAACATCATTCAATGTAGCTTATTTATATTTCTCCGGCAGGCATCATAATCTAAACAATAATACATCATTAAGCTTGCTGAGTATGTTCATTAGGGGGTTAATTTTTTCGGTAGTCATTCAACTTTATACTTTTAACGATTTAATCACTAAATTTCAATTTGTAATGAAAAGCTAACTCATATATTATTTTGTAACGAAAAAATCACAATGACCGGAAATTGTGTTCGCCGGCAACCGACGCATGATCTGCACAGTAAAAACCAATGGCACATCAAAAATTTTGCTACGTCGGATTAAGGTTTAACTTTTGTAGTGGTCATTCAATTTTGTAGCTTATAACGACGTGGTCACTAAACTTCAATTTGTAACGAAAAAATATTCCATATATTATTTTATAACGAAAAAAGCATAATGACCAAAAATTATGTTCGCATGCAACTAGCGCGTGATCAAAAATTATATTCACCACCGGATTTCTATACAATAGTAAGCAGATCAACGTTTTCTTCACAATCCTGATCTAATCAAAGCGTTTGCATAGTTAAAAATAATAATAAATTGTGGTATTTAGCCTCGCTGAGCAGATAATGAGGTTCCTACTGATATAGTTATGAAGAAGATGAAGATACCGGAGAACCATAAAACTTATTTGACTTCGCTGAGTAGATAGTGAGAGAGCACTACAAAAAAAAAAAGGAAATTAGCGACGAAAATTTCCGTCGCTAATTCCATTAATTCCGTCATTAATTATGTTTAGCAACAAAATGACTAATTGTCACTAATCCGTCCGTCGCAAGAAATTTTGCGACCAAAACATAAAACAGTCGCTAAAAATAACGACAGAAAATTCCATCGCTAAAAATAAAATATTCCATCGCTAAATAATCCCTAAATTAGTCGCCATAAATATTAAAAAATATTAGCGACAATAATGCCGCAAAAATTATTAAATTTTTTATTATTATTTTCATTTTAATTTATTATTATTATTATTACATCAAAAATTTACTTTATATAAATAATAATTATGCAATATTATTAACAATACTATTAATTTAAAAATATAATATTAAAAAAATATATTAAATTGTACAATTAAGAGAGTACAAATGGTCGTTTAATGTAGGTTCGGTTCGGTTTTATACTGAAGCGAATAGATTGAAAATCGAACTTATATTCAACAAAATAAAATCATTTAAAATAAAAAAAAAAAATAACATACATAAAACTTCATATTATGTTCCTAATAAATACTAAGCAAAATTTCATTAAAAATAAATATGCATAAATTACATTAAACGTTGCCTATGATTTCGTATCTTTATTGATCCCGGACTGATTTTGCTTTTCAACTAAAAGCCTAAAATCAAGAAAAATAAAAATAAGCAAAACAGTAATATATGTAAATTACACAGCAAATCCAAATAAATTAATTTCCAAAGATTAATAATAAGAATAAAGTAGTATAATAATAATTATGTGTTAATAGTATTTATGTATAAGAACAAACTTCCAAAGGCAATAAGATATAAAAAAAAAAAAAAGGGCTTATATTTCATCAATGAACCAGTTTTCATAGCATGTAAAAACAATATATTTTCATTCAAAAACAAACAAAAACCAGCCTTGTGCAAAGAACCATATATCTTTAATACATCACCACACATACCAATGGAAGCACAAGGCTGCTCCATTAATTTTAGTCATAATATATCAATATGATGAATCCCCTAATTACAAAGGTTGGCAACTCAGCGTCTGGTCAATATAACTTCATCCCCGTGACACCTACAATAAGGTAAACTCATTCATAGAGCTACGTGTTTATAATCCTATTCAAGAAATCTACCAAAAAATAATGATAGTACTAATCAATAGAATTGTGACTATCTTTTTCATGTTATCTTCTCTTTTACTTTTTCCACCATTTGCATGACTTGTGCAAGTGGATTAGGCTATGTAGATCCCATAGCATATCACATTTAAAACTTATACACATATCATACAAATATAGGAACAGGAGAAGATATTTGGCACTTCTATGTGACTAAATTAGAGGCTCGCTGAACAACATGCGAATTCAAATGATTAACAATTAGTGGACATAAAGAATCCAAAACTCTAGCGACGCAAAAAGAGACCAAACTGATACCTTCATATTGAATTTCATGCAATGAGAGCGCTCTTGACAGTTGTATCAACTTCGAAAGCACAAGAGCAGGTAATGTCACTGCACCTAGCAAAATTCCCGAGGAAGCACCAGGCCTGAAATTTCACATATTAAACAAATTCCCTATAGCGAACTTAAGCCACTCATCACGCATCATAGGAAAATATAATCAAGTAATGACGCTCTGATATTTGGAATTTGACTTTTGGAATACCAAATTTCTAGTTTAATTGCACGAATTGACTTGCAAAACAACCGAAACATCAAAAGAAAGAAAGCCTTTACTATCTCGTACATTATCTGCCACAATTGAACCTCAAATTCAAATTGAAAGCCAAAATTTGTCTAAAACCCTAAAAAATGAAAGCAATAGGTAATTATGATCAAGAAGACTGAGATTACCTGGTTTGTAAGTGAGAAAGGGAAGAACTCAATTCACGTTAACCCCAAAAATTTGCATATTTAGTTTAATTTCAATTTAGCCAAACCAATTCATCAAATAACACAACAATTTAATCAATTAAACTAACAATAAAATCTCACAAACTATATTTCTAAAAAATATCCCTAACAGATTCAAGTCATAAAAATAATCATATGGAAAAGCAATATAATCCATAAAATTATCAATTAATCATATAGAAAAGCAAGTTGTCGCTTTACTGTTCTATTTAATCTTGGTGGTTCGATAGAAATGGGTGGAGTCAACTCTCTCCTAATGTGGACCAATTTGAGCAATTCAGTTGAAATTCTGGGAAGACATGTCTGCTTAATTTCTTTATAGGACATCTGATAGATTAGTGCAACGATAAAAATGCACAAGGAAATGACATCTTAGATTTTTATGAAAAAAAAAAAAGAAATTTTTCAGTTTTGAGTTACAAGACTGTACTTAATTAACTGATTTGCAGGTGATGAAATTATTTAATTATCTTTTAATCAATTTGAAAGAGAAATAATTATTACGTTAATTACATGGATAATAATTGTTAGAATCATAAAACAGCTTGTCATGTACAAATCAATTAGTTCAATTACTAGAGATAGAAAGAGGAACAGTTAAATATTTCAAACTAAGCAATCTTGAGATACATATTGGGCTCTGGATCTGGGCGCGCAACAGACTGGGGTGGGAGCTGGTGGAGACGGCGGCGAAACTGGGTGGGAGGTGGTAGCGAGGCGACTGGGCTCTGGAGCTGGGCGTGCGACGGTTGGGCTCAACGACTTGCTGCTCGGTGCGCACTGGATCTGCTGTCGCGCGCGAAGAGAGAGGAAGACGGAGAGAGGACCGGCTAAAGCATCGGTGGAGGAAGGGGGCGGAGACAATGGAAACGGAGAGGGGCAGACGGGGGGCTGGTTCAACGGGAAAGAAGAAAAGAAAATAGAAAGAAGAGCCGAAAAAACTTAGTGTATTATGCCCCAAAAATTCCCGGGCCTTTTTTATAAATAATGTATTTTAAAAAATTAATTTGGTTTTTGGGATATATTGGAAACTAATTAGGGGGATGGGGTGTTTTGTTCAATTACACAGCCACCTGCTGCAAAATTGAACTTTATATAAATTTAATTTTTCTAACTTAACAGGATAAAAAAATTATAATTCAATAAATATTTATTAAAATATAAAATTAGTAATATTTTATATAATTAAAATAATTTAAAATAAAAATAATGTATTCATTATATATATAATATCAAAATTAAATAATATTTTTATTTTAATAAAATAATATATATATTGCGTGTGTTAAATTAAATCGAATTTTAAAATTATTTTTTAATTTTAAATTATTTATTTATTTTTTTAATATGGATCATTTATAAAGAGCGCTTAATAATTAAAACTGGTGGCTTTTCAATGCCAATAATTAGCAAATAAACATTTATCACTTATAAATTTGTGATTTTTTGAAAGTGGTGTAAGCATAATATAGTAATTTGGCGGGGGGAAAGACGTACGGATGTCTAATTGGGTTAGCTAGTAGCAGTCATATTTTGTTTACAGAAATACATTTAAAAGGTATAAAATCCAATCTACCTAAAACTTTTAATACACAAAGATGTGAAAAGGCAGAGTTATATATATATATATATATGAAATTAAAGCCTTAATTTTTAATAATTATATATGAAATTTTATATATATATATATATATATATATATATATATATATATATATATATAAAACTCTGCCTTTTCACATCTTTGTGTATTAAAAGTTTTAGGTAGATTGGATTTTATACCTTTTAAATGTAATTCTGTAAATAAAATATGACTGCTCCTAGCTAACCCAACTAGGCATCCGTACGTCTTTTCCCCTGCCAAATTACTACATTATGCTTACACCACTCTCAAAAAACCACAAATTTATAAGTGATAAATGTTTATTTGCTAATTATTGGCATTGAAAAGCCACCAGTTTTAATTATTAAGCGTTCTTCGTAAATGATACACATTAAAAAAATAAATAAATAATTTAAAATTAAAAAATAATTTTAGAATTCGATTTAATCTAATACACGCAATATATATATTATTTTATTAAAACAAAAATATTATTTAATTTTGATATTATATATATAATGAATGCATTATTTTTATTTTAAATTATTTTAATTATATAAAATATTACTAATTTTATATTTTAATAAATATTTATTGAATTATAATTTTTTTATCCTATTAAGTTAGAAAAATTAAATTTATATATATTTTATTAAAAAAAAAGGGGGAGGGGGTGGGGAATGGCAGCTTGTCCTTGGCTGCCGGTCCTACGGGATGGAAAGCTGCAGCTTTCCCAGTTTTTTTAAATATATATATATATACATATATATATATATATATATAAAGTTGCTGCGGAATTGAACAAAACACCCCATCCCCCTAATTAGTTTCCAACATACCCCAAAAATCAAATTAATTTTTTAAAATACATTATTTATAAAAAAGGCCCAAAATTCCCTTTATACGCTCTCTTAAATTCACTTAAATCACTAATTAACTTATTTTCACCATTTTCATTTTTTTATACCTATTTCATTTAATTTTTTTTTATAATTATACCTATTATTTTAGACAATATTTTCCTTTTTATTCATTACATAAATAAATTTTAATTTATTTAATTTAATATAATTATTTATTTATGAGGACATTACAATATATACATACATATATTAATTTATTTATTTTAATTTAATTATTTATTTGTATATATAATTTATTTAGTCAAAGTTATTAATTCAAAACCCAAAAATAGTATCAACACATATTCTTTAATAAATTTCTTTACTAATATTAATTTCAGTTCACCCATCTAATATTTTCATTAAATTTTTAAATAATTGAATAATAAAAATTTATTTTAGATAAATTAAAAATAAAAATAAAATTTATTTTAGAAAAATTAAAATTCATGTGTGAAGCAAAAATATTAAAAATAATTAATTACTACAAATATGTATGCATACTTTTATTAATATTATAATCAATTTTACCAACGAAATAGCAACGGATTATTCCATCGCTAAAGTATCACTTTATTTTCCAGAGATTATTTTCATATTTAAAAAAATTTTAGCCACAAAAATATCAGTCGCTATTCCGTCGCTAATTCAAGTGTATTTAGCGATAACAAGTTTAGCTACTAAATCCGTCGCAAATAAAATTGTTAAAATTGCCTCCAAATTTAGCAATTAATATTGCCATCGCTATTATAGAGATGGATTTTTTAGTCGCAAAAATTAGAGACGAATTTTTTAATCGCTAAATTAATCGCAAAAAATGGGTCATAAATTATCGCCAAAATTTAGCGACTGTTTTTTTTCCGTAGCTAAATTAGTCGCTAAAAATGAAAAATAGATTTTCACGACCAATTCTTAAAACGGTCGCTAATCTATCGCTAATTATCGACTGAAATATTTCAGTCACTAATTTCAGTTTTTTTTTTGTAGTGGAGAGAGAGAGCCGAGAGAGGTAGAGAGAAAACGAGAGCAGTAAAAACTTATTTCTCCTTTTTTTTTTTTTTACCATAATGCTACTTCGGATCCAGTCAGATCCGACGTGGCAAAATTTTTGACGTGCAATTGGGTTTTGCCACGCAAATCACATGCCGGTTGCCGACAAAAATAATTTTCAGTTATTGTGATTTTTTCGTTACAAAATAATAGATGAGTTATTTTTTTGTTATAAATTGAAATTTAGTGATTACATTGTTACAAAATACAAAGTTGAGTGATCATTATAGAAATTAACCCTAATTTGATGTGGTAAAATTTCTGATGTGACATTGGATTTCGCCGTGCAGATCACGAGCCGGTTGCCGGTGAACACAATTTTCGGTTATTATGATTTTTTCGTTACAAAATAATAAGTGAATTATTTTTTCGTTACAAATTAAAGTTTAGTAAGCAAATCATTACAAATCACAAAATTGAATGACCGTAAAAGAAATTAACCTGTTCATTAGGGCTAATTATATACTAAACATACGACTTACAATGGATGAAAACCTTTTGATATATATACAAGCCCAAAAATTTATATAGCGCTTAGAAAAAATAATTTTATTTTCTACAATTAATTTAGAGTATGACAGTAAAAATATATTTTGATTAATTGCTTCATTGTGTTATTATGCACTCCTATTTACAAATAAGTATTCACTTCCCTTTTTGCACAAAAATTTAAAAAAAAAAAATCATTTATTACTCTTTCTACTTATTTTCCATTCTTAAAAAGAGACAATTAATTTATTAGTTGTATTTGAAAATTAATCTAATATTTATTGTATAGAGGGCATATTTGAAAAATCACATTTAAATATATCATATTTTTAGAAAGTGGATATTTATTTTTTAATAGACCAAAAAATAAATACTCATACTTATTTATTTACGAACGAATGAAGTAGTTTATAAATTTATTTTGTTATTTAATTTACTTAACTGAATAAAAATTTAAAAATTTTACCACCATGGAGAGAAGTTACTACTTACAATTTTCATGTAATGATGTAATATTTATTGATGGAGTCTGGATACGCGCATAACTCCCGATATGGATTCGAATCCATATCTATATGGGAATTACACAGGTATGGAAAATGTTCCATATTAGATCCTTTAATTAATGGTTTGTCCCTTAATTAAATGGATTAAATAAGGAATGTTACATATTAATTCTTTAATCAATAGTTGTAACTGCCCATTTAATTCCCTTTAATTTTGTAACTGCTATTTCCTATTAATTATCTTAATTAATAGCCCTGCTAATTAAGAGTATAAGGCTCTTTATAAATAGGGCTAAGGCAAAGATAAGAAATAAGAAGAAAAGGTTCTTATACTGAAACTCTGTTGGATTCTCCCCTCACCTGCTTTTCACTCCTAAAAGCTTTTAGACTGTGGTTTAGTTGTCGTTATCCCGCTCGTGAATATCAGCCAGACTAGTGACGCCAGAAGGGATCCATGTTAACGCTTCCGCCAAAGTATCTACGCTATAAGAGGTAGGTAGCATATAACCCGATTATGTTACCTCCAACTATGCATATGGCATGTTTATTTTCCCTTCATTGGTATCAGAGCCATTGTTTTTAGCGTCCTGGCATGTGGCTAAAAATGGATCTAAAATTTTATATGTAAAATTGGCAGATCTAGGATGTATGAACACAATATATATATTTTTGTGTTAAAATATATATTTGTATATATTTTTCGGGTTTAAAATCGTGTATGTGTACACCGTAATTCGAGGAGATGAACATGAGTGTTCAAAACGCTATACTAGAAATTGAGATTTGTAAAATTTAACCATACTATTGAAATCACAGACCCCGAAAACCCCCCACCGGCAGAAATTCGGAGCACTGAATTCATCGAGAAGGCGGCTCGTGGTTTACACGTGCCTCCAAACGTTGGGCGCGTGCGCGTAGGCGGTGGCCCACACGTGCGCAAACGCGGGTCCACAATGATGCGTCACTATGGACACGTGGCCCAATCGAATTTCGCCACGTGGTGATGACGTGTCCACAAGGTGCCATGTGGGCACCACATGGACCATTCAGGGGGTGACATGTAGATGAACCAGGTAGTACCACGTGTTGGCCATGTCAGTGTAGTGACGTGTCACTTCCTTCCACGTGGTCTAATAGGTTGTCGCCACGTGTCCGATAGGTGTCAGGCCACGTGGCAATGATGTGTCCATGGTTGCCACGTTGGCGACAGGTGGACCAACTATATTCCGACACGTGTCACGCTGTGGTTGTGACACGTGGCAGGACAAGTGGGAGGCGCGCGTGGTGCGCATCGTCCCTCCTTTTAGTGGCGCGTGTGGCCTTCTCCGACTACCGAATCAGCTATGATTTTTTCCTGATCATTTTTGTAAAATATTTATAATTTTTTGGTTATTTTTTCAAAATTTTTTGATGACCAGAAAATAGATTCTTATTTCTTAATTATTAAAAATATTATAAAATTATGAAAAATGTGTTTTCTGCCTTTAAATAATTTTGAAAATTATTTTTTGAAAAATTTTGAGGATATACCCTTATTGTTGATTGAAATGTGTTTCAATCATATATGTTTATACATGAGTGTATTAACCACATTATATTTCTATAATATGTTGCAAAAATGGTGATGATAAAAACTCTTGTGGTTCTTCGCACTCTGTTTGGGATTGTTTTAAGCAATGCAAAAGTGCGTTTAGTAAGCAATATAAGAATGCGAAGGAATATGAGAGCTGATGACATTGATGCAATAGTGCATCACATAATATTTATGCATGAAAAAATGCAGGAGTGCATTTGGTTAGGTGGTTTGAGTATGGGAAATGATGATAGAGTCCTGATCAAAGTGTTGACTGACTCTTTTGTATATCATTCAGAACTCAAGGAGTTATTAAAAGCTACCTGGTACATTGGAGATAGAATTTATTGAAAATTTATCATCCATTTTTGGCTAAAGTTGCCAAAAGAGGAGTGTTGAGGAGCAACACCATATCTGTGATGAAATTGAGAAGTAGACGTAGTGTCCATCGTTTATGGTTTTATCAATGAACTTCTAAGTTACCTGATGAATTGATGAAAATGGTCAAAGAATCAGTCCCAGTATCAAGAAAGATTTTTCAAAAATCTAGACTTCTAGATTGGTTGGCATGAGTGTCAATCTTGGTTAGCGTTTAATTTTATTAAGTAGGATTTATGTTTCCTGTTCTTATTTGACATGAGTGTCATATTTTGGATTATTGGATTTTAAATATTGATTGAATGAGTACGTTTATTTATTATGCTAGCTTTTAATTTTATAATAAATGTGTTTATTTAACTGTTGGTTGCCTTGCATTATTTTATGAGTAAAATGATTGCATGTTTATTAAGTACAAAATTAATAAATTTAAACCAATATAATTCCCCTCTTAAGTTCGAGAACTTAATAATCCAATAATTCAGATTTACTATGCAAAAAATTTTAACTTGTAAGGATGGACATTAGGACTAAGAGGGCAATTGGATACTATTAGTAACCTTTTCGAATTGAAGCCTAATAGAAAATTTTACTAGGTTATTATTTCAGATGCGTAGTAAATAGCATGTATTGCCTTATCTCCTTTAAAATTATGCAATATTGTTCCATTTGAGATCAGAGGATCCTAATGGATATTGCTTCCAAGTCAATTGTTGCCAAACTTAATAAAAATATTAAGATGAAGGGTGACAATTGTGAAATCTGGAGTATGAGAATCCAGTATGTGCTTGAAAAGCAAGAGGCTCTTGAACCCTTAAGTTCGGTTATGACTGAACCTAAGAATGGCACTACATCCCAGTATAGGCGGGACCGAAATGCCTATGTGGCATGAAAAAAAAGGGATTCCACTGCTCGTATCGTCTTGCTAAGTGCAATGCATGATGACATCACTAAACAATTCAATAAGAATCAAAATTCAATGGATATGTGGATCGCTTTGTGGGAAAAGTTCAGAGGTGTGTCTCTAACTAAGTTTTTGATCAGTAGTGATAAAATTTGATACTTATCAGAAAAAGTCTAATTAATCGATGCGAAAACATCTATGAGAGATAAAAATGATTAGTAAGTTTAGTGAGGTTGGTCATAAGTTGACCGATGAGCAGCAGGTCCAAGTTGTTATCCGTTCCTTATCCAAGAGTTGGGAGCTTATAAAAATGCAACTAACTCAAGCGGACAAGCATTGAGACGTTTGAGGATGTCGCTTGTCATTTTGAGCTTGGAGAGGACTAACTGACAGCGACTAAGGTCAATATCGAAGTGCATATGGCATAGTCCCATTCTGATTAAATGAGTTCTAATCAGAACAATAAAAGAAGCTTCAAAAGTGGGATAAAGAAAAGGCTTGGGAGCCTAAAAAGTAAAAAGTAAAACAAAATCACGAAAGGTCCAAAGGCAAAAGGAAGGTAAACGTTTCAAGAGTGAAATATTTTAATTGCCTACAGAAAAGACACTATGCAAACTGCTGCAATGTGCCCAAACAGATACAATATTCTGATTCAAGAGTGAGTGAAATTTATGTATCTAGTTCTGAATTTCATCCTTTGTGGGTGATAGATTCAGAACCAATAGACCATGTAATAAGGGATCGAGATACCTTTGTTAAGAGTTCTGTTTCTATTCTTGCTTTATTGAAATTTGTTTTCAATTTACATTTTGAGGATAACAGTAAATGCTTATACTTAAATGATGATTATGATGGTTCTGGTTAAGTACTGAATGATTTTATTATTATGGATATGCACCATGACTATTTGAAAAAAACTAGTTTTTTCTTTGATTCCTTTCTCTTCACATAGTTATGAGAACGATGCGAAAATATGGCATGCTAGAATTAAACCAAATCAGGTTAGACCGAAGGAGTCGGTTAGCCAATATGGGTTTAATAGGTGATTCAAATGAGGTTAAATTGCCTACACGCGAGCATTATCTAAAAGGAAAAATAGTTAGAAAATCGTTCGAAAAAGAAACTAGAGCCAAATTTTCATTGCAGTTAGTTCATTCTAACGTACGTGGTTAAATGAATGTGAGGGCAAGGCATGGGGCCTACTATTTCATCACGTTTATAGATGACTTTACTAGGTATGGTCATGTTAATTTGATTTCTCACTAATTAGAAGCATTGTGTTGCTTCAAGATTTTTATGAATTTTGTTGAAAATTAATTAGACAAAAGGATTAAAGCTTTAAGAACTGGTAGAGGTCGATAATATCTTACAGATAAATTTAAAGTTTCATGTGATGAAAAAGGATTGAACATCAGTTGTTCATTCCTAGAAATCCACAACAAAACGGTGTTGCAGAAAGGAGAAATAAGACTCTCCTGGATATGGTTAGATCTATGATGGCAGAGGCAAATTTGTCTATCTCCTATTGGGGAAATGCTTTATTGACTGCCACATATGTTCTAAACCGCATGCCCTCCAAATCTGTTACACCCACACCTTATGAGATGTAGACTGGTCGACAAGCTGACCTAAGCCATTTACGACCTTGGGGGTTGTATTGCTTACATTCATGATACCTTAATTTGGTAAATTGGGATCAAGAGGTAAAAAGAGTATATTTGCGAGATATTCTGAAGTATCAAAAGGATACGTTTTCATGGGTGAGCAAGAAAATGGCAGTATGATAGAATTTGAATCACGAGATATCATATTCTTAGAGGATGAATTCCCTAAATTAGGCGAAGTGAATCAAGATTTCATTTTTATGAAACACAGGAAGAAGAAGAAGAACCATCAGGATTACTCAATCCGAGTGGGAGGGAATTAGAGAAAGAGGGTCAAGACCTTCCTCCACCAAATGATTCGGATGTTCGAGACCCTGATTTCAGTAGGAGTATTCCTGACTCTAGTAGGAGTATGAAACAAGGCCCCAGTGGGAGTATTCCGAATTATGATGAATATATGAGACGTGTTTATCAAGATTCAGAACTGCATAAATCTAAAAGGAGAAGTGTTCCTCGCTGACGATTTGAGATCGAAGGCTCAAACGAAGCTCTTTTAGTTACCCCACAAGATGAGGCAGAGCCTAAAAATGTTCAAGAAGCTCTTTCATGCCCATCTAAAGAAAAATGGATTAAAGCAATGGAAAAAGAAATGGCATCTATGAGATCAAATCATGTTTGGGAACTGGTTGATCTACTTGAAGGACGCAAACTTATTGGGAATAAGTGGATTCTCAAGGTGAAGCAAAAAGCTGATGGTAGTATCGAAAGATACAAGGCTCGGCTATTCGCTAAGGGTTTTACACATCAGGAAGGGATTGACTTTGAGGAGACTTTCTCACCTGTTGTAAAATTTACATCCATAAGGTTAATTCTGGCCATAGTGGCAAGTTTAGACCTAAAGCTACATCAAATGCATGTAAAGACTGCTTTTCTCAATGGATAATTGTATGAAAAAATATACATGGATCAACCTGTAGGTTTCATTGAAATAGGCAGCGAACATAAGGTTTGCAGATTGAAGAGATTGATCCATGGCCTCAAGCAGTCTTCAAGACAATGGTATTTAAGATTTCATGAGACAATCATGTCGAATGGGTTCAATATGATTAATCAAGACCATTGTGTCTATAACAAAAGCTCTGAAAGTAATTTTGTCATTTTAATATTGTATGTAGACGACATACTAATAGCTGAAAATGACAAAAAGTACATAAATGAAATCAAAGAATGGTTATCATCCAACTTTGAGATGAAAGATATGGGTCATGCAGACTATATTCTTAGAGTTAACATTTCAAGAGATCGTTTAAGAAGGTTGTTATCTCTTTCTCAAAAGACATATATCAACAAAGTCCTTGAACGATTCAATATGCACAACTGCAAGCCCATTGATACCCCTACTGCTAAGATGCTAAAAAATAGTTTCTCAGCAAAGAGATATGTCCTAAGATGCTGAAGGAGATGGAATGTATGAGGAATGTTCCATATGCCAGTGCTGTGGGTAGTCTTATGTATGCAATTTTGTGTACAAGACATGATATATGCTATGCAGTGGGTATGGTAAATAGATATCAATCTAACCTAGGCGAAGTACATTGGAAAGTAGTTGAAAGGGTACTTAAATACCTCAAAAGTACAACTGATTATTTTATCTATTTTTGAGGCAAGGATCTGCAATTGAGAGAATACAAAGATGTTGTTTGGGCAGGAGTTGTGGATGAGAGAAAATTCACTTCAGGTGTGTTATTCTTGCTTGGCAAGGGTGCCATCTCATGGAGTAGTAAGAAACAAACCTGTGTAACCCTATCAACAATGGAAGTTAAATTTGTCGCTTCCCCAGCTGTAGTATAAGAGACAGTTTGGCTAAAATGGTTTGTGAGCCATTTAAGAGCATATGCCTCAAAGGAACTAATGATGGTCTATAGTGACTGTCAATTGTCGATAATTTATAGTAGGGCAAAGTATATCAATATCAATTATCAAAATAGGAGAGATATTGTTGCACAAGAAGAAGTGAACTTACAGTACGTTTCTACGCATACAGATCCATTGAGTAAACCTGTAACGAGAAATGTATTTTGAAAGACACATTAGATCTCGAGGTTTGCATAGAATTTAATTAGTGCTGTTATATTTGTGAATAATAACCAAAGTTCATTATTGGCAATATATGAGTGTGAATATTTATGTGTAAATATTTACTATTATTTGTATGTAATTGAGCATATCGGACAGAGAAGTAGCCCACTCACAAGGGTGTTTACCTTAATTTTTTCAATGAGTTGGCAAAAATTAAGATGGGGTGAATTTTGAACATATGAGATTGCTCGAAAGCCTGTTCAAAATAAAAATGCCGTTTTATAGAAATTACAAGATTTGTCTTGTTAAGCGGTGAGATAAAGACATACATAAGATTGTATGCTTTGGATTGAGATCCAAATAAGGATTGAATGTAATTCCATGGTGAGTTAAATGTAACTACCCTATTCTGTCTAAAAAAGGCCAGAAATAGTCTTTAAGTAAGTGGACTAAAGTTGGATATTTTAGTGCATCGTAATCAGTTGCAATTATATTATTTCTTGGCATAATTATGTGGTTTATTTATTTTATTTTTAGTCTTATTTAGTTATTTTATTTAATTTTATTAGTTTATAATGTTTTTACAATTTTTAGTAAGTTTTGGAATGTTTTCAGGCGTTTTATTTTAATCCGGAGCTTAATTGGAGGTTCAGGGTTGATTTTAGGAGAAATTTGGTGAAGGAGAGCAAAACTGCCCAAAAGCTTGCGTAGAACAGCTGTGATGCGCGCTGAACCTCGGAATGCCCCGAACGCCGGCTTTCAGGGCTTTCGGGATAAGCTTCATAAAAACTTGCAAGTAAAATTGCAAGGGCGTCTATTTCGGGCAATAAGGAGGTTTCATGGAGTCGCCACCCAATAAAATATTAGAAAAATTCGTCTAATTTCAGTGAGCCTAAGACAGCACAGCTATGTCCATCATAGGCAAGGCGGAGGTGTTTTGGAGGCCCCACCCTAATATTAGGATGGCCCTCTCGGCCTCGCGCTTGGCCAAACCAGAGGTGTCTTGGAGGCCCCACCCTAATAAAATATTAGGATGGCCCTCTCGCCTCGTGGCGTCTAGAACTGTGTAAATTGAGCCTTTTTACGGCACCAATAGGTGTCTTGGAGGCCCTATCCCAATAGAACATTGAGATGGCCCTCTCGCCTCGTTGAGCCCAAAGACCAGAGATGGTTCGGGACTTCTCATTTATTCATACCTTGGTTAAGTTAAAATCGAGTTTTGAATCTAAGTTTTCATCCCTTTTCTCATACGTTTTGATGCAATAATTAGAGCGCAAGTTGGTCATTCGAGGAAAACAGTAAATGAAAACATGATTAAAATAAAGTGCATAAAAATAAATTACAACAAAACTAGGGGTGGAATACAACCCCATCTTAAATAAAATATAAATCATACATAAAACGGGTTATTTATTAAAGATGAGGACATTGGTCCTCTCATGCATAGTTAAAGAAAATAATTTTAAAGTGGCAATTTTTTTGGATGAAAAATTAGGACATTGGTCCCATTTTGTTAAAAAAATCCAATTTATTTATAAAAATATTTTTGTGTGATTTTTAATTAAGCGTGCATAAAATAAAAGATTTTATTAATAATTACATGACAAATAAAAAAAACAAGCACAAATAAAATTTATGTTAGTAATTGAATCAAGAAAATTAACTAAACACATAAAACAATAAATAATATATTAGAATAAATAAAATATGCATTATGGATGACAAATAAATTAACTAATATAATGGAAACAAATAAATTAGCATATTAACATGTTAACACAAACTATGATAATAATAATAATAATAATAATAATAATAATAATAATAATAATAATAATAATAATAATAATAATAATAATAAAAAAAGAATGAACAATTAAATAAAATAAAGTAAAAAGAATATTAAAAATGTTAAATCTATATACAAAATCACCTAAAATAAATAAAACACAATAATATAAAAATCTACATGGTTAATAATTAAATATGAACAAAAAATAAATAAGAAAAATAAAATTAAACGATTAAGCCTAAAATGTTTACCCTAAGATTTCGGATTTGATTGATGAAAAATATGATTATTTTCCTTGCTTTGATTCACAAAATAGAAATAAAATAATTGAAATTTTATTCCAAATGAAAATTGTTTAAAAAAAATAATAGAAGAAAATAATTAATTTTCAAGAACAAAGTATTTATTTATTTGTCTCAAGAATAATTATTGATGAAAATTGTTAAAGAGAAGAAAATAAATTCAATTTTCAAGAACAAAGAATTTTTTTTTGTCTCAAAAATTACAATTGATTCAAAATCCAAATCTCAAGAGCAAACAATAGTTTATTTGTCTCAAGAAAAATTTTAGATTAAAAATTGTATTTTTTTAACCCAAGAATTTTTATTTGGAGAAAAAGATGTCAAAAAAAAATCAAGAGAGAATTTTTGGAGGAGAAGAGAAGAAGAAAAAATGAAAATTGATCCCAAATGAATTCCCCCCAATTCCCTTTCAAATTTTCAACTTAAATGAATAAAGATGGAAAAAATAATTAATTAGTGAAAAAAAATAGGATTTTTAGCAAATTTTCCTTAATTTGGATGTAAAAAAGGGAAAAAAATCATTCAAAACCCGGAAAAATGGTGAAAGAATGTCAAAAAATGAAGAAAAAAAGGATTTTGGGCGAAAAATCAGCTTTGCGGCGAATCTAGGGCGAAATCGGCGGATCAGGGGCGATCGACGTCCGTCGGCGCGCCCGACGGGTGTCGATCGCGCAGCTGGCTCACGCAGAAGCGCGTTGCTCGCGCGTGTGCATTACACTACGTGCACAGCGCGTCGACACTCGATTTTTCGATTTTTTTTAAATATAACTAAAAAACACTAAAATTTTCAAATATCATTTTTTAAAGCTAATTTTTAAAATATTTTTATTATTTTTTTATTTGTTATTCTAAAATACAAATTTGACAAGAAAATCATCACTTTCAAACTTTTTGCCCGTGAATAGGCAATTTATCATCATTGGATAACTCCGAACTAGGCTGACTCAGGATCCGGTGTCTACAACAGCTGTGCTATCAACGTCCAGTGTCAGCAAGAGCAATGAAGAACACAGCTGTGTTTTTGCGAGAAACACAACTGCGTTACGCAGCAAGAGGGGTACACATGATGTGCACATCAGCGCCGAAGGCATAGCTGTGTTTCGACGAGAAACACAGCTGTGTTATCCCGTTTCCCACCAAATGATCGTACACGATGCAACCCTAGCGCATATCTTAATAAAAAACACAGCTGTGCTTTTCTTCAGACTTTAAATAGAAACACCGCTTCATCTTCAAGAAAAAAAAGAGATAACTAGTTTTTAGATTAAAATAGAGCAGTCTTTTATTTTAGGGTGTTTTATTTCTTCTTAAATACTGTTTTTAGCTTAGATTTAATTTTAAATTTCAATTTTTGTTCTTAAATAATTTAGATTAAATTTAGTTTATTTTTTATATTTTGGGATTCAAAGAGATTCCAAGGTTGAAGAACAAGAGTTTCAATCTATTTTCTCTCTCATCAAGGGTGTACTCTAAACTTTAATTTTTCATATTTTATGTTTTTATTCTTGATGTTAGAGTAGTTATTCATGCTTAGGAATTCTTGAATTATACTTTGTATTTGGATATATGGGTTTAAAGAATATTTTCATGATTTCTTTTACTTCTCTTGTTATATTTTCTACATGTATGATGATTATTGGGTTTGATTTTGATTTAATTCGGAATGATAATTGATTTCAAATCTGATTATTGTTGTTATTTGTATATGCTATATTCTTTTAATATTGGCATTTATATTTCTAGCTGAATCCGAAATGGTAGGTTGGTTTGTGGATGTTAATGTTATTAGGTTCAGAAGGGTGAGGAATAGATAAGTTTGAGATAGCTAAATTCGGAATGGCAGGTTGTCTTAGACCTAGGATTTGGTAACCCGTGCTTAAGCTAACTAATAAGATGAATCCGGAATGGTAGGCATATTAATTAGAATAGTTGAATCCGGAATGGTAGGCTTGAGTTTAGTTGGGTTGTCCAGAATTTCATTTTAGTATACATTTACCTGTATCTAATTACATTTATGAGGATAAAATTTCCTAAGCATCCAATTCTTCCTTGTTTAATTTCTTGATGAACAATTTTATAGTTAATTGTTATTTTATAATTTTATTTTCTTACTTAACTTAGAATTTCCCATCAAACAATTTGGGGATATCTCAAATTCACTCAACCATAGATATTTAACTTGACAATCCCTTTTTTCTTGGGTTCGATATTCGCGGATCTTTAATTATACTCTCTATATTACTTGCCGATTCAGTACACTTGCTGAACACCGATCACATCGCAACCTTATGCTTCTATGTAGTATTTTTTGTAAGACATGCGCTCCTTTAAGGGAAGGAATGAACACCATAACACATATTTTATACCATGTGTGCTTATGTGACCGATGGATGGGAAGTTAATATTATTGATCTCAACTTTTCCTATTGTGAGACTCTACTATTTTTCGACCCTTAAAACTCTTAACTTATTCCTGAAGTATGGTTTAGTGTAGCTAGCTTAGTTAGTCTCCAAGAGGCCATGAGATAATTTGGGCCTGGTGGACCTAATAAGAAAAGCGAGCTGAATCTTGATGGATGCCATATAGTAAGAGGAGAAGATAGTCTTTTGATCACATTCAATTGTTTCGTGGTTCACCGGCATGCCTATTGTAGTTTCTATGAGTAGAGACATAATAATGAATACGAAAATTATTTTATGAGATCATGAGTTAAAACAGTGAATGTGAGAAGTCAATCTAGGGTTTAGCATACGTGTATAAGAGGATCTCGTCTTTTCGAGACGCTATATATTCCTAACAGATGTATAGCACTAGTGCTCTCCATGTATGCTGGTCACACTGTCTATCTGCCTGTATAACTGAAGAACTCGACTGGAAATCGTTCCGTCATGTACGAGTGGAAGATGATGGAGTTCGGATATATCCATGACTCCCGATATGAACCTGAATCCATATCTATATGGGAATTACACAGGTAAGAAAAATATTCCATATTAGGTCATTTAATTAAGGGTTTGTCCCTTAATTAAATAGATTAAATAAGGGAGGTTACATATTAATTCCTTAATTAATAGTTGTAATTACCTATTTAATTCCCTTTAATTTTGTAACTGCTATTTTCTATTAATTACCTTAATTGATAACCCTCCTAATTAAGAGTATAAGGCTCTCTATAAATAGGACTAAGGTAAAGATAAAAAATAAGAAGAAAAAGTTCTTATACTGAAACTCTACTGGATTCTCCCCTCACCTGCTTTTCACTCCTAAAGGCTTTTAAACTGTGGTTTAGTTGCCGTTATTTCGCTCGTATATATCAGCCCGACCAGTACGCCAGAAGGGATCCTTATTAACGCTTTCCCCAAAGTATCTGCGCTACAATAGGTAGGTAGCATATAACCCGATTATGTTACCTCCAAATATGCATATGGCATGTTTATTTTTCTCTCATTTATTTATTAAAAAAAATGAAATAATAAAATTTACAATCTAACTGAAATTAAATAAAAAAATTAAAATATAAAAAATAACAGAATAGCATTTGACTGATTAAAACACAAGTTTTAAAAAAACTTATTTACATTTTTATTTACCATAATCGAAATTAAGATATTGAATACAAGGAAAGAAAAAACCAACCAGAGGTGAGAAAAATTCTAAAGAAATCCATATTTGCATATTGCAAAACATCGATGTGAAGTGGGGTTGTTTTAGTGTGTATTGTTGTAGAAATTAATGCAAATTAATTCTCTGGCATGTATTCTTGTAGAAAGAGTTCCCGGCAGCTGATGTGGGGTCCACACAGTGAAATTGTGGACCCACCTCTCATTTTTTTTATTTCATTTTCAGTGGAGCCATGTGTTAGAAACCGCAGGCTCCACCTACGGTTTTGTCACACACCAATCTTTTAAAATCACATCTCGTTTTTCAATTTTTGTTTAACCACGTATTAATAAAAATGTTCCTATTTTTTTTATTAGTGTTATCATAAAAGCCATCACAATGAAGAGTTCTTGCAAAACATTACACAATATTTATATTTTGATCTTAGGTTTGTTAATCTAGCATTTTCACTCGGATACTTGGGTTAAAATTGACAATAAATATGATAAAAAAGAATACGAGAAATACTTGTGCTTAAATTAGAATTGAGAATAAGAGAAAGAAGGGAAAGTATCTTAGAGAGGACTTGTGGTATAGGTATAGTCTTACCCTTTGTTTGGATGGAAGTAAGTTCAATTTACTTTAATGAGAGGAAAACAGGAAAAATTGGAGTAATAGAAATTGTATTTCTCTTATTTTAATTTTCATTGTTTGGATGCATATAAATCCCCTTCCCTTTTCTTTCTTGCATTCTCACTGTTCATCTTCTTCCTCCTCCCCTCAACCGTTCGCCGTCTTCTTCTTCACCTCTGCTATTCTTTCTCTTCTTCCTTGTCTTGTTCCCTGTAAGAATTGCTCCCTATTAATTCTCACTTCATCTTTTCCATTGCCATTATTTTTTATCCAGAATTCTCCCTGTGCTTCATCTCTTTCATCTTCCATTTGCCTTTTGTCCTTCAACCCAGCCTGTATAAACCTCATTCTTTTTGTTCTTCATTCACCACTCATCCCATTTCCTCTTCTTTCTTTTCAAATCGGGAGGAAATATTTTGGAGGATTGAAAGGAAATTGAAAAAATTAATTTTTCTTCATTTACTCCCACTTACTTTATAATTTTACAAACCAAACAATGGAAATAGATTGAATTTCACTTACTTTTCTCCCACTAACTCTCAATTCCACCAATCCAAACAAAGGATTACTGAATATTGTATTTATATTTGGTGAGTGTAATTTGTTCCCAAATTCTTTGAAAAATCTCTCTATGAATTGGTTAGCCAATGTATTAAAATCTCTCATGTTAGCTTCACCTTTGCCACGTGTCTTTTTGGATCTTTGATTCGGTCATTGGAATCTTTTTGTAGTGCTAGGAATATCCATCTTACATTGTGTGAGAGAATGGATATTTGATTACATATGTTGGAGTTATTGTGATGTCTTCATGTGGGCTTATTCATCCCTTGCGAGGTCTTAGGCAAAGTGATCCCTTATCACCTTACCTATTTTTGTTATCTTTAGAAGGTTTATCGGGGGTTAATTAATAAGGCAACTGTTGCTGGCTTTACGGGATTCGTACGTATTTACCATAATGCTCCGGTAAGTTATCATTTTTTGTTTGCTGATAACAGTCTTTTATTCCTTAAAGCTAAACCTTTAGAAGCAGGTGCAATTTTATCAGTTCTACAAAGGTTTGAATTGCTTTTGGTCAAAAGATTAACCTTACTAAGTCTAAGATGTCTTTCAGTTCACATATAGATGAGAGCCTAGCTTCCCATTTAACATGTTTGCTTTATGTGACAAGCGTTTACAGACATGAGCTTTATTTGGGAATAATGCCAACTTTGGTTGGGAGATCGAAGCAATTGGTGTTTAATCGGGTTAAGGAGAGATTGTGGCATAAGCTCCAGGGTTGGAAAGAATGGTTGTTTTTTTGGTCGGGTAAGGAGTTGCTAATTAAAGCAGTTGCTCAGCCTATCCCCACCTACGTGATGCAATGTTTTTTGCTCCGTTGTGGTTTATGTCAAGATATGAGGGCAATGATTGGTAGATTTTGATGGGGACATAATGCGGAGGAGAGATGCATTCATCTTTGTAGTTGGAGAATTTATGTAAACCGAAGGAGGATGAGGGTTTAGGATTCGGGACTTTGAAGCTTTCAATCGTGCTTAAAGAGAGTTAGCAGTTAATCACAAATCCTAACTCATTACTGGCTTGAGTATATAAAGCTAGATACTTTGCTCATGGTTCATTTTTGGATGGAAACTTGGCTCTAATCCTAGCTACACTCGGAGGAGTATTCTAGCTAGGAGAGAGATATTGAAAATGGGATCTCATTGGCAATTGGGTGATGGGAGGTATATCAGAGTGTGGCAGGATAGGTGGATACCTTAACCTTCATCTTTTAAAGTCATTACCTTTACTGTGTTCTTCCTTATGATGCTTTGGTTAGTGATCTTATTGATAATAATTCTATTTTTTGGAATTGGGATTGAATCAATAGTATTTTTTTGCATGTGGATGTGGAGCGAATTAAATTGATTCCTCTGGCTTTTCTTAATAGTGTTGCCATTATTTGGTAAAGAGTGGCTATATGGTGGCTTTTCATGCTTCTATCAACTCTAACAAGCTTTCTTCCTCTTCTTGTATGCTTTTGGCTTATTACAAAAATCCTAAAATCTTCAATTTTTTATGGCGGGCGGCGTCAGACATTTTACGTATTGAAAATATTTTAAGTAATGGACTGTCTCATGTGCCATTTGCTTGTTCTTTCTGTAATGCACCTAAATCTGTGTTGCAATTGTTAAGTGACTATCCCTTGGTGAAAAAGGTGTGGATATCTTCTACTCGGGTTCTTTACATAAATATACACAAAAAAAATAAAAATAACAGAAAAATAAATGTTTTTCAAAATATTTCAAAAATAACACCTTTTAAATTCTTAATTTCATTTATATATTTTTTTTTCAAAAATATCACGTCCCTCAAGATCATTGTGCCGACCACCTTAAGTCATTGTGCCGACTCGTGACAAACATTTTTTTTTCATTGTTTTGTTTTCTTGGCCCATGTAAATTCATTTGCTTAGGTTTTGTTATTGCAAATTAAAGTAATGCAAAGTGAATTGATTGGGAAACCATGGAAACTTGTGAATGAAATGTAATTCAATATTAATTGTGTTATAATATATATTGTAATATTAGTTATAATATATACATGAAAATATATATTTAATTAGAATATATGTAATTAAATAATATTATTCTACTAAATAATATTTTGTGTGATGTGTTTTGGTTTAATAAAATATATAAACTTAATATTATTTTATTAAATAATATTATTTATGGAATGTACATTAATTTAATGGAATAAATGAGTGTATGCTACATGAAGTGAATTAGTGAATGTTGTGCAAAGTGAAATCTTTGAGTTGAGCCATAATTTGATATAGATTTACTAGATGTATATTGTGCGTGTACTAAATGTATATTTTGCGTACACTAAATGTGTACTATATGTATATTGTGCGTATACTAAATGTGTACAAAATGTATATTGTGCTTATACTACATGTATATTATATGTATACTAAATGTATATTTTGCGTATATTAGATATGTATTGGATATATATTGTGCATATACTAGATTTGTACAAGATGTATATTATATTTATACTAGATGTGTACTAGATGTATATTATGAGTAAACTAGATGTATATTGTGCTTATTCTAGATGTGTACTAGATGTATATTATGCGTATACTAGATGTATATTTTGCGTATACTAGATGTATATTGTTCGTATACTAGATGTATATTTTGCATGTACTATATATATATTGTGCGTATACTAGATGTGTACTAGATGTATATTATGCATATACTAAATGTATATTGTGTGCAAATTAGATGTGCATTAGATGTATATTTTTCGTATACTAGATGTATATTTTGCGTATATTAGATGTATATAGTGCGTATACTATATGTGTATTAGATATATATTGTGCGTATACTAGATGTGTACTAAATGTATATAATACGTTTATAAGATGTATATAGTGCGCATACTAAATGTGTACTAAATGTATATTATGTATATATAAGTTGTATATAGTGCGTATACTAGATGTTTACTAGATGTATATTATGCGTATACTAGATGTATATAGTGCGTATACTAGCAAATCTCTAAAGTAGTTATTATTTCTATCGAAAATCTAAACAATTATTTTCATTTATCTAGTCGTTGAATAATTATGTTTTCGTACAATGATGAAATCAATAAAATTAATAGAGGAAAATAATCTTTTAAACATGGAGATTTGCTAACAAAGTCTACTTCATTGGAAAGAAAGGGATGGAAAAATAGAACAGAACAAAACTAGATCAAACTATAGCTTGCCACAAACAATGCCCAGTAACTTCATTACTTACTTAACAAACTCTAATTTCCCTACTTCTTCTCAATAAAGAATGCTCTATCTGCAATACTATTAAAAAAAATACTAAAGTACTGTTTAGTAACAAATTTACAAGCCAATTCTTCATCAGATTTTATAGATATTAACGTCTCCAAATCTCCATTAGGCAACTGACACTTCAATTCCACGAAAAATCCACAGAATTCTCCAAGCTTAACCATCAGCTCTGTACAAATCAATCAAACACAGGGTTAATCGATAATTCCTCTAATTAAGACATAAATTGAATTCACTGATTAAACAATTAATGAGAGAAAAGATGAACAAACCTGCAAAGGTTATAGAACGATCAATGGCTAGAACTCTGGTGAGACCACCAACGAAACAGAGCTTTTCGTCCAGGGAACGAGGAAGAATCTTACCGCTGTAACTACAAAGAAACTTAATAGTAGCGGTGGTTGTTTTAGGTTCAGCGTGGGTCACCATGCTAAAGAAAATTAGGGTTGAAGATTAGAAAGAAAGGAAAATACTATATGTAAAACCATCAGACACAAAACCATTCCCTTCCATCTCCTTCAACAATCTTCTAGCCTCCTCCATTCTTCGAGCCTTACAAAGGCCACTAAGCAAAGAGTTAAAAGTAATGAGATTTGGCTTCACATTCGCTTTATTCATCTTCTCTCTCACTATGAATGCGGTATCCACCTCTCCCACCTTGCAATACCCATCAATAAGAGTATTATATGTCACAGTACTCCTAACCAAATTCTTACTACACATTTCATCAAACAGCTTCTCTGCGTCTCTTATTCTCCTCTCCTTACACAGCCCACTAATCAAAACATTGTAAATAAACACATTAACTCTTACTCCTCTCCTTTTTATGGAATCTAATAACTGCATTGCCCCATTCATATCCCCCAATTTCACTGCAGATTGCATCGCCTTCCCATACATAACTGTATCAGGCCTAAAGCCCGACTCCAATATCTCCGCGAACAACTTAAGAGCCTTTTCAAATTGCTTAGCCTCTACCAAACATCCCAACAACATACTCATAGAAGAAAAAGAAGGAAGATTACCACCTTTCCTCATCAATTCATATAATCCTGTAGCTTCCTCGATCATTTTCGACACGCTACAAGCATGAAGAAGCATGTTCGAGAGTGTCAGTTGTAACTGGGGAGAACATGAAGAGAAAGCAGAAAGCAGATCAAACGGTGAGGAGAAAGAAGATTTTGAGCGAATAATAGATTTGATAAGGGAGTATCCATCTTCTGTACAGTCTTGTTGAAGAAAAGCTCGAAGCTTGTCCACCTGTTGATCGCATTCATGGTCTTTATTGCAATTGTGGTTGCTACAGTTTGCTAATATATAGGTTTCTTGGATTTGCTCAAATTCAGGTGTAGAAACAGAAGAGTAAAAGAAAGAAACACGAATTGAAAAGGGAATTTGGGGCTTGTTTTGGGCGATAAGAGGGAATTTGGAAACAAGAACCTGGCCATTTTTTCGGTAAAGGGTTCGGCATCAGAGAGAGAGAGCAAGGAGTGAAGAGAAAAAGTTGTATTTCTGAAAACAAAAATTTTAAAAATGATACTTATGAAAAAGCATTAGAAAATGTTATATTTTTGAAAACAAAGTTAAAAATGTGATATTTCAAGTAATTTTCTCTTTTAGAAAAGGATCGGGGCGGACTCTATGCGCCGGGAAACTTTTGCCAGCTCTAGACGCTAACATGTTGGTAGCTCAACTATAAGGCCCATAATTGTCGTGTAACTGAAAGCAATCTTTTGAGTTTTAAGTCAAGCAAAATTTTGGATTTATGCTTTTCACACATGTGGTTTAAAGTTTATAGTTTAATTTTTGAAGATTACATTTTAGCTAATCATATACCGTCTTGCTTATTATGGATATAATTGAACTTAATAGGTGTGTGCATCGTGCGGATTCAGGTAAAACTTGATCTGACCTGAACAACTCAAAATCCTAAATATTCATATATTTCTAACCCGAACCGACTCTAACTAATCTTCAAGGCCCCAAATATTTCAAAACCCGATCCAATCAACTCCTTTAATCAAAAACTCTAGTTTTTGAATTAAAAATAATTTTTTTCTTTAAATTTACATGTAACTAAAACCCAAATAAACAATAAGATAAAAATATTCATGTTCACCATCACCACCATAAAATATTTAAAAATTGGTGGTTAAAATTAGAATTGAGGCATAAGAAATTAAGAAATTAAGAAATTAAGAAATTAAGAAATATATATATATATATATATATATATATATATATATATATATATATATATATATATATATATATATTATTCATAGTAGTTTATCTTACGGGACTGTATTACTTTACAGCTCAGAATTAAAAAGAATTTCATTTAATAGAAAAAAGAAAAAGCAACATAATAAATAAATAAATAAATAATTGTTTAAATAGCTATACAAGTACAAGATTCTTCCATTAAGAACGGCATAAGGAACTCTATAAATGCTGAGGAAAACATATAAATAAAAATTTGAACTTTTTTTCCTTACATCTTGCATATATTTATCTATAGACCAACAAATTAAATATAAACATATTTAAAAAGAAATTGCAGTGGTAAAATTCGATCTTAATATATTGAAAAGTCTCGAACTTGAATATCTCCTTCTTATATATGAAAAAAGATATAAACAATCATTTCAAATAGAAAGTTATTGCTAAAATTATAAAATTAATAATTAATAATTAAGTTTACAAAAGTATTAATAATTAATACAAATGTCTTGTGACACGGTAAGAATATTTTTTTTTCAATAATTTATTAATAATCGGTAAAAATATGCTATCAATTTTGTTGTTAAAATTTAGTCATTAATTAGGCATTTTTTTTTGTTAATATTTAATTTTTCAATTTACTGAAATTCTTTTAATTAATAAAAAAAATGATCAATAATAAAACAAATAACAATTAAAAAGAAAAATATGTGAGACCTCAAGTCCTCAGCATATTTGTTTATAAAAAAAAAAAAAAATCCTCAACATAAAGTTAACTGTGTCAATTGACAAACACATTTCTAATCACTATTTATAAAAATATGTTTAAAAAATACAAAAATTTACATTACATGCGCTTATGAAACATTATTTTTGTAAATTAACATATTTTCCTACAATAAGTTAGTTATTTTTGCAATTTATAGTTATTTTTGCAATTTATAAATTTTTATATTATACTATTATTTATTTTATTTATTTATGATAAACATACACTTTTATATTAAAAAATATATTTATTTTGATAATTATGCCATCAAATAATAATAATTGTGTAACACTCCGTTCTCCTCCTAACAGTTTGAGCCATGATTGCCATGTGTATGTGTGCATGTGTGAGAGTTTTGGCATGTGTTAAGGGTATTTTGGGTAAAATGCATGTTTTGTGGGCTTTTATAGAGTGTGGGTGCATATATGTTAGTAGGGTGTATGTGTATTGGGTTGTGTTAGTGTGTGCATGTGCATATGGTTGTAGGGTGTGATTTATGTGGGTTAGTTTTGAGTGTAGTATCATGTGTGTTTGTTGGGTGTGAGTAGTCAAGTTCCACCAATCAAAGGGTGGCATGCGGCTAGAGCTTTTGAAAGGAAGTATAAATAGGAGAGAGAATCCAAGTGCTTGGTGGTGGAAATTGATCATTCCTTGAGTTTGATTGGTAAGTCTTTAGTGGATTCTCTTCTTCTTCTTCTTCTTCTTCCATTATTCTTGATTTTGGTTAGAATATGTTTTAATTTAGGTTTTGTGTTTGTATGATTTTTGGGTGTTCTTAGTTAGTTGAGTATCTTCGTGATCTCAAGGGAAAGGAGAAGGTTAGTGGGAGTGGTGCTCATTGATTTGGAGCATAGGAATATCAGGTTTGGGAATTTGATTGATTTTGATGAATATTTGTAATTTGTGTTTTTGCATGAGATTTCTGAAAATTTAATGTTTGATCAGACTTATTATAGTGTTAATATTATGAGTATTCAATTGATTTAAGTTATAATGCATGAATGTTAAACTATTGAAGTGAAATTGAAGTTTGATGAGTTTTTGCTAAAAATTCTGGGCTACCGTGCGGCTTTGGGCTGCCGAGTGGTCGCAGCGAGAGCTCACTGTCGCGAGCGCGACAGTGAGATGTGTTTCTGTCTCCGAGCGAGCACGAAAACTGCCGCGATCGCGATAGGGGGCAAGTGATGCCTCTGTTGCGACCCCGACAGACGTCGCGAGCGCGACACCCCTGGCTTCAAAAATTGTGTTTTTCTTTTGTGATTTTCGATATTTATTTTCTGAACTTGTGTTGCTTTTAGATTCATACTTGGACTATTTTATAAAGTATATGAATATAATTGGATGTTTTATGCATGGATAATTCTATGAATTATATAAATGTGAATTGATGGATTATGCATGACCTGCAAGAGTCAGTTTAGTGGATAGTTAGGCATGCCTAAAAGAGTTCTTTAGCTGCAGCCCTCTATTCTGTTCTGAACCCTGATCAGGTGCCTGTTTAGTTCCTCGCGAACTTCAATGTGTTCGGATTTTATTTAAGATTCTCTTTGTAAAATGTTTTGAAAAGAGAAAATATGATATTGTTTTTCTATTCGTACCCGTAAGGTACTGCCATGCGTTCGATTCGTACCCGTAAGGTAAAATCATGCTTTCACTCGTTATCCACTACTGTGAGTCAGCATGTTTTTTGATTTTTTCTGTTATGCTTATGAGAATATGAATCCGAATGACTCTGATTATAAGTATTTGAATCTGAATGACTCTATTTATGAGCATATGAATCAGTTGGCATATGAATATGATTATTGAACCTTTGAATGGCTATGAATGCGATTCGCTTATGATTTTGTCATATGATTATCAGCATATGCCATTATGTATGTGTTTTGCCTTGACGACCATTGTGAATGACCGTCCATATTATTGTTGTTTGTTTACCCACTAAGCGTTATCGTTTAGTACGGTATTTTCGCCCTTGCAGGTGTGGAAGGTGTATAGTTTTTGGGAGAGTCGCCACCAGTCAAGCCAATACAGTGGGATTGTTGATAGGACTTAGTTTATTTTTGTATCTTGATTATTTTGTAATAGTGATATCTCTTGTAATTAGTTTTTTGTTCAGCTTCCGCTATGTATCTCTGAAAGTTGTAATTATGTTGGTATCAGAACAGTTATGTATTGAATCTTATTATTCCAGCAATGAATGTTCAGTTTGGTTTTAAAGTTTTAATTTCCGCTATTTATATGTATGTTTATATTATGTGAATGTATATTTTGTACTGTTCTATTTGGTAACACCCTTTCTCATACGGGTTCTCACTCACTTGCGGATGGCTTCCCCTGCGTATGGGTAGGGGTTGTTACAAACTGTGTATAATTTTACCAAATATTTAAATAGTAATCTCCAATCACCTAATAGTAACAGTTATCTACTACCGGTTGTACTCATCAGTTAAATAAAACGGAGCCTTTAATCATTTGATGGGAAGGTTATTCTTTTCTATCCAACTTTTATTTATATTAACAAAATTTTATGATACTCCAAATAAATTTAGGACAACAATGGCATTTAACATTCATCGTTGTTCCACTCAATATGAAAATTTTTAAATTTCAAGAAGTATTAATTATATATTTTCTATTTTAACCTCATATATATATATATATATATATATATATATATATAAAGAATAATTAATAGAGTAAAATTATATAACTATAGATAAATAATGAAATGCTATTTTAATAAATTATAATAAATATTTAATTAATTTTGATGTTAATTAATAATTTTTTAATTTGCATGAAGAGGTAAGAATTATCGCATTGAATAGAACGGACTCGGAGATTTTAGCCTTGAAAACAATCCTTAAAATTTAGGAATAGCTCGGACTCGGATATTTATTGGAAATTATTCACCCCTTATATAATTAAGAATCTCCAGTTCCCATGGGTCTTCTCACTTCTCATCTTGTGGGAATTGAAAATAGCCATTACCCAATTTACAAATACAGTCTTACACACGCGACTTGGCCAAACATCCAAAGTGGGTGCTGTTTTGCCTATTAACCTCATCATAATTTTTTTTTAAAAAAAAACAAATACGAAATCGTAAAATCACAGCCGTCCAAATCACTCGGCAACCATCACCACCATATTTGACCGCCAAGATTTGGACAGGTAAATAAATCACATCTATTTTCATGCATAATCAATAATCGCAGCCGTCGCAATTTTTTGGCATCAGTGTTTTACTCTGGTGTAAATAACTCACACGCTTGTCGACACATACTGCATGAACTCACCGTCCAGTTCGAGCCCCGCCATGGTTTCAGGTGCTAGAACCACCTCTAAATCAACGCTTCCGTTTCCTTCTCTACCAGGAAAAGCTGAGATCTTGCCATCAAATTTATTGGCCCTACCACTTCTGATTGCTAATGGTCGGCCCCACCCAAAATCATTATTGTACATAGGGAATCTCGGCGAGCTACCCATGGTGATTGATGCGCCGTCGAAGTTCCCCAGCGGGAACAACCGTGGTTCCCTTTCCCAATCCGCTATGCCCTTCCGCACTATATTATTGTCGTGTGCGACGACGTTTTTGTGCAGCAAATCAGCAGCCCAGTGGAGATCCCTAGACAGCAGTTCTCCCATTGGAGCAACGGTGGGGATGCTCTGAATCGCGTTGCCAAAGTAGTACGGGTCCATCTGCGGCTGCAGTCGGTGGCGGCAGTTAACAGCCATTCGAAATGTTGTCGTTTTAGAAGGAAGAAGATTCCTCGCACGTGTGACAGAGCGCCAAAGCTGCGCGCAAAGCGATTGAAACGACGAAATCTCTTCCGTTTTATTCTTTAGAGCTCCGTTGCCGTTATACTCACTGTTAACGACTTTCCAACTGTCGTTAAACTCCTTTCCCAAAATCTCAACCAAATTACCGTTATTGGCTTTATATTTCAGCTTCAGTATAGCATCTCTGCTGAAATGAAAAATCTTCTCCCGCAACGGCTCGTCTCCGGAGAAGGTAACCGCAGGGCCACCGGCGGGGAATTTAAGCACAGCCTGAGAATTAAAAACAGTAGTCCGGCTAAAATCAGGAGATTTAGAAATTTTCTTAGCTCCTTTACAGATTTCAGCAAGAGTATTGAAGAAATGCCAAAACGAAGTCCCATCAGTAACAGCATGATTCACAGTACAGCCAATAAAAACTCCATCTCCAAGTTCTGTAACTTGAACAGCAGCGAGAGGGTTAAAATGGCCATTATAACTAAGCATCTGATCAAAAGTAAAGAAGGTCTTGACAGAATCAGGGACATCTAGTGGAGAAAGAAGATTATTAAGAAAGATATGTTTAGCTTTGGCTTGGATAAAATCGATGCCCGCATCGTTACAAATGATATGAACATAGCCGTGGGAATCTGTAAAGAGGCGGCCAGCGAGAGCAGGGAAGAAAGAGAGGGCGGTGGAGAGAGAGCGTTTAAGGAATGTAATAAGGTCGTCAAATGAGAAAGGAGGGTAAGAAAGAAGAACACCCTTTTGAATATATTGACAAGAAAGCATTGGAAGATCAGAAACAGAGAGCTGAAGGGATTTAATGGGGGATGGTTGATCTGGGTAGATAGTGCATTTGGAGAGAATAGAAGTAGAAGAAGAAGAAGAAGGCATTTTGAAGGATTGGGAATTGAAAGATGGAGGGGGTTATAGTGGAAGAGTAAGAAATGGTGGGGATTTAAATAGAGAAAGAAGAGGGTAGGATTCATGAACTTGGGTGGTAGTTTCGTGGTGGTTGTTAATAGCTGTTACTGTTACACTATGTCCATTTATTTTATATGGGTTTTTTTTATCAACAGAAGATGTATGAGGAGGATGGGGAGAATGGGGTCACATATATATATTGTTGGAACAATTTAAAGAAAATTCACACGTGGACCAAACTCTTTTCAAATTACACTCTAACCTTTTCTACATATATAGGTAGGCTATAGCTAATCAAAATACAATTCCTTTTGCCTAATTCAGCTATATATTTTGCTCCAATTCAACCTCAATCATTAATTCACTGCTGAGTTTCAATGTCCTAAATTTTAATTTGGAACATATAATTATTATTATTGAGTCGTAACAATTTAGTTGGTACTGCCAGTACAGTATAGCAGTAAGCAGCATATATTGATATAACGTTTATGTGACTGTAGCTATATATGAATGGGTTGACTATATATATATATATGCTCCAATTCACCAAGCTGAGAGTCATGTGCCAAAATCTTTGGGATTCAGAGACTAGATTTCCCTGTATTATTAATAATACCATTCCGTTCATTCTCAAGAATGTAGTTTTAGTATAGTACTCCAACAATCTCTGGGTTGAAATATCTTCGGACCTAAAATATCTACTGCAGGACTACATTTTGTGGAAACAAAATATCTGGCTCTTTACGAAATTCCCTTGCTTATGCGAATGGCTCTAATCTCTTGAACGTCTACATTTTGATTCTCTTATGAAAACAAAGTACTGGACTTTTCTATTTCAAACCAACCCTTTAATTGCTTCATTTATAATTAAACGGATAAAAATTGACCTTTCTTTTAAAAAAATAAAAATAAATTAATTTGACCCGCCTCAAAGCAATGAAATAATTCTGCATTATATCAAAGGAATGAATATATTATGGCAACTTATTTTTGGAACTTATTTCCCAAATTGGACGAAAGATTTCTTCTAGCATACGTAATTTTTCTAATAACCATATGATATTCAAAATTTATAGATTTCAGATAGATTTATAAAAGAAATAAATCCACAATAGGGTTGACTTGATATTGGGATGCCAAACAATCCACTAAGAAAGAATGAAGCACAATGTTTTGAAAACCGGACCAATCAATCGAACCGATTCAATCACGAACCGGACATAAAACCGTTCCGATACAATACGAAAACCGGATTATGTAAAAAATCGACTTGCACAGTAAAAAAAATCGGATTGGACAGAAAAAAAAAATCAGGTTGAATCAAGAAAATCTAGTTGGACTGGAAAAAATCTAATATATCCTAAATTATATTTTTATTTTTTTTTAAATATATTTTTATAATTCGGGTTAATAGCTATTACATATTATTCAATCAAAAATTAATATTTGATGATAAGATTAATTTACATTATAATATTAGACTTGATAAAATTGAAAATTATATGAAATTGTTTAGATTATATTTTTATTTTATATTTTTTAAGATATTGAATAACTATATAATTTAAATGTAATGAAATATTGAGAAGAAAATAAAGATAAATATGATAATTATAAAAATAATATTTTTAGGTAACGTCATAAAAATAAATTTTACAATTAAAGTTAAAATTTTAAAATTTTAAAATACATTTTTTTTGTAAAATTAAATAAAAAAAGAAAAATTAATATATTGGTATTTGATAATTAATACTCCCTCCATTCTTTTATAATTGTCACTTTTGTTATTTTCACTAGAATTAAGAAATATTAATTAGTCTTGAATTTAGAAAAAATTGAGTAATTCAATGCATATTGAGTGATTTAATGTAAAAAATTGAATCTAATTGGTTAATTTTTATTGAAAATAAAAATTAAATTGGAAAAAGAAAATTAAATTGTATTAAAAATCTAAAAATGATAAATAAATAGAATTTGTATTTTACTCAAAAGTGACAGATAATAAAGAACGGAGTGAGTAGGTTGTTAATACTATAATTTTAATTTTTTATGAATACTTATATTTAAAAAAAAAAGATAAAAATTTCGAATCAATTCAATTCAACTAGTTAACTACTGACTCAATTGGCAGGTCGAGTCAATATTTGGTCCGATTTTAAAAACTTTGATGAAGCATGTGCAATAATTGTTGGGTTGTGTGGTTCTACTAGGAAACTGGATTTGGACAACACCACACATTTTACAACTAAGTCCCTACTCTCCCCTGTCAAAAAAATAGATGCAATTGTATATAATAAGTAAATATGATTATCAACCTAATCACATATTATTCCCTCCGTTCCCTTTTAACAATCAATTTTATACTTTTAACCAAAATTAAGAAATCATTAATTCAGTTAATAATTTACTAAATTAGACTCCTATAAAATATTATACATATTTAATACACTAATAACTATTTATTAAAGTAAGATTAATATGAAAAGATAATATGTAATTATACCTTATTTTTCTAAATGAATACTTATTTAAGAATAAAAATAAAATTCAAAATATACACTTATAAAAAAATGGAGGGAGTATTATATTATTACTATACTTAATTTTCATTCTTCATATGTATATGCTAGGTTGGCTTCATACTTGAGGTTTTTTTAGTTAGAAGAGAGATATAAAGATCTTTAAAAGAAATCCGTTTTAATGGAATATTAAGTTGTAAATTAATTCAGAATGGTTAGCTGCAGCCCTTGTGGAATTTAAGAATCATTGATATATTATGAGTTTATGACTTTTCTTTTTCTCGTGTGAGAAATGTGATATATTATGACATTTCCATTCTTTTTCTTCTTATTTCTATAATATTCTTCCCCAATCATTAGATGACAATTTTTTTTTTTCTGTTTTCTTTCATCTTTTGGTATAACATAGTAAACCCTTTTTTTTCCTCGAGCATAAATTTATATAGTCCCAATTAAATACATTTATATTAATGATAAATGCTAAACCCTATAGCCTATAGATTTATGTACTAACAGCTACTGTAGGTTGTCAACTTTTCTTAAGCCATTTCCGCGATTGTAGGACACACACTGTCTTTTTTGGATCAAATCCTCACCGTATCACTACATTTATTTAAAGCTTTTATTTCTCATTAATTTTCGAAGTGGGACTTGTATCCGTTCATCCATCAATCTCTTTTTAAACAAATTAACTACGTGCCACATGCCCTATTATTAAGATTCATGGATTTTTCTCCAGAGATTCAACATGTGCCACCCATATATTCAAATATTCTCTGCCCGGGCTTCGAGTATTTTTTTACCACTAAGCCCACAGGGGTGACTTGCTTGTGTTTCCAAATTATGGGCCAAAGCGTTTAATACATTCTACAATATCACTTTACTAGACTAACCTGCTTTTTTATGGGTTGTCAATATAAGACTCATTTTCTGTCACCTTCATACTCATCCTGTCAAGTAACCCAAAAATCCCTTTTCAATTAGATGGTATTATTCGGTTTGAACCAAATCGCCATGAATTTTCCAAAAATTTTCATACATTTTCATCCAGGATGAATGGATGGAGGCCAAAAATTATATTTTAAGGGTTTTAAAAAAAAAGGAATTATGCATAAGGTAGTTTCGTCACTGATTTCATGCCATTTGATACTATCACTATACCTATATAGTGGTACGATATTGTCTGCACTTTTAAAAAGTTACCACCATATTTACAGGCAACTTTTTATTTCTCACCAATTTTAGCCTAAAACTTTAATCCACGCACCCAACCATAGTGAATATGTTCAGAATGAAAAAATATCTCTATTCATTCAATATGTAAAAGTTAAGTACAGACTCCTATATATATTAAGAGAGGGAGTAAAAGACAAAAGAAAAAACTAATTAACCAACTACTGCTAACAAACTAACTAAAACACTGGTAACAAATTAACTAAGTAGCTAACAGACTAGCTAACAGACTAGCTAACAGACCACATAAATAATTCTTCATCCCCTCCTCAAGCTGAGACATGATGAGAATCAACCATGGCCAGCTTGGAATGAAGCTTGGTGAACTGTCGAAGGGAAAGAGTCTTTGTGAAAATATCTGCTGGTTGTTCAGCTGAAGAAATATGCACAGGACTAATGAACCCCTCTTGAAACTTATCACGAACCAGATGACAATCAATATCCAAGTGTTTTGTACGCTCATGGAACACTGGATTATTGGTGATATGGATGGCTGCTTGATTATCACAATAGAGAGAAATAGGCAAAGATACAGGAATGCGAAAATCACCAAGGAGATTAGCAATCCACTGTAATTCACAACAGGTTGTAGCCATAGACCTGTACTCAACTTCTGCGGATGATCTCGACACTGTTGCTTGCTTCTTTGTCTTCCATGAAATAGGACAATCACCAAGAAAAATGCAGTAACCAGTTAAACTTCTTCTGGAATCTAAACAAGGGGCCCAATCTGCATCACAATATGCAGTAACTGTGAATTTATTTTTGGCAGGAAAAAACAATCCTAAAGAAGCAGTTCCCTTCAAGTATTGCAAAACATGCTCAGCACTTGTCATATGTTCATCCGTTGGCTGCTGCACAAATTGACTTAATTGTTGAACTGCATAAGTAATATCAGGTCGTGAATAGCCCAAATACAATAATCTGCCAACTAGGTTCCTGTAAGATTGAACATTATCAATTGGAGAGCCCCCTTCAACTGTTAACTTTGTACCTTTACACAAAGGAACAACTGCTGGCTTACAACCCAACATTCCTGCATCCTTGAGCAAATCTAGGACATATTTACGTTGATTCAAATAAATTCCTTTTTCTGATCTCGATACTTCCAAACCCAAAAAATATTTCACCTCCCCAAGATCTTTAATAGTGAAAAGAGCATGAAGATACTGCTTGACCTTAGAAATTTCAGCCATTGAAGTACCACTAATTAAGAGATCATCAACATAGACAAGTAAAACCAAAAAACAATCATCTGTGCAGAAAGTGAACAAACAAGGATCAAACTTGGATTGAATAAAACCATAGTTCTTCAATTGAACAGTTAACTCATGATTCCACTGGCGAGAGGCTTGTTTAAGGCCATACAAAGACCTTGTTAGACGACAAACCTTGCCCTTCTGTGCTGGATATCCTTCAGGTACAGACATATATATTTCTTCATCTAAGTAACCATGAAGAAATGCATTATTGATGTCCATCTGTTGAATAACCCAATCACTCGCTGCAGCTATAGCAAAGAAAATTCGCACAGTAACAACTTTCGCAACAGGGGAAAAACTATCATGAAAATCCATCCCTTCAATCTGATTATAACCCTTAGCAACTAACCTTGCTTTATAGCGATCAATGGTACCATTAGGCTTCAATTTAAGTTTAAAAACCCATTTACATCCAATAGGGTGTTTTCCTTCTGGTAAATTTGTGAGCACCCAAGTCTGATTCTGCTCTAATGCTGCCAGTTCTGTTTTCATTGCCTTAACCCATTCTGGATTAGCTTTGGCCTCAGTATAAGATCTAGGTTCAGTATGTTCTGTAATATTGGCTAAAAATGTATGATGAGTGGATGTGAAATATGGTGACCTAAAATATGGAAATGTTTTAGGTGTATGAGATGAGGATCGAGGAAAGTGAAAAGAAAATTCTGGATATTTTTGTGTGATAGCTGCATTAACAACAAAATCATTAAGCCAGCTAGGAGGTTTTCGGGGTCTGTGAACTGGGGTAGGAATAACTGGTTGGGATATGGACTCTGTGTGGGAAATGGGTTCTGGTTGAATTACTGGATTATGGATGTCCGGATTGGGATTACTATCAAGTATAGAATCAGAATGTTCAGGAGATATTAATGGAACAGGGATAGATAAAGGAAGGTGATGTGAATATGTCATGCAAAATGGAAACTGAGATTCATCAAACACAACATCCCTGCCCACTATGATTTTTTTTTCTTCAAAAACATATATCTTATAACCTTTCTTTCCCGGTTCAAATCCTAGAAATATACCCTTTACTGCTCTAGAACTAAATTTATCTTGCCCCGGTTTAACCACAGTAACATAAGCTAAACAACCAAACACCCTAAGCATCTCAAAATCAGGTTCTGCATTATACAATAACTGATATGGTGATTGCCAATTAAGAACAGAAGATGGTAATTTGTTTATCAGGTATGTAGCATGTAAAACTGCTTCCCCCCAAAAGAAATTAGGTAAAGCAGCTTGTAAAAGCAAAGCTCTTGCCACTTGTATTATATGTCTATGTCTCCGTTCAACAGACCCATTCTGTTGAGGAGTATAGGAACAAGAAGTCTGATGTATAATCCCATTTTCATTAAAAATAGTTTGACATGCATGATTTAAAAATTCAGTCCCATTATCAGTCCTTATTTTCTTAACCCCAACACCAAACTGATTCTTAACCATCTTAAGAAAATTATAAAGAATCATTGATACTTGAGCCTTATTTTGCATTAAGAAAGTCCAAATGGCTTTGCTATAATCATCTACAATAGTCAAGAAGTAATTGGCTCCAGTTAATGACTGCTGCCTATAAGGACCCCATACATCCATATGTAACAATTCAAACAAATTGAGTGCTCTAGAATTACTGGAAGCAAAAGGTAGTCTGGTTTGTTTAGATCTAACACAAACATCACACAATATAGATTCCGTATCAAACTTAGTTGCATTTATAAGCTTCAATTGTTTCATTACATTTGCTCTAGGATGTCCCAACCTCTGATGAAACAATTGGGTTTTATTCTTAATAGCTACATTAACAGAGTCTATACGAAAAGAATGCATAAAATTCTGTATCATTTCAGCTGTGAATGAACTTTTATCTATTATGTATAATCCTCCAATTACTCTCCCAATTGCCACTATCAAGCTAGTCCTCAGGTCCTGTAAGGTACAAAAATCAGTATAAAAATGAATACTGACAGAGTTGAATCTCAGTAACTTATGCACTGACAATAGATTGTATTTGAAAGATGGAACATATAAGGCATGTTTCAAGTTTATAGTTTCTGTCAAGTTTATACTGCTAGCTTTAGAAATTATCTTGAAAGATCCATCAGGTAAATGAATGGAGTGAGGTTGATGGGTAGGTTTAATGTCTGTAAACAAGGATAAATTGGAACAAATGTGATTACTAGCCCCTGTATCTAAAATCCAGTATGGGTTAGGCAAATTCAACTTACTATTGACAAGATTACCTGCAAAGTGTTGCAGTTGAGCAAAATTGACCCCTTCAGGCTCAATGATATTCTTTCCCTTCAATATTCTGCTAACCTCTTGCTGAATTAGTTCCTTCATGTTGCCAAACATATCAATCTGTTGTTTGTCATTAAACAAACCTCTACCACCTTCAACATCATCCACCGGAGATTCCACCATGTTCACTCTTCCTTTTGATGCTTCAGCCTTTCTTTTCAATTTAAGTTCTTTATACCACTCTGGATAACCATGAAGCTTAAAACACCCATCCCTCATGTGTCCATCTACATTACAATAGTTATAATGCTTATCTTCTTTCTTGCCAAAATCCTTTTTCTTAAATTTTCCAGATCCAAAATCACTCCTTCCATTTTTATTTGTTGTCAACATAGCGCTACATTCAATATTCTCTGTAATATTCAGAGTAATCTGTTTCTGTTTTTCAATATTCAATATCATCGAATATACTTTGTCAACATTAGGCACTGGATCAAGCATCAAGATCTGATGTTTAACATGATCATACGTCTCATTAAGTCCCATAAGAAACTGTATTACCTTGTCTGCTTCATTAGTTTCCTCTATCTTCTTCAAAGATCCACACGTGCAACCACAACTACATTGAGGAATTGGCATGACACAAGCCAGCTCATCCCACAACCTACTCATCTTGGTAAAATACATAGATGCAATATCATTACCTTGTACCATTGAAGCCATTTCCCTTTTCACCTGGTATCTTTGAGGAAGATGAGCTTCACCAAAACGTTTTTCTAACGTATCCCACAAAATCTTTGCTGAGGTGGAATAAACGAAATTCTCGTGTAAATCCCTAGACAACGCATTAAGAATCTAAGAAATTACCATCGCATTTGAGCTATACCAATCATCATACTCATTTGAGTTTGCATCTGGTTCCTTCGCTTTGCCAGTAATAAAACCTAGCTTCTTCTTTGCAGCCAAAGCAATCTTCATAGCTCTGCTCCACGTTTGATAATTTGTTCCAGTGAGAACCGCTGAAACAATCGTAGAACTAGGATTTTCAGAAGCCATTCCTTGATTTCCAATCATCATGAAATCACGAACGGAAGATTCGAAACCAGCGAGGACCAAAAAAAAAAATTTGTTCAACAAGAACAGAGTAAGAAGAAGAAGAAAAATAACTGCAATGGATCTAATCCCGGTGCTCTGATACCATGTTCAGAATGAAAAAATATCTCTATTCATTCAATATGTAAAAGTTAAGTACAGACTCCTATATATATTAAGAGAGGGAGTAAAAGACAAAAGAAAAAACTAATTAACCAACTACTGCTAACAAACTAACTAAAACACTGGTAACAAATTAACTAAGTAGCTAACAGACTAGCTAACAGACTAGCTAATTAACCACATAAATAATTCTTCAGAATATCTAGGTTGATTGCATTCATGATAATTGAATTTATATTTTAATAACGACTCTATTAAAAAAAATTATTTCACTAAAATATTTTAATTTTTAAAACATTACCATTAAAATAATTTTTACCTGAAAATCATGAATCCAGTACCAAAGCATTAATATGGCAAGCTACATCAATTTAAAATATTCACGTGGCATATTCTATAAGGTTACATGTGGCAATTTTAAATTTTTTTTGAGCTAACTCGATTTGCCAAGTCAATATTCTGGAATTGAATTTATAATTTTTCAGTCAAAATGACTTTAATTAATGGCAATATTTTAAAAATTTAGCAATTTTTATGAAAGAAAAAAAATTCTAATCGAATCGTTATTATAGTATAAATTCAGTGAACATAAATAAAATTAACCTTAAATATAATAGTTGAAATCTTATTAAGCCATGGCCTTTAAAATCAAGATATTTATTATGGACTGCACGGAAAATCTCTAACTTTATAAGCATAAACACAAGGAGAAACAAAATATGTTCTCTCATAGTCTCATATATATATTTTGAGACAATAAGATTTCAATTAAAATTGAAATTTATAATTTTATCTAGATATTATTATCAGTAATTTAAAAGTCGGATTTCTTTTCCATTTTTCTTAACCATCTTAATATACAATACATATAGACTTTGTATGGTAGTGGTTTGGGAGGCCGGTGCTTGACGTACTTACATTAGGCCCCCTATACACAAAAAGCTGTATAAAGAAAATTTTTTATTTTATGTTTTTATTTTATAATCTAAAAAAAGCAACATGCCAACTACCCTAACTATATTATATATAACATCTCATAAAAAAAAAATATATGTGTATATAAAAAGAAAACAAAAAGAAGGAAACAAACAAAGACATTAAAAACCCTCATGTCGAATTGTCATGCTCGTATAGCTCGTTTGTGACGGATCAACAGTCAATTACTCACCGACATGATGTGGCAGCTGTGCATAATCGAAACTTGCAATTCTGCCTACATTACACATGTATTATGTATATATCTATATATCTTCCAACGAATTTTTATAATTTAATTTTACTAACTCTAATTTTCGTTTAAATTCATAAATATTTATTATGCATGTATTGAGTGTATAATTCTGGCCAAAACTAACTATGAAAATCACAATAAATTTCTGTTAGCATTTCAGTTTGGCGCACAAACTCACATGTGGACAGATATATCACCAAGTAATATATGATATACGCCATGCTAAATTGACACTTAGAATAATTACTAAATTGAGATGACATATCAGACTAACACATCGCACGTATGGCTTGATTATCGAAGGTATAGCAAAGTGGAGGTTGAAGGGGCTTTTTTTTTATTTCAAAAAAATCCTTATAATTTTATGTTAATTTTTGGTTAATTTCAAAATTGGCCATTGTAATTTATTATTTGGCCCCTTCAAAATTTTGATCTTCCCTCATTTTTAAAATTTAATCCTCTTTAGTATATCCTGCATCCACCCCGTTAGTTAGTATATGCCTAGTTCAATCTAACGTTTCAATTTGACATACAAGACATATGACTGTTAAGAGATATATACCACATTCTATTCTTCTATTACTTTGTATTTATCTCTTACTCTGTTTTGTATTTATCATTCCTATCTTTTCTCACTTGTAGCTGTGTATAAATACTTCTCCTTGTAACAGTAAGATACATAGTGGAAATACAATTCTGATTCTTCAGATTTCACATGGTATCAGAGCTAACCTAGACCTCTCCATGTCCTCTACTTCCTCAAGCAATTCCACACCTGCAGATCCCTCATCACCAACAGCACACCTCCCTGTCATCACCTCCTCCACCGTGGTCACAAACATGACAAACAACTTACCCACTTCAAATTCCCAACCATTTTCCCAACCTTTTTCCACCAACCATGCTTTTACCATCAAACTAAACCGCACAAACTACATGACCTGGAAAACTCAATTCCTCCCTATTCTCCACTGTCATCAGCTCATGAGTCACATAGATGGAACTAGCCAAAAACCTTCTACCACTATTCCCTCTCCAACTGATTCTAATTCCTTTATCTCCAATCCATAATATGAATCCTGGTTTAAGAAGGATCAAACTCTGTTGACATGGCTCTTTGCCTCTCTAACTGAAGATGTTTTTACTTATGTTGTAGGTATTGAAACTGCTTATGATGCTTGGCAAGCCTTGGCGAATGCTTTTGGCTTTGTCTCTCAAAATCGCCAACTACAAATACACATAGAATTGCAGGAGCTCAAGAAAACGGACACTGGTGTTGCTGTCTACTTGCAACGTGCCAAAGCACTTGCTGATGAGCTTGCCTCTGCTGGCGCACCACTCTTAACGGCACAATTTAATGCAATAATATTCCGCAACCTTGGACCTGAGTATCATTCTATTATCACCACACTTGCTCTACAATCTCCACCAGTCTCCTTTTATCAGTTGTATGGTCATCTAGTTGCACATGAAGTACTGTTGAAGAGTTTTCAGGAGTCTCCATCCGCCCTCCTTGCACAAGGTCCATCAACACCAATTTCGCCTACTACGCTCAGCTCTAAAGGGCATAAATCATCCAATCAGCGTTGACAGCGTGGTCCATGCCAAATCTGTAACCTTCGTAATCACACGGCTGATCGCTGTAGACGCCGGTATGAACCAAACATACACGGTAATTCCAATTACAATTCTGGTTCTTTCTCATCTGGTGGTTCCCATGGAAGGCAGGCTAACATAGCCTGGACACAGAACCCTGCTCAATCATCTCCTGCATTTTATTCTCCTCCTCCATTGGCTCCTATTCCTGCTCGCCCTTGGTATCCTGATACAGGAGCAACTCACCATATGACTCTCGATCCCACTCAACTCCAAACCATGGTACCTTTCTATGGACAAGACACTATAAGGGTAGGTAATGGTCTAGGTATACCCATCACTCACACTGGTACTTCCTCCTACTCTAAATTTCGCCTTAATGATGTTCTTCTTGTTCCTAAGCTTACTAAATCTCTCTTGTCTGTCCAAAAATTCACTAAAGATAATAGATGTTTTTTTGAATTTTGGCCCTCTCATTTTTTGATCAAGGATCAGGTGATGAAGGACATCCTCTTGAGAGGCCCGAGTGATGGAGGTTTGTACCTGCTGCCGTCTGAGATGAAGTAGGCATTCCTTGGGGAGTTGGTCTCGTTTGATACATGGCATGCTCGTTTGGGCCACTGTAATAACCGCACTACTTCACAAATTTTGCATTCTAGTTCTTTACCTTTTTCTCCTTCCAGTAATAAGTGTTCCTCTTGCCCCTTAGGTAAACTTTCCAAAAGTCATTTACCTCCAATTGTTCGGAGCAGTACTGCTCCTTTTGAGGTTATCCACTCTGATGTATGGGGTCCAGCCCCTGTTAATTCTTTCCTAAATCAAAAGTACTTTGTTCTTTTCATTGATGAGTTTACTAGATATACTTGGGTATACTGCATTAATTTCAAGAGTGATGTTTTTAATACATTTCTTGAATTTCAAGCACTGATTCATCGCCAATTTAATTGCACAATAAAACAATTTCATTCAGATTTTGGTGGTGAATTTCAGAAGCTATCAGCTCATTTTCGAAAATCAGGCATTACTCACTTCCTTGCTTGCCCTCACACTCATGAACAAAATGGTATTTCAGAACGAAAAATTCGACATATCATAGACACAACCCTCACTTTACTTGCTCATTCTAAAGTACCCTTGCGATTTTGGAATTATGCTGTTAACACAAGTGTTGATTTAATCAATTGCCTACCATCCCCTTCTCTTAACAATATATCTCCTTACTTCCGGTTGTTTAACAAAACTCCTGATTATACCCATTTAAAAATTTTTGGTTGTGCTATTTACCCTCTCCCTCGACCCTATAACAAAAATAAGTTTTCATTTCGCAGCCATCAGTGTGTCTTCTTGGGGAAATCCAAATTTCATTCGGGGTTTGTCTGCTTCCATCCATCAAATGAACGCATATATATTGCTAGGCATGTACAATTTGATGAGTCCTTATTTCCATTTGCCCAGCCATCTTCACGAGATCATCCTCCCACGCTGCCCTCTGCTTCTCCTTGGTTGACATGGCAGGTACCAATCTCGGTTACCACTGGTCTTCCATCAGGTATGCTCTCTCACTTTACTTCTGTACCCCCTTCACCATCCCCTACGACAACATCTACAACTAACACACCCTCAATCTCTACCTCAGATAAACCCACGCCTTCACCTCCTGTGTCCAAGATGCATCCAATGACACTCAGACCACCTGAATTACGTAAGCCTCCCAAATATTTAGCCCTCACTCACTCCCTCTCTACTACTGACTATCTCAACACAGAACCTCCATCTTATAAATTAGCACGGAAGTACCAAGTGTGGCGTGATGCTATGTCCAAAGAAATTCGGGCTTTATTGGAGACCAACACCTGGACCTTAGTGCCTCGACCATCTAACCAGAATATTATTGGGTGCAAGTGGCTGTTAAAATTAAGAGGAAAACTGATGGTTCTGTCGACAGATACAAGGCCCGGCTTGTGGCAAAGGGATACACACAAAAACCTGGAATTGACTATAAGGAAACATTCAGCCCAGTTGTAAAAGCCACTACCATCAGAATTATGTTAGCTCTTGCAGCGGCTCACAAATGGCCAATCCATCAACTGGATGTTTCAAATGCATTCCTCCATGGTCATTTATCAGAGATTGTTTACATGAGTCAACCACCAGGTTTTATAGATAATACACAACCTGATCATGTTTTTCTTCTACGCAAGTCTTTATATGGGCTCAAACAGGCCCCAAGAGAATGGTTTTCTAGGTTGTGAAATTTCCTGGCTACTAATGGTTTCTGTAAATCAAAGGCCGATAACTCTCTCTTTGTGCAGATAACTAATGACCATTCCATTTATGTTCTCTACTATGTTGATGATATCCTTGTAACAGGTACTGAAATGGCTGTGGTTCAGCATACCATTGCTCTTTTGGAGGCTGAATTCCCCATTAGAGACTTGGGGCGTGTGGCATATTTCTTGGGGATTGAGGTTGACCATTCTCCACATGGCCTTCTACTCCGCCAATCCAAGTATATTCAAGACCTGCTGGAACGAACCAACCTCCTTGAGGCGAAATCCTGTCTTACTCCCATGGCCACAGCTCCAAATTTGTCCAAATCAATGGGCACCCCTCTCTCTAATAGTTCGGAATACAGGCAGGTGGTTGGTTCTCTCCAATATCTCACCTTCACCAGACCAGACATTTCATTCTCAATCAACAAACTCTGTCAATTCATGCATGCTCCAACTGATATTCATTGGAAGGCTGTTAAAAGACTCCTGCGGTACCTTCAGGGCACTAGTAGATATGGGTTGCTGCTATCTTCTTCACCGGCCACTCAGTTACAAAGCTACTCGGATGCGGATTGGGGTGGATGCCCGGATGACCGACGGTCCACTGGTGGTTATGGTATTTTCTTGGGAAACAGCCTTGTATCATGGGGAGCCAAGAAGCAACCTACCATAGCGCGCTCAAGCACTGAAAGCGAATACAAGGCCCTAGCAAATACTGCTGCTGAATTATTGTGGATAAAGTCATTATTACAAGATATTGGTTACAGTTCCATGGGCAAAATCACTATGTGGTGTGATAATATTGGGGCTATATATCTTAGTCGAAATCCTGTGTTTCATGCGCGGACTAAACACATTGAATTGGACTATCACTTCGTTCGTGAATTGGTTGAGAATGGGACTGTCAACATTAGGTTTCTACCCACAGATGGTCAGGTGGCGGACATTTTTACCAAGCCGCTGGGTGCCACTCGCTTCCTTCAACTTCGAACCTACCTTCATGTGCAAGACACCCATCGTCTTGAAGGGGGGTGTTAAGAGATATATACCACATTCCATTCTTCTATTACTTTGTATTTATCTCTTACTCTGTTTTGTATTTATCATTCCTATCTTTTCTCACTTGTAGCTATGTATAAATACTTCTCCTTGTAACAGTAAGATACATAGTGGAAATACAATTCTGATTCTTCAGATTTCACAATGACTTTTATTGATAATGCAAATCTGAAGTGTCAACTTATATTCTGAAGTGCTAACTTAAATTTCGGCTAGTCGTTCATGATAATTTTTTAAAATAAATTTATTTTTGTATTAAATTTTTTTATTATTATTAATTCATTAAAAATTCAATAAGTATGATTGAAATTAAAGGGTATATCCTCTAATGTTGACGAAAATTGAAAAATTAGAGAAATCCCAGTCAAATGTTATTTGGTATTAAATAATTACATGTAGATGGACAGGTAAAAGACATATAAATTCAAATAGTAGTCTACGTTCATGCATCTAAACCAAATCACCGTTGACGACGTCCCATTTAATATGGCCTCAGCAAACGGTTTTAGGCCCACCTGTCGCTCTACACATTCCCCTAATTAATTCAGAATCCATGCCCTTCCTTCTGTCACGCTCACGCTATCAGTACTATTATATGTATATACTTTTATTCAATGTTTCCGACCAAAAAAAACTTTTATCAAAAAAAAAAATATATATATATATTTATATGTCGGAATTATTTGTCTACTTTTTTTCTTTTCAAAACAGTATCAGATAAAAAATGGATGAAATTAAAAATTTAGGAATTTGAGGTTCAACCGTAATATTATTAAGATTGAACCGATCAAAAATAAAATCATGTAGAATATAAACTTTAATATATTTTATATTATAATTTTTATAATAAAATTTTCAAAATACTAATAGCTATAATTATAGTTTAAATAATGGTAAAATTAATGTATTTACTTTAATAATTTATTTTTAATATTTTTATTATATTCATTTTTTAAGGTCAATTGACTATTTAATATACAAAATTTTATTATTTTATTTTTATTGGGTTCAATTTCGGTAATACTACGATTGATCCATTAATCCGTAAATTTCTATTTTCATCGTTTTTCCGTTCGACATAATTCTGAAAATGATGGAAATATCAAAGTCATGATTTTCATAAGGAGAAAATATGCTAATATTGTCCTAATATTTGGGGCTAGGAGTACTTAAAAAAAAGCGAAACAGAGATTAATTTAGCGACCGGAAAAATTTAGTCACTAAATAACGACTAATTTGCGACTGAAAAAATGAGTTAGTTGTGAAGCCGGAATTTTTCAATTAGAATAGTAAATTAGCGACTAAATAGCGACTGAAATTTAAGTTAGTCGCTAAAAGTTGGCACGAAAAACACGCGCCTTTTTTAGCGACTAAATTAGTGATAGTTAAATTAGTTGCTAAATAATAGCGACTAAAATTTAGTCGCTAAATACAAACGAGAAAACTACGACTAAATAGCGATTGAAATGTTTGTCGCAATTTCTAATTGTATATTTAGCGACTGAAACAAATAATTATTTTCTAATTTATGAAAATGACCCTTATTGAATTATTATTTAGACTTGCACATACTGACGATTACTTTTGTTTACTTTGCAAGCCAATCAGATAAGCACCCCAAAAGTAACATTTGTTTGATCAAGTTATCTTACGGATCTGCACGACCCTCTTCAGTTCCTTGTTCTGGTTCTTCAGTTTGTATATAGATCTTTTTCTTGTTTCAGGTAAACTTTTTAATTTTATTTGTTTTATAAAAAAAACAATGATTTATGCCAGATATATAAGTAGATCTTGTAATTTTTATGTAAAAGTACAAGTAGATCTTGTGTTTCTTTGCAACATACAACTTAATTTATTTTGTTAGTAGATAGTAAAGAAATATATTCATATTGTGCAAAAAACTATATATGCCTCTTATGTTTAGCTTTAAAGTTTGATGTGTTTTTGTGGTTGTAACATCACTGATGCTTCCTAACATGTAGAGTTGTGTTTCTTCATAGATGTAGACATAAATAGTTGAGCAAGGAGAAAGTTTCCATCATATATCCTACATTAGCATGCAGCTGTATGTTGGTTAGTCTAACTAAGTTGATTTTTTTGGAAAGAAATAATGCAATGGGTAAATAGAATTTACTTTGTTTTTGATTGTTTGATGGTCAGAAAAGTACATGTAGAATGGAAAGGCTCTCTTTTTTCTTAACATGATAATTTGGTATTTAAGTTTCAAATCTTACGTAATATGACCCAATGAGAATAACGACTGCTACTAGGCTATGTTCTAATGTATAATGGGGAGACTAAACTTTTCCTTTTTTCTTATTTTGTTAAAATCGAAAAATTTAGGTTAAATGGAATCCTTAGATCGTAGTTGGATGTATAATCGATGGGATGCAAGTGGAATGACTAATTCCTCATTCGTATATAGAGTATAGAATTTTGTTAAATTTGCCATTTCTCATCCTGAAGAAATGAGTGGTGATCAAATTAGGTGTCCTTGCAAAAATTGTGTGAACCGAAAGTTCCATGATGTGGAAACTGTTATGAATCACCTCTTCCGTAAGGGATTTGTTCGGGATTATTTCATTTGGAATTGCCATAGGGAGACACACATTACACCTAACGAGTCAAATTGGAATCCATTTTTGAATGAATCATTGGATGGTGTAGAGGTAAGAAATCCATATCAGCAAATGGTACTTGATGCGGCTGGGCCTAATTTTAATCTCGACACCCATTGGCTACAATTTATGCCAGAAGATCAAACCACTTATAATCATGAACAAAGCTCTCTGTCAAATCCTAACCAACCCAGGCCATCAAATTTTTATGCAAATTCTATGGATGAGGCACCAAATCCACAATGTCAAAAATTTTATGATCTTCTTGAATCTGATAATTCGAATTTGTATCTCGGTTGTGATAACCATTCTCAGCTTTCTGTAGTTGCATGGATTTTGTATGCCAAATCCGAATTTAATCTGCCAGAGAGGTTTTACGATGCAAATATCTAACTCTTTAAGAAAGTTTTGCTTGAAGGCAACATATTGCTAGATAATTTTTACCAAATAAAAAATCTTGTTAGAAGCTTAGGATTTTCAGTACAAAAAATTGATTGTTGCAATGAGGAATGCATGTTGTATTGGCATGAAGATAAAAACTTGACATATTGTAAGTTTTGTAATCACCAAAGATTTAAAATGCGTGTTGGATCTCATAAGCACAGATTGAAAGCATATAAAAAGATGTATTACTTTTCACTAATACCTAGGCTGCAACGATTGTATCAGTCAAAAGCGACAGCAATACATATGAGATGGCATCATAATCATGTCCAAAATGATGGGGTTATGTAGCATCCTTCTGACTCTCTAGCTTGGAATTATTTCAATGAAACTCATCATTCATTTGCTGCTGAGACTAGAAATGTAAGATTGGGGTTATGCATAAACGGTTTTCAGCCATTCGGACAATATAGGAGGAAATACTCGTCATGGCCTGTAATTGTCACGCCTTACAATCTACCACCTTGAATGTGTATGAAAGAGCCTTATATATCTCTAACTATTATTGTACCTGGCCCTAAGAATCCAAAATAAAAAATTGATGTCTACCTGCAACCCTTGATTCATGACTTGAACGAATTGTGGAATAGTAGGGTGTCAACATATGATATGTCAACCAAGCAAAACTTTCTAATGCAAGCTGCATTTATGTGGATAATCAATGACTTTTCAGCATATTCCATGATGTCAGGTTGGAGTAGATTTGAGAAATATGATGCCTTTATTGCATGAAACATACACAATTATTTAGACTAAAGAGTGGTGGAAAACAAAATGGTTTGACAATCACAGAAAATTTCTCCCTCCTGATCACCCATTTAAGAGAAACAGAAGGAACTTCAGAATTGGGTATGTTGAAACAAGGCCACCGCCACTAATTAGAGCTGGGGAAGAAATTCTGCAAGAAATTAATCAGTGGGGTCTAGTCAAAGTAACTGAGCTTGATGCAGACGAGATTAATGAGATCATATGTCAGTATTGTAGTTGGAGGAAACGAAGCATATTTTGGAATTTGCCTTATTGGGAAACAAACAAAATTTCGACACAACCTTGATGTCATGCATATTGAAAAAAAAATGTGTTCAATAATGTGATTAACACAATTTTAAATGTTGAAGGCAAAACCAAAGATAATGCAAAAGCACGTTCAAATTTAGAGAAATATTGTTGTCGGCCAGAGTTGGCAATGGATCCAATTAGTGGCAAATATCCAAAAGCATGTTACACAATGGATAAAAAATCAAAAAAGAAATTGTTTGAGTAATTGAAAGAACTTAAGTTTCCAGATGGATATGTTTGAAAATTAGGTCGTTGTGTTGACATGACAAAGCTCAAATTATATGGCATGAAAAGTCATGATTGCCATATATTTATGCAACGATTGATTCCGGTTGCCTTCCGTGAGTTATTACCTGAAAATGTGTGGTAGGTCCTTACAGAGTTAAGCTTATTTTTTAAGGATTTGACATTCAGTACTCTCTGTGTTGAAGACATCGAGGCCTTGGAATCAAACATCCCACAAATCATTTGCAAGCTCAAAAAGATATTTCCTCCATCTTTCTTTGACTCAATGGAGCACATAATGATACACTTACCATATGAAGCAAGGGTTGCTGGCCCTGTACAATATCGATGAATGTATCCATTTGAGAGGTAAATATTAATAAATCTGAACATTATGTTAGTAAAAATTTTGTGTACGAAGTCCTGTTTAAATTAATTATCTATATCCGCCATATGCAAGTTCCTTCGAACAATAAAAAAAAAAATTGGTAACAAATAAACAGTAGAGGCATCTATTTGCAATGCATACTTACTCTCGGAATCATCTAATTATTTCTCGCATTACTTTGAACCTCATGTCAGTACTAGACAATGACGTCCACCTCGTAATGATGATGGAGATTTGTGATGCGCGCCGAACCTAGCAAAGGCCCTCTTTGGGAGACCCGCTTTTAGGCCTCGAGGGATTGGTTCGCGTCTTTTGATCTTGGGCAACATGAGACATTTTGGAATTCCTTACCCAATAGAATATTGAAAAGTTTATCTAATCCCATGAAGCCTTTAGGCACCTTTGATGTATTTGGAGTCGCCACCCAATTTACAAGAAATTGGGAAAGAACATCTAGCCTTTATGATCTAAACCAGAGAAGGTATTCGGAATTTCACTCTTATTTATGCCTTGGTTAAATATAAGGGAGTTTTTAGATTTGAAAATTCTATCTCTCTCCTCACCCGATTAGTGCAATTTATTGAAAGCGCATTTCAAACATCAAGAAAGCGATAAAATGAAATCTATAAAAAAAAAGCGGTAAACACGCAAATACGCTATTTACAAAGAAGAAATTGGGACAAATACAATTCCCCAAATGAAAAGAAAACCTGAATAAAATTTAAAATGAAAATCGGGACAGAATACAATCCCCAAGTGAAAGAAAATAAAATTGCCCCAAAAATAATTAATTACAAGGGCCCACAAGATATATGAACATAAATTTAAAACAGACAAAATAAAATAACACATAGAAAATGACATACATAAATCGGGATATTTATTCGATTTAGGAACATTGGTTCCCTCATTCTTATTTGAAGAGGGATCGAAGAGTTATTTTGACCATTGGGTTGAAAACCGGAATGAGTGATCCCATTTTTAGAAAATTTAACTCTTCGTTTTAATTCGTGATATTTTTAATTCATTGGCTAAAATTTAGGGCATTAGTCCCAATTTATTAATAAAAATCTTAATTTTGTCGTACAAAATATTTTTGTGATTTTTTTATTTAGCACGCGTATAAAATAAACTTATTTTATTTACAAACAAAATACAATCACATAAATAGGGATAGAAAATGTCTCACCCAAGTGATATAAACTCCTACGTGGCGCGAGAAATTTGGTCACGATAAATACTCAAACAAATAAGTACGACATTTTTGCCCCAATAAAAAAAATCGCAAAAAAAATATTAGCAATAATTCCAAAATCAAGTAAATAAAGGAAATCTAATATAAATTAATACACCAATAAAATGTAGAATAAGTTAAATCGAACACATTATTTTAATATATTAACATCACACATAAAATAAAAAATCATGCAAGGTATGCTAATAATAATAACCATAGCTAAATCATGAAATAACACCATGCAAAATATAATGAAAATAATGAAAATAATAACAATAATAATACCAATAACAACAACAAAAATAATAATAATAATAATAATAATAATAATAATAATAATAATAATAATAATAATGATAATGATATTAATGATGATGATAAATGATGATAGCAACAATAAATAATAATAATAATAATAATATACTAACAACATATATAATAATGATAGTAACAATAAATAATAATTATAATAATAATAATCTAGTAAAATCATATGAATAGACAAGAGGGAGGTAATTAAACATGTAATATGAGACAATAATATTTAAGCATAAAAAATAACAAGAAATAATTCTAAAGGAGAAAATCATGCAAATCTTATTTTTCATTTCCAAGCATCACATATATTTATCCATTTTCATGGCAAAAACAAAATAAAAATTGAAAACTCGTGCTAAAAAAATAGATCTTAACTTAAAAACACATATTTATCAATGCAAGAAAAAAGTAAATAAACTAGCATACATAAAATGAAATGAGATAAAAAATGGATCAAAGAATTTTTACCCTCAGAATTAAGTAATATGAAAGCAAGATATCTCGATCTATTCTGCTTGTCAAGATTCGAGAGTAAACTCGAATAAATGTTCAAGAAAATCTTGAGTTTATGTCTCAAATAACTCAAGAACACTAAAATTAAAAAATGATTTGATTTTTTTTTTTGTGTTTGCTATTTGATGAGAAAACTCAAGTTAAGAAAATTAATTTTCCTTTCTCAAAGTTTTCAAGTTCAATAAAAAAATTTAGATATAAAAAAAACTAGAATGGAATTAAAGAAGAAAATTTTTAGATTTAAGAAGAGAAAAATTAAGAAGATTAAAGAAAATGATTTTAAATTTTTGAGAAAAAAAAAAAGATGAACTCCAAGAATAAGAAATTCATTGTTTTTCCAGCAAAATACCCTCTCTTCCTTCAAGAACACCTCCCCCAAAATGCCTTAGAAAAGATCAATTCTCTTAGAGATTTTTTTTTACCAAAAAATCAATATTTTCCTTTTTGTTTTCTCCCACCAAATGAAAAACTCTTTCGTCAAAAACTCATTCTCTGCCCCAATTTAGTCCACTTTCAGCTTTTTTCCATTTCTCTCTTCCCCAATTTCAATAAAAAACACTCAAAAATTTAAAATAAAATCCTAAAAGTCAAATATTTACAATTAATGTTTTTATTTATTTTTAATTATTTTTTGACTTTTAACACTCACCCAATTTGACTAATATTTGTCAAATTTTAACAAAATCTGAAAAAATTCCAAGAAAAAAAATCATTTTTTACCCTAAAAATATGAAAAAATTGATTTTCGATGGAAAATGGCAAAAATCGGCGAGACTGGGTAGGATGGGCGAGAAATCTTGCCGATCGGGGGGGAACCCCGCGCGGATGGGCGAGAAATCTCGCCGATTGGGCGAGATGTGCGCGCTCCGCGTCCGCGGGGCAGCGTGCGCATACAGCCTTGCGCGCTGGGCGCACGGCAGCGAGCGGCCGCCGAAATTTTTTTTTTAAATTTTTTTTTCCAGAAAATATAATAAAATAAAATGCAAAATATGGATGAAAAATAAATATGCAAATAAAGATAAAAATAAGAATAAGAATAAATATTTTAAAATAATTGTGAGACAAATAGAAGAATTTGACAAAGAGATGATCAATTCATTTTTTCTCGCTTATGAATTAGCCTTTATTTTCATCATTGGATAATCCTAATCTTGGACCGTCTCGGGACCCGACGTCTACAAGATTGTTGAGAAAACATTAGTGAAAATTTAATAATTTTCACTTACCCAGGCCGAACATGCTAAAAAATTCATGACAGAGCATTAACATCAGAGGAGTATCAGGCAGCTCATACTTATATTCTACTAAATTGCGAGGAGGTTTCTCCATTCTTGAGGTATAGAATACTTACAAATTTGATTAAGTTGAGATATATACAAGGATTTCTCCAAAATGATTAATTTTTTTTTAATTCATTGTAATGAAGTATATATTGCGAGAACTTATGTGAGGAGCATCTTGATCTTACACCAAGTCAAATTGATGCAAATATTGATAACTACTTTGCAGACTAGTTCGAATTATATGTAAGGCCATCACAATTTCCATATATTACACATAAATATCATTTAAGATTGGATTGATGATAACTTCAGTATGTTTTATTGAAAATTAGGTCCGCTATAATGAAATTGACAATGAATACCTCTGTAATTTTTCACAAAAACCATTACGGAGAGTGAAGTATTACTCGATCTACTTTGTCAATGGATACAAATTTCACACAAAAAGTCATGATTTTGGAAGATGTTCAATGAACAGTAGAGTTTGTGTAAAACGGTCCAACTCAGGTGATAATGTTGGTGATTACTATGGATGAATTAAAGAGATCATAGAGATAGAGTACCCATCATTACCAATAAAGCGGATAGTATTATTCAAGTGTCATTGGTTTGATCCCACTTTAGACATTGGTCTTAAGATACACAGCCAATATAGAATGGTTGATGTAAACCAGCATTGTCGTTTCAACAAATATGAACCATTTATCCTAACAATGCAAGCAACTCAAGTGTATTATGCAAGATATCCTGCTTTGAGATTAGATAGAGCTAATTGGTTAGCTGTATTTTCGATAAAACCAAGGGACTTCATTATGACATCAGATGTTAGAGATGACACTGCTACTACATATTCTAATGCATTCCAAGTTGATGAAGTTATTGTGCATGATATAACAATGGATGCTTGTAATGAAGATGATATTGACTTGCGTGACCCAGCCGGAGTGGTCACTGAACTTGGTAACAGTGATGAAGTTGTTCAAGAACGTGAAGTGGACGAGGAAGAAGAAGAATTTTTTGATTATGATAGCAATGAGGACGACAAAGAGGAATTTCAAAATTCATCAGATAGTGACGAATTGATTGTTAGTAATGTTTAAAGAATCATGTATTAACTTGTTAAACTTTTTTATTATATTTAATATTTGGAAAAAAAGATTGATGTTATATATAATGCTCTTATAAAATTATAAGTTATATATGTTAAACACATACATGTATAGTTTACCATTGTTTAGGTATGGGTCGTGGTAGAGGACAAGGGATTACTGGTTGGGGACGTCGGGGGAGGACGATCTGGAGTGGATTCAACAAGTCCACCTTTTGGAAATATGCCAGATATCCCTGGAGACCCTACACCCGCGAATGCACCATCGCCTCATGTGATATTTATGCCATCTGCATCGACTCCTACTCCACACACAACCAACAACAGTACATCGACTACATGTGAAGTTAGTAGTGAAAATATTAGTAGATTGTACATCACAGTGAACCAAAGGGGCATGTGAGTATTCATCCATATAAATTGTGAATAAGTTATAAAAATATGTTTAACCCCATTGCTTTTATATAATATATTTTGCAGGTTGGAACCTTCCTCCCAATGCTCTAGGATTATAATTAGCAGCTTTCATCAGCGGATAGACATTAATGGAGTTAGTTGAAAAGAGGTTTATAGAGAAATCAAGGAGCTTTATTGGGGGGAATTCAAGGTACATCTATATATTTATTTCAAATTTAATGGTTATTTTTAATTATAAATTTTAGTATTCAAATTATATTAAATTAATGTATGATTATAATTACTAATAAACTACTTGTAATATAAATGCAGAAAAGGTGCCATTGGGATGCTGAAGTTAATGGTCTTGTTAGGACAGGTTGGGAAATAAAGGCTGCATAGAGGTATAAGGATTATGTGTATCATATAAAGGTGGCCAAGCAAAAGCCTAAAAACTTTCCAGAATCTGCATGGATTAGGTGGAATCAGATTTTTAATCTTCCTCCACGCATTCAAGTTTCTACTCGGAAAAAAATCAATCGTTATGGAGGATTTGAAGATAAAGCTCCTGGATCATATACCGGTGGTACAATTTCTATTGGCGAGCATATCTCGCGATTGATAAGTACTTTAATTATAAGACACATTTTGCTTTTATATTAGTGACTGCTAATTTTAATAATGTTTGGCCAAGGGATATGTTCATTTCAGTACTTTGAAACTGTTTGCCTTTTGAGTTTGGATTATATATACCGCACATGCAATTTTTTTTTATTTATATAGAACCAATCAACTATTGAATTTGATAGACATGCGAATTGCTTGACAATGTGTTGATTGATATATGTAGAGGAGGATGAAAAAATTGTGTTGGAGTTATTGAGGATATTGGAGTACATTTGTTATTTTTAGAAGTGTAAAGTAGATTTTTCTTTACAGGAGGATGTCAATAATATGGGAAGATTCTGCCAAAATTTTTGAATGAGGATGTCAAGTGCATGTTTTAATAATGTAGGGAAAAATTTATCTTTTTTACTCTTATCCATTTTTTTTAACAACTACCTTCTACTACACATGATATAGGAGGAGTTTGGCCGGTCACCTACAATTCCCGAGGCCTATCTAAACATATATACCATAAATCATGATGGAAAGACTTATGTGGTGGATTGTAGCAGGGAGATGCATGTAAGTAACATATACTTCATTAGTTGATAATGTTTTCAGTTATTTAAATGGTAAATGGTTATAAAATATGTGTTGTTCTTATATTTACGTTTATTATATATTGTTGTCATTTTATAGGAGAGGTATGAACAATTTTGATGTGAGAGATCGCAAGATGAGTCATCCGTCGATGAGTCGGAGTTGTTTATTAAGGCTGTACGATGCAATAAATGGAAAACAATATACGGACTTGGCTCATATGTGCCTCCGGGTGTTTATCCATCCGGACCATCATGTGCTGCTGGTACAAGCACTGCCTCTCATTGTGGTGGTACCTGTTTGACAAAGGAAGATGTCGAGGGGATTGTCACACGAACTATTCGTTCGTTGCTTCCTCACCTGGCCACTCAGCCACCGGCCCATCAGCCTAATACCACTACTGCATCACCCGCACAAGATGATGATGTTGGCCCTTCAGGTGCACAAGATCTTTAACCGCATAATGATTCTCCTTTTGGTGGTCCCGGTTCTACCTCAAAATGACTTTACTAATCTTGTTTTGTATGATCTTATTATTAATACAATTTAATATTTAGGAAGATATTATGTGGGACGATAAGTTTATTTACTTTTCGAGTAATTTTAATAATATATACACTATGTAATAATATTAATTATATATGGTTTATATTATATGTTATAAATTTGATTATAATTTACATTTATATTAATATGAATGTCCATTTTTAAGTGTAGTGTACATAATAAATTATTTTATTATTTAATGATATGAAAATAAAATAATAAATAAAAAAATAAATTCATAAATTTAGCGACTATAATTTTCGTCGCTAAACAAAAAACAACATTACGATCAAATAGCGACAGGAAATAAATTAGCCACTAATTTTTAGCGACTGATAAATTCGTACGACTGTTTGTCGCAATTTTTAGCGACTAAAATGTCAGTTGCAATTTAAATGACACATTTGACGACCAAATTTAGGGGTTTATTAGCGACTGAATATTAATATTAGCGACTGTTTTTTAACTTAGTCGCTAGTTTGCTTGTGACGGCTGAAATTGCGACACTCAGTTGTCTTGTCGCTATATATAATTAGCGACTGAATTCTCTATTTTAGTGACTAAATCTTCCGTCGCTAAATGCCTATTTTTTTGTATTGGAGCTTATTTGTCCTAAAGCATTTTTTTTTATCCCAAAAATGCTCCAAATGCTATGTAAATGAAGAGGTAGCAAATTGGATGGGTTTGGGTTGGGTTATAAATTGGCGGATCATAAATGGATCAATATCTAAATTAGTTGGACGGGTATGGGTGGACCTATAGGTTTACTACATGTTGGCCAAGATGGGTCGCTTTATGGTTTAGATGGATCGAAACTCATTTAACCAATTTTTTTAATGAAAATATTTCCTGATATAATAACAGAATACTAAAAGAACTACTAAAAAAGGTTGGCTTAAATGGATTGGGTGATGCGGGTCAATTCGTTTGATCCATTTTTTTAATGAAAATAATTTTATATAATAAAGTGATATTAAAAAGTTGCAATAAAAAAAATATTGCCTTAGAGGGATCGCGTGTTTGCCCAAATGTGTCGAATGGTGGCTGAAATGGGCCAAAATGTGGATCAACCTATTTAATCAATTTTTTAACGAAAAATACTTTTCAATATGATAGCTAGGGGTGTGCAAATGGTCGGTTCGGTTCGATTTTGAACCGAACCAAACAAACCGAAAATCAAAATTTAGTATTTTTTAAAACCGAACCGCGGACCGAACTTATTTGAAACCGAAATTATTTCGGTCGGTTCGGTTCGGTCCAATCGATTCTCACACAAATATAAGCTTTTTTTTATTATTTTTAACTTATATGGATCCATAAATTAAATTAACTTATATTCAACAAAATAAAACCATTTAAAATAACTACAAGAAAAAAAAACATACATAAATTTTTCATATTATGTTTCTAATATATACTAAGAAAAAACATACATTAAAAATAAATACAACATAAATTCTAATTAATAATACATTCAATATCCTTTAATTAAAAAAATACATGTAAATAAATATAGCATAACTTCATATGCAATATTATGCATAACACAACAACAACTCCAATCAAGTCCTCTTAAACCTGCATTCCATACAAAAAAATAATGATTAAATAAATTCAACTAAACAGTCAAAACATAATATAAAATAATTGAAAAGTAAAAAAATATTTTACTGTATCAACAGTGGACTCCATATGTATTTTTTGAAAATCTGTAAATAAAAAAATAAATAAATATTTTTATAAGAACTAAGTTAAATAATTAAAACAAAGAACTAAGATTATATATATATATATATATATATATATATATATATATATATATATATATACCTGTCTCTATTTGGATCACATCATCTTCTTCAATTGCTCTTTCAAGTACATCTGATTCAAGAAGCCAATCTTGAGCACAAATAAGAGCTTGCACAATTTTAGGAGTCAATGAACTCCTAAATGCATCAAGCAGTCTTGCACCCGAGCTAAATATAGCTTCCGAAGGCACAGTAGAGATGGGGACAACCAATACATCACGAACTATCTTACTGAGAATAGGAAATCTAGGACTGTTTACTTTCCACCATTCTAAATTATCAAAACTCTTCTTATCATTATACTCAATTTGCTCACTCAAATACTTATCAATATCAGTTCTCTTACTCGAATTCCCACCTAACACTTCACTCTTGTATTCCGATTCAACAATTCTCTTCAACTTCTTAGTTTCATCAAATTGCATCAAAATGACGGAATCATCTTGTTCCATGGGCTCTCTATGGCTTGTTGAACTTGAATATTTTTCTTTGTATTCTTCATACAATCTATCCAACAAATCTTTAATTCGAAATACCATCAAATCACTATCTTGTCAGCCAAACATCCTTTTAAAAGCAAAGTTAAGCCATTGAAGCTTATATCGGGGATCCAAAACAACACCAAGATAAATTACATGGTTAACTTTTGATGGTTTTTCCTAATACTTATCATACTTCACTTTCATTTTTGTAGCCATCAATGACAACTGAAAGTCACTACTTTTTTTCCACTCTTCCAATAAACGATACATCATGTAAAGTTCATAAAAAAAAGTACTGCATGTCACATATTTAGAACCAAAAATTTTTAAAGTAAGCTCATAAAAATGGTTCAAAAAAGTGAGCATTCTTCTCACATTATCCCAATCACTTTTATCAGGCACACCCGACCACTCATTCACTCCTTGCAAATCAATTTTAAAGTACGGATCTACATCATCTAACCGCTTGAAAGCCTTTTCAAATTTTTGGGCTGTGTCTAACATAAGATAAGTGGAGTTCCACCTAGTTGGGACATCAAGAGACAACATCTGCTTACACTGAATTTTTTCATACTCACAACTTTCTTTGAACTTCCTAATTCTGCTACAAGATGACCTCACATAAAGCACAGCCGCCCTAACCCTTTTAACTGAATTCTCTATTTCTTTTAAACCATCTTGCACAATCAAATTTAATATATGAGCAACACATCTCATATGCAACCACTTTCCCCCCAAAATACTATGACCCCAATCATTAAATTTTTCCTGCAAATAATTTATGGCAAGCTCATTTGGAGCATGATTATCCACAATAATAGTGAAAACACGCTCAATTCCCTAATCATTCAAATATTTTTCAATTTTAATGCCTAACTCTCTACCTTTGTGACTAGATATAGGACAAAAGTTCAAGATCCTTTTACGCAATTTTCACTCATCATCAATCCAATGACATGTTAGACACATATAATTGATTTGTTGAATTGATGTCCAAGTGTCTGTAGTGAGGCAAATTCTTTGTTTTTTAATCTCAATATATTGCTTAAGTTTAGTTTTTTCATCAACATAAATCTGAAAACAATCTCTAGACATGGTGAATCTTGATGGCATCCTAAATTTGGGTTGCACAAGAGCCATATATTTCCTAAATGCTTTATTTTTCACAAAGCTTAAAGGTAATTCACTTGAAATCACTAATTCAACTAAAGCCTTTCTTATAGATTACTGATCAAATTTCCAATTAGCAAGACCCCCAACTTAATTGTCAACCCTAAAACTCAATTATGATTGTGTATCTTGTGTCTCAGAGCGTTTCTTACAAACACTAATGTGCTTTTTAAGTGCCGTTGTACCATTTTTCCTAGGATCACAAAAAAATTCTTTAAAGCAATAATTGCACTTGCCTTTTATATTGCCTTCTGCATTTGTGAATTTGCTAAAGTGATCCCAAACCTCCGATCTTGCTCTAATAGCTTTCATTTTTAAATTCTTAGATGTTGCCTCTGATTTCGTAGGTTGATTGGTATCGAACTGCGTTTGAAAAGGATCTTCAGTATTGGGAGTTTGTGTCTCACCTTGAGTGGTGGGAGTTTGAGTTTCATCTTGAATAGAAGCCTAAAATGAAAATAAAAATAAAAATAAGCAAGGATTTTAAAGCTAAAATTATTTAAATGTAAATTTTAATTAAAAATAACATATAAAATAACACTTTTAGGATTAGGCCGAACTAAATGTGCAATTTATAACTTAAAAATAAGTTAAAATAACATATAAAATAACACTTGTATAACAAAATATAAAATATATATAAAATTGGATTAGGCCGAACTAAATATGCAATTTATATGTAAAATGAAACTCATATGCATACATATATGCTGCCTCTCAAAGATTTGTCAAGACTTTTATAATCCAAAATGCTTCTATATATTCCAATTAGTGGAGTTGAAGCCAAACTTGAAAAGTAAACAGTTAAAATAAAACTCTTTAAGTGATGAGATGTTGCCACATTTTAGTTCTGATATGGTAGCATATAATTAATATATTTTTTATATTAAAGCAACCTTAGGTGCTTGTAGATGTAAAAATTGCTTGTTTTTGATATGACAACCTTAGGTTCGGTTTTGGTATATCCAATAAATGGAGAGCATCTAATAAAAATATTGAATATACAAATAGTAAGTAATTATTTATTTCAAAAAATTAGTTTAACAAAAATATTGGATATACAAATAATAAGTAATATGTTAATCTATTTTGCGACTTCAATTGATGACCACTCCACATTTTGATCTGATTTTAAAAATTTAATATATTTTCTCATTGATACTCATCCTCAGTTGCAACAATAATAAATATTTAGTAAAAATACTATAAGAATGCGCAAAATAACCTATATACACAAGTTTAAATAAATAAATGTATTTATTTTATCTTCAAATCTAAATAACCAACTGTAAGTGGTAATCAAAGCCTCTGCATTTTCAGGTAATATAGATGCTTTCCATTTATTGAGAATTCTTCCTCCCATACTAAGTGTTGACTTTGAAGCAACTGTAGTAATGAGAATTGTCATAATATCTTTAGCCATTATAGAAAAAATGGGATATTTTGCCTCATTGTCCTTCCACTAAGATAAAACACCAAATTGTGGAGTTCTACTGAGTCAAGGATCATTCAAATATATATCTAACTCGAATTTATCTCTAAACTATTGCCAAGACTATGAAATTTCTACATAAAAATTATTATAGAAGTTATACAATATAATGCAAGAATATAAATCTTTTATTCTAAAAAAAATAAAAATTAAGAATGAGGGATGCACTTTCGTGAGATCATCATCCAGACTTGGTCTCCTTTTTTTTATGCCTCTAAAATTGGATTATTAATTGCATATGATGCAAAAAAGATCATATAACTTATCCTTAATATATTTGCATTCATATTGAACCATAATCTCATCTACAAATAACTTTATATAAGAAAATGTTATAAAATCCAACTTATAATGAGGATCTAGAATAACAACAAATGAAAGAATAGCCTTATAGTAGTCCCAATACTTCTCAAACTTATCAAACATCATAGTAGTCATATCCTTAATACATTGATCTTCACTTTTTTTTTTCCTTCTAACAATAAGAGATGAATTCTCAAAATGATATAAAAGTACATATTTGATGTGGGATAATGAGTTCTTGAAAAAAGATCTGTAATATCTTGAAAAGGTTTCAATAAATTACATATTTTCTCGACTAAACTCCACTAATCATGAGTTAGATTCCAAATATATGTTGAGTCAATAATGGCCAAATGTGAAAAGGCCTTCCGATAAACAAGGGCTCTATCAAGCATCACATAGGTAGAATTCCACCTCATGGGACAATCCAATCACACTCCTTTAGAAAACTCAAGTCCTACTTGATCAACACATTCAACAAACTTAATTATCCTAGCTTCTGACCCATTCACATATTTTACCCCCTCTCTGATAGATATAATTAATTTGTCAATCAATTTCAAACCCTCTTGAATAATAAGATTAAGAATATGAGCTCCATAACACACATAAAAAAACTCACCATTATAATGCAAATAACCATGCAAACTAAGTTGATCTCTTAATAACTCTTACATGTTTTCATTATAGCTAAAGCTATACGCTCTTTGTATGCATCTTAGTCTATCTTGTACTTTAGTTCATCAAACGCAATATTAAATTTAAGACATACCTTTAGGTCATGACTTAAACTAGAAGCCTTATAGGTGGAATCAGCAATATATTCTTTCGAATAATACTTACACTTTTCTCTCGATTTTCCAATATTATACTGACTTGTTGGTATGAAATCGAACTCTTTCCATATAGAGGACATTTGTCGTTTTTTGAATGTGGTTTCTGCAAAAGTATCAATGCTCTCATCCACAATACCAACACTAGGATCCATTCTACAAACAACAACAAATAAAGAAAAATAAAAAAAAATAAGCAAAAGCATGATAACCAGCAAAAACTATTAGGGCAGATTAATAATAATAATAATAATAATAATAATAATAATAATGATAATAATAATAATAATAATAATAATAATAATAATAATAATAATAATAATAATAATAATAATAATAATAATTAAAAAGAGCAAAAGTATTAGATTTCGTAAATAAAGACTTGGAAATTTAACCAGTAACAGCTTTCATGGATAGGAAATTTGACCCAAAAATCACAAAAACGAATTTTTAGAAACTAATTTAAAAATTGTCGCATGATACAAATTTTAAAAACTACACCTTCCCTTTCTTGCCATCCTTTAGAAAATGGCAGCATACAAACTACTTGTTAAACATGGACAATGCTAATGACTGAAAAGTTTAGGCAAGTAAACTAATCATGGATATATATACATCTTTAAACAATAAACAATTTAAATGATATCTTGCACATTCACTTAGCATAGTGTAAGCACCGTGTCCCGAGGCAGCCCAGATCAGAGATTACCATGAAGAAAAACAATGCCAGGTTCCGAATAGATGGATAGAATTCAGAGATGTCGGTCTTTTGAGTTCACGAGAATTAAAGGTTTTTTTATTTGCGATAGAGAGAAGCGGAAAATTGGGGGAATTTTCACTTAAATTTTGAGTTTTCTTCCACAGATGGTCAGACCGTCGGTAGCAGGGGCATCCGTCTGTCATAGTGGCAACCCGTCTCACTTGTCACGAGGGACGGGCTGTCTATGAGTGTACCGACGGCCACGTGTCCAAACTAGCGAACACGTGTCCATTGGCATGTGCCCGTCGGTAGATCAGGCGCCCGTCGGTTAGCCTCCGACGCCCGTCGGTCGTATTTTTCTACAAATAGGAAAATTTTTACACTTTTGAGAGGTTGGAAAAATTTTCATTTACCCATTATAGAAGAATCCGATTTTCAACTCCAAAAAGGCTCAAAAAGTCTCTTTCTTTGGTTCTGTTTTCTTCTCGTGAAACGCGTAGGACCAAATCCAATCGAATTTTCATCCAAAAGATAAAATCTGAGGGTAAATATTCTGGACATGTGTTCTGTTTAATTCATTTAGTTATTCTTTCATTTTTTAACCTTGCTTGATTTTATTATTTATTATTCTCATAATTTTATGTTGATTTTTTTGTTAGTTTTGGACCCTCCTCTCACTAACATATTTATTATTTTGTGAAATGTCAATTCTTTGTTTTTTTTGGCGAGTTGAACTTTGAGACAACGGTCACTGTCCGCACCTTGGGAGAATCCCTTTTGGTTTAATTCTATAACTTTATCCTTTCATTTTGTTTATTTATTTCTTTATCCATAGTTTTCATTATGTATAGATTATTTTATCTCATACGAATAAAAATAAACAAACGTTTTATAGTAATTAATTGGAATTTTTTATCAAAGTCAAGGACCAATGTCCTATTTTTTATCCAATGAATTCATCACTAAAAATTATTTTCATAATAAATCAAAGTCAAGGACCAATGTCCTCATAATTAATTCCCCGGGTTTATGTATGGCTTGTACTTCTAAAATGGGAGTTGTATTCCGCTACTAGTATTATTGTATTTTATTTTAAATGTTATTCTTTATTCTGTTTATTAATGCTTTTGATGTGAATAAATGCGCCCTTAATTAAATTGCATCATGTGGAGAGAGAGCGAATTGATAAATTCAAAACTTAATTGTAAAATTAATCAAGGTAGAAATAGATGAGAAGTCCCATACCCATCTTTGGTATTTGGGCTCAACGAGGCGAGAGGTCTATCCGATCACTCATTGGATTAAGACCTCTAAGACCCCTCTTGCGTCCTGCCAAATGACTCAATAAATCCTAGGCTCCAAGGGAGAGAGGTTCATCCTCCAAGACCCCTTTTTGGTTGGCCTAAAATGGATACATGCGCTGTCTTAGGCTCTCCGTGGCGAGAGGAACTTTCTCAATATTTTATTGGGCGGCGACTCCATGACACCTCTTTGTTGCCCAAAATAGACGCACTTGCAATTCGTCGCAAGTTGTAAACGAACCTCACTTGCCCGATCGCCCTCAAGCGAGAGGTCAAGGGGCGCCCACGGGATTTGGCGCGCGTTACAGTGGCGACTCCACTGGGGACAATATTCGAGACTTCGATTTGAAAATACCTTGATTAAAATTTATAATTAAGTTTTAGTTTATAAATTCGCTTTCTCTCAAATTTGCATTGCATCTCATTAGAGCCTTAGATTATGTTAGTTTGATCCCTCTATCATCCCCGGTGCATTCCCGAAGCACGACCCTATGTTCACTCAATGTAGGGAAGTGTTAAGGATAACCACCAGCCCAAGTCTCGTACCATATGGTATATCAAATGGTAACCCGATCGGTCGTTACGCTCATGATGAGCTAGACCCGTTGGCAGTGACCATGCTTGGGTAGCCCTAAAGTATCATGACCCTTGACCAAAGCTCATGTAATGGCCATAGATACTTCCCTTAAGCGATATGAACCGTAATACCGTGCCTGCTGTATGGATCCTTATGTATGCGATGAGTCCAAATATCTTGTTTGGTTACCTAGCCAAAGGCTTTCATGCTCCGGTAGGGCCATGTCAATGTATTTGGATTGCCTAAATATGTAAAGATTATTTTCCATGCGCTTGTGCATTAGCATAGGAGCGTTATGCTGCCGATTTTTCGCCGCGCACCATGTGCCTCCATTGGGTTCCTTGTTGACCCATGAGCTAATCCCACCTAGGAAAGAGACCGCATGACCGCGTGTGTGGGGGAAATAAGGTTGGAAGGATCTATGTGCCTGCATGTGATTTATGGATGTTGCATATTATGATCATGCATTTCATTGCATTCATGCATCATTCTAACCCCTTTTACTTTCAGCCATTATAGATCTGCCTAGGTGGGCAAGAGGTCCCGGGGGACGGTTGATTCAGAATATTGTGCTTGAGCTACAAGAAAAGGGAAGCCTTTCAAAGATTCCTTCAGAAAGCTGTAGAACTACTTCAAAGATGCCGAATTCATCCAAAGGGAATAATGCCAAACGCGCAATGATTGTGGAAGAAGTGGGATGCCGGTTTGAGGATTTTGAGAAGCGCATGATGAATATGATGGCTGCTATGGCCCAGCGAATGGCCCCGCAGAATCCACCACCTCCTCCAGTAAGAAGCAATGAGACGGAAGAGGTCAAAGTGAATCCAACAGAAGAAAGCCACCCTCCACCGGTTCACATTAGAGCTACAACTTCGGGGGTTCAGAGAGGAAAGCAAGTTCTGGGTTTGGTTGAGGATTCAGATGAAGATCGTGAAGAGCACATGTCTCAGAAAGGAACGGCCCCCCATATCGAGGAGCGTGTATGGAAAAAGCTGGAAGAGAGATTTGAGGCAATGGCTAGGACTCTGACAAAAGGTCAAGGGATGAGCCCGGAAGATAAAGAGTTAGATGGAGATGACCCTATCCCAATGAACTTTAAGATGCCAGATGTTCCGAAGTTCGGTGGTACTTTTGATCCCGCAGCACATATTAAGCAGTACTCGTTAGTAATGAAGGGTACCACTTTGACAAGGAGACAGAAGGTCGAATATTTTTGTTTGAGCTTGACTGGTCCAGCGATGGATTGGTACCATGGTTTAGATCGCCGAGCTAAAGAGGATTGGGACTTATTGACGGAAGAATTCCTGAGGCAGTATGATTGCAGTACGAGGATGGAAGTGACCCTAAAGGACTTAGAGTTGCTGCAACAGAAGGCGGGTGAGTCCTTTCATGAATATTTGACCCGTTGGAGGAACTGAGTGATGGAGATAAAGAGGAAGCCCGACACTCAGGACCAGATTCGTCTATTCATTAAAAATGCGAGCCCATATCTGAGAGACTGATTGAAGATGAAAGGGTTGAGAGATTGGGAGTCCTTGAAGGATATAGCCATCGAGGCAGAAGGAGAGTATTTGGCTCGGAAAGCGAGTGGCGAGAATTATGCTAAGAAAGGGAGCCACCCTCAGGGGGCAAGTAGGCCGGCAGGTTCCAGTGGTAGAGTGAGGAACATAGTTGAGGTGTCAGCCGCTAATGCAACCACAAGGCATTTTTTGAATTTGGGTAAATCCTTATCATGGGTATTGAGGAGGTTGATGAAAGAAGGGAAATTGCAGCCGTTACCGCCTAGACCTGCCAGGACTCAGGGGATGCCGGGTCATAAAGATAATGAATATTGTGATTACCATCAGCATACGGGACATTTGACTGATAATTGCAAAACTTTGAGGTATGCCATTAAGGATTTAATCGATTCGAAGCAAATTACAGACCCTGAGAAGAGGGAGGGCCAGAAGAAAGCCGGGTATAATAATGTACCCCCGCCAGTGTTCATGATAGGGTCTAGCCTGCCGGAAGGGTTTGTTTTGAAAGAGTTATATGGAAGCAATGCAAACACTGTTATCACAAACCTCCATGAGGGAAGTGAAAAAGTGATGCCTGCTGCAGCAATTGATTGCTGGTCCACTAGTGAGAGTGGAAGTGATGATGAAAAGGGCGTTGAGTTTTCGGACCTGTGGGGTTCAGATGAGGAAGGATCAGAAAAGAAGAAAGGTAAGAAGAAAGTGGGAGCTGTAACTCGCAGTGGAAGGGTAGTACCGGAAGTAGCCAAACCTCAGGAGCCATTGGAAGGCCAAGAAGAAAGAGAGAAGGAGGGATCAGATAATGAAACAACTGCAGAAGACGCCAGCACAAATTTCTATTTGGGATCTCTTGAGGCAGTCCCCATCCCATAGGCAGAGATTGGTAGAGGCCTTATGCCAGACGACTGTGGCTACAACAATCTCGCCCACCGAGCTGTTGGAGGTAGTGAAAGGAGGGGCCGGAGAAGATGTGGTGTTTACAAACGCGGATCTGCCAGTAGAGGGTCGCAACCACAATCGTCCTTTGTATATTCGGGCTCAGGTCAACCAGAAGCACACATCTTACGTGATAGTGGATGATGGCTCATCAATTAATGTTTGCCCGCAGGTGGCAATGGCAGCTTTTGGCATAACGGAAGATATATTAGCTAAGTCTGATTTGACTATCACAGCATATGATAATTCTCGCATGCATGCTTCGGGAACTTTCAAAGCGATGGTCAGAACGGGGCCAATAGAAACTGAGGTGGAGTTTGTTGTTTTGCCTATCCCCGCCAATTTTTCAGTTTTGCTGGGAAGGCCGTGGTTTCATAAATTGGGAGGTGTTCCTTCTACGCTTCACCAAATGGTCAAGATACCACAGGAAGGGCAAGTGGTGACCATCAAGGCTGCGAGGGAGAATCAAGTGTCTGTACTTGAGATAGTGAGACAGCCTTTTAATGGGTTCCATGTGGCTGTGATCAATGAGGAGGAGTCGATAGATGGTAGCCCTCAGGTCTTAGCCATGATGAAGAAAATGTCCTTCCTTCCAAGGGCTGGGTTAGGAAAGAATTCCCAAGGATTGCCAGGAGTCATTGCTACTAAGGGTCAGAAAGATAGAAGAAGGCTAGGATATGAAGGTGGAATAAAGAGAGGGGCGAAGCCAACGAAGAAGATTCCTCATATTTGGGAAAGTTTTGTGCCTGCGGCAGCAGTCTGTGTTTACACCGGAGAAGCCGAACCTCAGTAGGTCAATGGAAAGTTTGTGCTAGGTTTTGAAGTTTTCAACGACGTCTATGATTGGGATGTTGGGATGATCAGGTCAGCTGAGGACTTTTGGGATGAGGAAGTTTTGACCAGCAAAGCTATCTGGGATAGAGAGGAGCCCGAGGAGGTTGTGACTGAGGCCATGGTAGCCGCTCACTTCAAGGGAAAAGCGAAGATAGAAGGAACAGTTAAAGAGGTGGACGAAGAACCTCCGTTCTACTCGACTGATGCAGGACTGTCGGCAAAAGAAGATCTGGTGAGGGAAGAGGAGGAAGTTGGTTTAGATTGTCTTTTCATTCCCGAACTTTTTGATGATGTAAATGACAGTTTTAATTTTATCAATAAAATGAATGATTTTGCTTACTTGTGTGATGTTTCTGACAATTTTGACATGCATAATCATGATCATATTCCATCTATATTTGATATTAATTCTACTGATGCAAATCCATTTAATCTTGGAACCTCGAAAAACCCGAAGAAAATTTTAATAGCATCAAATGTAACTCTTGAGGAAAGAGAAAAATTTGAGAGATTGTTAAAAAAATATGAAAAAGTCTTTGCCTGGACCTACGAAGACATGCCAGGGATCGATCAAAACATCGCAGAACATGCCATTCCGACATACCCAGACCATAAACCTGTGAAACAAAGGCTAAGAAGGCTCAGACCAAAATGGGCAGATAAAGTAAAAGAGGAGATTCGGTAACAGATCGAAGCCAAGTTTCTGATTGAGGTGCAGTATCCCACGTGGTTAGCCAATATTTTCCCTGTGGCCAAGAAGAATGGAAAGGTGAGAGTATGCGTGGATTACCGGGATTTGAACAAGGCCTGTCCAAAGGATGACTTCCTGCTACCCTATATTGATGTGCTGATAGACAATGCCGCCAATTGCGCGATGTATAGCTTTGGAGACGGTTATGCTGGTTACAATCAGATCCTCAACAAGATAATTGATCGGATCAAAACGGCTTTTATCACAGAGTGGGGAACATATGCTTACAGGGTGATGCCTTTTGGTTTGAAGAATGTAGGAGCTACCTACCAAAGGATGGCAACAAAGATTTTAAGTGACTTGATCCATAAAGAAGTGGAGGTATACGTGGATGATATGATGATCAAGTCAGCCACCAGGGAGAGCCATTTTGAAGCATTGGTAAAGTTCTTCACCAGAATAGATAAATACAACCTGAGGTTAAATCCTAAGAAGTGTATTTTCGGGGTCACATAAGGAAAGCTGTTGGGACATGTAGTCAGCCAGAGAGGGATTGAGATTGACCTGGACAAAGTGAAAGCCATCAGAGAAATGCCAGTGCCTCAGAAGGAGAAAGACGTGAGGAGTTTCTTGGGCAAATTACAGTATGTCAGTAGGTTCATTGCCAAGTTGACTTCGATATGTGAGCCGATCTTTAAGCTCCTTAAGAAGAATCAGCCTGTGATATGGAATGAAGATTGTCAAAAGGCTTTTAATACCATCAGAGAATACCTGTTGAATCCACCCGTGCTAAGGCCACCGCAGCCAAACAAGCCTTTGATTCTATATTTAGCCGTAGAAGATAGCTCTGTAGGTGCCATGATGGCTCAGGAGGATGAGTTCGGAGTGGAGTTTGCGATTTATTATCTCAGTAAAAAGTTCCTCGCCTATGAAATCAAATATGTGGAAGTGGAAAAAACTTGTCTCGCTGTCATTTGGGCATCTAAGAAGTTGAGGCATTACTTTCATTCTTATAAGGTTCAGGCGGTGGCAAAGCAGAATTCCCTAAGGTATTTGCAGGAAGCACCGTCATTGCTCGGGAAAATGGGAAGATGGTTGTTGTTATTGCAAGAGTTTGATGTAGAGTATATCACTCAGAAAACCATCAAGGGGTGTGCAGTGGCTGAATTTCTGGCAGAGCACCCGATTCAAGGAGACTCATGTGAGTTTACCTTCCCAGATGAGGACGTCGGGGAGATTGCGGTTCAGGGATGGCAGTTGCACTTTGATGGAGCCGTAAACAGCAAGGGAGCAGGAGTAGGAATCATTCTGACAACCCCAGAAAATGAAAAACTCCCTCTGGCCAAGAAGTTGAGGTTTAAGGCTACCAATAATGAGGCTGAATATGAAGCATGTGTGTTTGGATTGGAAGCACTGTTAGCCTTGGGGGAAAAGAACGTTGAGGTGTTCGGGGACTCTGCCCTGGTAATTAATCAAATTCGAGGCGAATGGGCTCTTAAAGAAGAAAGACTGATGCCTTATGTCAAGCACTTGAAGAATCTGGGCGATCAATTTGAAATGTGCGCGTTTCATTTTATCCCGAGGGACGAAAACCAGCTGGCTGACGCGTTCGCTACTTTAGTATCAATATGGGACAATCCGAAAGGGGTAGTCATGAGGCCGATTTCAATTTTTAGCTCGGATAGACCTAGTTTTGAGGCACAATCAGTAACAGAAATAGATGTGGCAGATGGGAAGCCGTGGTATTACGATATCATGAACTATCTAGAAAATGCGACCTTTCCAGAGGAAGCCACAGAGAAAGACCAGAGATTGATTCGCAGGTTGTCTACTCAATTTATATCCATAAATGGAGTGTTGTACAAATGACAGGCTGATGGGATACAACTGAGATGCTTGGGCGAAAAAGAGGCTAAGAAGATAATGGAAGAAACCCATGCCGGTGTCTGTGGAGCCTATATGAATGGCTTGATGCTAGCTAAGAAAATCATGAGGCAGGGATTTTACTGGCTCACTATGGACAATGATTGTTCGAAGTATGTGAAGAATTGCCAGCTGTACCAGCAGTACGCAGATTTGAGACACCTGCCTGTGTCAGAGTTACACAGTTTAACATTGCTGTGGCCATTTGCGGCTTGGGGGATTGATATTATTGGGGAGATCCGACCTACGGCCTCCAACGGGCACAGATATATTATAGTCGCGATTGACTATTTCACCAAGTGGGTGAAGCAGAGTCCTTCAGAAATGTAGATGCACGGGATATGGCAAAATTCATTGAGAGAAACTTGATTTGCAGATATGGCCTTCCGCATCACGTGGTATCCGATAACGGGGTTCAATTCATGGGAGAAATGAAGAAGTTGCTTCAGAAGTACGGTATCGAGCATCACAAATCGTCTCCATATTGCCCTCAGGCTAATGGTGCAGTCGAAGCCGCTAATAAGAATATCAAAAAGATTCTGGCTAAGATGGTGCAGAGTTATAAAGACTGGGCGGAGAAATTGCCTTTCATGCTTTGGGGTTATAGGACGACAGTCAGAATGTCTACGGGAGCTACGCGGTATTCCTTGTTGTATGGGATGGAAGCGATCATGCCAGTTGAAATAGAGCTTAAATCATTAAGGGTAGTTATGGAAGCTCAAATACCGAAAGCTGAGTAGGTACAGCATCGGTTGTTGCTTTTGAACACGCTGGATGAAGGTAGACTAAGAGCCTATTACCATAACCAGGCCTACCAGAGAAGACTTGCCAGGACGTTTGGGAAGAAGGTCAGAAAGCACCCAATAAAGGAGGGAGATTTGGTATTCAAACAAATGAGACCTGGTGCGCCAGACATCCGAGGGAAGTTCAGACCGACATGGGAAGGACCTTTTATCCTCAAGAAGTTGTTGTCGAAGGGAGCAGCGATTTTGGCGGACGGCGATGGCAATGAGTTCAAAGAGCCGGTCAACATTGACAGGCTGAAAAGGTTCCATGGCTAAGACCAAAATCAAAAGAAGAGAATAAATGCCCCGCGGGTCGAAAACCGAAAAAAGGCGGCCTTGCTAAAATTAGGCGCCTCGATAGGGTGAAAATCGAAAAACGACATCCTGTGCAAAAATTAGAGGCATGAGAGAAAATGTCCAATCGAGAAAACCCGAGAGGGCCGATTGGTAACAGGAGCCCGATGCTATTAATATTTGGTTTCATGAATTAATATGGTATACGCAGTTGAATTAGTGACAAATAGCGATCATGTATGCCGAAATTGCATGAAAATGTACACAATTTTGTGAAAAAATATAGAATTATTATTTTCATTCTCATCGTTTTCCAGTTCTGCTTTGAAAAGATACATATTGCTTGGAAAACATACAGATTTAAGCTAAACTACGTCCTACTGCTACTCTCGCCAGCCAAACGCTTGAGTTGTCGTGTTCTGTTGTCAGACTCTGGACTAAGTATCCATCTCTTATACTCACTGGTAGAAATCACAGAATGAGTCCCAAAAGAAGGCATGACAGTTTTCGCCGACAGGCGACCCCATAACTCGTGGTAGCGAGAAGCAAAAGCAGCAGAAAGATTCCCTCCTTGGAAGGATAAGGCGACTTTCACCACATCTTGAGTTACCCCGAGTTGACGAGCACACCGGGCAGCAACATAAAAAGTAGCTCGACGAATCCTGCATAGGGGAACGCATCCTGAAGGTCCGTCGATGACTGTGTGAGGTAAGGGAAGCCAAGCATGAGTGAAACTGATGCCCTCATCTGCTACTTCACTGAGTCTAGCAATGCCGTCGTCAGGAGTGGCAAATGAATATAGTCGTTGACGTGGGAGAAAATGCCTTGGCGAGTATTGAGGGATGACTCGAGGAGGAGGTTCCGACAGCAAGTTCAGCTTCTCCTGCAGCCAAATCTAAAAAAAAAAGAGAGAGAGAGAGAAAAAAAATAAAAGAAGAAAAGAAAACCCGCTGGAGTAAGTTGGGTTTACTTCAGGCAAAAGTTAGGCACTGGGTTGTGTGAAAATCCGAAAGGACGCACCTCCCGTTAAGAAAAGCTAGTGTGAAATCCATATGGGACGCACTACCTTTTAAAATAATGACGTACCTAGAGCAGTAAAGGGCTCCCAGTAGGTAAAGCAGCGGATCCAGAGCAGACAGAGTCCAAGCCCAGAATGGTCTCAGCTAAGATGAGGGGAAAAGGGTTCAGTCTATGATGAAAACCATCTAGAACCTTGAACAGGCGAAGATCACTAACCAAATCCTCTGAGGTTACGGACAAGAATCTCATCATGTAGAATAAAAATACAATGCTTGCTCGATATGTGGGGACGTCAGAGAATCTATCCAAAGCCTCAATCAGCGGTTCCAAGGAAAATGTAGAGTCTAGTGGGACTAGCCGAGCAGCTTCAGCGGGAGTTATGCCAAGAGAGAGAGAAATGTCCTGGGTTAGAATTAGACCACAGCTAGGAGTGCAGGGTAGAGCATTGGGAAGATACCATGCTCCAGTGATGACAGCGAATTCTTCAGGCAAGGGGCAGAGTTCCTGACAAGTAAATTTAAAGACGTGAAAGTGGGGGTTCCAGAAATGAACTGCAGATGAGAGGAGGTTATGGTCTATTTTGACCCTGTGTAGGAATTTCAGCCCGGACAGTGGGGTAAGAGCGCTATATTCCCAAGTGCGCGTATCGTCCAAAACGCGATACATCCTTTGAAAAGAGGGAGGAGTCATTTTTGAAAGTTGAAAATTGGAAAAAGCAAGCAAGAAATGATGAAGAAGTCGAAAGGCTCAAGAAAATGGTGGAATTTGAAGGAAAGCTCCACAGACAGCCTGCCCGTTCCTCGTCACAGACGGCACGCCCGTCCCTCGGTGACACCTGGCAGCATGCATGCATCATCATTACATTTGTCACGAGCATTTATTGTGCATTTAATGCGAAATCTGGAGCGATAGACGGGTAGCCCGTCGCTCGCTCCTGGAGATGCCTAGCCCGTCGATCACGAAAATTATATAAGGGGCTATAACCGACGGGGCAGCGATTTCTTTTCCTCTTCTCCTCTTTTTAACCGACGGTTTTTGCGATTTTTTGGTGTTTTCTCTCTTATTTCTTCACTTTTTTCCATTTTTATTTGCATTTTTGTGATCTTCGTGTTGCCGTGCATCTATCGGGGTTTTTCTTTTTATCCAGTTTCCGTTTTCTACATACTACAGGTTAGTAGATAATTTCTTTATTTATTTCTACTTCTAGTTTCTTCTTTTAGTTCTTTATAAAAACAACAAATAAGTTATAATGCCTAAATGCTGCTTGTTCTTTATTTAATTGTTATTATTATTATTATTATTATTATTATTATTATTATTATTATTATTATTATTATTTTCATATATATATACATTGCTTTAATAGTCATTTTTAATATGATTATTAGCCGGTTTTGCATAAATGTTAAATTGCACTGTTAACTAGATTAGGTGCACTCTTGACTAAATTAAAATTAATCGAATTTGAATCTTTTGGACAATACATGATGCTCAAATGAATTAGATATGACTTGCGGTTAGTGAGCATATGCCTAAAATAGGATTTTTTGCATGATTAGCTCTAAAACATTTGAAGATAAATGTTTGTGCTCTTGTTAGGGCCTGAGGCCTGTGCTTTTGTTTTTTTGTGTAAGAGGTTGGGAACACCCTTGCCGGGGTGCTGCCCAAATTTTAATTTTTTTACTTTATTTTATTGATTTAATTTGATTTTTTTCAATTTTTATGCCCGAAGGGACTTAAAATTTATCCCACGCTAATTTTCTCGCCTCCTTATACAAGGGGCTGGGACATGTCCCTGTCGGGATACAATTTGTTTTATAACTAATTACATTTTTTATTATTATTTATTATTATTTCAGGATGCCTCCTCGTCGACATGATCCGCAAGGTCAGCCTGAGCTGCAGGCTCCTGAGTGGATGAGCCCTGAGGCTCAAGAGAGATACAGAGCATTGGCTCAAGTGGAGTTCCAAGCCAGCCGCTTCGTCTCAAGGCCGTTCCTGGAAGCTTTAGGGATGGTAGATGAGGTTGATGCATTGATAGCCAGCACTGGATGGACGGAGTTTCTGTCAGATGCCTTCCCGACTTACCCTGAGGCGGTGCGATAGGTTTTGGCTACACTGCATTATGGAGGGTTCCAGAGATCAGACACAGAGCCTGGGGTGGTACAGTTTTGGTTCGATGGATATCACTTCAGCATCACCCGCCAGCATTTCGCAGAGGCTATGGGCCTTCCATTAGGTGATGGGATGATAGTTCCCCAGCGAGCGGTCCGACGTGACCATTGGGCTACCATAGCCCTACCAAGAGTGTTGTATGACCACGATACAGCGAAGAGTACTATGCTGATCTCACAGGTGCTCCGATATCTACACAGGGTGTTATCCAGCTCATACCTTGGGCGGGATAGAAACCCAGGGTCGCTCAATGCCGCAGAGATATGGAGCCTATGGGCTATGGTAGCGGGTGAGCGCCTCAACGTTAGCCATGAGATACTGGCTAACATGATGAGGGTTTCCAGAGGGACTACCCCGGTGGTGATCATTGGTGGAGTCATCGCTAGACTGCTACTGAGACTAGGAGTTGCTCCAGACAGGCTTAGGGATGCCTTGGACGAGAGTATGTATGTAGACGCTCCGGCAGCTATTCAGATGGGCATGATATCACCGCTGCAGGGACAGGCCGAGGCATATAGGCTTCGCACTATATATGAGACTAGACGCGCCTTTGGCCTCCCCTCTTTAGAACCTGAGCAGGATCAGCCCGGGGATGATGTGCCTCCTCAGCACCAGTTTCAGCAGGGTCAGCCTCCTCAGCACCAGTTCTAGGAGGGTCAGCCTCCCCAGCACCAGCATCAGGAGGTTTTGTCGCCGCGGCCACAGCCAAAGCAGGAGGAGCTCAGTACGCCCTCCGATTTTGAGATGAAGTTTACCATGGATGAGTTGTTAGTGACTCCTCCGGCGCCGAGGGCACAGACTCCCCCTCCATCTTCGAGAGTACAGCGGACTACTCCTCGATTTTCAGAGAGGTTTCATCCCTATGTCAGAGGAGACCCGGGGGCATCTACTTCTACAACTCCCCCACCAGAGCCGATGCCTAAGTCAGTTCCTCCTCCAGCAACATCACAACCGGACATATCAGAGATCATTACCTCCATGCTTGCGTCTTTTGAGCGTAGGCAAGAGGAGAGGGATAGGGCCCTCCTTGCTCAGGTTGGAGAGCAAAATAGAGCTATAATGGAGAGGTTTGAGCAGCAGCAGGGTGTGATCCAGGAGCAGGCCAGGGTCATAGATCGGTTGAGGCAGGAGCATACAGGGCTCCTTGAGCAGAGGACACAGCAGCAGGAGAGGCTGATGGATCAGTTGAGATAAGAGGTGAGGACCTCTCAGGATGAGACAGCCCAGGGGATAGATACGACGCTCCAGATGATGCAGGAGTCATTGGATGCCCTCAGATCCACGGTACAGGGAGTAGATGGAGCCGTCCATCCTATGACCCAGTACATTAGGGAGTTTCGTCAGCAGACGGAGCAGAGGTTGGACCGTATGGGGACCGCCTCTAGTGATCAGACTCATCAGCTGAGCAGAGCTTTCAGAGAGTTGGGAGAGGTTGTCAGAGACAGCCTGCGGTTCATGACTACATGTGCGTAGCCCTTTTTAGATGGGGATGCTCGGGTGCAGTTCCAGTCATAGGTCAGAGCTCGGGCATCTCAATCGCCTGGACCGACAGATCCAGCTAGTCAGCCATCCGCCTCAGAGGCCTGGCCTTAGGCACCTCCAGCGCAGCCCCAGGCAATCCATATATCAGATGATGAGGATCCAGAAGAAGAGCCCTCAGACTATCCACCTCTTTAGTTTTCAGGGAGCTTGATTGTCATCTCTCTTGTATTCATTTTTGTTATTATCATATTTGCATATACATTGTACAAAAATTATTTTCCTTTAGTAGAGAAACACTTATTATCAGGTTTATGTGTTATTAATTTTTTCGTATTTGTCATCTTTGCTTCATTTCTTGTTAAAGCCAAATGACTGCATAATGAAATGAAAAACAAAACAACAAAAGAATGAAAAATAAGGAAGTAATAAAAAGTAATAAATGACGTCATAAAGACATTCACAATTTTGTTAAGCAAGTTGAATTAACATATAAGTTAACCAAAGAGATTCTTTACACACAGGAACACTGTTTAATGATAATTCAAGAACAGACATCAACTACAATGAAGGGTAAGCGAGTCGGATGCTACAACCTTCAAGATCAAAGATAGACCAGCCACCGTGCAGGCCGAGATAAGGCTAGCAGTACAAACCGGCCACCGTGCAGACCAAGATGAGGTTAGCGGGGCACCAGCGATAGAACAGATCGCAACAGAGCTTAGAGTTAGAGACACTTCACCTCACACCGCGCAGGCCGAGAAGAGGCTAGTGGAATAGACCAGCCACCGTGCAGACCGAGACGAGGTTAGCAGGGCACTAGCGATAAAACAGATCGCAACAGAGCTTGGAGTTAGAGACACTTCACCTCACACCGCACAGGCCGAGAAGAGGCCAGCGGGGTAGACCGGCCACCGTACAGACAGAGACGAGGTTAGCGGGGTGCCAGCGATAGAACAGATCGCAAGCAGAGGATGGAGTTAGAAACACTTCACCTCGCTCTGTGCAGGTCGAGACGAGACTGGTAAGGGCACCTACATTCGTTCATCAACGAGCAGATCAAATCGAGACCTGCCAGATGAACACCCCGAAGGTAAGGATTGCTCCAGGTACGCTTTTCTTCCCTTCTTTCTCTGAATTTTGGCTCACCAAGGCACTTGTGCTCTAGCCTCCCCAAAATTGGGGGCAACTGTAAGCACCGTGTCCCGAGTCAGTTCAGATCAGAGATTCCCCAATGAAGAAAAACAATGCCTGGTTCCGAATAGATGGATAGAATTCGGAGATGTCGGTCCTTTGAGTTCACGAGAATTAAAGGTTTTTTTATTTGCGGTAGAGAGAAGCGGAAAATCGGGGGAATTTTCACTCAAATTTTGAGTTTTCTTCCACAGACGGTCAGACCGTCGGTAGCAGGGGCATCCGTCGGTCATAGAGGCAGCCCGTCTCACTTGTCAGGAGGGATGGGCCGTCTGTGAGTGTACCGACGGCCACGTGTTCGAACTAGCGAACACGTGTCCGTTGGAATGTGCCCGTCGGTAGATCAGGCGCCCGTCGGTTAAATCCTGTTTCCTGGTGGAAATAGGATTTAACCGACGCCTGTCAGTCGTATTTTTCTACAAATAGGAAAATTTTACACTTTTGAGAGGTTGGAAAAATTTTCATTTACCCATTATAGAAGAATCCAATTTTTAACTCCAAAAAGGCTCAAAAAGTCTCTTTCTTTGGTTCTGTTTTCTTCTCGTGAAACGCGTAGGACCAAATCCAATCGAATTTTCATCCAAAAGGTAAAATATGAGGGTAAATATTCTGGACATGTGTTCTGTTTAATTTATTTAGTTATTCTTTCATTTTTTAACCTTGCTTGATTTTATTATTTATTATTCTCATAATTTAATGTTGATTTTTTGTTAGTTTTGGACCCTCCTCTCACTAACATATTTATTATTTTGTGAAATGTCAATTCTTTATTTTTTTTTGGCGAGTTGAACTTTGAGACAACGGTCGTTGTCCGCACCCTGGGAGAATCCCTTTTGGTTTAATTCTGTAACTTTATCCTTTCATTTTGTTTATTTATTTATTTATCCATAGTTTTCATTATGTATAGATTATTTTATCTCATACGAATAAAAATAAACAAACGTTTTATAGTAATTAATTTGGATTTTTTATCAAAGTAAAGGACCAAAGTCCTATTTTTTATCCAATGAATTCATCACTAAAAATTATTTTCATAATAAATCAAAGTCAAGGACCAATGTCCTCATAATTAATTCCCCGGGTTTATGTATGGCTTGCACTTCTAAAATGGGAGTTGTATTCCGCTTCTAGTATTATTGTATTTCATTTTAAATGTTATTCTTTATTCTGTTTATTAATGCTTTTGATGTGAATAAATGCGCCCTTAATTAAATTGCATCGTGTGGAGAGAGAGCGAATTGATAAATTCAAAACTTAATTGTAAAATTAATCAAGGTAGAAATAGATGAGAAGTCCCGAACCCATCTCTGGTATTTGGGCTCAACGAGGCGAGAGGTCTATCCGATCACTCATTAGAGTAAGACCTCCAAGACCCGTCTTACGTCCTGCTAAATGACTCAATAAATTCTAGGCTCCAAGGGAGAGAGGTTCATCCTCCAAAACCCCTTTTTGGTTGGCCCAAAATGGATACATGCGCTATCTTAGGCTCTCCGAGGCGAGAGGAACTTTCCCAATGCTTTATTGGGTGGCGACTCCATGACACCTCTTTGTTGCCCAAAATAGACGCACTTACAATTCGTCGCAAGTTGTAAACGAATCTCACTTGCCCGATCGCCCTCAAGCGGGCGGTCAAGGGGCGCCCACGGGGTTCGGCGCGCATCACACATAGCCAATTTTCATATATATTAAGACAAAAATAATGATCCTTTCTCATTAAAAATAATGAAAAGCTAAATAACTAACATTGAATAAAGACTTATGAAACAAATTATCAAGTACAAAATACACATATAGCTCAGTAGACAAAATAAGTAACAAATTCCTGATATACCTAACTGCTAAAGAAAATCATCAAATCAACAACAATCATTGATATGTGCAAGAAAAATACACATATATAAGTAAAAACACACACAAAAATGGGACATGAAAAAAAATAAAGAAAAAGAAAACCATGAGAACTGGTACAAAAAGTTCAGAAGAAATCAGCTGACCAAATTTCAAAAGCCAAGATAAATTGCCACGTAAACAAAGATATATGTGAAAGAAATTGATTAAAATATAAATCTAGAGAAATCTGCAAGAAAAAAATTGTACTTGAACTAAAAAACAGAGACTACAAGAAAATTGAAAACCTAAGAGTGCAAATTGGAGGAGAAGAGAGGAAGCAAAGAAAAAGCGAGGAACAAGAGAGAGTGTAGAGGCAGGAGGCAACTGGACAGTTAATGAATGACAGTGAGTTGGAGGCCACGGCGACTGGATAGTGGAGAAGGAGAGAAGTGGCGAGGGTGAAAGGGGTAGAGTGGAAGGAATAAATGGAAAGAGAGAGAAAGAAGGGGCCACAATAGAGAAATAACTAGATTGGACGAAAAGGGATTTGGGAGGCCCGTTGGACATTTGGAAAATGATCCAGACGAGGTGAATTTTAGATGGGTGGGTTTTGGGTAGGCTCAAATGCGCAGTTTTTGAGTTGGGTTGGGTTTGGATTAATTATTTTGGGCAGGCTTGGGGAGAATTTTGGATTTGGGCTAATTTTGGCAGGTTTAAAAATAATACTTAAATTATGATTAATTTAATTTTCATGAAAGTTTTAAACTACATGAATAATTTATATCTTATACTCTAAGAAGAAACATTTATAGAGGTGGATCTGAAAATAACTCAAATGTTATCAAAATATCTACGCAACTTTTATTTTATTTTTTATTTTATTATTATTATTTTTTTTCTAAAATAGTCCCGTTGTAGCTTCTAATAGGCAAAAGACCTATTTGAGTCCTTGAACTTTAAGATTTTTTTATTTTTCATCCTCAAACTTTTATTTGTTAACATTTCTCCTTGGAACTTTTAATTTTGATGAATTTTAGTTACATTGCATTTTTCTAATTTTTCAAAATTATGATTTAACTCCAAATCAAATTTTGTCTTATCCATAATTTCTTTTTTTTTTAAAAAATTCATCCTAAATTTTTTAATCAATCCAAAATATTGTACCCAAGACTTTAATATTAATCTTAGTGAGAGTGTTGTATAATAGAAATTGCATTTCATCTAGATGAACTTATAGAGTTATTTAAGGACATTAAATTTATTTTGGAAACTAAATTCTAAATTTTCTGACTTTTTTTTTTTAATTTTTTATATTCGTTAAAGTACCGAAAACGTGCAACAAAATCCAAAAGTCCTAAACTATTGTTACCTTTATTGATTACTTTCTTTTTAGAATCTAAAATGTAAGGAACCAAATTTGTCTTTCCTTAATATTTCTACAGTATTTTCTAGCTCTACTTTTCTAGATGGCTCAAGTTTTTTCAACTATTATTTTCGCTCAACTACATCGAACCTCTCTTTCACTAATTTTTCTATTTCATTTGCTAGGGATTTCCTACTATATTGTTAGGGATATTTCAAGATTCACGAACTCTTTAAGCATTTTTATCTCTTAAAATGATAAGATTAGAGCAATTATGCAATTAATTAAAATTTTGGATTTGTGAGGCACTAAATATGAAGTAAGAACAAAGTTGGAGTCTTCAAATTGGAAAAGTAAAAGTTCAAAGATTAATGTCCAAAAGTTGAATAGTTCAAGTACTTCATTAGGTTTTATTTGTTTCTAATGATGATCCGAAAATTTCGGGCTTGCCGTCTCTAGCTGGTCACATGAAAATAAAGAACTCTGGCAGGTTTTCAATTAAGAAGACTCCGACAGTCAAATCAGGGAATTGACGAAGAAGGGGAAAGTGTAGTGAAATTGGAAAAAGTCAAGAGAGAGAAAACATATCTAGATTTTCCCTTTTATAAAGTTAAAAATCAGTGTTAGAATAGGAATTAAATGTTAAATAGGATTCAAGTCCTAAATGGTATAAAACTTCAAGTTCTAATTGGGATAGGACTCGGATTCTTGATTTATGATTAATTCTTGATTAGATAAGGTGAATTTTAAAGAATTCGCGTCATGACGAAATTGAAACCTTCAAAGGACTCTTACAATCCTTGTGATTATCGAAAACAAGCTCATTCTGAGCTGTTAGGAAATATCGAGCTGTTATTAAGAGAATATTTAGATGAGCTCGGCTAACCGGAGTCATGGATAAAGTGTCCAGTTATCATAAGTCCCCCCCCAACTGCATGACAGTTATGTCATTTAGGTGGTAATCCAAAATTCAAAAAGTAACTGTTAAGCATATGGCACTAAAAGAGGGGAAGACAGCGCCTCGTTTCACGCAAAGTGACTGCTAGGGCAGTTAATGCCACCATTGCAACGCTTCAGTTTATGCGCTCAACATCATCATTACTAACGCCACGAATCACGACTCGCCACTTGTACGATAACAATTAGCTCACTTTTTTTTTTTTTATCTATATCTGATTTTTTTACCCCTGCTGCGCTCTTTGCTCTTCCCATCTCCATCGCATTTCTTCATTTGCTTTTTTTTTGCGTTTATTTCTACTGATTCCAGTTTTGTTTTTTTATTTCCAGTTTCCAATCTTCACCGTGTTTTGAATCATTCGTTGCTCCAGATTCTCCATTTTTGTTTGCTCTGAAGCTTTTGCCCTTAGGCTTTTCTCAGTTCTGCAATTCATGATTCATCCTTCAAATCTTTTTTGCCATTTCAAGTTTGAACCTTCTGTCTCTTCTTTTTCTTTATAATGAGTGCCTTCGAAAGCTTTAATGAGAAGGTGAGGGTAGAGGAAGGGCTTACTATCGACAGTCCCCCAGAGTCCCCTACTGCTAGTCTATCGAGGCAAGAGAGAAGAAAAGAACCCAGAAGACTTCCCAGGGTAGGAAGCATAAGTTCAGTCCCGAAACCCAACGATATGAGCAAGTTGAGAGAAAAACTGGGCATACCCTACTCGTACAAAATTCGTGCTGCTGGTGCCTCTCTGAAAGCCAACGCCAAATTTGAAGGCAAGAAAACCATAATCATGTACGAGGCAAACTTTGAAGCCGGAGTAAGTCTCCTATTAATAGACTTTGAGCTCGAATTTTTGGACTACTATGGCTTGACCATCGGGCAGGTGCATCCCAACAACCGGTGAACTCTCTCAGCACTACAAATCTGGGCAGCCTAACACGATATAGATCTCACCCTCCGTATTTTTTGAGCTACTGACATGGTGGGACTCCGAGTTAATGGTGAAGACCATAACTTCATTCAAGCCCAAGCTGGCTATAGGGCTTTCTCCTAAAATCCCGAGTCCTTAAAGAGCTGGAAAAATCGGTTCTTTATAATAAAGAGCAAATTAGACTTTCTGTTCAAAACTCAATGGGGTTGGTACATCAATAAAAATAACAACTCGCTATGCCTCAGTGAAGCAGAGGAGAACATACTAGCTCAGTGGAGAGAGCTAGCTCAAGAAAAAGTGGACATTAACTTGCAGCCACAATGTGGAATCCCTTTTCCACCATCAAAACCATACTCTAAGAAAAAAGGGTAAATTTCTTTATTTCCCACTTCTACTCTAATTTGTTCCTTATTGTTTGCTTTGTTACAGCTATAAAGAGGAGTTCCCGACCTAGCGTGACTGAGCTCATGAAGGTAAAAAGGCAAAACGCTGAAAGAAGCCAACTTGTTACTGCGGCAGCCGAGGTAAACCCAGCTATTTCAAATCCAAGCTCGCTCATTCTATCTCCGAGCTCGAATGCTCTAGCTCCAAACCCTAGCTTGCCTACTACTACTCCGGCACCAGTTCCCAAAGTGGTAGTCGATGACTCTCCTTGGACAACACTTACACAGGCTATTGCCTCCGAGCCTCATTTCGAGGGCAGAGAACAGGCATACACTCCTGATCCCAAATCATAGGCAGAAGAACTGAACACTCTTGCTGAAGACGTTCGAAAGTTCTGGTAATAGCAAGGGAAAATTTGGTCAAAGGAGAACCCCGACTTCACAACTTTTATTCATTAGACTGCCTATGTTCCCTCGAAAGCCATACTTCTGCTTAATTTAAGTGCCGAACAATTGAGCTACGCTATCAAAAAGCATCAAGTGGAGGTAACTTCTAATCCTGTAACACAATGTGTTCAGTCGGCTTGCCCCTAAATGGAACATAAGCATTTTAATTTTGCAGGGGTGCATGCTGGGAGGAGCTGCTATTGGCAAAATGAACAAGCTGATTCTCTCCTGGAAAAAAGAAAGGAAGGAAGTATCCCGGCTTCGATACCTACTTGGCGACGCTGGATCAAAGAATGATGCAGCTGAGAAACGAGCTCTTGAGGTTGAGAAGAAGTTTCTAGTGGCAAAAGATGAAGTGGCTAAAGTAAAGGAGAGAGCTGCTACAACTGAAACCAAATTTAATCAAGAGAAAGAAAAGAGTCGGGCTACTGCATCTAATTTAGAGAGAGCTAATTAGGATAAAGAGCAAGTAAATAAAGAGAAAGCCAACCTGGAACAAAGATGATCCGAACTGGAGGAGAAGGCGGTAGATTTAATAGTAGACAAATGCCTTACTTTTGGCACTAAACTCATCCAAGCGGTGAAGGAACGTCATCCGAATACGGATTGGTCCCGGCTCTATGATGTTTATCCGAATGAATGAATAAAATTCCTCCTGTACTACTTCTAATTTTTGAACTGTAACGACTTTACAATTAATGAGATTGGTGTTTTTTCGAACTGAATAAATGCTTTTATGTTGACTTTGCAAAATTTATTACTTATAATTATTGCGAAAACCTGCATAAATAAAACTATTTACTTGAATAGCGATATAGCTATTATGAGCGAAGTACTTGAAGATTAATATGATAATTTAAGATCATCCGAACAGATCATAAATAAATGCTTGAACTAACAAAACCGATAGAACACAACAAATTGGAAGAATGCTCGTGGCGATACTGCTGAACTGAGCTTTTTATTGATAATTAATTAAACAAATGCTCGAATTAGCAAAATTTCTAAGCTGAACTTACAATGAAATAAGTGGTCATATGGAGATTTTGCCGAACTGAGCTTATTACTGATAATATAACTTCAAGTTGGAAGTGTTCCAAGAGTGAAGGAGTAACTTCTCGGAGAGATGTTTCAACCTATAAGCTTCCCCCTTGACTTCATGTACCATATAAGGGCCTTCCCAATTCGGATTAAGCTTTCCTACTCCTGTCATCGTGTGTGTTGCAACAATTTTCTTCAGAAGGAGATGCCCAACTCGAAAAGATCTGGGCTTTAAATTGTAATCATGATAAGATGATATGCGCTGCTTATACATTGTAGATTGAATTTGGGCCGACTCCCTTAATTCTTCTAGTCGATCTAGATAATACAATAGGCTTGCTTCATTTTCCTCGATATTGTATCTTAAGGTTTGGACATTGGGAATATCGAACTCACATGGAATAACAGCTTCAGCTCCATAGGTTATAAAAAAAGGAGTTATCCCAGTAACCGTTCGAGGAGAAGTTCGGTAGGGCCACAACACATTATTCAACTCGTCGACCCAGAGACCTTTTACATCATTGAGTCTCTTTTTCAGCCCAGCTAATATGGTTCGGTTGGTTACCTTAGTCATGTCATTTGATTGCAGATGGTATACTGAAGTAACACAAAGTTGAATTCTTAATTCTGCACAATAATTCTTAAAGGGCAAACAGTCAAATTGCTTACCATTATTAGTAATGATGATATGCAGGATTCTGTCCATTGTCTCTTGTAATTGAATTTTATAAGTCTTATAAGTTGGTTGAAAGAATCGACCAGACAATGTCTACCGTAGATATTTCGCTCTGGAAGGAAGCTTACTTGACCAAGGCATCTGCTCCCTCATTCTCTACTCGGGGTATTTGCTGAATTGACCATGCGCATCCCGTTTTCTCTAATTGGGATAATAAGAACACAACCAATTCTTTGTACCAAACCATTGTGTGTTCTTTAGCTTTGAATTTGCTGAGTAACTGAATGGCAACTAATTATGAGTCAAAAAAATAGCCAAGGAATTAGGTTTTACCTCAATGGCGAGCTGCAATCCAAAACAAAGAGTTTCATATTCCGCAATATTGTTAGAAGTAGGAAATATTATATAAGCCATTCCTCCGATCGTTATCTTTCTTGGCCTAATGAGGATCACTTCGATTCTAGCACCTTCTGACGAGGATGCTCTATCAATAAACAAGTTCTAAGAACAAGTGTCCGGCTCTAAAGGTGGGGAGCACAACTCAACAACAAAGTTAGTCAGAACTTGTGCTTTCATGGAAGGGAGAGCTTCATACCGAGTTGCCCATGCTATGAGCCTCCCGGATGCTTCTGGCCTCTAGAGCACTTCTTTGAGATTAGAATTTGTCCGAACTACAACAGTATCTGCTTAAAAATAAGCCCGGAGTTTAATGTTTGATGTGACTAGTGCTAAGGCTAGTTGCTCCAATATGGGGTATTTCAGCTTGACACCCCTCATCACTTTGCTGGTATAATAAATTGGAAACTGCTGGCTAGGTTTTTCTCTGACCAAAACCAATCCGACGGCTTCAGATGAAACTGCCAGGTACATAAATAAAATTTTGCCCATTTGAGGTCTGTTCAGCAGTAGCGGTGTGCTAAGGAACTGCTTCAATTCTTCAAAAGCCTGCTGACATTCTGAAGTCCTCTCAAAATTCTTCAAGTTCTTAAGAGCCTTATAAAATGGGAGGCAACATTTGGCTGAACAAGAAATAAATCTTCCCGGGGCTATTATTCTTCCATTGAGTTTCTGCACCTCCTTGATTGACTTCGGTGCCTCCATCTCAAGTATGGCTTGAATCTTTGCTAGATTAGCCTCTATTCCTCTTTTGGAGATCATGAAAGCCCAAAATTTCTCGGACTGCACCCCAAAAGTACACTTTTCTGGGTTGAACTTGAGGTCGAACTTTCTTAGAGTTGAAAAATTCTCTATAAGTTTAGTTGGTAAATTTCCAGATGCCTTGCTTTTGAGTATCATGTCATCTACATAGACTTCCATATTCCTTTCAAGTTGGTTGGCTAACAACTTATTCATTAACCTTTGATAAGTAGCGCATATATTTTTAAGCCCGAATGGCATAACTCGGTAACAATAGGTTGCCAAGTGGGTAATGAATGCGGTTTTCTCTTTATCTGCCCAGTTCATAAGTATGTGATGATAACCGGCAAAAGCATCCAAAAAGGCATATTCTTCAAATCTAGCAGTGGAATTAACCAAGAGATCGATATTAGGTAACGGGTAGTTGTCTTTGGGGCAAGCTTTGTTTAAGTAAGTGAAGTCAACACACATTGTCTACTTTTCGCTAGCTTTCTTTACTAGAACAACATTTGACAACCAATCCAGGTATAAGACATCCCGTATAAAACCATGTTTTAATAGAGTATCTATTTCCTCAGCCATTGCCAGTTGCTGCTTGGGAGCATGATTCCACTTCTTTTGTTTAACAGGCTTGCAATCAGGTTGAATGTTAAGATAATGGCACATTACCTTGAGAGATATGCCTTTAATGTCTGAAGGTTTCTAGGCAAACACATCAATATATTCTGTCAAAACTGTAATGAGCGTCTCCTTCTCGACCCTTTCTTTACCAAAAGCAATCTTAATCACTTTGCCCGGCTCGAGCTTAACTTCTTGCAACGAATCCAGTGGCTCGAATTTTCGAGCTGTATCAGTTAAAATATCTTATGTGTCCAGTGGCAGTGCTTGGTTTGCTTCTTTTAACATAGTGATGTAGGTCTCCCGAGTTATATTCTGATTTCCTCTAAGTATTGTGGTGCCCCTAAAAGCAGGAATTTTCAACAACAGTTTGTGCATAGAAATGTATGCATCCACACTAGTCAGTAAAGGACTCCCAAAAATAAAATTATAGCTTAGGGGTATGTCCACCACCATGAAATAACTCGTACAAGTACGCACAACTGCATCATCCCCTAGCTGAATAGCTAGATTAATGGATCCTTCTACCTTGACTGGTTACCTAGATATCCCGATAAGTGATGCCAACACTGGCTCCAGAATATTGGCTGATATGCCTAGTGCCTCATATGCTCAGAGAGATATCAAATTGACCGCACTGCCTATGTCTACTAGAATTCGCTGGACTAAGTAGTCTTGGATCAGAGCTTCTGCCACCAAGGAATCACTATACGGTTGGTGAACATGAGCGCCATCAACATATGAGAATTTTACTTCATAACTCACAACTGGTGAACTTGGGTTCAAGGAAAATCTCTTTGGCCTTATGCTTCTTAAAATTATCAAAAACATCATAATGCTTGCCACCAGCAAGTATGTGAATGACTCCAGCTAGAGCCTTCTTACTTGTGCCAGCTCTATTATCCTGCCTCTGAGGTGATGGATATTGATTCATGTCCTTATCGCCAGCATTTACGAACTGAGCGAGCTTACCCTTCCAAATTAAAAACTTGATCTCCCTTTTGAGCTGCCTATAATTATTCATTTCATGTCCCTTATCTCTATAAAAAGAATAGTAGAGACTCTGATCTCTGTTACGGTCTTCCCTCATGGGCAGCGGGCAATTTGCTTTTTCATTTTCCTTTATCCATTTCAAAATTTGGGATCTTGTGGCTTTCAAAGGTGTCCACCGATCGTCATTTTGATTTCCAGATCGTGGGGTCAAAATAATATAAGCTCAATTTGAGCTACCAGACCCTCGGTTCCTTGCGTCATTCACCTTATGTTCCTTTCACTGGTTGATCTGTTTGAGTCTCTGGTCGTATCCTCAAATTGAGAGCTGTATCGAAGATGATGTGCCTCATCCATCCTAATGTACTTATGAGCTCGGGACATGAGCTTAGTAAAATCACTGGGTGACTTTTTACTCAGTGAGTTATTGAAATTCAGGCACCTTGTGTTACGTATCAGAGCATTGTTAGCTACTTCCAAGTTTAAATTCTGAATGTCCATCGCAGCAGTATTGAACTTCTCTACATAAGCTGGCAGGGGCTCGTCCTTCTCTTGTCGAGCTAAGTTTAGGTTGGCTGAAACCTTTATAGGATAAATAGCTACCACAAACTTGGCCATAAACATGTCACTAAACTGTTCAAAGTTAGCTATTGAGTGTTCGGGCAGATTTCGAAACCATATCTGGGTAGACTCCGTAAGAGTTTAGGGAAAAATCTTACATAAGGCAGCATCGTCAGAAGTTTGTACGAGCATAGTATGATGGAATTGATCCAAGTGAGCTTGGGGATCTGTACTGCCACTGTATTTTGGCAAGTTGGGTAGCCTTATTGTGGGGAAAGGAGTAGCTAGAATCTCGTTATCCAAGGGTGATCAAAAGTTGCTCTAGTACTGCAAAGTATTCCTATTCTGGTATTTCTGCATTTGTTCTTCAAAAAGTCTTTCAAATTGATCCGCCGCTAGGGTTATGGTTGAACCCGGGGCTATTGTGCTGGGGAAAGCTAGCGGCAGGGGTGTGGTTATCAGTGGAGATAGCAAAAATATTTGAGGAGGTGTGGGGCCTTGAGGTGGAAGTGCCTGAGACGGGGGTGCCTGAGGTGGAGGTGACTGTGCTGCCATAACGGCTAAGGTTGCTAAAAGTGCTTAGACGGCTAGCGGAGTAAGACCAAGTATGGCTAGAATAGGAATAAGTTGGGGGGCTGCAGCTGGTACTAGATTTGGTACATGGGGAAAAGGTTGTTGAGCTAGGAATGGCGGGACTTGTTCAGGCTGACTCGTCGATGGGTGATGTAGTGTCTAGCCAAAAAGCTGGATTGGCAATGGAGGAACTAGTTCAGTACGATTTGCTAGCGAGACGGCAGAAAGAGGTAAGTTAGGGAAGAGATCCATAGTTACTCAAAAATCTCAAGTTCCACGCTCACCGCACCAAATGTTGACGATCTGAAAATTCTGGGCTTGCTGTCTCTAGCTGGTCACCTAAAAACAAAGAACTTCTGCGGGTTTTTGATGAGAAAGATTTTGACGTTCAGGTCAGGGAATTGACAAAAAAGGGGAAAGTGTAGTAAAATTGGAAAAAGTCAAGAGAGAGAAAATATACCTAGATTTTCCCTTTTATAGAATTAGAAATCAGTGTTAGAATAAAAATCAAATGTTAAATAGGATTCAAGTCTTGAATGGGATAAAACTTTAAGTCCTAATTGGGATAGGACTCAGATTCTTGATTTGTGATTAATTCTTGATAGATAAGGTAAATCTTAAAGAATCCGCATCATGATCTGCGTTATGACGAAATTGGAACCTTCAAAGAACTTTGACAATCCTTGTAATTATCGGAAACAAGCTGATTCTGTGCTGTCAGGAAATACCGAGCTGTTATTGAGAGAATATTCAGATGAACTCGGCTAACTAGACTCATGAATAAAATGTTCGGTTATCAATTTCTAATTAGAAAGCGTGGAAAATTTTCCAAATTAAAAGGTCAAAATAGATTGGATAGAGCTATCCTATGTAATTAAGTCCTTAAGGGTCAAGGGCGGAGCTACAAGGGGGCTGTTTAGTTCTGGAAAATACAACCAATTTTTCAGAAAATTACTACAAGAAAATTAGAAAATGGAAAATACTGTTTAGTTGTAATATTTTCTAATTTAGAAAATTAGAAAACTATTTTCTGAATTTTTCAAAATTAAACTACTGTATAGAAAACACAAAAAATATGTTTTCTTAGTTTTCCTTTATTAAAAAAGAGTTCAAATTCAATTACACTACTTTCTTTTCTAATTTATAAAAAACAAATCTAATACAAACTTAATAGAACAGTTCATCTCTTACTGCAACAACAAACTACGAGGTAAGATTTTTTTTTGTGATCATTGTTCTTATTGATTTTTTATTTATTTACATATTAATTTTTTATTTTTATTATAATTATTATTTTTTTGTTTCATTTGATTATCACCAACAATATTTTTATTGTAATTTTTATTTGTGAATTGTTCATTTTTTTCTGGGTTGAGAAGAATGAACAATTCGAATACGAAAAAAAAGGTTTGTGTATTGGATTTGATTAATTGAATTTTATTACTTAAGTTCGCTTATAACTTGTCTAAAATTTCCATATATACCTGTTAGTATTTTAAATATTGATTAATTTAAATATTTATTTATCAATACCTAAAATATTATAAATAACAATTATTGTAATTATATTGATAGAATACTCAGAATATTAAAAAAAATTGTAAAGAAAATAGAAAATGAAAATACAGATAAAAGGAGAGAAGCAAACATAATTTTCATTTTCTAATTTTTTATTTTGAAAAATGGAAAAACAGAAAAATAAGAAAAGAAAATGAAAACTGGAAAAGAAAAATGGAAAACGTTTTCTTGAACTAAACAGCCCCAAGATGGTTCCAAAAGGAATTTTTTAAAATTAAAATTTTACCTATAAATTTTATTGTTTTCAAAAGAATTACTATTAGCCCCCCATCCAAATTTTTGATATTAAATTTTTAACCTTGAAACTTTATATTTTTCAAGAAAATTAGTATTGAACCCTAAAATTATATATAATTCCGTTATTATATATGTATTTACTTAAAAAATATCTATATTCACTTCAGAATATATTTTTCATATAAAAAAAATACTTTACATTTATTTTTCGCCTCCCTACATATAAATTTCTAGTTCCACCCCGTTACAGGCAATCAAAAAAGGAGGTTAATTCTTGTATTAACTTAGTCAGTTCAACACGAATCATAATATAAACATCAATCCTTGATAATGAGGTTTAAGATATGGTCTCTACTCTCTAACTTATATTAGTAAGTAAATAGCCCTTGTATTAAGTAATAACTAGTCGAGACTTGCGCTTCGCGCGCAATATGTAACAAAGTATTTACTTTATATTTTATGATTTTAGAAATAAGGTTAATTTTTCTCTAAACTTTTCAAAATTGATAGATATTATTTTAAAATCTTTTTCTTTATCAATTTTGCCATTGAGTACATGAGATAGAAAATTTTTCCCATATACTTTTTAAATAGAGCAAAATTGTCTTTGAAGCTATTGAAATATAGCAAATTTGCCTCTCAAGTGACAACCGCTTGACATCCACTAATTTGTTAATATCCAAAAAAAAATGCATTTTTTTACCATTTCAAATACTTACTGTAAATTCAGAAGTAAAACCTGTCCATTTCGAAAAATTTTAAGGGCATAAATTGACCTTATTTCACAAGTTTATTTGCAATCTTGCATAAAATAATAACTTGAACTCAAAATAATCGAAATATAAAACTAAATTCCAAACTTTTTTTTTTTAACTCATCTGTCTAAGAGAATTACCTTTTTTCTTCCTTTTTTCCTAAACCCAAAACTTATTTTCCAGAACTAAAGGTTCATAGTACTACCGATACTCGCATGGACATATTTGTACACTAAGAGGTCCTTTTAAAGAATAAGTCATTAAGTATTCCAAATACTTCTACTAATTCATAATCGAATACATCTGCTAGCGTTTGGTGATGAATCAACCTAATATTTTGCATGTATTAAAATCTGGAAAGAAGCTTAATCAACTAACTTTGTTTTTACATGCTTTGCAGACTTTTATTATAGCTAAATAAAAATAAAGAATTCAAATTATTAAAAGAAAAACACAATAGAATGATCTATTTCATCCTCAATTATTTCCATAAATAGGTAGAGAAATTTTATATTCTACTAAATCCATGAATAAGAAAAAAAGTCATTTACTTTTTTTAAGGCATAAAAAAGGTTATGTAGTTTCTCCTTGGAAAAGTTATGTACGAAAAGAATAATCTTAATTAATTAATGTTATAATTATAAATATAAAATAAAGCATAAATAAAAGTATTTGAAATTTCATGTACAAATCTAATTATAATATAATCCATAATTTTTGATCCAAAACCAATTCAATCCTTCAATGACCATATATGATTTGGCTATTGAAAACCGAATTGATATAACCACATTTTTATTTCAAAATTGAACCAAATATATCAAATTATTTTCGGTCTATTTTTTTAGTCCTAATTGTGATTTAGACCTGACCCTTTAGTTCATAAATTTTTCATGGACCAAGCTAATTGTAAAATGCCACTATGTATGCAGATGACTATCAACCTACTCAATTTTTAGCCAACTTATTTTAAGCGACACATTTTCATTAGGTTGGTCCATGAAAACAACTTATTATTTCTGATAGAGTTTGGGTACGCTCATAACTCTATAATGGATTGAGTTCCAATTCAGATTAAATTGAGTTATTTAATCTGATTAAAATTACCAAATCCTATCTCAGAAAAAGTCTGAGTTAAACTAGAGTTATGGCTCTAGTTTTTATGATTTCTATAAATAGAGGTGAGGTTCTCATTATTTGGTAACGAGAAAACGTACACGCCGCAAGACTGCTCGTTCCCACTCACGCTTGTTTTTTGTCTTAATTTTTCTGGGGTTTTTAGATTGTGAAATAGTTGCTATTATCCCACACGTGGATAAAAGTCAGGCCAGTGACCAAATCAAACGAGATCCTTGTAGACGCTTCCGCAACGAGTTTCTGCGGTACAAGAGGTAGGTACCATTTTCAATGTTACCTCCGCATTAAATTATATTCGTTATAATTTTCTTTCATTGGTATCAGAGCCGCGATTTTTGCGTCCTGACATGTGGCTAAATAGATTTAAAATTTTATGTGTAAAATTATTAGATTTAGGATGCATTAATCATAACAAAAATTTAATTTTTGTGTGAAAAAATATATATGTGTGTATATTTCGGCTCGATTTCGTATATGTGTACACCGAAACCCGTGGGGACGAACATGAGTGTTCTAAACGGCTAACTAGAAGTCGGGATTTTTAATTTTTGACCTCACCATTGAATTCACAGACCCTGAAAACCCCCCGCCGGCCGGAACCGGAGCGCCAGAATCGGTCGGCAAGGCGGCGTGTGGCTTACACGTGCTCCAATCCGTTCGGCGCTTGCGCGTGGGCGGTGGCCCACACACGCATCACCTCGTGTCAACTGTGACGCGTCACGCTGACACGTGGCCTAATCGCTGTCCGCCACGTGGATGGCTGAGGCCATGTCACGTGGCAGAAGAAAGGGGTTGACACGTGGACCAATAATAGAGTGACACGTGGATGACCGTGGTCAAGCCACGTGTCCCAATCAGATGGTGCCACATGGTCCAATCAGGTATTAACACGTGTCAGACTGAGGTCTGCCACGTGTCAGTGCTGACGTGTCACGTGTGACACGTGGTCCAATGAGACAACGCCACGTGGATCACACATGTCATGCCACGTGGCGGTGAAGTGTACCAGGGTGCCACGTGTGCACCAGGTGGACCAATAGCATTCAGACACGTGGCGTGACTGGATGCGGACATGTGGCACGCTGTGGTTGCGACACGTGTCTGGTCGAGTGGGAGGCCGCGCGTGTGGCGCGTGAGCGCGTCTACCTCCCTCCTATCGGCACGTGTTGCCACGTGCGGCGTCCTCTGACCACCATTTCAGCTCCGATTTTTATCAAATAATTTTTCCAAATTATTTATGATTTTTTGGTCATGTTTTCAAAATTTTTTAATGACCAGAAAATTATTTGTGTATTTTTTGATATTTAAATGTGTTTAATTTCAAAATAAAATATTAAAAATTGTAGAAAAAGTGTTTTCTGCATTCGATTAATTTTTAAAATATTTTAACAAATTTTTTAGGTTCTGTCCTTAGTTATTGATTGAAATGTGTTTCAATCATGTGTATTTATACATGAGTGTATAAAAATTTTATGTATTATGTTACAGAAATATTGGATAAGGACAGTAGGTCTTCCTTAAACTGTGCATAGGTTGTTTTAAGAATTGTAAGAGTGCAATCAATAAGTAACATGAGAATGCGAAGGAAGATTTGAGCTGATGACATTGATGTAATAGTGTATCATAAAATACATATGTGAGAACAAATCAAGAGTGCATTTGGATTAGTGGTCTGAGTATGAAAATGAAATTTTGGTCAGAGTTGCCAAAAAGGCAAGTATTGATAAACAATACTAGAATTCTGTGATGGTGTTGAGAAATGGACGGAGCGTGCATTGTCCATGGCTTCATCAATGGACTTATGAGTCGCTTGATGAATTGATTAAAATTGGTCAAAGATATAATTCTAATAACTAAAAAGATTTTATGAAATCTGGACTTCAATAATAGTTGACATAAGTGTCAATTTGAGTTGGCGTTTATTTTTGTTAAATAGGATTTATGTTTCCTATTGATATTTGACACGGGTGTCTTATTTTTGGAATTATTGGATTTTATTTATTGGTTAAATAAATGCGTTTATTTAAAATGATGGCATTTAACTTTTATAATAAATGTGTTTATTTTCATTGTTAATTGCCTTGCAATATTTTATGAGTAAAATGATTGCATGTTTATTAAGTAAAGACTTAATAAAATCCAATAATTCAGATTTATTATGCATGAAATTTTAACCTATAAGGTTGGACATTAGGACTTAGAGGGTAATTGGATACTATAAGTAGACTTTTCGAATTTGAGCCTAATAGAAAATTCTACTAGGTTATTATTTCAGGTGCATAATAAATTGCATGTGTTACCTTATCTCCCTTAAATATGTGCAATATTGTTCCATTTGAGATCAGAGGATCTTAATGGATGCTGCTTCCAAGTCAATGACAATTGTGAAATCTGGAATATGAAGATCCAGTATGTGCTTGAATAGTAAGAGACTCTTAAATCTCAAGTTCGGCTATGGCTGAATCTGAGGATGGCACTACAGCCTAGCATAGGCGGGACCGAGATGCCTGTGTGGCATGAAAGAAGCAGAATTCAACTGCTCGAATCATCTTGCTAAGTGCAAAAGGATGATGAAATTACTAAGCAATTTCGCAAGTATTAAAATGTAATGGATCTGTGGATCGCTTTGCAGGAGAAGTTCAGAGATGTGACTCTAAATAAGCTCCGATCATCAATGATCAAATTTGATACATATCAGAAAAAGTCTGATTATTCGATGCGAAAACATCTAAGAGAGATAAAAAAGGAAAAGTGAGCTTAGTGAACTTAGTCATAAGTGACTGATGAGCAGTAGGTCCAAACTGTTATCCATTCCTTATCCAAGAGTTGGTAGCATGTGAAGATGCAACTAACTCACATGGATAAGCATAAAGGCATTTAAGGATGTCACTTGTCATTTGAAGCTTAAAAGTGACCGTCTGACAGTGATTAAGGTCAATGTCATAGTGCATGTGGCACAGTCCTGTTCTGGTAGAATGAGTTCTAACTAGAACAACAAAAGAAGCTTCAACAATAGGGATAAGGAAAAGGCTCGAGAGCTTGAAAAGCAAAAGGAATAAAATCACAAAAGGTCCTAAGGCAAAAATGAGGTAAATAATTAAAGAGTGAAATGTTTCAATTGCCTAAAAGGACACTATGCAAAGAGACTGCATTGTGCCTATAAAGATACACTATTTTGACTCAAGAGTGAGTGAAATTTTATGTATCTAGTTCTGAATTTCATCTTTTATGGGTAATAGATTTAGAACCAATTGACCGTATAACAAGGGATCGAGATACCTTTGTTATGAAATTTGAGTTCTGTTATTGCTTTATTGAAATTTGTTTTCAATTTATATTTTGAGGATAACAGTGTACGCTTATGCTTGAATGATTTCTATTTTGGTTCTGGTTATATTCTAAATGATTTTATTGTTATGGATGTGTACCATGACCTTTTGAGTAAAACTATTTTTTCCTTTAATTTATTATTTTTTACATTGTTATGAGAATAATGTGAAATTATGGCATGCTAAATTAAATCATATTGAACAAGACTGAATGAGTCGGTTAGTCAAAGAAGATTTAGTAGGCGATTTAAATAAAGTTGAATTACCTACATGAAAGTATTGCCTAAAAGGAAAAACTAGTTAGAAAATCATTCGAATAAGGAACTAAAGCCAAATTTTCATTGCAGTTAGTTCATTCTGATGAATGTGGTCGAATGAATGTGAGGGCAAGGCATGTGGCCTACTATTTCATCACATTTATATATGACTATACTAAGTATAGTCATGTCTATTTGATTTCTCACAAGTCAGAAGCTTTGAGCTGCTTCAAGACTTATATGAGTTTAGTTGAGAATCAATTAGACAGTGAGATCAAAGCTTTAAGAACTGACAGAGGTCGGTAATATCTTACAGATAAATTGAAAGCTTCATGTGATGAAAAAGGATTGAATATCAGTTATTCATTCCTAGAAATCCACAACAAAACGGTGTTGAGGAAAGGAGAAATAAGACTCTCCGATATATGGTTAGATCTATGATGGTAGAGGCAAATTTGTCTATCTCCTATCGGGAAGATATTTTATTGACTACCACGTATGATCTGAACTATATGCCCTCTAAATCTGTCACTTTCACAACTTATGAGTTGTTGACTGGTCGACAAGCTGACCTAAGCCATTTGCAACTTTTGGGTTGTAATGCTTGCGTCCATGATAACTCAGTTTGGTAAATTTGAGACTAAGAGGTGAAAAGAGTGTCTATGTGAGATATTCTTAAGTATCAAGAGGATACATTTTCGTGGGTAAGTAAGAAAATGGCATAATGACAGAATTTGAATCACTAGACGTCATATTCTTAAGAGGATGAATTTTCAAAGTTGGGTGAAGTGAATTAAGATTTCACTTTCTATTAATCTCAGGAAGAGGAACCATCAGGATCACTCCATCCGAGTGGGAGGGATTTAGAGGAAGAAGGTTAAGACCGTCATCCTCCAAACGATCCGGTTGTTCGAGACCTGATTCAAGTGGGAGTGTTCTTGACTCCAGTGGGAGGAAAGAATATGGTATTCCTGACTCCAGTGGGAGTATGGAACATAGTCCCAATGAGAGCATTATGAATCACGATAAATATATGAGACATGTTTATCAAGATTCAGAACTGCAAAAATCTAAAAGGATAAGTGTTTCATGCCGACGATTTAAAATCGAAAGCTTGAACGAACCCCTTTTGGTTATCCCACAAGACAAAGAAAGAGCATAAAAATATTCAAAAAACTTTCTCATGCCCATCTAAGGAAAAATGGATTAAAGCAATGGAAGAAAAAATGGCAACTATGAGATCAAATCATGTTTGAGAACTAGTTGATCTACTGGAAGGAAATAAATTGAGAATAAATGTATTCTCAAAGAAAAAGCAAAAAGCTAAAAGAGGTATCGAAAGATATAAGACTCGGTTAGTCGCTAAGGGGTTCATACAACAGGAAGAGATTGACTATGAGTAGACTTTCTCATCTGTTGTAAATTTTACGTACATAAAGTTGATTTTGGCCATAGTGGCAAGTTTGAACCCAAAGCTTCATCAAATGGATGGGAAGACTGTTTTTTCTCAATGGAGAACTGGATGGAACAACCTATAGGTTTCATCGAAAAATGCAGCAAACATAAGGTTTGCTAATTGATGAGTTCAATGTATGGCCTTAAACAATCTTTAACATAATGGTACTTGAGACTTCATCATACAATCATAACGAATGTGTTTAATATGATTGATGAAGATCATTGTTTTTATAGTAAAAGCTTTGAAAATGAATTTATCATTTTGGCATTGTATGTATACGACATACTTAAAGTTAAGAATGATAAATGGTACGTAAATGAAATCAAAGATTGGTTATCGTCCAACTTTGAGATAAAGCATATGAGTCATGCATATTATATTCTTGAAGTTAAGATTTCAAGAGATCATTCAAGAAGATTGTTGTCTGTTTCTTGAGAGAAATATATCAACAAAGACCTTGAGCGATTTAATATGCAAAACTGCAAACTCATAGATTACCCCATTGCCAAGAATCAGTTTTTTAGCAAAGATATGTGTCCTAATAAACCAGAAGAAAAGAACATATGAGAAACGTTCTATATGCCAGTGCCATGGGTAGTCTTATGTATACAGTATTGTATACAAGACATGATATATGCTATGTAGTGAGCATGGTAAATATATATCAATCTAACCCAGGCAAAGCACATTGGAAGAAATTGAAATGATACTTATATACCTTAAGGTACTGCAGACTATTCTCTTTATTATTAAGAAAGGGATCTGCAATTTAGAGAATACAGAGACGTTGATTGGGCAGGAGATGTGCATGAGAGGACATCCACTCCAGGTTACATATTCTTGTTTGGCAAGAGTGCCATCTCGTGGAGTAACAAGAATTAAACCCATGTAGCCCTATCAATAGTGGAAGTTGAATATGTCACTTCCTCAGCTGCAGTACAAGAGACGGTTTGGCTAAAATGGGTTGTAAGCCATTTAAGAGTAACTGTTTCAGAGGTATCAGTGATAGTCTATAGTGACAGTCAGTCGTTGATAGCTTATAGTGAAGCTAAGCATATCGACATTAAGTATCAATATACGAGAGATATTGTTGCACGAGGAGAAGTGAACTTACAGTACGTTTCTACGCATGCAGATCCATTGAATAAACCTATAACGAGAGACGTGTTTTGAGAAATACATTAGATCTCTAGGTTTGCGTATAATTTAATTGGTACTGTTATAATTTATATAATCCCTTAACGTTATTATTTGTGAATAATAACTAAAGTTCATTGTTGGCAATACATGAGTGTGAATGTTTATGTGTAAACATTTACTGTTATTGATATGAGATTGAGCATGTCGGACAGAGAAGTAGCCCACTCACAAGGGCGTTTACCTTAATTTTGTTAATGAGTTGGCAAAAACTAAGATGAGGCGATTTTTGAACATATGAGAATGCTCGAGAGCCTGTTCAAAATAAAAGTGCCGTCTTGTAGAAATTACAAGATGAGTCTTGTTAAGGTGCGAGATAAAGACATACATAAAGTTGTATGCTTTGGATTGAGATCCAAATAAGGATTGTGTGGAATCCGATGGTAAGTTATATGTAACTACTATGTTTTGTCTAAAAAGCCAGAAGTAGTCCTTAAGTAAGCGGACTAAAGTTGGGTGCTTCGGTGCATCGCAACCTTACGCTTTTGTATGGTGTTTGTTGTACATGTTATGGAAATGTGAGACATGCGCTCCTTTAAGGGAAGGAAAGAACACTATAACACATGTTTTATACCGTGTGTACTTATGTGACCACATGGATGGGAATTTAATAATATTACAGATCTCAACTTTCTCTATTGTGAGACCCTATTTACATTTCGACCCTTAGAGCCCTTAACTTATCCCTGAAGTATGGTTCAATGTGGCTAGCTTAGTTAGTTTCCATGAGGTCCGGGAAAAGTTTAGGCCTGGAGGATCTAACTAGAAAAGCGAGTTGAATCATAATGGATAGCATACAGTAAGAGGGGAAGATAGCCTTTTGATCACTTTCATAAGATTTCATAGTTCACTGGCTAACCTATTATAGTTTCTATGAGTAGAAACATAATAGTGAACACGAAAATTATTTTATAAGATCATGAGTTAAAACAATAAATGTGAGAAGGTAATCTAGGGTTAGGCATACATGAAGAAGAGGATCTTGTTTTCCGAGACGCTATATATCCAGGTGTATAGCACTAGTGCTCTGGAGGTATGTTGGTCACACAATCTATCTGCCAGTATAACTGAAAATTAAGACTGGAATGAGTTCCGTCATGTGCGAGTGGGAGATGATAGAGTTTGGGTACGCTCATGACTCTATAATGGATTGAGTTCCAATCCAGATTAAATTGAGTTATTTAATTTGATTAAAATTACCAAATCCTATCTCAGAAAGAGTCTGAGTTAATTTAGAGTTAGGGATTTAGCTTTTAGGATATCTATAAATAGAGGTGAGGTCCTCATTATTTGGTAATGAGAAAACGTACACGCCGCAAGGCTGCTCGTTCCCACTCATGCTTGTTTTCTGTCTTAATTTTTCAGAGATTTTTAGATTGTGAAATAGTTGCTATTATCCCACACGTGGATAAAAATCAGGCCAGTGACCAAAACAAACGAGATCCTTGTAAACGTTTCCACAACGAGTTTCTGAGCTACAAGAGGTAGGTACCATTCTCAATGTTACCTCCGCATTAAATTATATTCGTTATAATTTTCCTTCAATTTCTTTGATCGAGTCTAGACAAAACTTATTTTCTATCCAAAATAAGAGGAGGTGTAAGAAAATTATTATGTCTTCGCAAAAGGAAAAAAGAAAAAAATAATGTGACCTAATCTGTTTATGATCCATAAAATTTTGATACATTGATTACTCGACCAACTAATAATAATAATAATAATAATAATAATAATAATACATGCACATTATTTATCTACATCAAATTTGATTGACTTTAACTATTTTTTACATGTTCATAAAATTATATAAATATTTGAAAAAATAATATTAGAAATAGAATTAAAAAATAACAATTAGATTAGTTATAAAAGATTTAATAAAAATTAATAACACATACTATTTTTATTTTAATACGTAAATGTAGTAAAATATTATGTGGAAACAGGAAAAAAAAAAGTAGTGTTTGTATATAATTTAAATTCTATTTTTTTATTACAGTTTTTATAATTGTTTGATTTGATGAAAATAAATGTTATTTAAGTTTAATAATAAAACAATAAAGAGTTAATTTAGTCTAAAAAAAAGTTTTTACCCACTTTATACTTTTATATATAGTATAGATAATAATATAGATATAGCTATTAACAATACACCGTTTTATTAATATTTTCATCCCAATTTTTATATAAAAAGTAGATTTAATTGAAACAAACAAAAAAATATCTAAATGTTTAAAAAGAAAAGAAATAAAAAAGTAAAACATAAAATAATAATTGCAGCATATTTCACTATTTCTATTATTTGCATATTCACTTTCTCAATATTTATTTACTCCATGCCCTAATTAAATACTACTCATGACTCATCCATCATATTGCATCGTTACCGCTCTTTAGTCGTGGTTTTTCGATTTTTTTTCCATTAAATCATTGCATCCTAAACCTTAAATAAAATTATCTTCCACCTTTATTTGATAAAACTTTTTTTTTTCTAATTACTATTGCAAAATTTGGCTTAATTCATTCTCCCTTATGTTGATTGAAAATGAAAAATGGCACACAAGCGGAAGCAAAAAGAAAAAAAAATAGGCTAAAGATTTTTATATAAATAACTATAAAAAAGAGTATAAAATGACGTAATTTTATTAATAGTTCAGTGAATTCGATTTTAATGGTTTTTACATACTGAAAATTGAATCAAATCGATATAATTGAATTTTTATTTTAAATCAAATCAAATATATTAAATTGCATATAGTTCGGTTCTATTTTTGGTCCATTTTTTCTAATCATAACTGTAACACGAAATTCGATTTGATCCAAATTCGTATAATCCGATCCAATTGTCAAATCTAATTATGTCTAATCAAAATGCTTTGGAGACAGATATTTATCGACTCCAATAGTTTTAGATCTATTTTCGTCTCATATATTAATGAGAACTGAGAAGTGCGAAGCTTTTAAATGATGAACCACATGAATGCGTACATGAATATAGTTGCAAAGAAAAAGAGCCTAAAAATTTGGATGCTGTAGATATTATGAAATATTAGTTTTTTTTTAAAAAAAAAAAAAATAAAGTGGTTGAGAGATATATTTTGAGTGTTCACTCAACCTGCTAGGGTACGAGCGCAGTTACCAACAGTTCAATTAAAAAAATAATTTTTTATTATTTATCCAACTGTTGGTATGCACTAGACGTCTAGACGTATATTATATTTAGCAATACTTAATCATCCTTTAGTTTGAAATATTATCTAAAAAAAAATTGAATAATAACTATAAAGTATATGGCATGATTCAGTTTTAGAAAATCGAACCGAATTTTTTTATTAACCGAATCGAACTGAATCAGATCAATAACAAGACACAAGACACATTGAGACTAAGTTGATTGATAATTTAAAAGATTTTATTAAATAAAATAATGTTTTAAGAAATATTGGTTTTTTTGAATTTTTGATTATTAATTGAATCGAAATATTCAAAAAGCAGGGTGTATTTAGGAAGTCAGATCTGGTGGCTTGACTGGCTTTAAAGCAAGTTTTTGTATTTAGATTTTATAGGGATACTGTCCTCCCTTTCTGCTACATGTATTTTTCATGTGGTTTTGAATTTGAGTAATACTCTGTGATGGGAGAAATAAAAGAAGAAATTAATCGAGGTAACAATAAAAGATTGATACCTACTTATTGTAGCGCAGAAATCTTGTTGCGGAAGCGATATAAATATCTCCTTTTATTTGGTCACCGGTCTGGCTGAGCAGGTAGATCACAATTTAAGAGCTCCTGTAAGATTAACACAATAAATCGTGAGTGGGAACGGATAGTCTTGCGACGTATACGTTTTCTCGTTACCAAATAATGGGAATCTCACCTCTATTTATAGATATCGTAAAGGTTAGAGATTTATTTCTAGTCTAACTCAGAATCTTTCTTGAGATAAAATTTGGTAAATTTTATCAGATTAAATAACTCAATTTAATTTAAGTTGAAACTCAATTCATTATAGAGTTATACGCGTATCTCAACTCTATCACTTTAATTTATAAAAAAAAAAAATTATAAACTAAAATAATACTGAATTAATTTGGTTTAATTTAATTTTCTGTTAGCATCCTAACGTAAACAACTTTTATGTTAATTTGGATGCTTAAGTCAGCATCTGAAAATAAGCGAAGAAAAGAAAGATTGTACAAACATAAATCCTTTCATGTCCACTCATCACTTTGTAAGGTCGGAAGTAAAAGAGCTATATCCACTTTGGTCTTATGGCCTCCACACCTCCAACTCCAAGAGAGTGGACAAAAGTACAAAACGACAAAACTATCCCTTTCCCATTACAAAACGATAATGTGTTTGATAATGCTTTTGATATTGTGCTAATTCATTAGATCCCCCACTAATCCTTGTCTTGATTTTTTTCTTTTTTTTTTTTTTTTTTTTATCATTGAATAATAATTTAATGCATATGAAAAATAAATCTCTTTTTCATAATTTACATATGAAAAAAAAAATCTTATTTATTTATTTTTTTAATTACATCACTGGCATAAGAAAGAATGAAATTCGAACTTTGATCTCATTTATCGACAATACATGTACTTAATGATGTATTAACATGTATAATACTAGAATTTGAGGATTTCTTAGCTGATTGATTATTCCGCTAATTTTTATTGCATTATTTTTTGAGGGACTATATTCTTCAGTCTAATAGAGGAATAACCATTGGATCATATACTCTTGTAGTTAATAAGATTAAGGTCTTTATTCTAATTATTGATTTACGGTTCAAACTCAAATTGTTCCCATTCAAAGTTTAATGATTGATTTAATTTAGGGATACAAGTATCTATTAGACCTGTCACACTGCCCAAGTCAATTAATTTTTTATGGATTTTTGAGTCAGGTCAGTTTTGGATTAGCAATCTCGGATCAGATTCCGATTTGGTCACTTCGAATTTTGAATGGAATTGGATAAATTTTGGATCAAGTTCATAATAATTTTTTGCATAATAAAAAAATTTTAAATTATTGAATTAAATTTTAATTTCATATTATTTTGAAAAATCACATTTAGGGGTCCCTGAATTTTTGCCTTTTTTTACATTAAATTTTTGTATTTTCAAAAGTTGATATTGAATTCATATATTTTTTTAATCACTAATATTAAATTCAATTTATGTATACTTTATTAATTTTACGTGAGTTCGACTTGAAATTACTGTTAAATCCACTGAGACAAACAAAAATGAAGAAAAAAAAAACAGTTCATCGCCTTCTACATGTTTAAAATGATTATATTCTTCTTACATTTTTTATGTTTGGTTGATCACACAATTATTTTAAATTGATTTCGCGCTGAATTAATCGAGTGTGCATTTCAATTCCTCCAATTCCGTATGTTGAACTTAACGTGAGTGATTGAAAAGAATAAGAATCTAATGATAACTTTTAAAAATACAGGGACTTAACGTAAACAAATGTTAAAATATCACGAACTCCAAAATGCATTTTTCAATTATTCTTTTACTTTTTTTCTTGAATATCATTATATTTCAATCACTTTTAGTAACTTATACATATGCTAAAAAATAACTTATTTTTTAAAAAAATAATAAAAAAAAATATTTTCTTAAGAAAACATTGCATGTATTGTTGGATTTTTCTTCCATGTGAGGAAAGAGTCAAAATTTGACCATATGTATTAGGTAGTATATTACAGATGTATAGTGTGAATATGTGTGTGTGAAACAAATAAAAGAAAATAAAAGAAAGGGTTGGCAGATAGAGAGAGTTGAAGAAAGAGGGAGAAGAAAAGTTTGGTTTTACTACTCAAAACCAGTCCCACGAGTTTTCATTTTTCTGGAGATTCAGCCATCAGATCGGGCTGAAATTTTAAGGGAAGTTTAATCACACATCGATCTTCATTCTCAACGGTGGAGATCGGATTCTAAGGTCCAGAAGTTATTTCGTGGTGGAGACAACAGAACTTTCTTCTACAACAGACCAGTCTGACGAATCATTTATTTGCCGGAGATTTAACCGTTGGATTGAGCTGTATTTTTTACAGCATCTTACTCACATCTTGATCCTCATTCTGAACGGTGGAGATCGGATTCTGACATCCGGAGGTCAGTTCGTGGCTGGGACAGAATAGAAATTTCTGGGTATTATCTCTCTTGCTTTTGTCTTTGATTTATTCCATATATCTTGATGTTCATTCCAAGATTATGATGATGATGATGATGATGATATGCCTCTAGTTCAGTATAGAGAAGATTTGCTGTAATAGACAGAATATATGTTGTATTTGCCCATTAATTGATAGTGGAAGATTTAAGCGGCCTAAGGGTCCCGTGGTTTTTACTCCTTACATTGAGGAGGTTTTCCACGTAAAAATCTTGCATGTTCTTGTGTTGATTGTGGATGTAGAGTTCAGATTTTGTTGCTGGATTAATTGCTTTGGATATTGCTCTATTTGTTAGTTTACCTAAAAGATTCATTCAAGTAGGGAAAGATTAACAACGAAGATTCATTCCGCAAATTAAGTGTTTCCGTTGTTGGTCATTTTTCCCATCAGATTGGTATCAGAGCATTTGGTTGTTATTGTTGTTGTTAGACTTGTTTGAATAATGGAAGCTAATACAAGTAGAATGGTTAATTTAAATGGTTCAAATTATCATGTCTGGAAAGGCAAAATGGAGGATCTTCTTTATGTGAAAGATTATTATCTACCGGTGTTTATGGAAAATATGCCTGATGATAAGAAAGAGACAGAATGGACTATTTTGCATCGACAGGTTTGTGGGTATATACGGCAATGGGTGGATGATAATGTTTTGAACCATATTAGTGGTGAGATAGATGCACGTAAGTTATGGAATAAACTTGAGCAGTTGTATGCTCGAAAGACAGGGAATAACAAGTTGTTCTTGATCAAGCAAATGATGAATTTGAAGTATCGAGATGGAACTCCTATGGGAGATCACTTGAATGCCTTCCAAGGAATTATAAATCAGCTTGAAGGAATGGGGATCAAGTTTGAGGATGAGATACAGGCTTTGTGGGTTCTTGGTACTTTACCGGACTCTTGGGAGACGTTTAGAACGTCATTATCTAACTCTGCACCAGATGGGGTTATTACCATGGAATTGGCTAAGGGAAGTGTCTTGAATGAAGAGATTAGAAGAAAGTCACAAGGTTCCTCCTCACATTCAGAAGTCTTAGTCACAGAAAGGCGGGGAAGAAGTAAGAGTAGAGGTCCGAATAGAGGAAATCAGCGCAGCAGTTCTAAGGGTAAGCTTGCTGATATTGAGTGTTTTCATTGTGGTAAGAAGGGGCACACTAAAAGGTTTTGCAGAAAGCTGAAGAGAGAGAACAGACAACATGCTGACAACAGACAACGGGCTGACAACAATCAGAAGAATACTGACAGTGGTAATGAAAATGCTATGGTTAATGCTACTACTGATAACTATCTTGTTTGTTGTGATTGTGATATTGTTAACCTTGCACATGATGAATCGAGTTGGGTAATTGACAGTGGTGCTACGTGTCATGTTGTATCACGAAGGGATTATTTTTCATCTTACACTCCAGGTGACTTTGGTGATGTACAGATGGGTAATGATGGGATATCAAAGGCTATTGGTATTGGAGAAGTCTGTTTGAAATTTGACACTGGGATGGAGTTGATTTTGCATAATGTGAAACATGTTCCAGATATGAGATTGAATTTGATTTCTACAGGCTTGCTTGATGATGATGGCTATTACAACAGTCTTGGTAATGGACAATGGAAGCTCACTCGAGGTTCTTTGATTGTGGCAAGAGGTAGCAAACATTCAAAGTTGTACACGGTGCATCCAAAGATCTCCAAAAGCTTTGTTAATGTAGTGGAGAATACTGATGTGATTGATTTATGGCATAAGAGACTTGCTCATATGAGTGAAAAGGGCATGTCTATGTTGTCAAAGAAGAAATTGCTATCTGGTGTGCAGGATATTCACTTGAAGAAATGTTCTGACTGCTTGACAGGTAAACAGACAAGAGTCTCTTTTAAAAGTCATCCTCCTTCCAGGAAGGAGAAAATACTTGATTTGGTGCATTCCGATGTTTGTGGTCCTATGTCTACAAGGACACTTGGTGGTTCTCTTTATTTTGTTACATTCATCGATGATTATTCAAGGAAGATTTGGGTTTATACCTTGAAGTCTAAAGATCAAGTATTAGATGCATTCAAGCAGTTTCAAGCTCTAGTTGAGAGACAGACTGGGAAAAAGCTCAAGTGTATCCGAACAGACAATGGAGGGGAATACATAGGCCCTTTCGATGCATATTGCAGACAACAAGGTATTCGGCACCAAAAGACTCCTCCAAAGACCCCACAGCTGAATGGTTTAGCAGAGAGGACAAACAGGACATTGGTTGAGCGAGTCAGATGTGTGCTATCACATGCAGGATTGCCTAGATCATTTTGGGGTGAGGCTTTGAGTACTGTGGTACATGTTTTAAATCTAACACCCTGTGTTCCTTTGCATTTTGATGTTCCTGACAGGGTTTGGAGTGGCAAAGATGTTTCTTATGATCACTTACGCGTCTTTGGATGCAAGGCTTTTGTGCATATTCCAAAAGATGAGAGATCTAAGCTTGATGTGAAGACTAGGCAATGTGTGTTCATTGGCTATGGACAAGATGAGATGGGTTACAAGTTGTATGATCCAATTATGAAGAAAATTGTGAGAAGCCGAGATGTTATCTTTATGGAAGATCAGACTTTGAAAGATGTTGGGAAGGCAGAGACAGTTCCTCAGCGTACTGATGATCTTATTGATTTGGATCCAGTTCCTCCTCAGCATGCTGATGCCCAGATTGGAGATGATGATCAGAATGCTGACCAGCAGGTTACTTATGATGTTGATGCTCCACAACAAGTTGATATGGATGAAATTATCCATGATGAGTCACCAGTACCAGATGCACCACCATTTGTTCCACTTAGGCGGTCTGTTAGAGATCGTCATTCTTCTACACGTTATTCTGCTGATGAGTATGTATTGTTGACTGATGGGGGAGAACCTGAAAGTTATGCAGAAGCCATGGAAGATGAGCACAAGAAGAAGTGGATTGATGCCATGCAAGATGAAATGAAGTCCTTGTATGAGAATAACACTTTTGAGTTGGTGGAGTTACCAAAAGGCAAAAGAGCTTTGAAGAACAAGTGGGTGTACAAAGTGAAGGAAGATGAGAACTCTTCACAACCACGGTACAAAGCTAGATTGGTGGTCAAAGGATTTAGCCAGAAGAAAGGTATTGATTTTGATGAGATTTTTTCTCCAGTTGTGAAAATGGCATCTATTCGTGTTGTTCTCGGTTTAGCAGCTAGCCTTGATTTGGAGGTTGAGCAGATGGATGTCAAGACTGCTTTTTTTCATGGTGACTTAGATAAGGAGATTTACATGGAGCAGCCTGAAGGGTTTCAGATGAAAGGCAAAGAGAGGTATGTGTGTAGACTTCAGAAAAGTCTATATGGTTTGAAGCAAGCACCAAGGCAGTGGTACAAAAAGTTTGAGTCTGTTATAGGGGAGCAAGGCTACCAGAAGACTACTTCAGATCACTGCGTATTTGTTCAAAGGTTTGGTAGTGATGATTTTATCATTTTGTTGCTGTATGTTGATGACATGTTAATTGTTGGAAAGAATGCTGGAAGGATTGCCCAGTTGAAGCAACAGTTGAGTAAGTCTTTTGCTATGAAAGACTTAGGGCCAGCAAAACAAATTCTTGGCATTAAAATTACTCGAGACAGGGCTGCTAAGAAATTGCATATGTCACAGGAAAAGTATATTGAAAAGGTGCTTTGCAGGTTCAACATGGATAAAGCTAAAGTGGTTAGTTCTCCTCTTACAACCAACTTTAAGCTAACTGAAAAAGATTGCTCTTCTACTGAGGAAGAGAAGGAAGAGATGGATAGAGTTCCATATGCCTCAGCTGTAGGAAGTTTGATGTATGCTATGGTGTGCACACGGCCTGATATAGCTCATGCAGTAGGTGTTGTTAGTCGTTTTCTGTCAAATCCAGGTAGGAAGCATTGGGAAGCAGTTAAGTGGATACTTAGATATCTTCGAGGTACTTCCAAATTGGGTCTTACATTTGGAAATGGAAAGCCAGTGCTAGTTGGGTATACAGATTCTGATATGGCAGGAGACAAGGATAGTCACAAATCAACTTCTGGGTATTTGATGACTTTTGCAGGGGGAGCTGTGTCATGGCAATCAAGACTGCAAAAGTGTGTTGCACTTTCTACTACAGAGGCCGAGTATATAGCAGCAACGGAAGCAGGTAAGGAGATGTTATGGTTGAAGAGATTTGTGCAAGAGTTAGGCTTCAAGCAACAATGTTATGTGGTGCTTTGTGATAATCAAAGCGCGATTCATCTTGCTAAAAACTCGACTTACCACAAGAAAACAAAACATATTGATGTGAGGTATCATTGGATTAGAGATTCTCTTGAAGAGAAGCTGTTTGAACTTGATAAGGTTCATACCGATGATAATGGTTCCGATATGTTGACAAAAGCTTTAGCTAAAGAGAAGCTAAAGGTGTGTTGCTCTATCGCCGGGATGGCGGACTCTTCCTCATAGTCAGAAAGGGGGAGATTTGTTGGATTTTTCTTCCATGTGAGGAAAGAGTCAAAATTTGACCATATGTATTAGGTAGTATATTACAGATGTATAGTGTGAATATGTGTGTGTGAAACAAATAAAAGAAAATAAAAGAAAGGGTTGGCAGATAGAGAGAGTTGAAGAAAGAGGGAGAAGAAAAGTTTGGTTTTACTACTCAAAACCAGTCCCACGAGTTTTCATTTTTCTGGAGATTCAGCCATCAGATCGGGCTGAAATTTTAAGGGAAGTTTAATCACACATCGATCTTCATTCTCAACGGTGGAGATCGGATTCTAAGGTCCAGAAGTTATTTCGTGGTGGAGACAACAGAACTTTCTTCTACAACAGACCAGTCTGACGAATCATTTATTTGCCGGAGTTTTAACCGTTGGATTGAGCTGTATTTTTTACAGCATCTTACTCACATCTTGATCCTCATTCTGAACGGTGGAGATCGGATTCTGACATCCGGAGGTCAGTTCGTGGCTGGGACAGAATAGAAATTTCTGGGTATTATCTCTCTTGCTTTTGTCTTTGATTTATTCCATATATCTTGATGTTCATTCCAAGATTATGATGATGATGATGATGATGATATGCCTCTAGTTCAGTATAGAGAAGATTTGCTGTAATAGACAGAATATATGTTGTATTTGCCCATTAATTGATAGTGGAAGATTTAAGCGGCCTAAGGGTCCCGTGGTTTTTACTCCTTACATTGAGGAGGTTTTCCACGTAAAAATCTTGCGTGTTCTTGTGTTGATTGTGGATGTAGAGTTCAGATTTTGTTGCTGGATTAATTGCTTTGGATATTGCTCTATTTGTTAGTTTACCTAAAAGATTCATTCAAGTAGGGAAAGATTAACAACGAAGATTCATTCCGCAAATTAAGTGTTTCCGTTGTTGGTCATTTTTCCCATCATGTATTACATATAAGAAAACTAAAATCGAGTATCATTTTATATTGACTAACGAACTTGAGAGGCAGCCTCGAGGCCTCCGACTATATGGACTGAGGTGGAGGAACATAGCAATGGTTAAATCTGATAATGGGTTCAGAAATATATACGTCAAGTTCAATCTATCCACAAATTGTACAAGTTTGAATTTAGTTGGAATTAAATTTGTATCAATTGACTCAATTTTGGGTTTGCATTTGATTATTATTGAAATTTAATTTCAATTTGAATAATTAACTTTATATTTTCAAATTAAATTAGGTGGTAGTTTTCAATTGAATTAGTCATGCTTATTGATATTACAATTCTATTTAGAATACTGTTAAAATCCTATCCTAAGTAAGAAAGCGATCCTTTAGGAATCCTATTTTATGATAAGGAGAAATCCTACTCTAATAATAAGGATAACAAGGCCATGAAAGGCGGAAATCTCTCATTAAGGTACTTACATGGCATTCAGAAGACCTATTTACTCTAAAACTCCTCGAGTTTACTATTTAATTGACTTAATCTTCCAAGTCCAAATTCTGACCCCGATCAAGGTAAGATTATGACATTCATTTCTTATCGATCTGCTTGGAGCCCAATAGCAGGTGTTATCTTTCAATTGCTGATCAGAACATCACTGGTTTCCATTTCCACTTGTGAACAGACTTTGCTATTTTGGTACTCATTATTTGGTGTTGTTATTAAGAGCCAATGAGAAAACTATCAAATCAAAATCAAATTCGGAAAACCCTTTCTGGAGATAAATTACTTATCTTATCAAAAGAATAGCAAGAGGTGCAATAGGTTGAAGGGACACGTTTAGCCTTCAAACTCCTCCAGCAGGTTATGCAAGGACTTCGCCAAGAAATATATGCTATAAAACAGAAAAAGAAAGCCAGGCCATAGAGAAAAAAATTAAGCAAACGGGTACCAAATTTAGCAAATCAATCAAAAATTATAATTAGCATATAAAAAGTTAGCTCTACAAATAATAAAATTTAAATTCTAAAAGGACTTAAATTTCAAAACATATTGATTATTTAGGGTGTGTTCGGTAAAATTATATATTTTTTATTTTTAATTTTTTAAAATTTTAAATCTGTTTTTAAGTTTTGTTGTTTATTTTTCAAAAATTGTTTTGTAAATTTAAAAACAACATCACAATTTTTTAATTATAATATTTCTAATATTGATATTGGAATCAAACAAAATAATAAGAATAAAAGAAAAACAGTGAAAAGACAATTTATAATTAAGAAAAGAAAGAAAAAGATCAGATTCATGTGATATCCAATAATTGGCCATATTTTCAATTTTATTTTATTTTTTCACAAAAAGTGACGGCGTTCTGCCAACCCGATCCTAAATTTGTATTAGGATAGGGTTGTTTGGGGGTATACAGGTGGATTGGGTTGAAAAAATATCAAAACTTCGGGTTTAGGTCGGGTTAAAATGCCCCTGAACTCGACTCGACCGAACAATCCGACCAAGAGTGAAAAAAATATTTTAAATTGAAGAAAAAAGAATTTGGGGTTTTTTGGGTCGGATCCTAAAAATTTTGGGTTATACGGGTTGGAGACCTACTAAAACTTAGTGTCAATTTGGGTAGGAATTTTAGTCTTAGTTCAGGGCTTGAGTTAATTTGACCCGAACCCGACCAATGCATACCCTTAGTGGATGGTTTTCGATGGTCTGTGCAGTATCGTTGAAAAATATCTATATAAGAATAAAATAATAAATTGTGGACAAAACTCTAAAAATCATTTTTTTTGTAGTTTAAGGGTTTTTGTTTTTTAATCTTAAAACACATTTTGTATTTTTTAACAAAAACAAAAAATAAAAATTTATATGAACGCATTTTTATTTTATTTTAAGAAAAAAAAAGGAAAAAGCAGAAAACAAAATTCACCCCGAACACACTTGATTCTAATTAATTATTTTGGTATAGTTCTAATTATATTCTGATTTCATTTTTATCAAAAGATAAAAATAAGTTAAAAAATAAAAGAAATTTAAGTAATTTTTAATTTTTTTTATTAAAATAGAACTTTTGTTAAAGAATATATTTTTTTTTTCATTTGCACAACTGTTAAACATTATTAGAAAAATATATTTTTGACAAAAGTTCTATTTTACAAACATATTCTTAATATCACCAAGTTTGTTTTGTAAAAATAATCATAAAAATATCATTTTAAAAAATAAAAAATTTATTCCAAATGCAGAGATCGATCATTTTAAATAAGAATATTGTTGTACTAAAAATAAAAATTAATTTCTTCATAATAATAATATTTAATACAAAAAAATAATAGAAATAATACATGTGTTTTTCCTTCCTCGGAAAAATGAATCCAAAATAATTGACAATATTGTTGCGTATTAATTTAAACTTATCAAATGAATCAGGTTAGACGGTTTGATGTTCCATCACTTTGAATTTATCTTGGATTGGGTCCTCAACTCACTACTTCTACTTTTACAACATTAGAATAATTGACTAATTTTTAAATTATTAAATCAAATTTTATTTCATATTGTTTTTTTAAATATTACTATTTTAATTTCAATCATTTTTAAATTTTAATGATAATTAATACGAATTCCAAAAAATAACCTTGTATGTATATTCTTAAATTTTTTAAATTATATAATTAATAAAATAATTATAAAAGTATAAAAGGAATATAAGATCGAATAGGACCAGGTTGAATCTAAAATTTATATGTAAAGTTTAAATTCGCCCACTTAAAACTAAAAGCAAGCTTTTCATGGTTTTCGATTGTATGCCTAAATCTACTGTCAAGTTACCATTTTCATATTGAATTATTTCCAAATGAATATTATTGATGTTGCAATAAAAAAAAATAATTAAGAAATGTCATCATTTTGGATTAATAATTAAAACTCAATATAAAATTTATAGTATGAATTTGTACATTTGAAATTTCACGTCTCTAATTATAAAATGATAATTTAAAATAATAATTCTTTTTTAAACATGTGCAAAATCCATATAGATTAATAAACCAATTATAATGAACTTATTAATCTTATTTTACCAATTCTAATGGCTATTGAACTCTAGTTGTAATGAAATAGGTAGAATAGTTACTCTATAGCCAATATTAGAAGAATCTATAATTTTATTTTATAAACTCCTAATTAGATATTTTTGTTAATAACATAAAAACAGAAGGTTATTTTCGTTCAATAAGGAATCTAAATTAGGAAGTTACAAACGATCATATGCAAATCAAATTAAATAAATGAACAGATCAATAGAGTTACATCATATAATTATAAAAAATCACAACTATTATAATCTATCAAATAAGATCAAAACAACTATATTCTATCATTTTCGTTATAGACATACGTATTTTGAAAAAAAAGTTAACATTTTGTTTTAAGAAAAACCCAACAAATAGTCCAATTTTTTAATAAATTGTTTTGCAGATGATGTATATTGGAAGATCGATCATCAATGCATTTCTTTCTTACTTACTTTCTTTCTTCTTCTTCTTCTTTTTTTTTTTAAAACAAAAATCTTATGGGTCCTAATGAAGTTAAATGCAATTCCAAAATACTTCATATAATAAGTTTTACAACCCAAATGGGGCAAGTAATGATTGGTTGTTGTTAATAATTAATTAAGTACAATAAGAGCATCATGCAAAAGAAGTTCTGCCTAAGAAAATCTGAAAAGTATAAGTCAGATACAGCGAGAAGCATTATTAAATTATTACAAAAAATTACGTATATAAAATTATAAGTACGTTAATTATGGGATAAATTCTATATCTAGTATGATGATCATCAGCTGGCCACTTTCCATTAGTCCAACAATTTTGATGAACAGTAGGTTTAGTGGGGCACAGAATGTTATTATGTTTTGTCGTGTGCAAATTTCACCCTTTCAGCAACTTTCTCTCTGCATTTTCTGTTTCTACGTGACAATAATTCACAAAGTTGTCACGTCTCACATTCTATCCATGTATTCATGTATGGAAGCAAGAAGGGACCTCCACTTTCATTGGCTGAAGGGACCTCCACTTTCATTGGCTGACTAAAAAAAATATATTCTAATTAGCGACGATTTTTTGAATACGTCGTGAAAATATATATTTTTAGTCTGGCATCGAGTTTAGAAATGAAAAAATAAACCGTTGTTAAATTTTAACGGCAATTAATGGCATATTTTTTTTGCGAAGAAATTAGCGACTGTTTTTTTTGTCGCTAAAAACTATTTAATTTTTTTATTCTATAAAATAAGTTTGCGACTGCACTGTAGTCGCTAAAAATTTCGCGACAAAAAGTTTGGTCGCTAAATTTAGAGTTTGCGACAATTTATTTCGTCGCTAATGTAGTCACTAAATTTTCACACAAATCTGCCCCAACCTATCCTAAAACTACTTTGTTTTGGCCTTTCTATTTTTTATTTTCTTTTTTCTTTTTTCTTCTTTCTTTTCTTTTCTTTTCTTCTCTTCCCTTTCCTGGTCTTTGCCCCGATCTCTCCCTTCGTTTTCTAGCTGCCACCATCTTCCCCTTCTTTTTCGTCGGCATCTCCACCCCTCTGTCCACCATGAGCAGCCGGCCTCCTCTTCCCTCTTTTCTTCCCTTTCGCGTGCGACAGCAGCCCCTTTTCTTCCCTCATCCTTTGCATTTTTGCTTCGGAATCCGCCCCTCTTTTGGTCGTTTCTATCACTGTCACCCACCAGAAGTGCCGCCAGCCATCTCCTCTTCAAACCGCGGTTGTGGGGTGAGTTACAGTTGTAATGGCCTGGAATTCACTCTAATAGTATTGAACATGATTAGGGTAATTAAGTGAGTCTAAATTAAGGTCTATAGTTTTGGATTAAATTGAAATTGTGAATTAAGGACCTAATTGCATGAAAATAAAATAGTTTAGTGACCAAAGTGTAATTTTGCATGATTAGTTTTAGTAGATATTAATTAAGTTAAGTAGGATTAATTAGTGTTAATTATGGGTTAGTGGGATGCAAAGTGTCTAGCTTGCCTTTTTACACGTAGGATCTTCATGCAATTAGTGGAATACATGTGGCAAGGAATGGGTCAAGTGCATGCATATATATAGGTTTGAAGAGGCAAAATCTGTCTTTTTGCTCTTCAAGTGGATCGGCCAACCTTGGAGGAAATGTGCATCTTTGTTTCTTATTTCTTTCTTCTCATCTCATTTCTTCATGCAAATCTTTCATTTTTAGAGTTAGTTAGATTGGTTTCAAGTGGGCTTATTTGAATGCTAAGTTAGGTCAAATTTAACGGTAAGCTTGGGTTTGTTTTCCTTCTTCTTTGATTTGAATTTTAGTTCATGATTTCAATTTTGCATGTGTGTGTAATGTTGTTTGTAAGTTTGAGAAGCTAGTAGAAAAGCATAGGGGAAAGAGAAGGCCATTTGAATTGAGAAGTTGAAAGAGAGCTTCAAAGAGGTTTGGAATTAGATTTTGTGTTAACCTTTGATTAAATGCATGATTGATTAGTTTGGAATTTATGTGTACTTGTATGATAATTGATAGATGTTATAAGTTGAGATGTGTAATTGATGTGTGCTGAAATTGTTAATTGAATTGCCATGAGTTTATGACCAAAGTATGAACCCTAATTTTTGGGAAAAGTCTGCTCATATTTCACCAAACCTCCGTATGATATTTTGGTTATAAGTGGAGTTTTAGAAATCCAAATTAAGTGATTGTAGTGTCGTTAGAACCATGACTTCCATACTTACAAAAGTCCCAGAAATGACCATGAACGAATTCTTACTCTAAAACCCTTAAAAGTGGCCAAAACAGAGGTGTCTCTACTTTGATAGGTTTATTGGAGTAGTATAGGTTGTTTAGATCGTATCTATTGTTGTAGATGTCCAAATGACTTGAAATTTATCCCATTTGAAACTTAACAGCTTAGGAAACAATTGTTAAGAAGGGAGTTTTGCCTAAAATTGAGGTGTAGACGTCGGTTTAAGCTAAACAAAATAAAGTAGTGAAGCAGTCCTGAGTTTTGCTTCTGTTTTGCTTATTTTTGGTATGTCACGGTGACAACCAAATCATTGCCACCGTAACCAATGCCGAGACAAGGTAAAATTGCATATCTTTGGACCTCATGATGACAACCAAATCATTGCCACCGTGACCCTTCCCAGTTTTGTGTATTTTATGTGTTTTTCCTCTCGAAATGCATCCGAACGTCATTGCAAGTTCCTATAGCTTGTCCAACACATGTTTAACATTATGAAATGAGTATATGAATGTTTTTCAATTGAAACTATATGAAAATGATGCTATAGCATAGTAGTTTAATAAAAGAGTTAAATGTATACATGCTTTTTAATTATTGAACATGACATGGCATGTGATATTGACCATATATGATTGAATCTTGATGAAATTATATTGTTTCATGTGAACAAATGGATTAATTGAATAGCCTGTAATCTAGTTGTGGATAGATAAGCATGCTTATAAGAGTTAGTATTCACAGCTGCCAGTGTGGCCCGTTTGGGTCTAATGTTGGTACCTATGTGGTATCCAGTGTTATATCATCTAGAGTTTAGTGGTTGATACCCAAGTGGTATCCAGTGTACCCGTTATCCACTACTGTATTGATTCGGGCTATACTAAAACTGTTAGTGTAATAATTTAATTATAGTATTGTGTTATATGTCATATTTGTCATATAATAGTGACATTCTGGTAACATTGTATATTAGTGATTTAATAATATAAAGCATGGAATATTGAATATTGGTATATCATTTAACTATTGTATGAGTTGCTATTACATGGTTTATTATTTAATTATAACATGTCTTGTTGTTATATGTTAATTTGTGAACTCTTGTATTAGATTTTGTTCTGTTTATATCCCCACTAAGCGTTATCGCTTAGTACGGGTGTTTATCTCCTGTGTAGGTTTATAGTTTGAAGCTCGAGTTTTGCGTGGAGCATCTGTTAGCCACTAGCTTGACCTAACCATTTCGTACTCTGTTGGCTGGTCTTCAAGTCTTCTAGATAGGTTAAACTTTTGTAATGTAATGATATTGTTCCAATTTTTTTGTATAGGTAAAGTGTGTTATAGAAACTTGTAGTTTTGTATTTAAAGAATGTAATCTTTAACTAGTGATATTAATGATAATTTTTGATATGTGCTAATTGTTATCTTTTAGTATGACTAAGTGTTGTGTAGCGCTCCCTTGTCCTCCCAATGGGCATTGGGGCGTTACAAGAGTAGCTACTAATTTGATTTTAAGAGAAATGTAAAGGGGGACAGATTTGAAAAAAAAAACAGGGATTTTGAAATTCAATTTGAGGGATTTAGTATTTAAAACTTAGAACAATTTAGCTCGGAGAAAGCGACAACACGAATTTGAGCTTCAAAGTAATATATTTCTTTTAAACTCAAATTTGCCTATTCTGTTCGTATCTATTACAACTTAGCTTGTAGATATTTATAATTTTCATTGTTGCTTCCTGGTTATTATAGAAGAGAAGGAACAGAAAGAAAAGAAAGAGAAGAAGCTCCAAGCAAAGAAGAATAAAATGAAAGTTAGTGCCTTTCTATTTAAATTGTTGATCTATTTCTTGTATTATTTCAAATTTGATTTTGGTTTTTGAAATTGTAAAGCGGAAAAAAGTGTTTTAAGCTTTTATTTTCTGAATTTAATATGTATGATTAACTTAATAACTGCAGCCTCACCTTGCAGCCCCGCCTCGCTTTCTCACAGCGTCGCTTCGCGTCGCCTCCTTGTAGCACCGTTTCTCTCTCAATTTATCAAAATCAGCAGCGGTTTGGTAGGCTCATTTATCTTCTATCTTTTCAAATCTCAATTTCAGTCTCTCTGTTTTCTCCGTCTTTTTTTTCAGGTAATTTAGCTCAATTTCTAGTTTTCCTGATTCATAGAGTTCAATTTGTTTGCTGATTTTGATATTTGAGAATGCCGACCTGATTGTGTTACATGGAATTCTGCTTTTTAGTTTGTGTTTTTCTATTTTTGAGTTCCTGGTAATGATTACTCGTTCTTATCTGAATCTATTGAGAATTGGGGTGCTTAGATCCGTTGGAATATAAGCTCACATGTTCTTTAAATTTCAAATCATATAATAAAGGGTGTATACTGCATTTGTTTTAAGCTAAACCTAGTAGCTACTCACTATGATTTAGTAAGATCTCTATGTGATTGACAAATGAGCTTTTCCACCAAGTGTATCTAGGTACTAAGATTAAATTAATCTAAGAACAAACAAAAGCATGAAATATACCTTTTTTTGCACGCCAAGCATGATATTTGGTACAATTTTTCTTCTTATGAGAAGTTCCTTTACAAAAGAAGCAACCGGATTGTTGAATTTTATCTTTATTTTCCTTACATTGCTTCTTTTGTTTTTGCAGCTTCTGTATCCTTCGTCCTTTTCTTATTGTAGCCTAAGGAAGATAATGCCAAATGAGCACTTTCTTCTTTTCCAAGCTTTATCATATCTTTCTTATTTATCAGATGAGAAATGAGCTCATTGAGAGTCAACTTCTCCCTTTGAATATTATAACTCACCTGAACCTGATTGAATTATGAAGGAAGAGAGATAAAAACCAAATGCACCAATAAATCCTCAAAAATTTCTAATTTTAGTGCTTTTAGCCTGGATGTAATCTGCTCTATTGCCAAAATGTATTCCCTTATGCTTCCATTGCCCTTATACCTCATGGAAACAAGTTTGTTTATCAAACTACTTGCTTCCACCTTTTCGCTTTTAGCAAAGCGACTTTCAAGATCTTTAAGGAACGATTTGGCATTTTGAATGTATCTGGAATTGCGCGTCCCATGATTATTAGACTTAAGCGATTTAAGCGCTCCCACTTCTCAAAGTTTCTCTTTTGTTCTGAGAAACTTTCAGCTGTAAGAGGAGCAGGAGGCTCAACCCCGAAGTGCATAGTCTAGATCCATATAGCCCAAAACGATAGTAACGTTCTCCTTCTATTTGTTAAAATTTGTGTCATTTAGCATAGGAAGTGAGTTAATATTTGCAGATATTGAACCAGTAGAAGTATTTTCTGAATTCAGAGAACAACACAAAACATATCAAGCTCACAATCAATACTTTAAATTTTACAAAATAATTGCAAATCTTATCACAAGACACCTAGCACAACATTGAAATTTAGTTTTTAGGCAGAAAAATCAATTTGTAAGTGGTAATCTTGGTACAGTAATCAAGTATTAATAATAAATTCATGTCAGACATTAAGCCTTTCTTTGGACCGACTTAACATTCACATAGAAAATCAAATAATTATCACATATTTATTACCACAAATATGTTCTAATTTTGGCCAAACAGTAATAACCTTCCTTTGGACCGGCTATTATCTGCATAAAATTTTGAACATATATATATATACCTTCCTAATATTTTGATTTAATTAACCTACACAATAGAGGTTACTTTACTAACATATTGCTTCAATTAAATAAATTAAAATATCAGTAGTAAAATCTTAGGTCAATTTTGAATCTAAACTTTAATTGTACAAATGAATATAAAATATGAATCGAAACAATTAATCAAATATTGTACCAAAATTTAAACTCAATTTGTGAAATTATCACAAACACCATATATTAATCAATATTTATGGACAATAAACGATATTGAAACACATAATATTAATTGGAAAAAAAACAAAATCCAAATCCAAAATATTGAGCCAAACACAAATCAATAAGATTTTAATATCAACTTCGTATAAACATAAGAATGGTGATGCAGGTGAAAAGCAATCTATTAACTTGTAAAACTAAAGTCTCAAAGCCTTATGTTCTACTAACCTTCCTTTTATTATAATAATAATTAATATTTTTATACCATTCAGAACATAACCCAATGGCCATGGAAGAAGAAAATAAAAAAACCCATTAACTCCCAATTCTGAATCCATTCGGCCATAAATAGCAAAACACCAAAATTAATAAATAATATCGATGCCCAAACATCCAAACATATATAACACAAATGATGGCAACACTAAATCATGCTCAAACAATGAAAGTGTTGGGCACAGCGGATAAATAAAATGAATTAGCAGAGCAAAATATCGACACCAGCAATTTAACGTGGTTCACCCAAAACGTTTGGGTTACGTCCACGGGACAAATTTCGAAAATATTTCTTCCACTAATAAATTAATGGGTACAAGAGAGAAAGGCAACCCAATGATTTTGAGATAAACCCAAAATAGTGGCACACAAGTATTTTTCAAACTCACTATTTTGTCACTCCCCTTTTAAAAAAATATCCCAATAATTTTTCTAAAATACTTCTCTCTCTCTATTTACAAAACTATCTCAATCATTTTTTCTTAAGAATGGAATGAATTTAAACTGAATAACTAATGCCTATTTATAGGAAAAGTATACGCGTTTATTACGCGTATTCCCAGCCTCAATTTTTGAAAGCAGCCGCCGCAATTCTCATGAGCAAAATCACAATTGATTTTGCTTCTTTGACTTTTCCATTCACCCTCCACTTTTGACTTTTCAACACATATATATATATATATATATTTAATTATGTGGGTCCCACAACCATGTGGAGGAAACCCACATCTAACAATTCTCCCCCTTCCGACTACATGGTAGGGGACTCCGCTAGTCCTGCAGCTAGCCGACAATACTCAAAATTCTGTCTTGGTAGAGTTTTCGTTAACATATCTGACCCATTTTCTTCCGTATGGATCTTCTCAAGCTGTAGTAGCTTCTTCTCCATCACATCTCTTATCCAATGATATCTCACATCAATATGTTTTGATCTTGAGTGAAAGGAGGCATTCTTACCAAGATGAATAGCACTCTGACTATCACAGAATAGCTGATATTTATGTTGCTGCAAACCAAGTTTCAAGAACTTCTTCATCCATAGCAACTCTTTACAAGCTTCCGTTGCTGCTATAAATTCCGCTTCTGTAGTAGAAAGTGCAACACACTTTTGTAACTTTGACTGCCATAACACAGCTCCCCCTGCAAAAGTAATCAGGTAACCAGAAGTGGATTTTCTGGAATCCACATCACCAGCCATATCTGCATCTGTGTATCCAGCCAACACAGGTTTGTCATTTCCAAAATATAGACATGTTTTGGAAGTTCCTCGAAGATACCTGAAAATCCATTTTACTGCAGTCCAATGTTCCTTTCCAGGATTTGAAAGGAATCTACTCACAACTCCAACTGCATGAGCGATATCTAGCCGTGTGCACACTATAGCATACATCAAACTTCCAACTGCTGAAGCATATGGAATTTTATCCATCTCTTCCTTCTCTTTGTCTGTAGAAGGGCTTTGTTCAGAACTCAACTTAAAGTGAGTAGCAAGAGGACAACTAACTATTTTAGCCTTGTCCATATTAAATCTCTGAAGTACTTTCTCAATGTACCTCTCTTGCGACAACCATAATTTCTTGACGCCTCTGTCTCTGATAATATTCATGCCAAGAATCTGCTTTGCTGGCCCCAAGTCTTTCATAGCAAAAGACTTACTCAACTGTTTTTTCAAATTGTTAATTCTGGAAACATTCTGGCCAGCAATCAACATATCATCCACATAGAGCAAAAGGATAATGAAATCATCATCAGAGAATTTTTGCACAAAAACACAATGGTCTGAAGTAGTCTTTTTGTAGCCTTGCTCCCCCATAACAGACTCAAATTTCTTATACCACTGTCTCGGTGCCTGTTTTAAGCCGTAGAGGCTTTTCTTTAGCTTGCAAACATAATTCTCTTTTCCTCTTTCTTTGAACCCCTCTGGTTGCTCCATGTATATTTCTTCTTCCAAATCACCATGTAGGAAGGCAGTTTTGACATCCATTTGTTCAACCTCCAGGTCAAGACTTGCTGCTAACCCCAGTACAGTTCGAATAGATGTCATTTTCACAACTGGTGAGAAAATCTCATCAAAGTCAACCCCTTTTCTTTGACTGAATCCCTTGACAACCAGTCTGGCTTTGTAACGTGGACTGGAACTGTGTTCTTCATGCTTAATCCTGAACACCCATCTATTTTTCAAGGCCCTTCTGCCTTTGGGTAACTTCACCAGTTCAAAAGCTTTGTTTTCATGCAGTGACTTCATCTCATCTTGCATGGCTTCAATCCATTTCTGCTTGGATTCATCATCTATGGCTTCTTGATAACTCTCAGGTTCTCCCCCTTCAGTAATAGTCACATACTGGTCACGAGGATATCTGGAAGATGACCATCTTGTTCTTTCACTTCTCCTTTGTGGAGGTGAAGAAGCCATAGGTGTTGGTGCTGGAATATCATCTTGATCATCATCATCATCATCATAACCAACTTCTATAGGAGCATCATCATCATCAGGTGGATAAACCTGGTCTTCATCTCCAACTTCTCTTGGCACCGGTGTTGGAGAAATTAATTTTAAATTTGATAAGTCGCCATTGGAATCAGGAACATCCTTCTTCATTTTGTCAATGTCTTCAATGGTCTCATCTTCAACAAATACAGCATCACGACTCCGAACAAGTTTCTTCTCAATACGATTATAAAATCTATAGCCAAATTGATCTTGACCATAGCCAATAAAAATACACTGTCTTGTCTTGGCATCAAGTTTGGACCTCTCATCTTTGGGGATATGAACAAATGCTTTACAGCCAAATACCCGCAGATGATCATAGGAAACATCTTTTCCTGACCATACTCTTTCTGGAACATCCATCTTGAGAGGAGTACAAGGTGAACGATTCAACAAATGTGCAACTATGAGAATAGCTTCACCCCAAAATCTCTTAGGTAACTTTGCATGTGAGAGTAGACATCGGACTCTTTCCATCAAAGTTCTGTTCATCCTCTCAGCTAAGCCATTCAACTGCGGTGTCTTTGGAGGTGTCATCTGATGCCGGATACCATGCTCTTTGCAGTAAACATGAAATGGTCCAGTGTATTCTCCACCATTGTCTGTCCGGATGCATTTTAACTTCTTCCCAGTCTGTCTCTCAACTGAGGCATGAAATTCTTTGAAGACATCTAGCACCTGATCTTTTGTCTTCAGAAGATATACCCACGTCTTTCTCGAATGATCATCAATGAAAGTCACAAAACACTGAGCACCACCAAGTGACTTTGGCATTGGTCCACATAAATCTGAGTGAATCAGATCTAACACATTCTTCATTCTGGAAGGAGGAAAACTTTTAAAAGCAACTCTGTTTTGCTTTCCAACTAGACAATCAACGCATTTGTCTAAGTGCATTTCATCCATATCGAGCAATACTTTCTTCTTGGCGAGGCTTTTCATTGCTTTTTCTCCCATGTGGCCAAGTCTCCGATGCCACCGTTCAATTGTACTATCTTTCTCCACGGCAGCTACTGTGTCGGTGGAGAGCTTTGCTTCCATTACATACAGAGTTGTATGATTTTCACCTCTAGCCACTACTAATGAGCCTTTTGTAAGCTTCCATTTGTCATAAATGAAGGAGCTGCAATATCCCTCATTTCCAAGTTTGCGTACAGAGATCAAATTCAGGCGCATGTCTGGAATATGCCTAACATCCTTCAGAATTAGTCTAGTACTATTCTCTGTTTTCAAGCAAACGTCTCCTCTGCCAACAATCTTTGACAGGCCTTCATTTCCCATCTTAACAACACCAAAATTTCCAGGTGTGTATGATGAGAATAATTCTCTACGGAATGTAGCATGAATGGTAGCACCACTATCAAGTACCCAACTGGACTCCTGAGATACAAGATTAATAACATCTTCATCATAAATGATATTGAATTCATCTATGATATTAGTCTGTTCGTCATCACTGCTGTCATCTCTCTTCACAGCTCTGCTTCGGTTCTCTTGTTCCTTTTTGAACTTTCTACAGAACTTTTTAATGTGACCCTTCTTTTTACAGTGATGGCATTCAACATTGGCATATTTATTTGACTTTCCTCTGCTCTTGCCTCTAGGGTTCTGTTCCCTAGACTGTCTCCTTCCTCTAGATTCTGCAACTAGAACATCTGATTGTGATGAAGAAGATGAGGCCTGTGATCTCCTTCTCATTTCTTCATTCAGGATACTACTTTTTACAATCTCCATGTTGACTACACCATTGGGCGCAGTGTTTGTGATGGAGATCTTCAAAGTCTCCCAAGACTGTGGCAGAGAGGCTAACACCAATAAAGCAAATACTTCATCATCCAGCTTTACTCCCATTCTGTTTAGCTAATCCTGGATCCCTTCCATCTCATTTAAGTGGTCTGGCAAGGAAGTCCCTTCTCTATATCTTACTTGTACCAATTTGGTCAAGTAAAATAATTTATTATTTCCCGTCTTTGAAGAATACAACGTCTCCAGCTTACTCCATAGTGTTCTGGCATTTGTCTCATTACAGATATGATTGAACACATTATCCTCGACAAATTATCGGATAAAACTGCACACTTGCTCATGGTCAAACTCCCACTCCTCATCGGTTTTACCTTCGGGTTTAGCTGTGGCAAACACCGGCAAATGCATTTTCGTCACAACTAGAAGATCTTTCATCTTTTTACTCCAGATGTGGTAGTTTGAGCCATTTAAGTAGATCATTCTGCTATTTTTTGCCTCCATTTAGATCGGAATTTGATGAACTTCTTCGATCCAAAAAAAAAATTTCTGACGGTGAATAGTACCCGTATACGTGAATAGTACCGTATGTATGAACAGTGCCGTATACGTAAACAGTACTCAAGGAAAAATCTTTTCTGATGTGGAAGATCAGTCTATGCTGCAACCACAGAGCATACTAAGAAATAACCTTGGCTCTGATACCAGTTGTTGGGCACAGCGGATAAATAAAATGAATTAGCAGAGCAAAATATCGACACCAGCAATTTAACGTGATTCACCCAAAACGTTTGGGTTACGTCCACGGGACAAACTCCGAAAATATTTCTTCCACTAATAAATTAATGGGTACAAGAGAGAAAGGCAACCCAATGATTTTGAGATAAACCCAAAATAGTGGCACACAAGTATTTCCCAAACTCACTATTTTGTCACTCCCCTTTTAGAAAAATATCCCAATAATTTTTCTAAAATACTTATCTCTCTCTATTTACAAAACTATCTCAATCCTTTTTTCTTAAGAATGGAATGAATTTAAACTGAAGAACTAATGCCTATTTATAGGAAAAGTATACGCGTTTATTACGCGTATTCCCAGCCTCAATTTTTGAAAGCAGCCGCCGCAATTCTCATAAGCAAAATCACAATTGATTTTGCTTCTTTGACTTTTCCATTCACCCTCCACTTTTGACTTTTCAACACATATATATATATATTTTAATTATGTGGGTCCCACAACCATGTGGAGGAAACCCACATCTAACAGAAAGTACACAGCATCGCATAAAACAAAACAATATTGCAATTCAATTGGCCGCAAGAATAAACCATAAAACGAAAAATAATTGCAATTCAATTATGCCGCAAGAATAAACAAACCGAAAAATATCAATATGCCAATTGCCAAGTAATAGAAATCGAAGTTGTACAGCAAAATAAAAAAATCAACAGCAACCGAAATTAAATAAAATTTTGATTAAAATCCAATCAATTTAAAAGAATCAAAACCTTTAAAATCAATTTTCAGTGATTCAATATGAATTAGGCTCTGACACCAATTAATAGAATAAACCCTAAATACACAAGGGCCTAGAAAACGATAATATCAAATCATCAAGAATAAAATAGATGCGAAAGCATACCTGAATTTATAGCCATCAAAGATGCGGAGGTTTTATGGTTTTTAGTTGGCACAGAGATCTAGATTTTCTATGAAGTGATACCAGAGAAAAAGAATTAGGGTTAGAGTTTTTTGTACAACTAAGATCATAACCTATTTATAAAGTGACTTATTTACTAATTTGTCCATCATAAATTAGATCAAGTCATTTAGATTTCTATACATTTACAAAATAACCTCCATACTTTTAATCACTACAAAAAAAAGCCCAATTAGAGACGGAAAATTCCGTCGCTAATTGGGCTTTTTCAGTCGCTAATGACCTTTAGCGACGTGGCGACTAAATGTCGCTATTGGCGCTGTCGCAAAAATTTTGCGACTAATCCATAAAACAGTCGCTAAAATTAGCGACGAAAAATTCCGTCGCTAAAATTAAAATTTCGGTCGCTAAATAATCTTAAAATTAGTCGTATAAATATTTATTAGCGACAGATAATTCGTCGCTATTATATTTTTTAATTTAATTTTTAATTACAATTTTTGATTTTTAATTAAAATTTTTTATTTAATTTATTATTATTATTATTATTACATCCAAAATTTAATTTAATTTATGTAAATAATAATTATAAATATTACTATTAATTTAAAAAATATAATATCAAAAAGTAAATTAAACTATATAATATTTAAAAAATACCAATTCAAATTAAATTGTGCTATTTAGCAATATACAGACGTTTATAATAACTTTGTACAATAAATTTACAATAATTCAAATATAATAAAAGTATATTAAATTATACAATACTTAAATTAAAAGTACATGCTCTTATTATATTTAGCAGCATTCCATCCAGTTCCGGTACCTACAAATTACCAATAAAATTTTCAAATTAATATATACCAAAATTAATGAATTAAAAATCAAAATAAAAAAGATTGATTGTAATTCATATATTACAAGGCATGAGCTACCAATTCATGTATCCAAATTTAACTATCATAGAATTATTTTCCATTTAAATTGAAACATACAAATTAAGAGAATAAAAAATAAATTTAGACTTTCCTCCAAACTTAGACATATTTTGCTTAAATACAAAGTTTTAGACCTCATATTTTACTCAATTGAAAACATGAAGAAATAGCATTATTTATATAACACAGTTCAATGACAATGTTTAAATTTTCAAATGAACCAAATATGAAAACAATTTCACACAGAACAGTTAAATACCTGGGTTTCGGCGATCTGTGGCTTTTGGCTAGTCTCAAATGCATCGGCAGTTGATAAAGACAACAATCCAGGGGACACCAAGGAATCAGATAAAATCCTTTTGTTCTTATCATCCTGAGCAACCTTAAAAGACATCAAATGAGGAAGGGCAGAGACCTTGTTGGGGAAAGGCCAGTGGATACCAGTAGCTTTGCTAAATCCTGAGAATTGACCAAAAGAATTAACCATAAATGTAATTACAGTTTCCCAGCACTTAACTTTGGTCAAGTAACAGATCATAGCTCAAAATATAATTGGAAAAAAAGTTAAAACTCCAGATGTCGTACTGTTTATCCCACCAAATCTGGGGTATTAGAGTTTAAGCACATCCAAACAAATTAAAGAAAAGAAACAAACTAATTGCAATTGACTTTATATTGGCCAACAGAAATAAAATTCCATGTTCAAAACATACCGTTTAATTTCAAACAAAAAATAGAAAAGAGAAGGATGGTTGCTTTATACTAGAAAAAAGTTCTGTTTATCCATTTGCTAAATTGACGATAACTACAACTCTGTTCTGTACTTCAGAATTATTTGTCTTACAATTTCTTCTTATGCCTATTTCTTTGATATTTACTTTTCTTAATTCTTTTGGTTTCTATGCATGGGAACTACAATTGGGAACAACATTAGCTCAAGCCTGAGAGATGTACAATGAAGTGCATATAATTTCCACCATCCAATAGCTTTTTTTAAAAAAAAAAAGTCAGAATACTAATTCTGTGATTTTGATTTCTTTTTCAATTCCTCAAGCACTACCCTAAGATTCTTGAAACTTTCTTGATTTTTTCTCAAGTCTAGACAAGCTGACACTCAAAATTCACTTAACCTTTCTCTTGTCAGGTGCTCACATGGTGCACAAACAAAAATAAAGCTATCATTCGAATTACAACAGAGGAATATAGAATAATTAAGGAAAAAAGTGAGTGATCATACCTGCCAGCGAGAAAAAAAAAAAGAATTTCAGTTCAGTTTTATCACAGACTATATTATACTATACACACATAGCTTTTATCAGTTCAGTTTTATCAAGTTTCTATTGTTATACTATACTCATTATGCCAAAATGAAAATCTGGTTTGAATTAATAGCAAAAGCAGGCATACACAATCTAATTCCAACCACCAACTTCAGAAAGAAACGAACTTCCATAACAACATTCATTCAAACAAAACCCAAAAAACAGAGAGCAGTATTACACACACAACAAAACCCAAATTCCTAAAACTGAATTTTGAAATCCCTAATTTTTTTTTTGAATCTGCCCCCCTAATAAATTTCTCCTAAATTTCGGGTTAGTAGCTATTGTAACTTACCTACAGCCGTCGATTGAAGAGGAGGGAGCTAGCCGTGTTTCAAGTGGTCGGCGGTGAGAGGAGGCATCAGGGTGGAGGCTGCAATCCGAACGAAAACACGCAGGGAGGAGGAGGAGAGCTGCTGCCGTCGCGAAGAGAGAGGACCGGCGACAGCATCGGCGGACGAAGGGGGCGGTGATGGCTGAGACGGCGACGCAAACAGAGAACGGCGAATAGGGGACTGGTTCAACGGGAAGAAAAAAGGAAAAACGAGGGAAAAAAAAGAAAGGAAGAGAGAAAGAATACAGGGTCCTTAGAGCTTTTTTTTTTTCTAATTATACCTATTATTATTTTAGACAATATTTTTATTTTTATTTATTAATTAAATAAATTTTAAACTTTCATGATTTCTAGTAATTGATATTTCAGAATGTTACAATAAATCTAAATTCTTAAAATTTGTGTATTATTACTATTATTTATTTACTTATCTAATACACATATATATATTTTTACCTATTTTTAATATTTACTTGTTTATTCACATATACATGCATTTATTTTTATTTATTTTATTTCATTGAAATAAATTTTACTTAGAGTTTTTTTAATTATATAATTTTGAGTTTAATCATTTAGTCAAAGTTATTAATTCAAAATCTAAAAATAGTATCAACACATATTCTTTAATAAATTTATTCATTAATATTCATTTCAATTCACTCATATAATATTTTTATTAAATTTTTAAATAATTGAATAATAAAAAAATTATTTTAGATAAATTAAAATTCAAGTGTAAAACGAAAATATTAAAAATAATTAATAACTATGGGTATGCATGCATGTTTTTATTAATATTATAATTAATTTTACCGACGAAATAGCGACGGAGCATTCCGTCGGTAACATATTACTTTAATTTCCAAAAATTACTTCCACAAGTAGAAAATATTAAAACTTTTAGCGACTGAAATATCGGTCGCTATTCCGTCGCTAATTCGAATGTGTTTAGCGACAATTATTCGTCGCTAAATCCGTCGCAAATTAAATCGCTACAAATTTAGCGACAGATATATTCCGTCGCTATTTTAGAGACTAAATTTTGGTCGCTAAATTAGTCGCAAAAATTAGTGACGGATTATTTGGTCGCTAAATTAGTCGCAAAAAATGCGCCAAAAATTACCGCCATAAATTAGCGACTATTTATTTTTTCCGTCACTATTCCGTCGCTAAATTTGAAAAAAAATAGTCTTTCACGACTAATTCTTAATTCTGTCGCAAAATAGTCGCTAATTAGCGACGGCAAAATTTCCGTCGCTAATTTTAGTAGCTAATTTAGATTTTTTTTGTAGTGAATAAAACGATTATTAAGTCCAATTTAATTTTAAATTAATTAGATCACTTTTATTTCGACTAAAACTATAATAGCTTATAATATATAATATTCACATATTTAATTTGTATTGATCCATAAATTCTAACAGTATTTTCTTTTTTTATCTTTTAATCAAAGGTTCGGAATTCATTTCGAGCATGAAACATTTTTAAACATTTTAAAAGTGCTTTACTTTCTATTATAAATTTGCTCAATATGAATTCAAATTATTAAAAAAAGAAAAAAAAAAAATTGACGATGGCTTTTTGAATGGATAAGGAGATGTTATGGAGAAGGATACCAGCTGTAGGGATATGGAAGAAAGGAAAAAGTGTCTCACAAACAGCAAAACTAAGGAGGCCTACCATGCCAATGGTCCAATCATGCCGCACAAGCTGCTTCATAGATCCAACATATGTGCTAATTAATTAGATTTTTAGTGGCACCCAGCAGGCTATTCTATTGGATAAATATATGTATAAATACACATTATATATATATATAAGAGAATTTTAGTGAATACAAAATAATAGAAATTTCTATTAAATTTTTTTATTATATTATATAAAAAATGGGGTTGATTTCACCCACTGTCACTCAACTTATTACTTATCGCGCAAAAGTAACCGACTTTTTTTCTGACTTAAATGTCACTGAACTTTTAATATTTTTGCAAAAAAGTCATATTAACCGAAATCCGGTGAGAACGCTCGCCGGATTGATGACATAGCATGCTATATCAGAAACTACATATCGTTTAACAATATTTCCAATAAATAGTACATATAAATCAATTTCATTCACAGTTACTAAATTTATCATTTATCATGCAAAAATAACCATTTTTTTTCAACTTAAATGTTACTGAATTTCTAACATTTTTGCAAAAAAGTCATGTATTTACTATTCGTCGCCACGTGTCATATGTCATGTCATCAATCCGGCAAGAGTTTTCGCCGGAATTCTGGTGTACATGACTTTTTTGCAAAAATGTTAGAAGTTCAGTGATATTTAAGTCAGAAAAAAAAAAAGTCGATTATTTTTGTGCGATAAGTGATAAGTTAAGTGATTATAAGTGAAATTGACCCATAAAAAATGCTTATAATTCTTTTAAAAGTTTTCATATTTTTAAAGTATCTAAAATTATTTCGTTATCATACTGTTAATAAAATTACCTGACAAACTCATTAATTATTTTTATTATAAAAGTGCAGAAAATAATTAAAAAACTTATCTTATTTAACATAAAACAATAAATGAACACATATAAAAACAAATTCGATGTCCATACGTATTAAATTTTTATCAACAAATTAACTTAGTTTTATATTTACAGTAATATAAGACTGGTAGAGGATAATTTTTGCTATAATTGTAATAAGATTAGGGTTTTTACTTTTTATTCCTCATCTATAATTAAAATACTTTTACAAATTATTTCTTGTACTATATTTCTTTTCCTTATTATATATAGTGATATTTGAATACTCAAAAGAGCTAAATTTTAAGATGTTAGTATTAGTTTTTCCTCCATTTTCTATGAAAATTTGACTTGTAAATTGCAATAGATACTAATATAGGAATAAACATATAATCTCCCCCATATATATATATATATATATATATATATATGCAATAACATATTTGCCACGGCTTCTCAGCAAACAAACAAAAAGAAAGACTAGCAAATGGAAAATAAATATCAAACAAGTCCATCTGAAGACTGTTAATGTCCAGTAAAGTACAGCCCATGTGGATAAAAGGCGTATGATTTTGTAGGGGAAAACTACACATCCGCGTCAAAAATATGCCTTTAGATCTTTGTGATATCTGAGTAATTGTCTTTTTATGCACCACTAATTAAAATGTGCATATGATTTGGAATTCCGGATAAGAATGTAATCTTAGTTTTATATTGGCATTGTGGTACAGTTGAAATCGGTTGACGGAATGACTTTTTATAATATTTTTTTATTAGGAAATTGGTTTATATGGTCTTTTTTTATTTTTTCTTGGTCAAGAATTATATGAGTCAATCTTGTAGGCTAAATCAATAATTAAGTGAAAACAACTAGAATTCAAAAAATAAAAATAAAAGTGAAAACAACTAAGGTTGGCGGCTTCATCTATATATCATTTCATCTTGACTATGTTTGCTATTGGTCCATTATACAAACGTGAATATTCTACAAAACGCTAATAATTTTTTGTTTGATTGCCAATTCACCATGTTTTACATCCCTGACTTTTCCCCGATGTTAGTGACAGAAGAAGATATTTTTTGTCGTGAATCTTTTAGTTTATTTTTCTTCAATTACTTTTTTACCTTAAATCTAAATTAACCTAATCCATTTATGGTGATTCATTTCTCGACTTTATTCAAGCCTACTCAATTCATTTTCAATCATCAATGACTCCAATCCATGATGACCTAATATAAACAAGATAATTAATTGAATTTACTATTGGATGCTAGATATAATTGAAATCCAAATAATTGATAACTTATGAAAAAGGACTTCTCATATTTGATAGAATATATATTTAATATGGTCATTGATTCTACAAATTCATCATTCTATACATGAAAACATGTGAGATCAAGCAAGAGAGGGCGTACCATACACTATAAGAAATTAACCAATTCCCAACGGAAATTCTCGATAGAAAGTTAAGATTTTCCATCGGGAAATTTAATTGCCAACGGAAATAAATTTTGCCGGCAATTGAAACATAGACAAAATTGCCGACGGAAAAGGCTTTTCCGTAGGCAAAATTTAGTGACGGAATCAAATCTTCCGTCGTGAAATTTAGCGACAGAATCGAATTTAGCGACAGATATATAGTTTCCATTGCTATATTAGTGACGGAATATTTGATTCCGTCGCTATTTCAATTCCGTCACTAAATTTATGAAATTTTTATTTTTTAAATTTTTAAATGATAAAATTATCAATAATATAAAAATTAACAAAAATAATATAATTGACAATGCATTCATTAAAGTAAAAAAATATAACAATAATGTATTACAAATTAAACAAAGTTTCGAATGTACTATACTAAAAAAATATAAAAAAAAACTAACTGCTTCGCATATCCTTAATGCACATGACACCAATAATTTATTATTCCAACTAAACTAAACAAAACAAAACTCCCAAACTATAAATAATTCTATAATTTCCGTAGCAATTTCAACAACAATTGTCATTTTTCATCAACAACATTTGCATAGGCATGATACCAGGAAAAAGTGGACGAAGAGTGAATAACTCAGCTATGATAGCATCCATTGCCCACATATCTGTAGAGTAAGAAACGCATAAGGAGTTGCCATAAAAATAAATAAATAAATCAAGTGAACTAACAGCTTTATGCTAGCTGTTACATTCTACATTTTTTTCCTCCTTTATCTATGTTTATAATAGGCTATATCCAGTCCAACAAGAAAAATCTTTCATAGGAAAAGTTAATTGCTAGCTTCAAAATAGCTCAATACATTTAACCCAACGAACTTCACCATCATCAAGTAAGGCAATAAGATCCATATATGCATACTTGAAGAGTCTTTTTTTATACAAAACAACCCAATCATACTTTGGAAGAATGTATTAATAAATTGACAAATCAAAAATCAACTAACACCACACCAAAATTCTCATGCCAAGTATATTCATTGCTACGGATATTACACCATCAAATGGTACACAAATAGATAAAATCAAAGCTACAATCTCACCATACATGTACTTGATGAGAGCTGATTTCATCATTTTTTGATTAACCTACAAACCAAAATAATATACAAAAAATATAAAAATATATAAAAAAAAATATTCAACAAATATATACTAAAAAGATTAACGAAAAAAATGAAAAAAAAAAATATACAGAAAAAAATAAAAAAATTAAACCAAAAAATGAAAAAAAAAAAACATATCTGGATAAATACCTCAGCAGATCCGGATGACCGGCGAGGGGCGGCGTTGGGCGAGCGAGGCAGCAGGCAGAGTAGATCTGCTCGCAGCCAAAGAGAGAGAGAGGGAGAGGGAGGGAGAGAGCGCGGCAGTGAGGGGCAAGCACCGCGGCGGCAGGCAGTGAGCAGATATGCACGTAGCCAGATCTGCGAGAGAGGGAGAGAGAGAGATTGGGGGGGGGGGGGGGGGGGGGGGAGGAGAAATAGGGAGAGAGCACAGCAGCGAGGGGCGAGCGAGCAGATTTGCGGAGGGAGGGAGAGAGAGAGAGGGGGAGGGAAAGAAAGAAAGAGGGAGGGAAGGAGAGAGTAAAAAAAAATCATTTTTTTTTTTTATATTTGTATAATTTTTAGCGACGAAAATGAATTTCAGTGCTGAAAGTAAAATTTAAAAAATATTTAATATTTTATTATTTTTAGCGACGGAATTTAATTTAGTTATGAAAATTAATTTTCGTCGCTAATTTTAGTGACGGAAAAGAACTTCTGTTGCTAAAAATTATTAAAAATATTTATTCATTTTTTTAGCGAATTTAGCGACGGAATTTAATTTCCGTTGCTAATTTTTAGCTATGAAAATTAAATTTCGTCGCTAATTTTTAGCGATGGAAAAAACTTACATCGCTAAACAATAGTAAAAACATTAATTAATTTTTTTGACGACCAAAGTTTTTTTCCGTCAATATTTAGCTACCGAAATTAAATTTCGTCGCTAATTTTTAACGATGGATGTACATTTTTATCGCTAATTTTCGTAGCAAAAAATGCTGCGAGTTTTTGACATCATATTTAGTGACGGTTTAATTTTTCCATCGCTAAGAAATTGAGAAAATTTTTTAGCGACGAAAACTTTTTCCGTCGCTGAAAATAATTTTTTATCGCTATTTTTGCATTTTCTTGTAGTGATAAATTTTATTTAGAATGAGCGAGAACCAAATGAACAATCAAGTTAAACTATTATTAATCGCATATAGCACATCAATAATTAAGCTTAGAATATACTTTTTTCAGATTACTAATTTATTTTATTTTATTTTAAATTTTTAAAAAAAAAAATTTAAAAAAATTTACATGTTTGTCTTTTGTTTATTATCTATTATTACATTTAATAGAGTGATAAATTTATTTTAGATAATGTAAAAATTAAATGGTGTACTTTTAAAATTAAAAAGTAAATTAATAAATTATTAATATTTTTTTTATAAAATTAACAAGGGTGTATTTAACTATGACTTTTCAAAATTTTTATTTTTTGGAAAAGATTATCAATCATTTTAATTTTTGTATATTTAAAATTTTATACTCTACACTTGCTCCGTCAAATTTGTTATGGGCATTTAAGTGATTGAATTATACTACACGACAAAATAACAGAGATTTTGCATTTAATAAGACGACAAAATTTGTATTTTTTGTAGACTTGTGAATGAATTGAAGGTAGGGCTTTGTCCAAGGCATTTGAAACTCCAACCTTCAATGGGTTTCTTCAAGATGATGGATCTTTTTGAATCTTCTTGGGCCAGAAGGCCAGTGGGCTCTGATACCTCTATTGGAGATGATGGGCACGGTCCAAATTTAGTATGAGAGAATGGCCCGTGAAGGAGTTGGAACACCTTTGTCCCCTCAACCCTTATTGTTTTTTTCAATTTGCAATCTTTTCCATGGAAACATTATTGTGGGTAGTCTTTTGATTAGGCTTTGTATAATTAGCAAAACCGATATAGAGTGAAGCCCTTAGATCATAAAGCATTTTAATTTCAGAAAAGTATTAAAAATAGTTTAAATTTTTCACTGTCAACCAATAATATATTCACAAATACCTTCGTCATATTTCATAAAACAAAATATTTTATATCAAAAGTGGAAGGATTTCAATTTTGTCGTACTTTAAATCATTAAATGATCAACTTCAAAATCTGCTTTTTTTTTTTTTATATACTTTTTATGTAGCTTTTGAGATATATATTTGTTCAAAATTCCGTGGAGAATTTATTACATATTTTATTCTTATTTAATATTTTAATGAATTTATATTTTTTTATAACTTTTTTCTTAGAGTGCGCATAGATTGGTTAATTGGTCTATTTATAAATTTTAGTAACAGTTTAATCCTACCGAATTTTTAAAATTATTAACTATTAATCTGTCCAATAAATTTAAAATATATATATATATATATATATATTGAACTGATCAATTAACCGTAGCTACCAATTTTTTAAAATACCGAACTATAACTGTTATCCTAAAAGTTCATATTATAAAAAAATCGATCCCGAAGTTCGATTACTCATAAAAAAAAAAAAGTGGCTCTAATCAATTTTACAGGTAACCATAAAATTATTATTTTTTTCACTCTTACTTTTCTCAATTTTGATTAATAAAAGATTATTTAGTCAATTGCTAGTAATTTTTCTTTTCATAAAATTGAAATGTTTTAATCAGTACATTAATTTATATAAGAAAAGCTAAATACTGACACTTGAAATAGAACCGTAGAATTATCCTATAAACTCACAACATCAAATATATTCATTTCAAATGGATAATTTCACCATTTGCATTTTTTTTTCCTTTGATAATAATAATGGCACTTAATATATATTTGAGACTGTTAAAAAATGACACAAAAGCATGCGAGATTGTGTTAGGACTGCCAAACACCACCTTAACTCCGCATTAGTATGATATTGTCCGCTTTGGGCCAAGCCCGCACGGATTTGTTTTTGGGCTCCTCCCAAAAGGCCTCATACTAATTGAGTTAGGTGAACTCCTTATATTCAAGGTGTTTCTCCCTTGATTTTCCGATGTGGGATTTGAGTTTGTAACCCCAACAATCCTCCCCTCAAACCAAGGACCACATTACTATGTCCTCCCCTCGAGCGATAATCCATTTGATTCGTCAATCATCTTGCACCGCCGTTATCAACCAACGGGACACGCCGCTGACCACCACAATATCAGGAAGACTTTCGACACAAGGCACCAAACACGAATCTCCAACCGTCTCGGGATCGTACTGGGGGAGCTTCCCACACAACGCAGTCCACTATTCCGGATCGTCTCCAAACCACGGCTCTGATACCACTTGTTGTGAAAATAAGGACCGGATTAGAGCAAAACCACAGCTAAAATAGAGATAATAAGGAACACACGGATTTACGTGGAAAACCCCCAAACAAATCAGGGTAAAAACCACGGGCAAGAGTAACAAAATTTTACTATAAAATAGGAGTTACAACCTCTCTATATTTTACACAAGAAAATATGAGAAACACTCTCTATTTATACTAGGAGACCTCAATAATGAGATGATTAATCCTAAAACTAATAGGCTATATTTATAGTTACAAAAACTACTATTCCTTTGCTAAAATCCCGATGTGGGCCCATAACCCACAGGTCCCAGGATCGTCTCCAAACCACGGCTCTGATACCACTTGTTATAAAAATAAGGACCGGATTAGAGCAAAACCACAGCTAAAATAGAGATAATAAGGAACACACGGATTTACGTGGAAAACCCCCAAACAAATCAGGGTAAAAACCACGGGCAAGAGTAACAAAATTTTACTATAAAATAGGAGTTACAACCTCTCTATATTTTACACAAGAAAATATGAGAAACACTCTCTATTTATACTAGGAGACCTCAAGAATGAGATGATTAATCCTAAAACTAATAGGCTATATTTATAGTTACAAAAACTACTATTCCTTTGCTAAAATCCCGATGTGGGCCCATAACCCACAGGTCCCAGGATCGTCTCCAAACCACGGCTCTGATACCACTTGTTATAAAAATAAGGACCGGATTAGAGCAAAACCACAGCTAAAATAGAGATAATAAGGAACACACGGATTTACGTGGAAAACCCCCAAACAAATCAGGGTAAAAACCACGGGCAAGAGTAACAAAATTTTACTATAAAATAGGAGTTACAACCTCTCTATATTTTACACAAGAAAATATGAGAAACACTCTCTATTTATACTAGGAGACCTCAAGAATGAGATGATTAATCCTAAAACTAATAGGCTATATTTATAGTTACAAAAACTACTATTCCTTTGCTAAAATCCCGATGTGGGATTAGTAAATTTTCCCTTTTTCTTTTTTTTTTTTTTTCTTTTCTTTCTTTTCCTAGCCTACATCTTTGACTAACAATCTCCCACTTGAAGATTTGATTGAGCATCAATCAGATCTTCACACCACTTTTTTTTATCTTGCCATTTTTTCCTCGCGCTTTGTAATCTTTGAAAAACTAGAAACACATCAAACTTCCTCTTGATCGAATACACTCAACATCTCCTGGAATAGTTGTCTCCTAGGGATGAAACTGGTGTTTGCCATACGTCAGAGTGAACCAATTCTTAGAACATCATTTCTAGAATTTTATGTGTTTTAACTTCAAACGATGCTGCTTTCTCATAACACATCCGCAGCTATCTTTTCTCCTTTCATAAGTACAAGCGCTTCTCCTTTTATTTTTATGATCCCATTTTCAATATTTTACATCTCAAACATTCACTTGTCCTATAGACAGCAGATTCTTCTTAGGCCTTCCATATGCATCATAGAGCATTTCCATAATCAGAACAACTTGCCACATTTCCTTGAGAATTGGAATCCTTTAGATACCAGCAATCATTTTTCAAGTGACCATTCTTGCCACAGTTGTAGCATTTAATATTTTTCTTACTCCTGAATCTTGAACCACCATGATTATAGCTCCCACTTGAGCCACGTTCCGTTGATCTTCCTCTCATCACCGTCAAGGCTTCCACATGCTGTGAACTTGCCTGCCTGTCTTCCTTATTTTTGCGCCGATTTTCTTCTTCTAGAACAGCAGCTGCAACATCATCGAAGACTAGAGTATCCGTATTATTTGTTAAATTAATGATGAGTTGATCATACGAATCTGGTAAACTTTGGAGTAGAATCTCAGCACGTTCCTCTGCCTCTATTTTATATCCCAACGAAGTGAGTTGAGAAAATAGAGTATTCAAAGTATTTAAGTGCTCCGTCACTGAAGTAGATTCCTCCATACGAAGAGTATAGAGTTTTCTTTTCAAGAAAATTTTGTTGTGCAGTGATTTGGCCTCGTACAATTTAGTGAGATGATCCCAGATCTCCTTTGCTGTTTTTTTCTCTTCTATACTTGACAACACTCTATCTGCTAATGTCAGATGAAGATTTGCCATAGCATTTCCATCCATCTCGTTCCACTTATTATCATCTGTGAAATCAGTCGGCCTTTGACTTATAGCCGTTAGGCACTTATCTTTTCTCAAGATAGCCTTCATCTTCAATTTCCACAGTGAGAAATTACTCCCGTTGAATTTCTCGATCTCATATTTTGCCGTCATTGCTTCTATCACGAACTTCTCTGCTCAAAAATCAGCTCCCACTATTTCACGTGAATAGTAACCGTATACGTGAATAGTAACCGTATAGATGAACAGTGACCGTATACGTGAACAGTGACCGTATACGTGAACAGTATCGTATACGTGAACAGTACCCAAGGAAATATCTTTTCTGATGTGGAAGATCAGGCTATGCTGCAACCACAGAGCATACTAAGATAGAACCTCGGCTCTGATACCACTTGTTGTAAAAAAAACACCACCTTAACTCCGCATTAGTATGATATTGTCCGCTTTGGGCCAAGCCCGCACGGATTTGTTTTTGGGCTCCTCCCAAAAGGCCTCATACTAATTGAGTTAGGTGAACTCCTTATATTCAAGGTGTTTCTCCCTTGATTTTCCGATGTGGGATTTGAGTTTGTAACCCCAACAATCCTCCCCTCAAACCAAGGACCACATTACTATGTCCTCCCCTCGAGCGATAATCCATTTGATTCGTCAATCATCTTGCACCGCCGTTATCAACCAACGGGACACGCCGCCTGACCACCACAATATCAGGAAGACTTTCGACACAAGGCACCAAACACGAATCTCCAACCGTCTCGGGATCGTACTGGGGGAGCTTCCCACACAACGCAGTCCACTATTCCGGATCGTCTCCAAACCACGGCTCTGATACCACTTGTTAGGACTGCCAAACACCACCTTAACTCCGCATTAGTATGATATTGTCCGCTTTGGGCCAAGCCCGCACGGATTTGTTTTTGGGCTCCTCCCAAAAGGCCTCATACTAATTGAGTTAGGTGAACTCCTTATATTCAAGGTGTTTCTCCCTTGATTTTCCGATGTGGGATTTGAGTTTGTAACCCCAACAGATTGCACATTTAATAATATTCTTTCTTTCTTTTTATTAATACATTACATACAAATCCTTCTATATCCGTCCAATTTGATCATTTAGACATTTACCACATAATTCTAGATTTCAAGTTTGGAACCGACTCAAGCCCTACACATTTCTATAGTAAACCCAATATGATAACGGTGGGCTGACCCGGGACAACACTATAGGCACACTAACCAAATTCAATTAACTGAAGTTTGAGCCCATGTTTAAAAACCGTCCATATAAGCCCATCTCTGCGGTGAATCTCTAGGCAATTAGGGGTGAGCAAAAAAACCGGTGGACTTGGTTAACCGAAAAATCGAACCGAAACCGATCCGAAAAACAGGTTAACCGAACCGATTTTAATGGTTAATGGTTAGGAATTTTTAAGATTTTCGGTTTCGGTTTTCGGAGTCCAAAAACCGTCGGTTTCGGTTAACCGACCGGTTTTATAATATATATATATATATATATATATATATATATATATATATAACATAAAATAAAAAACCCTAATGGTGTCTGCCTCTTCCCTGTGTCTAAAATTCGTTTCTTCATCTTCTCTGTATCCTTTGCCTCTTCATCAAAATCGGTCTTCATCTTCCTTCTCTATGTCGAAATTGTGTCTTCTCTACCTCAAAATCTTGTATTTTCTGCCCCTCCATTGAAATCGGTAGCTCATATTCCTTCTCTGTCTCGAAGGAAATAGCGTAGCCTCTGCCTCTCCACCGAAACCTACCGCCCATCTTCCTTCCTCTATCTGGAAATCGTGTCGTCTCCGTTAAAATTGGTAGCTGTTCTGCCTCTCGCCTTCCATTTTGCCGCTCGTCATTTCTGCTTTTGACAGAGCTGTAGATCCATCTTTGAAATCAGAGTATGTGTTATTTTTATGCATTTATTTTTATCCATTTTGCTGTTCTGCCTCTTGCCTTCCATTTGCATTTATTTGCTATCTTCTGAATTTTATTTCCGAAGCCACAAAGAAAACAAAGAAATTTCAGTTGCTTAGCTTAAGGGTATATTGAAATAAATTAGTGGCAATAGAATATTTGGCCCCTGCTATGCCGTTTGTGAACAAAATGGGAATTGTAGTTGTTTTGGTTTTGGAATTTAGTTGTTTTTTCTGTTTGTTTTAGAATGATGACAGTGGTTTTCGAAAATCATAAAGCTGGTAATTTAAAGACCAAACACAATCAATTAACTTGAGTAGTTTCAATTTATGAGACAACTTACCTATAATATAATTTTTATAATATGAAAATGTATTTTTGGTTGATTTGGCAAGAGCTTGATAAAAATTGGTGTATTTAAAATAAAACTTAATTAATTAAAGAAAAGCTTAATTTTCAAAATGGTGAAGTTATGATTTTGAATGCATTCAAAAACTGCATTAAAAAAAATGAAGATTGAAATAGACACTGTAATTATGAGACTTTTAAAATTAGCAATAGCAAAGCAGGTAAACTAATTCGTAAAAAATAGATTTCTTGTTTTAATAAATGCTTTATGCAATGTCTCAAAAAGAAATGACGAAGCAATTAAAGGATATGTGAAATAATCCCCTAGTACATTATGGACAAGCTAGATATGAAATTTTTGCACTCTGATTGTCCCTATCCAATTCAACTCCATAAAATATTTGATGCAGTGGCTCAAAGGAAGAAAACAAGTAATGACAATTAACATGAATACCAACTGCAGACTCTTTTTCAAGAGTTAGAATAGATTGTATTTAAAGAACATGAATACCAACTGCAGACTCTTTTTCGTCACAGCGCAAAAGCTCATCTGCCTCCTCAACAGTCTCGGTTGTGACAGGAGGTCCTCCAAAGCTCATGTGATTATATTCCAACAATGATGCCTTGTCAAATTCATATCCAGGTTCTGAATACAAGAATTGCAAAATAAATCCAATCAGCTAAACTAGAAATAAGTGTTCTACTAGTACACAGATGTTTAACTAGCTGTATTTATATGGAAAACTTTAATTTACAATTTAGTCCACGGCAAAATCAATGCAAGCTATTGGAAGTTGTTAGATTACTTTGACAAATAATGCACTCGGGTTTTTTTTTTTTTTAATTTTCCATGTTCAACTAAATTTAGTGACATGTACATTAGGAAAAAGTCATAGGCAGCACCTAGTACATCTGGGAAGATAATGGACATAACTCATCAAGCACATTACGTTACAAATAATATATACACAAGCAACTTGGTTTGCTTCCAATTGAAAAACACTACATATACTTTTTGGCCCCTGCTAATGCGGTTTGTGAACAAAATGGGAATTGTTGTTGTTTTGGTTTTGGAATTTAGTTGTTTTTTCTGTTTGTTTTACCTAGAATTTTTGCATTGGGATAAATACATGAAATTAAATAGTTGGCATGCTTGTATCTCTTGATTTGATATGTAATCAGAAAAAGAAAATTGTCTCTTTTTTATAATTTAATTGAGATTTAATTACTATTGATATCAAAACTAATCCTTCATGCTTTTGTATTGTATAGAATCCATGGAGAATTTGTCAAGCACTGCTGAAAATTCTACGACAAACACTAACAGTACCCCCCAAGAAAAACAGCAACAAGAAAATATAACAAATGAAGAGTGTACTCAGCAAGTACAAAAAGACTCAATAACTCAAGTTGGGAATCAAGCAAAACCACCACTTCCAAAATCAAAAAAGACTGGTAAGAGAAAATCATGGGTTTGGGGTCATTTTGAAAAAATTGCAACTAACAATAGTAGTGATCAAAGGGCTAGTTGCAAATATTGTAAGAAATCTCTTGCATGTCCATCATCTAGTGGCACAAGTTGTTTGAGTAATCACTTGAGTAGATGTAAAAGCTATCCTGCAAATGTAGAAAGTAAAAGCCAAAGAACGTTAACTTTTCAACCTTTATCAAGTGGTACAGTTGGCACTACTAATAAACTTTTACATTGGAATTTTGATCAAGAAGAATGTAGGAGATGTCTTGCTAGAATGATAATTTGTGATGAAATACCTTTTAAATTTGTGGAACATGAAGGATTTCGTGACTTTTGTCGTGCTATGCAACCTTTGTTTGTTATGCCATCACGTTTTACGGTTGCTAGGGATTGTTATGATCTTTATAAACAAGAGAAATTGAATTTGATGAATTGTTTGAAGAAGTTATCTTCTAGAATTTGCCTTACAGCTGATGCATGGACTTCTATTCAGAATTTGAGTTATATGTGTATCACATGTCATTTCATTGATGAGAATTGGACTTTGCATAAAAAGATTATTTCTTTTTGTCCAATTTCTAGTCATTCTGGTGAGGTTATGGGTCAATCAATTGAAAAATGCTTACTCGATTGGGGTAGCCGTAGAGTTTTCACTGTAACAGTTGATAATGCAGCCTCAAATGATTTGGGTATTCAGTACTTAAAAAGAAGGCTTAACAGTTGGGGGGATAGTGTTTTAAATGGTGAATACTTGCATATGAGATGTGCTGCACATATTTTGAGCCTTATTGTGAAAGAAGGTTTGAAAGAAATTGGTAGTTCAATTGATAAAATTCGAAATGCAGTGAAGTATGTTCGCTCTTCTCCTTCTAGGTTGAGTAAGTTTAAAGATTGCGCTAAAAAAGAGTTGTTAGATACTTCGAGTCTTGTATGCCTAGATGTGGAAACTAGGTGGAACTCAACTTACTTGATGTTAAAGTCTGCTATCAAGTTTGAAAAAGCTTTTAACTTGCTTGAGCTTACTGATAAAAAGTATGTGACTGACCTTTTGAATAAGAGCGGCTTACCTGATTATAGTGACTGGGAATATGCTAGAAGTCTGCTTCCTTTTCTTGAAGTGTTTTATGAAACAACAGTGAGTTTGTCTGGTTCACTTTATGTAACTGGGAATAAATACATGAGACAGATTTATGGTATTGGCTTGTTGATTTCTTCATGGTGTGAAAGTGATCATTTGGGCTTGAGGGGAATGGCTCTTAAAATGAAGAATAAATTTGATAAGTACTGGGCAAATGTTGATAATGTGAATATTATGTTGTTTGTTGCTGTGGTGCTTGATACTCGTTTTAAATTGGAATCTGTTGATGTGATCATTGATCATTGTTATGGAATTGAGAATGGTGAAAAGCTTAAATGCAATTTGAGAAGAGTTTTATCTGGTATGTATGATTCTTATGGTGTATCTATAGTGCCATCCACTCAAGTAGAAGTAAATGAAACAGTTGAGGTTGAGAAAAATGAGGTTAAGACTAGAGCTACTACAGATATTATTCGAGCAGTTTTGAAAAAGCAAAAAATTTCTCAAAGTAGTATGGATGTAAAAACTGAGTTTGATAGGTACTACAATGAGGTGCTTGAGGAAGATAAAGAAAATTTTGATATACTGAATTGGTGGAAGGTTAATTCATCAAAGTATCGAATACTTTCTGCAATGGCTCGAGATGTATTAGCAATGCCTGTGTCAACTGTTGCTTCAGAATCTGCTTTTAGCACAGGAGGCCGTATTCTTGACTCATTCCGGTCTAGTTTGACTCCTAGAATTGTGGAAGCGCTTGTTTGTGGACAAGATTGGTTTAGATCAAGTAGTAAACCAATTTTTATTGAAGAAGTTCTAGAGGAACTTGAAAGTTTGGAGATAGGTATTATTCTTCCTTATTTTAATTTTTTATTTATATTTTCACTTATGGTTTCAAACTAATTAATTTGTAATATTTTTTTTGTTTTATTTTTAACTTACATTGTCAACTTGTGATGTAAGGGATCATAATGTCATTCAAGTTGATGATTAGATTGGAGATACTGCAGCTTCATGTTAGACTATATTTTTATATCAATTTTATTTGTTGAACTATGATTAGTAATTTTAATTTGTAGAGACTTTGAACATTTTTAGTTTATGTTTAATTATGTTTGTAGTTTGACATTATATTTAATTATTATGTTGAATTATATTTGTAGTTTGACATTATATTTCATTATTATGTTGAATTATGTTTATTTTTAAAATTTAATTTTTAAGTATTTTCAATAATTTAATTTTTTTATAAATGTATTTTATAATTTTAATGGTTAACCGAAAAATATTGGTTAACCAGTCCGAAAAACCGAAACCGATGGACTGGTTAACCGACATTAATGGACTGGTTAATGGACTGAGATTTTAAAAAACCGATGTTAATGGACTGGTTAATGGACTGGGCCTTATGGACTGGTTAACCGACCGTGCTCACCCCTATAGGCAATTACATATAATAATAATAATTTGAAGCTTGATTTAGGGCTCATTTGGTTTAACTGCCTAAAGTAATTGTTGATAGCTGATACCGATACCAACACTTGAAATATAACTGTATAATTACCTTATAAACTCACAACATCAATATATTCATTTCAAATGCATAATTTCATCATTTGCATTTTTTTTTCTTTGATAATAACATTTGCACTTAATATATATTTAAGACTGTTAAACAATGACACAAAAGCATGTTAGATTGTACATTTAATAATATTCTTTCTTTCTTTTTGTTAGTACATTACATTCCATATATTTGATTTAACTGTTTGTGTTAGTACATTACAATCCAATTTTCATGTTAATTTTAAGATAATTCCATCAATAGGAATATAAGTAATTAATATGTACGATTACTTTTATATTTATAAGCTAAAGTTTTGCTTAATATTTTAATACAGGAAAGTGCAACAAAGTTGAAAAGTACGATCATTATCCATACTTTTTATTAACCCCATAAGCATTCAACTAATTATATATCACAATGATTCAATGGAAGTAGCCATCAGTCCACCAAATTGGAAAATTGTTGTAAATAAAAGCAATTAAGAAGTAATTTTTATATGAAATTGAGAATCTATAATCATGTGGTCTCATGTCGGATTCTCAATCATAAACTAGCTAGCTGTAAAATTATTCCAATTAAAATTCAGTTTTCTAGGGTTTATGATTCTTCCAATTTATTTGTTAAGTGCATAAAGAAAGAAAAACAAAAAGGCATAAATTTCCCACCTCTTACACTTGGACGATATTCTACTTTGATGGCCTATGTGAATCTTTATTTGTTAATTGTTGTAAATAAAAGCAAAAATCAAATATTCAAATCTTGTAGAACCACAACAGCAGTAGGCATTAAAGAGTGCTGCTCATATATTAAGCTCCATAAGTATTCTTGGAACAATTAAACAACACAAATGTACTCACATAGTTTAAAGCATTCATCAAAATTTGGATGTGTGCTAATAGTTTCTTCTGCTGTGAAAAGGCCAATCCTCTTAAGTTGGAGTTCTAACATTCTTCGACCAATCATGCTCTGTAGCCAAAAATAAAGATTCACATAGGCCATCAAAGTGAAAAAGAATAAAGATCAAGTAAAATCATAAGAAATAATTTTCTGGCATAACACTGCAGAGAAGTTAAAAGGAAATAAACTTAAAGAAAGTTATAGGTTTTGGCAGGTAAATGAATTATGTAAGATACAAAAATGAAAACACTTTTATCAATGACAATATTCTTAATTTCAGGCTACAATTAGCATGCACTTCCTGTGGAACTATCTTCCTTTGGTGTACAAGAGATGTCATCATAAAAAATTAGTTGAGGAACAAAATCAAACATATGGCAGAAAACAGAAGCAGGCACTTCCAATGGAATGATAATCTTTCACTCATAAGCATTAACGCACCAATTTAATGGGTATTCATATGATAGGTACAACCATATATATAGAAAGTATGGTAAATTTAACCCAACATTCTAGAATACCCAGGAAATCCAACTTCTGATTTGCAAAACTTTTGCTACTTATCTTGGTTGGCTGTAATTAAATTAACAAGGGCTGCATTATCAGCAAAAAAAACCTACCGGAGTGACATTTGTGCGGTCTAAGCAATCAATACAATTTGTCCTTACAACTCCACATTGCTCTTTCATTTTCTCACCCTTTTCATTCAACAAAAGGTACCTAGAAATAAAGAAAGAAATTATCAAAATATTGAAGCCAAACTAACATCAATTTCTCAACATAAATTGGAAAAACCTCTCTATTCATTATAAGTAAATGCAACAAAAATATATCCAAGTGAAAATCAAATATAAGATTTTCAAATATCTTAACAAAACCATACCCGCTTTTCTCAAGGAAATCAACAATTTGATCACAAAGGAGAGACAGGCGCTCAAAGTGAATATGCCCACAGATGTTGTGAAAATCGAAGTGCAGATATTTGCAACATTCAGTAACTCTTGAGCGTTTAATGAGACAATATATTGAAAACAAAAGTGAGAAATTGTAACTGGGAGAAAGCTCTACCTTACATCGTCACTGGCAATATGCTGCAACTTACAAATTTTCTCTCATTTGATCCTATTCGACGGTCACCGGAACTCATTGGAGACGACACCACTACCGGAATGAAGCTCACGGTGTCGAGACTCCATTTCTGGTGGTCACGTGCCAGTACACCCCGCCGTTTAACCGGAATCACCATCGAAAGCTTCGGTCCACCCAAATGTCGATCTCCTCATCGTCGGCGAGTAGGAGGCAAGAGCTGCACCGGAAGACTCATCTCATCGGCAGGAGTCATCCGCCGCTTTGCGTGTCGCCATCAGTCGCCGGAGGTGGCCTGAGCAAGCCGAAGAAGGTTCGGCCTTCTCCCTCCAAATCGGGTCGTTCATCGCGAACAGGAGACCCGATCGGTTGGGCTGGCCGGCGTTGCAAAGACCGACGGTCCGATCGCCATCGTGGTCGTCGCCGGTAGTCCCTCCGCCGTGAGCTCTTCCTCTCTCTCTCTCTCTCTCTCTCTTTCTCTCGATTCTGTTCTCCTCTCCCCGTCTCCCTCTAGTTCCCCCTATTCCCTTTGTTTTTCTATTCTTATTTATTTATTTCTATGAAATTTCATACATTTAATTTATTTGTATATTTTTCTTTGAGTAAAAAAATTTATTCATATATTTTTATCAATTTAGTCTAGTTATTTACTGCGAATAAACTTGAAATATTAATTCAAAGGTCCTAAAATAATAACACATCTTTCCTTAATAAATTCCTTTATTAATATTAATTTCGGTTTAAAAGTTACGAATTTATCCGACTCAAAATTTGAAAGGTTACAGTATGTATGTATTATTATTTTTTTGTCTAATTATATATCTATATATTTATTTATCTATTTTAATTTATTTGTTTAAATAATCCATTAAATTTGAAGGATTAACTTAAAGACCATAAAATAATAGCACATCTTTTTTTAATAAATTATTTATGTATAGCAAAAATATTAAAAATAATCAATAACCATAAATTTATAGGTTAAGATAAATCCTAAAAATAAATAAAATTGAAAATTAAAATAATTCCTAAATAAAATTTTAGAAGGCCCGAAACTATTACAAACGTTGGAATAAATTTTTACTGGTAAATCCAGTAATCTACTCCGAATCAATAAATTTTTTTATAAATATTAATTTCAGTTCACCCATCTAATATTTTTTAAAAATTTTTAAATAATTAAATAATAAAAAATTTATTTTAGACAAATTAAAATTCATGTGTAAAGCAAAAATATTAAAATTAATTAATAACTATAAGTATATAGGCATATTTTTATTAATATTAGGATAAATTTTACCGACGAAATAGCGACGAATTATTCCGTCGCTACATTTTCGAAAATTAGAATATTTGAAAATTTTTTAGCAACGGAAAAATCCGTCGCAATTACAATCGCTTACTTATCCTCTAAATTTAGCGATTGAATTAGCCATCGCTATTTTAGCGACTAATTCTTTAGTCGCAAAAATTTGCAACTGACTTTTTAGTCGCTAAATTAGTTGCAAAAAAGGCGCGATAAATTGCCGCCAAATTTTAGCGACGGTTTCTTTTTTCAGTCGCTAAATTAGTCGTAAAAAATGAAAAATAGATTTTAGCGACTAATTCTTAAAACAGTCGCTAATTAGAGACGAAAAAAATACAGTCGCTAATTTTAGTCGCTAATTTACAGTTTTTTTGTAGTGAGTTAAAAAAAAAAATTGGTTACTTTTGCGCGATAAATGATAAGTTTAGTGACCGTGAGTGAAATTGATTTGGATGTAGCATTTGTTGGAAATATTGTTAAACGACATGTAAATTTTGACATGGCATGCCATGTCATCAATCCGGCGAGGGTCCTTGCCGGATTCCGGTCAGCATGATTTTTTTGCAAAAATATTAAAAGTTCAGTACATTTAAGTCAGAAAAAAAAAGTCAGTTATTTTTGCACGATAAGTGATAAGTTGAGTAACCGTGTAAATCCGGCGAGTGTCCTCACCGGATTCTGGTCAACATGACTTTTTTGCAAAAATGTTAAAAGTTCAGTGACATTTAAGTCAGAAAAAAAAGTCGGTTACTTTTGCGCGATAAGTTATAAGTTGAGTGACCATGGGTGAAATCAATCTGTATATGATGTATAGATTAAGCACACAGAGTACGATGCAAACAAAACCTTTTCTTTTGAAGTTACAAAGTATCTCTTTACTGAATTAGAAAAGCTCATAGCGGGTTTTCATATTATACTTCTTTCATCTAGGGGAATACCTGTTTCTGTAAGAGATAATAGTATGTTATTTAGGAATTTTGTTATATACAGGAAGTTTGTATTCTTTCTATTGTATTTCCCTTGTTGATAGTGTTCTTATTTTTTATAGGTCATAAGTTTTCGTAATTAGTTGTAACTTTACCTCTTGCTGTATTTTTTTATATAAAACACAATACATATCAATAAATGTTAAGGAAAGATTAACCCTTTCATGGTATCAGAGCAAAACCTAGGGCATAAACAACATAAAATTTAATTTGTTCATTCCTCATCATGTCTAACGAAAGCAGTTTTGTTTCCTCCTCTGAAGCTTCTATCGTTGCTTTTATTTTAGCAACCGAAAGTAAAGCAGCAGCCCCTCTTCATGGAATCAATGTTTCAGCAGCGCCGATCTCTGCTTTTTCCTCCCTAAATCCACTTATGTGGTGTCTACTATGGCTCTATCAACCATGACGCAGCCCCTCTACAGCTCGCTACCTTTCACTTCATATCTCTCTCATCTGATTTCTATCAAACTTACCTCATCTAATTTCCTCCTATGGCGTACACAGTTGATCTCGTTGCTTAAGGGGTGTGGGTTAGATCATCATATTGATGGTTCAATTTCACCTCCACTAAAATTTCTGGATGATGGGACACTCAATCCATCTTTTAAACTTTGGGAACGTTAAGACCAGCAAATGCTAAGTTGGATAATTGCATCAGTTTCGAAGAATATTCTGCTCCAGATTATGGGTGTTCAAACAGCAAAGAAGGCTTGGGATAAGCTAGTTGCTGCATATGCTTCTGGATCTCGATCACAGATCCGTAACCTCTGACAGAGTTACAAGGTTTGCGTCGAGGTAATGATACTATTCCTGTCTTATTTAAAAACAAAATGTATAACCGATCAATTAGCTGCTTTAGATCATCATGTGCCTGAAGATGATCTTGTTAATGCAATTTTATTAGGATTAGTGTCCAATTATCGACCTTTTGTAAGAGCTATTGAAGCTCGTTTGGAATCCGTCAGTTTTGATCAGTTATATGATTTACTTATTAGTGAAGAATGACAGTTAGGGAGATATTTGTAGAGTAACAATGTTGTTCCTTCTACTACTAATTTTTTGGCTCCCAATAATGGAGCACAACGTGGACGAGGACGTGGTTCTCGAGGTCGTGGTAGTCAGCATCATGGTAACAATAATAATAATCCGAATGATCAATCTCAGTTTGCTTCAGCTGATACAACACACTATGTTTGTTATAACTGCAAAGGCACTAGACATATAGCCAAAGTTTGTCCTTCCCCTAAGGCTGCCGAGATATTACTTTTTCTCCAAAATAATCCTCCTATATGGCTACTATTTCAAATAATCCTCAATCTTGGGTTGTTGTTATCGAAGCATCTCATCATCTTACTGCAGATCTATGTTGTATAGATATGGATACCGATACGGAGACACGATACGATACGGGGATACGGTAAAATTTTAAAAATGAAGATATGATACGGTGTACATACGATAATTAAAAATTTATAATAATATAATTTTTTTTACTAATTTTAATAACTTTCTTCATTCAAACATAATAAAATTGCATCTAAGTAGTCAAACACTAAGTATTATACATCATAATTTATTCCATTTCAGTAGTAAATATTGAAGCCTCTAATGATGGGTCATCAAGAGATAGATTTGCTATTTCAAGTATCCCAACACTATCTTCACCCAACTTATCAAACCCATCTCCTCCAACATCCCACATTTTAGTAACACCTTCATTATAAACTGAGCTCTTCCTTGATAAAAGACGAAGATTATTATGAACAAACACTAAGTCTTCAGCTCTTTGTGGAGTAATCTTATTCCTTCTTAGAGAGTGAATGAAGTTATATGTACTCCAATTTCTTTCACAACAAGATGATAAACAAGGTTGTCCAAGTAGCTTCAAAGCTATGGATTGGAGAGTTGGTGTGCAAGCTCCATGGACAATCCACCACACCACTGGTTCCATATGAAATCTATCATTCATAGCATCAATAGCCCCAAAGTCATCTAAGCACATTGAAATATTAGCATATTCCACATTGATACTTCTTCTAAGAGACTCACTTGAAAAGTATTTCTCAAAACATTTTTTTCTCTCCCTTGTAAGTTCAACATCTTGGCGGGGAGACACACGAGTAGGATCCTCTTAAAGCCATTCTGGACTATAATACCTTTGAAAAATTGAAAGATACCAATTTATAATCACAAAACTAGAAGTAAATTTTAAATTAATAAGCATGGTACATAAATACTTACCTCGGATTTAAGGAATGTGCCAAACAGTGCAGTGGTGTGCTACTCTTGGTCCATCGCTCCAATAAAATATTGTAAACCACATCAAAAAAAGTCGCTTTGTTCATGGCGTTCCTTACATTTATGTCAAAAGATAACTATTTTCACCCTCTCTATCATAGTATCCCACCACTCATAAACCAAGTGAAAACATGGTTTTCAGTGTCAGCCATCCTAATCATTTCATATATAGGATTGGTAAAATCAAGTACATAATCAATCTCATCCCAAAATAATTCATCCAATATCTTTTGCTTCACCGCTCTTGCTTTTTCCACATTATCTTCCTTATACAGAGACCAATTTGGACTAATCACCATTTGTTGTAAACCTTTCTTCACTTCCTTAAATCTTTTAAGCATCACAAATGTAGAAGCAAATCTTGTTTCAGCAATGGATAGTAGCTTCAATTTGCAGTGCTCATTGTACATAGCCAACCTCATACTATGGTTCATAATAAAAAATTTTATGAATCATGCATCTTCAGCAACTTGTGGAATCCATTTAGTCTCTTCATACCAATCATCTATAGTTTTTGGTGAATAAATTCTCTTTAAAGCAAGATTAAGGGTGTGAACCACACATGGCGTCCAAAAGATGTTGGAATATTTGGCCTCAACAAGTAAACTAGCAGCTCTGTAGATAGGTGCATTATCAGTTATTACTTGAACCACATTTTCATAACCAATTTCTTTGATGGATTCCATAAGAATGTTGGAAATAAAATGTTTATCTTTGTACTCACCTTCACAATTAATTGCCTTCAAAAACATAGGGCTGCTTTCACAGGTTGCCAAAATATTGATCAATGGTCTTCTTTGAGTATCAGTCCACCCATCACTATAAACACTCACGCCTTTCTTCTTCCATGTACTCTTGATTAGCTCCAAAGAACGCTCAATGCAACTCTTCTCTTGTTGTAAAAGAGTAGTTCTCAATGCATTATAGCCTGGTGGAACATATCCTGGAAGTGTAGAAGCAAGAACATAGAAATTTCTATAGTGTGAATTTCTTGCAAGATGGAAGGACAAACCACATGTATAAAACATTCTTGCAACTTCAGCATCACATTGATCTCTAGCTTCCTTATTAAAAGATTTTTCAATAGCTGAAACCTTTCTCTTCTTATTCTCAAATCATTGGAGGTCAAGAATGATGAGCCATTGACATAGGCAAAGAACTAGCATTGGGCACAGGAATATGCTTTTGAGATTTTGATTTCTGCTTGTGCTGGTATTCAGCTGTAATCCTCTTTATTTCTGCATATATATCATTAAGAATCTTTTTGCAAGGAGCAATTCCGTGCCCTGCTATCTTCAGCAAGTGAGACTTGACTCTAATATGATATCCATTATAATTCTTCTTACAAAAATTGCATTCTCTGTATTACCTCCTCCTTTTCCTGCCTTTTCAATGATCTTGACATACTTCCAAAGTGGAGGATCGTTCTCATGATTCTCCTCACGTTTGTCTTCAAGAATCACTGTGGGACTGCTATTGGAACTTGAAGCTGATTGGGATTGACTCATTATTCTGCATCGTATGAGTCATAAATTTAATTCATAGCTAACTAATGTTAATGAGAGAGAGTGAGAGAGAGATGCTGTAAATATCTAAGACATATTCAGTTATTAGATTTTTTCCAAATCGGTTTGGATTATAAAATTAATTAAATCGTTTTCCTGGGGTATTAGCATAAACATACAAACATAAAAGTATACATTATACATGCAAATAGAACTGGACAACACACAAATAGCCAGTCCTTTCTTTTCCATATATCACAAAAATATTTAGAAAGTACGATGACGGTCTATACAAGAAATTCACACTCAAAATTTTAGAATTCCAACTTTGATTTGAAAAGTAAAAAAGAATTCCAACATTGATTCGAAAAGTAAAATAGAACTACACCTAGAATTTTTTAGTATAAAATATCAAATTGATTTGAAAAGTAAAAAAGAAAAACAAGCAGAACAAATAAACAATAGAAGATAACTTATTAAATTGGTTTAAAAAGTCAAAAAGAAAAACTTTGATTTGAAAAGTAAAATAGAACTACATCCAGAATTTGTCAGTATATAATATCAAATTGATTTGAAAAATAAAAAAGAAAAACAAGCAAAACAAATAAACAGCAGAAGATAACTTATTAAATTGGTTTGAAAAGTCAAAAAGAAAAACAATCAGAACAATAGAAACAAACGGAACAATTGGTTTGAAAAGTCAAAAAGATAAACAAGATAAAAACAAAAAGAAAAACCAGAAACGTCCAAAAAGCAAAAAGATATAAAAAAACAGAAGTAGATTAGCATAGCTTAAAAAGTCCAAAAAGACAATAAGAAAAAATGGAAACAATGCAAACCCAGATTCGTAAATTACCACTTATCAGTGGTGTTGTAGTGCTGCTGTGAAATCTAGAGAAAGAGTGCTTTGGGTGAAGAATGAAATCGAGTGAAGGGTGCAAAAGGAAACCCGAAGAGCTGATGGCTGATGTAGATGGACTGTGTGAGATCGAGATAAAGCAGGAGCATCGATTAAGAGATACTCTGTTGATAATTTCAAGAAATATAATTAAAGAGGTTGCCGATTTGCTGTTCCAAGTGAGGTTTGAATACAACTCTTCCATTTTAGTGTTTAATTTCTTCTAGATCTCTAAAAATTCTTAGTCGATTCAAATACCCGTATTCAATATCTTCAATACGCATATCCAACCCCTCAAATACGCGTATCCAGTATCGCAATCACGTATCTAATTTTTCAGTGACGTACGGTACGTGTATCCTAGCATATCCGACGTGTATCGTATCGGATACCGTGTTTGATATGGGATACGCTCCTTTGCTGCCGTATTAGTGCTTCATAGCTGCAAATCTGGGAAATCTAAATCTTCATTCTGAGTATCGGGGTCCCGGAGAAGTTTAAATTGGTAATGGTTCCTATCTTCCTATTTCTCATATTGGGTCTTCTTCTTTTCATCTTAGTAATTGGTTTTTCTTTTCGTGATATTCTTCATGTCCCCTCTTCTAATCGAAACTTGCTTTCTGTTTATGCTTTAACTAATTATAATCTTGTTTCTGTTAATTTTTTTTCTAATTCTTTTGTTATTAAGGATTTGGACATGAGACAGATCATTTACTAAGGCCAGAGTGACAATGGTTTATATTCTCTTTGTCTCCATCAGAACAAGTTGGTTCCAAGTGTTTCTTTAGCTAGTTTCAATTTATGGCATGCTCGTTTTGGTCATGCTGCTTTTTCTATCATTAAGAAAATTTTGTCGAATTCATCTTTGTCTTTTTCGAATAATTCCAATAATAAATCGTGTGCTGCTTGTGCTACCAACAAGATTCATAAGTTACCCTTTTCCTTTGTCTACTATAGTTACTTAATTTCCTCTTGATCTTATTTGTTCTGATGTTTGGGGTCCTTCTCCAATTAAATCTGTTGATGGTTTTTCTTATTATGTCACCTTTTTTTTTATCATCATACTAAGTACATGTGGGTTTATTTTTTACAACATAAATCTGATGTCTTGGATACTTTTATGCAATTTAAGACAATTGTTGTTAATTATTTTGGTGCAAAAATTAAACAATTTCAAACCGATTAGGGGGAGAGGGTGGGCGAATTTCAGCCCTTAACACTTTTTCTCAAAACACATGGTATTTCTCAAAGGCTTTCTTGTCCATATACTCATGAACAAAATGGTTGTGCTAAAAGAAAGCACCGCCATGTTGTTGAAATAGGTTTGACACTTTTGAATCATGCACATGTTCTCTCTAAGTATTAGACCTTTTCTTTTAAATGTGGCATTTATCCTATTAATCGCCTTCGTACACATACCTTGAATTATGTGCTTCATAGCTACCGTATCAGTGCTTTATAGCTGCAGATCTAGGAAATCTAGATCTTCATTCTGAGTATCGAGGTCCCGGAGAAGTTTAAATTGGTAATGGTTCCTATCTTCCTATTTCTCATATTGGGTCTTCTTCTTTTCATCTTATTAATTGGTTTTTCTTTTCGTGATATTCTTCATATCCCCTCTTCTAATCGAAACTTGCTTTCTGTTTATGCTTTAACTAATTATAATCTTGTTTCTATTGATTTTTTTTCTAATTCTTTTGTTATTAAGGATTTGGACATGAGACAGATCATTTACCAAGGCCAGAGTGACAATGGTTTATATTCTTTTTGTCTCCATCAGAACAAGTTGGTTCCAAGTGTTTCTTTAGCTAGTTTCAATTTATGGCATGCTCGTTTTGGTCATGCTGCTTTTTCTATCATTAAGAAAATTTTGTTGAATTCATCTTTGTCTTTTTTGAATAATTCCAATAATAAATCGTGTGCTGCTTGTGCTACCAACAAGATTCATAAGTTACCCTTTTCCTTTGTCTACTACAGTTACTTAATTTCCTCTTGATCTTATTTGTTCTGATGTTTAGGGTCCTTCTCCAATCAAATCTGTTGATGGTTTTTCTTATTATGTCACCTTTTTTTTTATCATCATACTAAGTACATGTGGGTTTATTTTTTGCAACATAAATCTGATGTCTTGGATACCTTTATGCAATTTAAGACAATTGCTGTTAATTATTTTGGTGCAACAATTAAACAATTTCAAACCGATTAGGGGGAGAGGGTGGGCGAATTTCAGGCCTTAACACTTTTTCTCAAAACACATGGTATTTCTCAAAGGCTTTCTTGTCCATATACTCATGAACAAAATGGTTGTGCTAAAAGAAAGCACCGCCATGTTGTTGAAACAGGTTTGACACTTTTAAATCATGCACATATTCTCTCTAAGTATTAGACCTTTTCTTTTAAATGTGGCATTTATCCTATTAATCGCCTTCCTACACATACCTTGAATTATGATAATCCATATCATAAATTATTTCATCAATCTCTCACCTATGATTCCTTAAAAGTTTTTGGTTGTTTTTGTTATTATTGGCTTCGACCTTATGCTAAAAATAAATTATATTCTCGTTCTTGTAACACCCCAATACCCCTTGGGAGGATATCGGAACGCTACGCGAACACACACACACACATACATGTACTATAGCGGAAGTAATAACAATAAAAATATAAGAATATTTTGGGCCAACATATACTATTAATAAATAATATACATATCACAAAAGGTTTTGTAATTAATACATAAACATCTTCAGTACATGTGCCATACAGTTAACATTTACATATCGATACTATACTTCTCTATATACATAATGATGTTACTCAAAATGTAAGAAACTCTATCTAGTATAAAAAGATGTTTATAAAAGCTCCTAGTGGCCTTGATCTGCAGATGTGCACCCTCTAATCCAGTCCTGAAAACCTACATGGGAAAAATATCCGTGCTAAACGATAACGTTTAGTGGGGATAAACGGACATAATAAACTTCGAATGAAGTCATAGATATAACACAGGCATATTGATAGTCATGTCATATACAAATAATCATGTACACAATTTTGTAAGCAAATACCATCATACTTTAACTCATTCATAATGCAGAAATCCATATATGGAAAACGATATCAGTAACATGTCATACTATATTATATTCATGTACATTTACATATCTCTACTTCATCTATTATACACTACAGAATATACATTGGCCTGAACTTTCAACAATTGTGGATACGAGTACTGTGACGCGCGCCGGAACCCAGCAAGGGCGCCCTCGCAGGTGAATCCGCTTAGAATTCGAGGGACTGTTTCGCGTCTTTTGATCATGGGCGCCATAAGACATCATTGATGTATCCCTCACAATAAAATATTGGGAAGAACCACCTAGCCTAATGGCACCTATAGGCACCTTTAAGGTTTTTTTCGGAGTCGCCACCCAATTTACAATAAATTGGGAAAGGTCTCTCACCTCTGTTGGTCAAGACCAGAGATATGGTGTTCGAAACTCCACTCTTATTTATGATTTGGTTAATTATAAGTGAGTTTTTAACTTCTTGAAATTATATCTCTTATCTCACACGATTAATGCATTTAAATTTAAAGGCGCATCGCAAGCATTCAAAAGCGGTAAAGGAAAGCAATAAATGAAGCGATAAAGAAAAGCGGTAAATGAAAGCGATAAACACACAAGCATACAATTACAAGGGAAATAGGGGCAGAATACAACCCCAATAAAAGGAGACTTGACAAACATAAATTGGGACAGAATACAATCCCAAATGAAAATTAAATCATGTCGCCCAAAAATTAATTACAAGTGCCCAAAGAGAAACGAACTTTAATTTAAACACTCAAATAAAATCAAACATAAGAAAAATATACATAAATCGGGATATTCGTTTTGGGTTGGAACATTGGTTCCTTCGTACTTGTTCAAAGGTTCAGGAACATTGGTCCCTTCGCGTTTATTTAAAGCGGATCCGAAGAATCGTTTTGATTGTTTGATGAAAATGGGGATGAGTGATCCCATCTTTGGAGAAAAATTGACTCTTCGTTTTAATCGTGATATTTTTATTGTTGGGCTAAAATAAGGGACATTGGTCCCAATTTTATTAGCAAAAAACCAATTTAATCATAGAAATATTTTTGTGATTTTTTATCACACGCGTGCATAAATAAAATGAATATTTACAACTAAGCACAAAACACACAAAGAGAGGGGTGAAAGGATTTCACCAAATCGGGGGACTCATCTATGTGTCGTGACCCATCCCGGGGAGTCACGGGGCATACATAAGGCGCAACTCGAATATTAATGCTCAGACATAAAATAATATCAAAACATTAGTGATGATTCTAAATAAATTAACCGAATGAACGCAAAGTGTAACGATAGAAAAAATAAATAATGATGACTATCATAATAATAACAAATGAATGTAAAATAGACATAAACTTAAATAATATTAACCAAAAAAATTAATATAACACAACAACAACAATAACAACAACAACAATAATAATAATAATAATAACAATAATAATAGTAATACCACTAATAACAATGATAATAATAGAATAATGCAACTAGCATATTAACAATAGTAAATAATAATAATCGTAATAATAATAATAATAATAGTAAACATGGCAATGTATAGAACAATAAAAATACAATAGCAATGACAACAAAAAAGGGAAATAGAAGCCATAACGACAATAATAATAATGAAGTGCAACAATCAGAATGTTTGTAATGAAAAACAATACAACATAAGGCTAAATAAGACAGAAATCTGAAAACGTGGCAAAATGAGTGCAGAAAAAATACTAACTAATGATAACTAACACACCAACATGCAATAGGGACAACATTAAATACATGCTAATAAGTGATGAACATGGGGTTAACGATAGGCATTTACATTATTTCGTACAAGAATATCCACGATATCAAATAAGAATAACAGCGAGTAGGATGTGATGAAATAGTAGAAATGGGTCCAAAAATGTTTACCCTCAGAGTAGATAGAGTGAAAGGTCTGGAGGTCTCAATCCGTCTCCTTCTTCAAGTCTCACGAAAATACACACAGGAAAAAGCCTTAGTAAAAATGCGAGTCTTCTGAAAGAACCAAAACCAATCCCCCTGAAAAAAAAACCAATCCCTTCAAGTGCAGTCTCTTTTATATCCGAAAGAAACTCCAAAAACCCTTTTTGTTTTCAAAAAAACAAAAGCCACCAAGAGAAGAAGAGAGAGCTCCCCCTTTTATTCTCTCTCTTCACCTCGTATATGACCTTGAATCCTCAAAACGGACAAAAGAAAGGTTTTTTTTCGTTTTTCGACTGGAAACTTACTAAATCGGATGAAAAAAACCACTGAACGAGGAGTAAGCGCGTCAGAAGGAGGAGACAGATGCGAGGGGTGGCCACTCGCGGAGGGGCGGCCTCCCGGGGGGCCCCCGTCGCGAGGGGCGACCGCCTACACGGCTGCCGCGTGGCCCCTCGTGTGGGGCGCCCGCGCGAGGGCCGCCCCAACGAGGGGCGGGCGCCTGCGCGAGGGGTGCCCCCTCGCGCGCAGGCCGCCCCACCGAGGGCGAGTGCCCTCACGCGAGGGGCGCCCCCTCGCGCGCAGGCCACCCCGCAGAGGGGCGGGCGCCTGCGCGAGGGGCGCCCCCTCGCGCACAGGCCGCCACGCCGAGGGGCGAGCGCCTGCGCAAGGGGCGCACCCTCGCGCGCAGGTCGCCCCACCAAGGGCGAGCGCCTGCTCGCGAGCAAGCCGCCCCACCGAGGGCAAGCGCTCGTGCGCGATGGGCGCCCTAGAGCGATCTGCCCCTCCGGCGTGTGCGCGTGGTGCCGCGTCAACCCTCCGCTTGCATGGCTTTCGCCCGGCAAAACCGACACGAGTACCTTTTTTCGCTCGTAAAAGAAAATCCCAAACTGAATAAAAAGAATAAAAATAAAAAATAAAAAATTTCTCAAAAAAGCATTTTGGGACCGACAAGAATGACTTGACGAGTGAACGATTGATCCCTATTTTTTGCCCATAAAATGTTCTTTTATTTCATCATCGGGTAATCCTGATCTTGGACCGACCTGAGACTCGGTGTCTATAACTGCCCCCAATTTTAGGGAGCTTAGAACTCGAGTGCCTGAGGGAGCCAAAATTCAGGAAAAAAAGGAAAGAAGCGCATACCTAAGGCGACAACCTTCCTTTTGCCTTAAGAGGGGACTTACCTCTTTAAGTTGCCATCCAAACCGTGGAGATTGTGATCCTCTCGGGCTGCACCGAGTCGGCTCCAGACTTACGAAGTGCGGATGTTGCTCTCCTAAACTGCACCGAGTTTGCTCCAAACTTTCAAAGTGCGACTGCCATCCTCTAACGGCGATGCGCCGAGTCTGCTCCAGACTTCCAAAGTGCGGAGATTGTCCCCCTAGACTGCATTGAGCCTGCTCTAGACTTTCAAAGTGCGGAGATTGTCCTCCTGGACTGCACCGAGCCTGCTCTAGACTTTCAAAGTGCGAGAATTGCTCTCTTGAGCTGAACCGAGTTTGCTCCAAACTTCCAAAGTGCGACTGCCATCTTCAAACGGCGACGCACCGAGTCTGCTCCAGACTTCCAAAGCGCGGAGATTGTCCTTCTGGACTGCACCGAGCCTGCTCCAGACTTCCAAAGTGCGAAAATTGCTCTCTTGAGCTGCACCGAGTTTGCTCCAAACTTCCAAAGTGCGACTGCCATCTTTAAACGGCAACGCGCCGAGTCTGCTCCGGACTTGCAAAGCGCGGAGATTGTCCTCCTGGACTGTACCGAGCCTGCTCCAGACTTCCAAAGTGCGAAAATTGTTCTCTTGAGCTGCACCGAGTTTGCTCCAAACTTCCAAAGTGCGACTGCCATCTTCAAACGGCGACACGCCGAGTCTGCTCCAGACTTCCAAAGCGCGGAGACTGTCCTCCTGGACTGCACCGAGCCTACTCTAGACTTCCAAAGTGCGAAAATTACTCTCTTGAGCTGCACCGAGTTTGCTCCAAACTTCCAAAGTGCGACTGCCATCTTCAAACGGCGACGTGCCGAGTCTGCTCTAGACTTCCAAAGCGCGGAGATTGTCCTTCTGGACTGCACCAAGCCTGCTCCAGACTTCCAATTTGCAAAAATTGCTCTCTTGAGTTGCACCGAGTTTGCTCCAAACTTCCAAAGTGCGACTGCCATCTTCAAACGGCGACGCGCTGAGTCTGCTCCAGACTTCTAAAACGCGGAGATTGTCCTCCTAGACTGCACCGAGCCTGCTCCAGACTTCCAGAGTGCGAGATCGTATTACAGCCTCAGCCATTCTCTAAATATATAGAAAATCCGATTAAGTCAATTTGTCACGATAGCCATTTTGTTTGTCCTCTTTTGCCCTCTTTCTCTTTTTTATTTTCATTTTGTTTAATTTTATTTTATTTTATTTTTTATTCCTTTTATCTGTTTCACATCAATAGTGTGTGGTGAATAATAGAATAAGTAAAGTGCAATAAAGATCATCCATACATATACATATCGTTTTCGTACACATGTCAGATTAAAATAACAGTGAATCTCCCTGCAAATCAGCCGAACGGATCATAGTCGGTGGGTCCCTCCAGATCCTCCTCACCCTGGTAGTACGCCACCGGTACATCTGGCCCCGCAAAGGCAGCTGGCTGACCGGCTACCTCTACTGGCGGAGATCTAGGGATCGGTATCTGGGGCTCTTGAAGCCTCATGCCCAATCGTCCCTCCCGGAAAGGACGGGCAATCGCCTGTACTGTTTCATTCAGCTCATGCATACGTACGTCAAATACTTCGAGAGTTTGACTGTGCCCACCAATGTAGCCGCTTAACTCAGTGAGCCTAGTATACGTAGTCTCTCGCAAGTCTGTCACTGACTGTGAGACACCAGGGATCTGCCCTCTCAGCATCTCCATCTCCAATCTCATCGTGCTGACAGTCTCATCTACCACCTGTAGGGCCTCATCCACCCTCCGTGCAGCCGCCGCCTGAGAAGCCTCCATAGATGCCTCAAATCGGTCTAAGCGCTGGTCTATTGCTGTAAATCTGTCCTCATTGCGCTGGCCATAGGCGGCCAATGCTGCCATCATATCTGTGTGCATAGACAGGATGCGAGCCTCCAAGCTAGTCTGTCTCTGTCCTCTGCTGGACTCTAGGGGGGAAGCCCTAGAAGTGGATGCCCCCATGGGGTCTGGGTGGCTATAGGGGTGAAGCCCCTCATATGTGTAGGGACCTGTACCCTGTCCGTGCATAGTAAGAAAAGGCGGAGTATGATCATACGGGGGAAGCCACTGAGGCGGTGGAGTGCTCATCAAATAGTCGATATCCATACCGGTATCTGTACTACCCTGTGGCGTACCAATCCCTTCTTCTGGCCGTGGGGGCTGCTGCTCCTCCTCTGGCTGCGGGGGATGCTGCTCCTCCTCCGATTGTGGGGGATCCTGCTCCTCTTCAGGCTGAGGGTAGCCCATGCCCGGTGCCACATCTGGAAATGGGGCTAGGTCATAAAGCCGTCTAGTCTCTGCAATCATGAGCAACCGCTACATCCCAGGTTGCCCCGACACCTGACCAACCATGCCTATGGCCCTGGCAGTTGCCAAGTCCACATAGATGTCTGAATCTAAAGGTCCCCAAAAGTACTAGGATCATACCCTAAATAAAGCAGTAACCTGGTGACGACCCCGCCTACACATATCTGTAATACGGATCCCCGCCCCTGTCTGAATAAGCCCGATAGAATCTCATGGCTGATGTTAAGCTGTGTCCCAGTAGCCATTGCCCATAGAGCCCAAATCTCTGTGGCATTTATGCCCCCTGGACTCCCCATTCGGCCCAGATAACTACTCCCTAAGACCTTCTGTATATACCGGTATGCCTGAGAGGCCAACAATGTACTCTTCACTGTGTTATAGTCATACCGAGCCCCTGGAAGCGCGATAGTCTCCCAGCGTTCTGCCGTGACACTCCTGTCTGGGGTCTGCACGTGGTTCCCCACAAGGAGGCCCAGAGCTAAAGAAAACTGCCTGCGGCTCAATGAATGACTATCCTCTCCAACCCTGAAAGCCACAGTTCTGGCCTGCGTCTCAGGCCTCTGACCTCCCTTGTACTCCAAGGTGGCTAGAAATTGCCGGGTAACCTCAGGATATGTCTGATAGGCTGGTTGAAAAAACTTAGTCCAACCCGCCGCTTCTAATAAATTGCTCACCTCTTCCCAAATACCCATCTGCTCTAAAAAAGACTGAGACATAAATCTGCTGGAGGTGAATCGTGCCCGAGCCAGGGTCTCAAATCTGAGCCTATGAGCGCCACTCATCCAGTCTGGTGGGGCTATATCTGTGAGAACTGAAGCTCTGTCTCGCCGCAGAGGCATCCTGTCGACAAGAAGTCGACCCGTTAGATGGTACAAAAGCGCATCTCATCACACCTTAACACGTACCACATCACCAACATTTAATTACAATGCCATCATGGATCATGCCTGCATTTTACTATGACATTTTCTCCATGTACGTGCGATTCATGCAAGGTTTACACACGCATTTGCATAAAAAGATATTTCTAGCACCAATAATAGTGGAATACTAAAGCGTATTTATCAAAAAACTTTGGCACCCACGGTAACATATTATCACATGCAACTCACCAATTATTTTATTATTATTTTTTATTTATTTTATTTTATTTTATCACATATGACACCAAATTCCCGACACATATTTGCCTAGGTGGTACTTTTAACGCCTATCATAACACGTCAACACATGCATTTGCCTAGAAAAGAAAGATTTTAGCACAAAAAAGCAACAACCACTTCACATACATTCGCCTAAAAGGAGGTACCAAACACAGATAGTAACAAGTGCTTGGCCAAGAAATAAATTTAACATAAATAATATTAAATTGTCCATATACATTTGCCTAAAGGAATGTTTAACCCAACTAATAACAAATGTGCTTGCCAAAAAAAAAAAAAAGAAAAATCATCACAAATAAAATGAGATCGTCCACCTACCTTACTTTAAAAAAATATTTTACACAAATAATTGCAAATTGTCAATATAAACATAATTAAATGGCACAAAATACTCTAAAAACTGACCTGATGGCCGACGGTAAAATACAACAAAAATTATATCACTACGAACGCAATGAAGTCGTGATCGTTTTGAGACCGACGGCGCGCAAAATGAAGTTCACACCACGGACAAACGAGCAGAAGAAAATCAAAGAAACCAAACAAAAACTAAGAAAAAAGGAAAAAAAAAAAAAAATAGCAAGCTAGTAAATTAAATGGGACAAGGAGGGATATAAGTATCCCTCCCCAAGGGATGGCGTCCCTTAATGGCCAAAAGGGACGCCATCTTGTCCCAAATCAAAATAAAAAGTTACTTTTTGTGAAAGTTTTCACTTTTTTTTTTTTTTGTCTTTTCCCTATTTCGTCCTATTATCCCTTATTTTATTATTTACTTTTACTTTTACTTTTACTTTTTACTTCATTTACAATTTAGTCTTAGTTTCCTTTTTTTCATTTCCTTTTCATTCTACTTCCATATTATTTCTATCCAACATTCTCTATGTGTACGTTTTTTTTTTCTTTTTTTTTTTTTAATTTTCTATTTATTCTTCTATTATTACTCTCCTTTTCGTTTACCAAAAGATTCTGCTGTGTCTCTCCGATCAACTTTGCGGTCCAAAATTTCCGGCAAATTTGGGTTAGAAGCGCAGTGCAAACGCAAACAAAGAAATAAAGACAATCAAAGAGGTCAGTTACATGCCGAAAATATATTTGGTACAAAAGCTAAATAAAGTTGAGGCCTGTGACAGACAGCCTCCATGAATATCCAGTCACCCAGCTTGCGGCCGGTAGACTCATCCACTCGACTTGCTATCACCGTGCGATAGATCGCCGAGAATCCCTCGCATCTGTCTCAATGCTACCGCTTCTCTTTTGCAAGCCGCTCTAGGCACTGTAGCCTCCACTTGGCTTTTGTTAGCGTTTGCATCGGTTCTCTCTTTCTGTAAGATTTAGAAACCAAATATGCGGGCAAAGTGGTGAGCATGCACGTGAGATGCACATGTATGCAATAATGCAAGACATGGATTCATCCAAGTGGATTCGGAGGCGATAGCCGATTTAGTCGCGATTTACAGCATGATCGGTGACCCCCTTAGAATTGCTTTTGAATTTCATACCTTCGGGGATTATGAGGTTCTCCTCTGATACCTGTAGTCATTATTTGAAGGTAGTGCGTCCCTCGTGGATTTTCACACTAGCTTTTCTTAGCAGGAGATGCGTTCTTGTCGGATTTTTACATAACCCTGTGCCTTATTTTTTGCCTGAAATGGACCCAACCCAATCCAGCTGCTTTTATTTATTTTATTTTTTGTAGGGCAGACCGCCTGTCGCCAGTTTTCACCCTACCCTTTGGCCTAACTTTTGCTTAGAGCGCCAGTCCTGGTTTTCATCTCTAACGGCCCCTTTTTTTTTTTAGAGAAGTTAGAGTTGTTGCGAAAGATCTTTTGGGTGTGATTCGCATGTGCTTATGCCTCAGATTATGGTTGTATGAACTTGATTCTTTATCGGGAAGGTACTGTAGGATTGGCTTTACAGTTGGTAGCAAAATGAGTTGACTGAAGTACCTGACTGGCGAGAGTGGCAGAGGATAATTGTTGTAAAAGGTCTTTCAGGTATAATCGGCGTGTATTTGCGTATTAGATCATGGTTGTCTGAGCTTGGTTTCTATCATGAGGGTGCTATAGAATTTGGCTTCACAGTTGATGGCAGAAGTAGTTGACTGAAGTGCCTGAGTGGCGAGAGTAGTAGAGGATCGATAGTACCGATGCGCTGATTCTATGCTGGAACCAGACAACTTTGAGTGTGCAAAAAGGAACTGTCCTGATCACAGACTACACCCTTGCCTCCATAAGTGCATGTAAGAGGAGGGTACTTAGCCCTGCAGTAGATAATAGGACCCCTCGGCTTAGGCATTTGGTTGGTGAGAGCAGGAGTAGAGTAGCCATTTAAATTTTACTTTTTATAAAAGAACTAGGAAATGATGAGTTGAACTGCTTTTGCTTTATGTATTTGCAAAGACTGTGTGCATTTCAGTATGATTTCTCCATACATGATCACCATTTAACATGGATTCAGAGTGCAAAATTACATCTAATCTCGGAGTGGATCTTGTAAGCATCAGACTCCTGTTTCCAATCAGCACTCGCAGGTTTTCTTGATTAAATATTTTCTCTCTTGTTTTTTTTAGCCTCTGCCATGGACCCTCCTTTATTTCGTCGGTGTCGATTGAATTTGTTTCGCTTGGTGTCTGTCGGGATGTTGCTTCCTTGGATAACAACTTTTCAAGAACGAATGGGTCTTTATATGTTGGTCTGTATTCATCTCGTCCGTTTGGAACACGCGGAGCTGTTTGTCCAGACACCCAATCTTATTCTTCCGGCGGGTGCTTTCTGACTTTCTTCCCCAATGATCGGATAAGGTGTTTTCTGATAGATCCGATAGCAATAGCAATCTCGAAACCCTTTTCCTTTTGACATGTTTAGTTGTTGCAGCTGTCGCTTCCATGACTGCCCTTTAAAGATTTGACGTGTTTCAACGGGCAGTAATATTTTTGCCTCACGTATCAAGGTATAAAGCGTGACTCTTGTAAAGGTTCTAATTGCAGACCCCAGAATGGGTCTACTCCATGACCTTCTTGGTTTTCCTCTTATTTGTATGTCATTTGTATGTCATCGGCTCATCTCTCGTACAGCACATCCTTTATACTTACGGACCAGGCGGATGGCTTATGGATTAGTCTTCAGGTCTTTTCAATAGCAGGCATAAGCAGTAACAATACAAGAATATCCCTTGCACTGCGCAACCTCTATATTGATGAACTAATTCGATGGCTTGTGGTTCAGTCTTTAGGTCCTTTTCAATGGCTAAGAAGAACGACAAAACGCAGATACGTGTAGACTAACGGGACTTGAGCAAAGCTTACCCCCAAATAGCATTCCCTTGCCCCCTGATCAATTCTCTCTTTTCTTCTCTCTCTCTTTTTTTTATAACCTAATTTTTTTTAAAATTTTTTTCCCAATTTTCTTTTAGCAAGCTTCGTTCGAATCATGAAATTTACACATACGCGCACTTTTCTTTTTAACTATTGGGACTATCGTTGTTCAATTTAGTTGGGTGTTGTATTTCAGTAAGGACTTTAGTTCTGGTTCTGCTTGCGGGTTCCCCTTTTCAACCATTTCTGTCTATTTCAGCTTGAGTCTTCTGAGATATATTGGCGTAGCGTGCTTGGCGGCTTCACAATTATCTTCTGGCATGTCCTCGTAGGTCCAGGCAAAGACTTTTATTTCATTCCTTTTTTTTCATTCTCTCAAATTTCATCTCGCTTCAGGAGTCATAACAGATGCTATCAAGATTTCCTTTGGGTTCTTCCAAAGTTTCGAAATTAAATGGAATGGCATCATTTGAATCATTATTAAATGTGAATGTGTCATGATCATGCATAATGAAATCACGAGAAAATATTACACAGATAAGTGAAACATCCATTCTACATTAGAGTTAAAGAGTTAAAACATCATCATTTAATAGTTCAAAAATAAATAAGAGCATCTAAACAGTTGACATTCTCCCTTCTTGCCCATACGGACGCTGCAGTCGACGGTCTACTATCACTTTCGGGAACCATTCTCCACACCTCTCATCTCCTCATTAATGAGGCCTTGAATTCGCTTTCTCAGAGTTCGACACCCATCAGTCTCATACACAGTATGTTGATGGTAAGCACAGTACCAATCTGCTCGGTGACTGGGACGCCCTTGGCTCCCGGCAGGTTTTGCAGGTTTCGGCTGTAGCTTTCCCTTATTGATGAAGTGAAAGAGGTGCTCAGATAAGGTCTTATCCCAAATGGTATAGTGATCTTGAGTAGTTCCAATATTTGGAAGCTTGGTGGCCTCAACATCTCTCACACTGTTATCACCGAGACTCGAGCTTTCCTGATTATCATCCCTAATGACATTGCTCCCTCCTTCGAAGACTATCAGTTGTTTGTCATTAACAGGATCCTGCACTTGACCTTTTGGGGGTTTGGTAATTATCCCTCAGATATCTAGCATGTCGATGACACCTCCTATGCCCTCGATTTCTAACTGGGTTGGCTAACCATGAGCGCAGGTCCTCCTCCCCTGCTTGAGGAAAAGATCCATATATGCCGAAATAACATTTTTGAACTGTTCTAACCATTGATGCCTCCTTTGTCCCTTGAGTGCCGGTACAAATGTCACACCTATACGGTTGACCTTTCTTTTTTACGTCCATAGAGGCCTTCCCCCGAGCAGCCCGGGTAATTGCAAGTTTAGACTTTAAAATTTCCTCTTCAAGGACACCCATGTTTCTCTTTAGGCCCCGTGTCACTGCTAGAAACCCATTCTCTGAAACATGCCCTTTGCCTTTTTGCTTAGGTGACAGAGTGACAGGTGACTCTCCTCCAGGTCCAGTCGGTGATAGGTATACTCCCTTAGTTGGGTCATGCTCTTTTCGTAACATGGTGGGAGTAGTAGACGGTTGTTCGGCAGGTGGCACCATGGCGGCGACCAAATTCTCTATAGTAGTCATCGTCTGAGCTTCAAACTTTTCAATCCCACCTTTTATCTCCTTTATCGCGCTATCCTCTCCCTTGGGGACTTCATTTGTCACAGTCTGAGGAGTTACCTGCTCATCCTCTTCCTCCACCATGAGATCATCTTTCAGACCAAGAATTCTTTTTGGCTCAAGAGGTATCGCTGCTCCGGGCTCAACATCTCGTTGTCGTACGGTAGGGACCGCTATAGGAGCCTCTCCCATAATAGGCAATTCAACTTGTTCAACATCAGGGCCCACAGGCGGTTGGCTGGCCTTTGGTGTCATTTGGGCAACAATATTTTCTATCATGGCCAATATCCTCCTTTCAAAATCCCCAAGCCTCTTATCTAGATCTTGCATCGTCAAAGAACCGGTCTCTCGTGGTAGTCCTGCCATCGAAGATGATTCACTAGTCGCTGAGAGTGGCTCAAAATCCCAAAAAGGCACTAATTCTAGCAATCCAAAGGGCGAGTCTGTCTTCACCAGTCGATTGTCAGAACCTCTGATCCACTTGGATGAATTTATGATGGCTGAAAGGTCAAGTTGTTAGAATGATGCATGAATGACATATATAATGCATGATCGTGCTGGTGCAGTATAGACAAACACACACAAACAAATAGACCCTTCTGACCTTATTTCTCCCACACATGGGGTAATGTAGTCTCTTTCCTAGGTGGGCTTTATCCAAGAGTTAACGGGGAACCCATCGGACACGTATGGTGCACGGTGGTAAGTCGGCAGCATAACAGTCGTAATCTAATGCGCATTCGTATGGGTTTTGGCCATTACGTATTTGGACAATTCAACCAAGTTAAGGTGGGCTTACCGGGGCATGAAAGCCTTTGATAAAGGACCACTTAATTTGCTTGATTTTGTTTAATACGTGATGGCCTACATCACAAACATCGTATTAAGGAGCATACCACCTAGTGAAAATTTCTATTTGCCATTACATGGGCTTTGGTCGATGTTGATTTTTTAGGCTACCCAAGCATGGTCCCTGCCAATGGGTCTAGCTCATTACGAGCGTAACGACCGATCGGGTCTCCATTTGATATACCAAAAGGTATAAGGCTTGGGCTGGTGATTATCCTTAACACTTCCCTACAATGAGTGAAAGTAGGGTTGTACTTTGGGAACGCACCGAGGTAAAGAGGGGCCAACTATCATAAGTCTAAGGCTCTAAAATGCAATGCAATTTTCGAAAAGAGATAGAATTTTAAGTTTCAAAAATACAATTATAAATTTTAACCAAAGCACCTTCAGAGCGAAGTCTCAAACACAAATCCCCAGCGGAGTCGCCACTGTGACGCGCGCCGAAACCCAGCAAGGGCCCTCGCAGGTGAATCCGCTTTAGGATTTGAGGGACTGGTTCGCGTCTTTTGATCATGGGCGCCGTTAGACATCATTGATGTATCCCTCACAATAGAACATTGGGAAGAACCACCTAGCCTAATGGCACCTATAGGCACTTTTGAGGTTTTTTTCGGAGTCGCCACCCAATTTACAAGAAATTAGGAAAGGTCTCTCACCTCTATTGGTCAAGACCAGAGATATGGTGTTCGGAACTCCACTCTTATTTATGCTTTGGTTAATTATAAGTGAGCTTTTAACTTCTTGAAATTATATCTCTTATCTCACACGATTAATGCATTTAAATTTAAAGGCGCATCGCAAGCATTCAAAAGCGGTAAATGAAAGCGATAAATAAAGCGATAAAGAAAAGTGCCAAATGAAAGCGATAAACACACAAGCATACAATTACAAGGGAAATAGGGGCGGAATACAACCCCAATAAAAGGAGACTTGACAAACACAAATTGGGACAGAATACAATTCCAAATGAAAATTAAATCATGTCGCCCCAAAATTAATTACAAGAGCCCAAAGAGAAACGAACTTTAATTTAAACACTCAAATAAAATCAAACATAAGAAAAACATACATAAATCGGGATATTCATTTTGGGTTGGAACATTGGTTCTTTCGTACTTGTTCAAAGGTTCAGGAATATTGGTCCCTTCGCGTTTATTTAAAGCGGGTCCGAAGAGTCGTTTTGATTGTTTGATGAAAACGGGAATGAGTGATCCCATCTTTGGAGAAAAATTGATTCTTCGTTTTAATCGTGATATCTTTATTGTTGGACTAAAATAAGGGACATTGGTCCCAATTTTATTAGCAAAAAACCAATTTAATCATAGAAATATTTTTGTGATTTTTTATCACACGCGTGCATAAATAAAACGAATATTTACAACTAAGCACAAAACACACAAAGTGAGGGGTGAAAGGATCTCACCAAACCGGGGGACTCATCTATGTGTCGTGACCCATCCGAGGAGTCACGGGGCATACATAAGGCGCAACTCGAATATTAATCCTCAGACAGAAAATAATATCAAAACATTAGTGATGATTCTAAATAAATTAACCGAATGAACGCAAAGTGTAACGATAGAAATGATAAATAATGATGACTATCAATGGCAATGAATACTCATAATAATAACAAATGAATGTAAAATAGACATAAACTTAAATAATATTAACCACAAAAAATAATATAACACAACAACAATAATAATAATAATAATAATAACAATAATAATAGTAATACCACTAATAACAATGATAATAATAGAATAATGCAACTAGCATATTAACAATAGTAAATAATAATAATAATAATAATAATAATAATAATAATAATAATAATAATAATAATAATAGTAAACATGGCAATGTACAGAACAATAAAAATACAATAGCAATGATAATAAAAAAGGGTAATAGAAGCGATAACGACAATAATAATAATGAAAAGCAATACAATCAGAATGTTTGTAATGAAAAGAAATACAACATAAGGCTAAATAAGACAGAAATCTGAAAACGTGGCAAAAATGAGTGTAGAAAAAAAACTAACTAATGATAATTAACACACCAACATGCAATAGGGACAACATTAAATACATGCTAATAAGTGATGAACATGGGGTTAACGATAGGCATTTACATTCTTTCGTACAAGAATATCCACGATATCAAATATGAATAACAACGAGTAGGATGTGATGAAATAGTTGAAATGGGTCAGAAAATCTTTACCCTCAGAGTAGATAGAGTGAAAGGTCTGGAGGTCTCAATCCGTCCCCTTCGTCAAGTCTCATGAAAATACACACAGGAAAAAGCCTTAGCAAAAATATGAGTCTTCTGAAAGAACCCAAACCAATCCCTTGGAAAAAAAAAACCAATCCCTTCAAGTGCAGTCTCTTTTATATCCAAAAGAAACTCCGAAAACCCTTTATTTTTTCAAAAAAACAAAAGCCACCAAGAGAAGAAGAGAGAGCTCCCCCTTTTATTCTCTCTCTTCACCTCTTATATGACCTTGAATCCTCAAAACGGAGAAAGGAAAGGTTTTTTTTCCGTTTTCTGACTGGAAACTTACTAAATCGGATGAAAAAAAACACTGAACGAGGAGTTAGCACATCAGAAGGAGGAGACAAACGCGAGGGGCGGCCACACGCGGAGGGGTGGCCTCCCAGGGGGCAGCCGCTTACGCAGTTGCCGCGTGGGGCGCCTGCGCGAGGACCGCCCCAACGAGGGGCTGGCGCCCGCACGAGGGGCGCCCCCTCACGCGCAAGCCGCCCCACAGAGGGCGAGCGCCAGCACGCGAGGAGCGCCCCTTCGCGCGCAGGCCGCCCCACCGAGGGCGAGCACGAGGGGCGCCCTCGTGCGATCCGCCCCTCCGGCATGTGCGGCGGTGCCGCGTCAACCCTCCGCTCGCGTGCCTTTCGCCCAGCAAAACCGAAGCGAGTACCTTTTTTCGCTCGTAAAAGAAAATCCCAAACTGAATAAAAAGAATAAAAATTAAAAATAACAAATTCTCAAAAAAGCATTTTGGGACTGACGAGAATGACTTGACGAGTGAACGATTGATCCCTATTTTTCGCCCATAAAATGTTCTTTTCTTTCATCATCGGGTAATCCTGATCTTGGACCGACCTGAGACTCGGTGTCTACAGGTACTTTACTTTAAATACTGATAAACAGTATCAAACTCTAAAGATCTAACTCAAAATGAATACTCTGGGTATTCTTCGTTAAACCAATTAAGGTCACTGTGGCAGCCGCACTCTAACCCTTTATAAGCATGCTTATCTATCCACAACTTTGACTATTCAGGATTAACTCACACATTCGGAACATATCACTATCCATATCACATGGCATGTCATGTTCAAGACTAACTCTTATACCGTAGTATTATTTACTCAAATAACTAATCTTATAATCATTTGATAAACCTAAACATGCATGGTATAGACCTCGGAATTATTTCGGTACAAAATGGGTTCAATTCGGGAAGGAAAACACCTAAAAATATACAAATTAGTTGAGGGTAAAGGTGGGGAATTGATTCATTCCAACCATGGGCTCTAATTCAAGAAGAAAATCACTCTTATCACTGGTTCTGTCGCGCTCGTAGATCCTCTTTACAGGACTGCTTCTCACCTCAAAATTGCATCGCCTAAACCAACATCTAAACGTCATTTTTAGGCCAAACTCCCTTCTTAACAATTGTTCCCTAGGAAGTTATCTTTCAAATGGAACAAGTTTTAGGTAAAATGGACATATATAACTTAATATATGACCTAAACAATCTGAACTGCTCAAATGAACCGGCCAAAGTAGAGACAACTCTGTTTTGGCCAATTTCCAGGGTCTTAAATCCAAAATTTGCTCAAGGTCATTTCTGAGACTTTTATAGGTATTGAAGTCATGGTTATAATGGCTTAATAATCATTCAATATAGAGGTCTGAAACTCTATCTATAAGAAAAACACTTTATAGAGGTAAGATGCAAAATGAACAGAATTTGCCAAAACCAAACTTTATCATCAACACACACTCAAATGATCAAGTCACCTACTCATAAATATATATACACACATATATCATAAATATAATACACGTATATCACAAAACACCGTAAGCAATCAAAATGAACTGAAATTAAAATCACACACGATCCCGACCTTAGGTAGCTTGAACGATGCTCTCTTTACTCGATTCCACTCTTCTCTTTGCTTTTGTCCAGTCTTTTATCCCCAGCTCTTCTCTTACTCTTCAAACCAATCCAAGAGATTTTCTCAAAGACTAAAGCACATGAAGAAGAAAAGAAAAAGAAATGGCAAGGCAAGAGGATCACGGCAAAATTCAAAAGTAAAGAAACCAAGGGAAGAGCTATAGGCCAAAAGTAGGAAATGAAAGAAGAAAGAGGAAGGGAATGGCAGGTCAATGCTCATCCAAAGCCAACTAAACCCACATAAATGCCACTAACCTTATTAAATATTTTAATTAACTTAAAACAAAACTCATGCCACATGTCCACTCCCTACAATGCCACTTGTCATCCTAATATGAGCAACATAATTAAATCTCTTGCCATGTGCCACACTCTCTTCTTGCCACATGTCAAACTCCTACGATGCCACATGTCAAAAAAATCCCAATTAATCTGACTGTCCGCTGGAGGGTTCTGTCGCGCTCGCGACAGAACTCTCACACACATAATCACTCTAAAACTTGATACAATCCTACTAAAAATTTAATCAAAACGTCTAGGGTCAAGTCGGTGTGTTATAGTTCTACTGCTTGTGTCTTTTGGGATGTAATAAATTGCATAAGGGTTATAAATGCCTTGACATCAATTCTGGTCGTATTTACATCTCACGTCATGTCTTGTTTGATGAACAGATATTCCTATTTGAAGAAAAATTATTCTTGTGTTGCTTCGGTATCAACAGCTCGGTCTTCCAATTTTCCTTCCTATGTTACCTTTCTGGTTCCTTACACTGCACCAAATTTCCAACATTTAAATTCACCTTGAAAAACACAATTTGTCCAGCCCATATATCCAATCTATTCCTTTGCCATATATCCAACCCATTCCTTTGCCATATATCCAGCCGACTTCTCTAGCGATTGTCTCTTCCATTGCTCCTTCCTCTACCCAGCTATTCACGCCAATGCAGTCTATTCCTTTGGAGGTTGATTTTAATGATTCTAATATTTTGGATTGTTCCATAATTCCAGCAGAACCTGTAAAGCTAGCAGCTCCTTTAAACTGGTCATTTAAAGCCTAAAAAAATTAATTCATTGGTGGCTGAAGTTTTGTTAGATGAAGCACCCACATGTTTTACAAAGGCAATTAAGTCTCAAGTGCAGCACAAGCCTTGGCAGTCGAGTATATGGCATTGTTAAATAATGGTACATGGGACCTTGTACTGCCTTCTTCTTCTCATAATGTTGTTAGGTGTCGTTGGGTGTTTTACATCAAAAGAAAACCTGACGGGTCTATTGAGCATTTCAAGGCTCATTTGGTAGCCAAAGGATTTCATTAACATCTTGGAATTGATTTTCATAATACTTTTAGTCCTGTTGTGAAGCCTGCTACGGTTCATACTCTTTTATCTTTGGTTATCAGTTTTTATTAGTCAATTCAACAACTTGATGTTTCTAATGCTTTTCTTCATGGTAAGCTTGAAGAAACTATTTACATGTAACAACCTCCTGGTTTTGTTGATCTAACAAAACCTGATTTTGCATGTCAGCTTTGTAAGTCCATTTATGGTTTAAAGTAGGCTCCTTGTGTAATGGCCGCAATACCGGGTTAGCCGTGAATAGTATTTTCCGATGGTGAATAGTGCCCCCGGGGCAGAAATTGCACCCAGAGACGGAAAATATTTTATTTGATCATCCAAAAATATTAGTCATGGTGGGTCCAGTGGTAAATGTGGAGTGAAAATGAGTTTAAATGGACTTCCAAAAGTTAAAAATAAGAAAAATTCTGGACTGTGTTTAAGGATCCCGATTTGACTTAAATTTGACTGAACTTTTAAAAATAGTAAATAACTTACAAAAATTATTTTGAGAATATGGATAAGTTTAGAATAATACTTAGAAATTTTTGGTAAAGAAAAATTAATGTTACTGTAACACTGAAAATTGCCGAGTCGGACCGGTTAGAGTGAACCAGTCCCAAAAACGGTTTCCGATTTAGTTGAAAATTTTTATGGGGACTTAATTATATATTTTAAGAATTATAAAATTTATTTTGAGAAAAATGAAGCTTGATAAATGAAAGATTTAAATTAAAATTCTTTTATGAACTATAATGTGTTTAAATGGGCTAAATTAAGTAAGACACTTTGTTGGACCAAGCCCATCTCACGTGAGACTGTAAGATATGCCTTGAATTTTGCATTTCAACTCCTCTAGATGCTGAAATTATTGAAACTATTTCATCTATATTTTCAACCCCTCTAGATGCTGATATTGTTGAAATAATTTCATCAATATTTTTTTCAAAAGCCACCAACCCATTCTTTGAATTTGGTGGCACAATTTATGCCTATAAAAGGCTTCCCTCTTCATTTGTTTTTGGCATCAAAAAATTAGAGAGTTTTGTTTCGAGAGTTGTGTAGTTAATACTCTAATTAATTAAGAGAGCATTTTGTGAGATTATTGGCTGTAATTGGGTTTTGGGTTGAGAGTTACTCCACTTGTAATATTGTTTATTTCATAGTGAATTTATTGCTCCCCTTCTCCCGTGGACGTAGGCGCATTGTCGAACAACGTAAATTTTGTGTGTATTATTTTATTACTTTGGCTATTTCTTCATAGTTGCCATAAAATTCACTGTCTAAATAGCCCGTCGATCCTAACAAATTGGTATCAGAGCCTAGGTTCTTTCTGAGTATACTTTATGGTTGCAGTATAAACTGATCTTCCACATCAGAAAAGATTTTTCCTTGGATACTGTTCACGTATACGGTCACTGTTGATTTATACGGTTACTGTTCATTTATACGGTACTGTTCACATATATGGTTACTATTCACGTGTACGGTTACTATTCACATGAAATAATGGGAGTTATTTTTTTGATCAAAAGAAGTTCGTGACAGAAGCAATGGCAACTACCAGATTTGATATTGAGAAATTTGATTGTAACATAAATTTCTCTTTGTGGAAGATTAAGATGCGTGCCATCTTAATTCAGAATGGGTTTATTGGGGAAGAATAGAATGCCAGAGTCAATGACTGAAGAAAAGAAGGAGGAGATCATCAACAAGGCAGTTTCCACGATTCAGCTGTGTTTGTCTAATGAAGTTCTTCAGGAGGTCATCAATAAAGATACAGCAGCTGGCTTATGGGCAAAGCTGGAGTCCTTGTATATGTCCAAAACCCTGACCGACAAGCTATACCACATGACGCGGTTCTACACATTTCAAATGCAGGAAGGTACTTCTATTAAAACCTATCTTGAAGAATATACATCAATTTTAGTAAGTGTAGAAAATGTGGGTGCTAAAGTTGATGATGAAAATGCTGCTTTGAAATTGTTGTGTTCATTACCACTGTCACATAAAAGTTTTAGGGACACAATGCTTTATGGAAAAGATAGTGTGTCTTTGGCGGAGGTTAAGACAGCTTTACTCTCTAAAATTATAATTGATAAAGGAATTGTCGGTACTAAAGAGGATAATGTAGCAGAAGGCCTTGTTGTTAGAGGAAGGTCTAAAAATAAGAGTTATGGCAGTAGTAGGTCTAGGTCAAAATCTAGACATAAGAATTTGATATGTAACTATTGTCATAAAAAGGGGCACATTAAAGCTTATTGTTATAAGTTGAAAAATAAACAATCAAATGAAGAAAGAAGGGAAATTTCGCCGAAGCTAGTATTGCCGAAAATGAGTCCACATCTGATATTCTTTTAGTCACTAACAATGAAAGGTGCAGATTCAAGGATGACTGAATTATGGATTCAGGTTGCTCTTATCACATATGTCCCAATAGGGACTGGTTCTCCACATATGAATCTTTTGCAGGTGGAGTTGTTTTGATGGGCAACGATGCAGCTTGCAAAGTTATTGGCAAGGGCACAATCCGAATCAAAATGCATGATGGCGTGGTACGGACTTTGACAGATGTTCGTCATGTTCCTGATTTGAAGAAGAATCTCATCTCTCTGGGCACTCTTGATACTGGTGGGTGCAAATACTCAGGTGAAGGTGGAGTCATGAAAGTTAGCAAAGGTGCTCTAGTGGTGATGAAGGCTCAAAAGGTTGGAAGTCTTTATATTCTGCAAGGAACCACAGTTACAGGAGCTGCTGCTGCAATTACTACTCAAATGTCTGAAATCGACATCACCAAACTGTGGCATATGAGGTTAGGCCATATGAGCGAGAAAGGCTTGACCCTGTTAAGCAATAAGGGCCTCTTGTGTGGACAAAATACTGGCAAGCTTGATTTTTGCGAGCACTGTATTTTCGGAAAGCAAAGACCTGTCAGTTTCAGCAAAGGTACCCACACAACCAAAGGTACTTTGGATTACATTCATTCTGATCTTTGGGGGCCATTACAAGTTCCATCAAAAGGTGGTGCCAGATACATGCTTGTTTTCATCGACGACTTCTCGAGGAAGGTTTGGTTTTACTTTCTTAAACACAAGGATCAGGTGTTTTCCACATTCAAACAATGAAAAACCATGATAGAGAAGCAGACAGAAAGGCAAATAAAGAGGCTGAGAATAGATAATGGCTTGGAGTTTTGTGCTAGTGAGTTCAATGACTTCTGCAAAAATGAACGCATTGTGAGGCATCACACAGTTCGAATGACACCCCAACAAAATGGAGTTGCTGAACGTATGAACAGAACCCTTATTGAGAAAGCACGGTGTATGCTTTCAAATGCTGGATTACCAAATAGTTTCTGGGCAGAAGCTGTTTCAACAGCTTGCTATTTAGTCAATCGTTCTCCATCAGTTCCAATGGGCTTTAAGACTCCAGAGGAAGTTTGGTCGGGCAAACCTGCAGATTATTCAAATTTGAGAATCTTTGGCTGCACAGCATACATGCACGTCAATGATGGCAAGTTAGCACCAAGGGCGAAGAAGTGCATTTTCTTAGGATATCCATCAGGGGTGAAAGGATATAAACTTTGGTGTCCCAAATCATCTAAAGTGATAATTAGCAGAGATGTCACATTTGATGAAGGTTCTATGCTTCACTCAAAAAATGAAGTATTGGTACCTTGCAGTTCTGATAAACAGGTGAAGGCCAGTCAGAGACAGGAGATGAATGTTGAAGATTATCCTGCTCAGCAAGATTCTACTTCACAGTCAGATTCACAACCATCCAGCTCTCAGCAAGGTGATTTAGAGCTTAACTCAGTTGAACAGGAGCAACCATACTCTATTGCAAAAGATAGAGAAAGGAGAGAAATAAAGAAGCCAATAAAATATAACGATTATGCAGATTTGGTGGCTTATGCTTTGTCAGCAGCTGAGGAGATCAACAATGTTGAAGAGCCATCCACATATTCAGAAGCCATTGCAGGAGCCAACTCAGATAGATGGTTGATAGCTATGGAAGAAGAAATGGAATCCTTACATAAGAATGGTACTTGGGAGCTCGTTAATCTACCAAAGGAAAAGAAGATTATCAACTGCAAATGTATCTTTAAGAAAAAGGAAGGCACCCAGGCGTTGAAGAATCAAGATACAAAGCTCGCTTAGTTGCAAAGGGGTTCAAACAAGTACAAGGTGTGGATTTCAATGATGTCTTTTCACCTGTTGTGAAACATTGTTCCATTCGTATGTTGCTTACTATGGTGGCTAAGTATGACTTAGAGTTAGAACAGTTAGATGTAAAAACTGCTTTTCTACATGGTGATCTTGAAGAGCAAATCTACATGCAACAACCAGAAGGTTTCAGGGTTGAAGGCAAGGAGGACCATGTTTGTTTGCTGAAGAAATCTCTATACGGCCTTAAACAGTCACCCAGGCAGTGGTATAAGAGCTTTGACTCCTTCATGCCAGTAATACTTTTTCAAGGAGTAATTATGATAATTGTGTTTACTTCAGAAGGTTAGTTGATGGATCATTCATATATTTATTGTTATATGTTGATGATATGTTGATTACTACAAAGAATACTTCTGAAGTTGAGAAGCTGAAAGTCTTGTTGAGTAAAGAATTTGAGATGAAAGATCTTGGAGCAGCAAAGAAGATTCTCGGAATGGAGATTCAGAGGGATAGGAAAGCAGGGAAGTTGTTTCTCACTCAAAAGAAATATATTGAGAAAGTGCTGGAGCATTTTGGCATGAAAGAGGCAAACCCTGTAAGTACTCCATTAGCTGCTCATTTTAAGCTTTCAACTGCACTGTCACCTCAAACAGATGAAGAGCAGAAATACATGGATTATGTTCCATACTCCAGTGCAGTAGGCAGTCTTATGTATGCCATGGTATGTACTCGACCTGATATTTCTCATGCAGTTAGTGTTGTGAGCAGATTCATGGCAAATCCTGGTAAAATTCACTGGCAAGCAGTAAAATGGATCTTGAGATACTTAAAAGGCTCAGTCGACACCTGTCTGGAGTTCAGTAATGGTGATAGTAGTTTGGTTGGTTATGTCGACTCAGACTATGCAGGAGATCTTGACAAAAGGAGATCATTGACAGGCTACGTATTTACTTTTGGAAACAGTGCTATCAGTTGGAAATCTACATTGCAATCTACAGTTGCATTATCTATAACAGAAGCTGAATACATGGCAGTGACTGAAGCTATCAAAGAGGCTATTTGGTTAAGGGGCTTATACAATGAGCTCAATTCAGATCATCAAGTGATTGTTGTCTTTTGCGATAGTCAAAGTGCTATACATCTGACCAAAGATCAGATGTTTCATGGAAAAACAAAGCACATTGACATCAAGTACCATTTTGTTCGTGATATTATTGCACAAGGAAATGTTATGGTTAAAAAGATTGGTACTGCAGACAACCCAGCTGACATGTTGACGAAGTCTCTTCCTACTACCAAGTTCAAGCATTGCTTGGACTTGATTGGTGTATGTACGTAGCACTCAAAGTTATTTGGAGAAGGTGGAGCTAAGTTTACTGTTGATAAAATTCAAGTCAAGGTGGAGATTTGTAAGATATGCCTTGAATTTTGCATTTCAACTCCTCTAGATGCTGAAATTATTGAAAATATTTCATCTATATTTTCAACCCCTCTAGATGCTGATATTGTTGAAATAATTTCATCAATATTTTTTCAAAAGCCACCAACCCATTCTTTGAATTTGGTGGCACAATTTATGCTTATAAAAGGCTTCCCTCTTCATTTGTTTTTGGCATAAAAAAATTAGAGAGTTTTGTTTAGAGAGTTGTGTAGTTAATGCTCTAATTAATTAAGAGAGCATTTTGTGAGATTATTGGGTGTAATTAGGTTTTGGGTTGAGAGTTACTCCACTTGTAATATTGTTTATTTCATAGTGAATTTATTGCTCCCCTTCTCCCGTGGACATAGGCGCATTGCCGAACTACGTAAATCTTGTGTGTATTATTTTATTACTTTAGTTATTTCTTCATAGTTGCCATAAAATTCACTGTCTAAATAACCCGTCGATCCTAACAGAGACAATAGACATAAACCCAAGAGCAGAATTTTCTAGGAAAATCCTGAAGACTCCAGCTCTCTTCTCATCGAGATTGTCCCTCTTTCATTTTCTATAAATTTTTCTTTCAATCTCCTCAATTCTCATCCCATGATCAAGCCCCCTAATATTATTTCAGCCCCTTTTCTAGCTAATTGAGGTCTTCAATTTTCAGTTGAAGGGTTGGAAGAAAGATAAACTAAAAATTTAAAGTTAGGGTTCCAAATTGAGGTAAGAAAAATCAAGTTCTACAATTTAATTTAATGATTCACTTGGGTAGTTTTGAGTTGGGAGAGCATGATTATGTGATCTTACTTCATAAAAGAGGAGGGAAAATGAAAGATTTTTATCTTGTGGTGATTGGTCTATGTAGGAAATAAAGAAGGAGAAATTGCCACAAAATCTAAGGGTAAAGAAAAAGAAGCTTAGGAGGTGAAGAACAAACTTTTAAGGTGAGTAGTTACAAATTCTAATTATTTTCATTAATTTAGGATATATTTAGGTTATGCTTAAATGGTATTTAGGTGAGTTATGAATGTTAAATTGAAATAAATATTATAATTGTGGCTTGGGGTGTTAGAAATGATAATTTAGGAGACTAAATGCAAAAGAATTAAATTGAGGGATAGTGAGACTAGGGTGACCGAATGGTATACTAATAGGTATTAAGGTATAATTTAAATATATTATTGAGTTAGAAATGTACACATGTAAATTAGAATATAAAGTAACTTAACTAATAATAATAAACATGAATATATATATATATATATATATATATATATAAGTTGAATAATTGGTATTGGCCGATTGGTCAAGGTGGCCATTTTGATGCATAACCTGAATATTTGCTAAAAATACTACTATAAAATGGAAGTAGGCCAAAAATTGAACATATGGTAATTTATTTGGAATTTGATATGAAAAAAATGAATAATTTGGAATAAATCATAATATTATATTTATGATGAAAATTAAGTTAAATGTGTATTTTAGTTGACATTATGGCATAAAATGAATAAAGATTTAAAATTTGAGTGTATAAAAATTTATTTAGAAGTTATTGGGGATAAATGAATATATTTAGAATGAGATAGTACATACTAAATTAAAGTAAGTGAAGTTAAATGTATAGTTTTAAACGAATTGCTAATTTACATGATGATGTTATTAAATAAGTGATGAAATAAATATAATTTAGTGTTAAAATAATAAATATTATAAAGTTTGATTTTATTGACATAATGGTATATCATGTTAAAATAATGTGAATATTTGTTTATTATGCCCTTAGTAATAGTCTAGTAGTTAAATCCAGTTCAGGATATAATTGGCTAGCCATAGGGACAGTAAAACCGCCGTGTGAGTCATGGCGACTCATTATTAGTAGACCAATGGTGGTCTACAAATGAAAGAATGTTCAAAATGTCAAATGAAATGAAATGTAAATGTATTAGTGGTCCTACGGGATCACTTCGGAATAATGTAGATCTGTGGGGGTCCACGTCCCGTATATCCCGTTCGAAAATTTCTACTGGACCGATGCTAGGGGCAAATTAATAAAAAAATGAGTAAAATTTATTTAAACCCGGACTAATGTTTGAAAAAGAAGGAAATGGACTAAAATGAAATAAATTATAAAGTTTGAGGACTAATTGGCAAAAGTAATAATTATATTGTAAATAAAAGTAAATTAAATGAAAAGAAGTTTAATGGGTAAAAATACTAAAATAAATAATTATTGGAGGAGTAAAATGTAAAGGATCATGAATTAGTAAAATGAGGAATAATTAATAATTTATTGGTTAAATAATAAATTAGATCTAAAAAGATTGAGTAGTTAATGGCAATTTAGTAAACAAATAAAATAGAATGGCAAAACCGTAATTAAAAGAAAATTTAAGGACTAAACTGAAAAATTGATTTTAGAATAATTAAAAATTAGAAATAAGATAATAAAATATAACGTAATAGATTAATTTAGAAATAAATTGGTTATACAATTAGATAGAAGAAATAAATTGTTTAAAATTTAAGTCGAAATAATATAAGTAGATGGTATTAATAATAATAATAATAATAATAATAATAATAATATATCAATTAAGTTTATATAAGCTAAGGATAGATATCTCAAATATGGTATTGAGAATATTTTCTATAGATGGAAATTTCTAGAATTGTAACTACCACTGAGCATATTTAATGCTCAGCACGTAGTTTTATTGACTGCGTGTAGGTACAAGTTAGGCATGGGAGCAAGCATACGGCTCTTTGGAAGCTGTCAGATCTGAGCTTATACGGGGATATTTTGAAAAGAATTTTGGTATATGGCATGTATATACTTATAAACCAATATTGTAAATTATGGATATGTAATTATAGTGTGTAATGGACTTTATTATTTGGTGAATATTATTATAAGATTGTTTGTGGTGTTTGGATGATAAAGAAAGTATTATAGGTAGTTGTTGTGCCCGTGTGGGCTGCAGTTTGTTGATTTGCAGGTCTGGATAGGTTAGAATTCTAGCTGTTATGCTGCCGAAATTTTCATGAATTAAATTAATAAAAATTGGACAGTACAGGTCATTGATTAAGCATAACAAGTACTGATTAAAGTGGTTAAGCATAATTTGAATGAAACAAATTAATTCGCATGTAAGTATAAGTAACTCCAATGGTAACTGACATAACCGCTAACGTACGTTAGAAAAGTTGTATAATGGCGTTACATTTTATTGGTATCAGAGGAGGGTTTAGGCGATCCTAAGATCGGAGTGGGGTTATTTGAAGATTGATTGAATGTATATACATGCCAATGTGAAATGGAAAGTGATTATTAATCTAATGTATGCTTGCTCCTTTGTGTTATAATTATGGCACCTGAGGAAGGGCGTCACCAAGGTGATGCTGAGAGCACCGCTTCTGTTAGTGCAGGGTCGAGCCGCAGGTCATACATATGCTGTTAGAGCTAGAGAAGAATAAGATGCCCCAAATGTGATAGTAGGTAAATTTATGCTTTTATCCGATATTATTTATGCACTGATTGACCCGGGTTCTACACATTCATATACAAACACTGATATTGTACGGGAAAAGGGTTTGAGAGATGCACAATTAGATCAAGATATTTTAGTTAGCAATCCTTTGGGGCACAGTGTGGTAGTAAATAGAGTGTATAGAAACTGTCCAGTGAGTGCACAAGGGTATGTTTTCTTAGCAAATTTAATTGAACTCCCTTTTCGAGAGTTCGACGTTATACTGGGGATGGATTGGTTATCTGCCCACCAAGCGACCGTGGACTGCAAGAGAAAGAGGTTGACACTTAAAGCTCCAAATAGTCAGGAGATCGCTGTTGTGGGTGAAAGAATGGATTTTCTTTCAAATGTGATATCTGCCACGGCTGCTAAAAGAATGATAAGGAAGGGATGTATTGCCTATCTGTGCTACGCAATGGATGTTAAAAAGGAAGCTTTAAAAGTTACAAATGTACCTACAGTGCGTGAATTCCCAGATGTTTTCCTTGAAGAATTACCTGGGTTACCTCCGGAAAGAGAAGTGGAGTTCACAATTGATGTAGCTCCAGGTACAACACCCATTTCCATTGCCCCTTATAGAATGGCGCCTGCAAAGCTTAAAGAGTTAAAAATTCAACTGCAAGAATTGCTGGATAAAGGCTTCATCAGACCTAGAACCTCACCCTGGGGAGCTCCAATATTATTTGTGAAGAAGAAAGATGGGACACTCAGATTGTGCATCGACTATAGACAGTTGAATAAAGTTACAATCAAGAACAAGTACCCACTTCTAAGGATCGAAGACCTGTTTGACCAGCTAAAAGGTGCAGGCGTATTTTCCAATATAGACTTGAGATCAGGATATCACCAGCTGAAGGTAAAGGAAGCAGATGTACCCAAGACTGCTTTCCGCACCAGATATGACCATTATGAGTTTTTGGTAATGCCATTTGGACTTATTAATGCACCAGCAGCCTTCATGAACTTGATGAACAGAATTTTCCATTCGTATTTGGATCAGTTCATGATGGTATTCATTGATAATATATTGGTGTACTCAAAAAGTCCAGAAGATCACGATAAGCACTTACGGATTGTTCTCCAAACCTTAAGAGAGAAACAACTGTATGCAAAATTTAGCAAGTGCGAATTCTGGTTAAATGAAGTATCCTTCTTGGGTCACGTGGTATCAGCTGAAGGCATTAAAGTGGACCCAAAGAAGATTGAAGTCATATTGCAATGGAGATCGCCTAAAAATGTCACAGAAGTCAGAAGTTTCCTGGGTCTAGCAGGATACTACAGAAGGTTTGTGAAGGATTTTTTTTCACCATTGCAGCGCCACTAACCAGACTTCTATAGAAGAATGTTAAGTTTGAATGGACTGGTAAAAGTCAGGAAAGCTTCAAGAAGCTTAAAAATATGTTGACAGAAGCTCTAATCTTAACTCAACCTGAAACGGGTAAAGATTTTGTAATCTACAGTGATGCCTCCAGGAATGGGTTAGGCTGCATATTAATGTAGGAAGGCAAAGTGATTGCATATGCCTCCCGCCAGCTCAAGACTCATGAAAAGAATTATCCCACACATGATCTCGAGCTCGCAGCTATTGTGTTTGCATTGAAGATCTGGAGACATTACTTGTATGGTGAGAAATGTTATATCTATACAGATCACAAGAGTTTAAAGTACTTGTTGACTCAAAAGGAGCTCAATTTAAGACAAAGGCGCTGGTTAGAACTTATAAAGGATTATGACTGTTTGATTGACTACCACCCAGGGAAGGCAAATATAGTTGCGGATGCCCTTAGTAGGAAATTCATGGCAGCCATTCGGGCTATGCATGTCAAATTAGGCATTGCGCAAGATGGAGCCTTAATAGCTGAAATGAGGGTAAAACCAGATTTTCTTCAGGAAGTGAAAGTTTCTCAAGGACAGAATCACCGTTTATCTTCTATTATCAACCGAGTCAAAGTAAATGGTGATGATAACTATTCCCTAGGGACAGACGGAAGCTTATATTATAAACAAAGATTGTGTATTCCTGATCAGGCAGATTTGAAAACGAAAATCTTGACTGAAGCGCACCACAGTAGTTATGCCATGCATCCTGGTGGTAATAAGATGTACCGGGACTTGAAGGCGCAATACTGGTGGCCAGGCATGAAACGAGATGTAATAGAATTTGTAGGAAAGTGCTTAATTTGCCGGTAAGTCAAAGCAGAACACCAAGTACCATCAGGTTTACTTCAGCCTATTTCGATACCAGAGTGGAAATGGGACAGAGTGACAATAGAATTTATGACTGGATTTCCACTCACAAGGAAGAAACATGACTCCATTTGAGTGATTATTGACCGATTAACTAAATCAGCACACTTCCTAGCTGTCAGAATGGATTTTCCATTAACCAGATTGGCAGAAATTTACATAAATGAGATAGTAAGGCTGCATGGAGTACCATCATCTATTATTTCTGACAGAGATCCAAGATTTACTTCCCAATTCTGGAAGAAATTGCAAGAAGCACTAGGTACAAAGCTTCATTACAGCACCGCGTTCCATCCCCAGACCGACGGACAGTCCGAGCGGGTAATTTAGGTACTGGAGGACATGTTGAGATGTTGCGTCCTAGAATTTGAAAATAGTTGGGAAAGATATTTACCTTTAATAGAGTTTGCATATAATAATAGTTATCAGTCTAGCATCAAAATGGCGCCGTATGAAGCATTATATGGAAGAAAATGTAGAACCCCTTTGTGTTGGACTGAATTGAGTGAAAAGAAATTAGTGGGATCATATTTGATTCGGGAAACCGAAGAAAAAGTAAGGATAATCAGGGATAGATTGAAAGAAGCTTCGGATTGCCAGAAGTCATATGCTGATTTGAAAAGAAAGGATATTGAATTTCAGGTTGGGGATAAAGTATTCTTGAAGGTATCCTCGTGGAAAAAGATTCTGAGGTTTGGAAAAAAAAAGGGAAAACTCAGTCCCAGATTCATAAGTCCATATGAAGTCACTCAAAGAATAGGACTTGTTGCTTATCGATTGAAGCTACCTCAAGAAATGGAGAAGATCCATGACGTCTTTCATGTATCCATGCTTCGAAGATATCGGTCTGATCCTAGTCACGTCATTAAACCCGAGAAGATACAGATTCAGCCTGATTTAACCTATAAGGAGCGTCCAGTGAGGATATTGGATAGAGAAATCAGACAACTGCGAAATAAGCAAATCCCACTGGTCAAGATTTTGTAGAATCATCATAATATAGAAGAAGCCACGTGGGAACCAGAAACTGCAATGAGACAACAGTATCCGCAACTTTTCGATACAGGTAAATTTCGATGACGAAATTTTTATAAGTAGGGGAGATTTGTAATGGCCGCAATACCGGGTTAGCCGTGTATAGTATTTCCCGATGGTGAATAGTGCCCCCGGGGCAGAAATTGCACCCAGAGGCGGAAAATATTTTATTTGATCATCGAAAAATATTAGTCATGGTGGGTCCAGTGGTAAAATATGGAGTGAAAATGAGTTTAAATAAACTTCCAAAAGTTAAAAATAAGAAAAATTTTGGACTGTGTTTAAGGATCCCGATTTGACTTAAATTTGACTGAACTTCTAAAAATAATAAATGACTTACAAAAATTATTTTGAGAATATGGATAAGTTTAGAATAATACTTAAAAATATTTGGTAAAGAAAAATTAATGTTACTGTAACACTGAAAATTGCCGAGTCAGACCGATTAGAGTGAACCAGTCCCAAAAACGGTTTCCGATTTAGCTGAAAATTTTTATGGGGACTTAATTATATATTTTAAGAATTATAAACTTTATTTTGAGAAAAATGAAGCTTGATAAATGAAAGATTTAAATTAAAATTCTTTTATGGACTATAATGTGTTTAAATGGGCTAAATTAAGTAAGACACTTTGTTGGACCAGGCCCATCTCACGTGAGACAATATACATAAACCCAAGAGCAGAATTTTCTAGGGAAATCCTGAAGACTCCAGCTCTCTTCTCACCGAGATTGTCCCTCTTTCATTTTCTATAAATTTTTCTTTCAATCTCCTCAATTCTCATCCCATGATCAAGCCCCCTAATATTATTTCAGCCCCTTTTCTAGCTAATTGAGGTCTTCAATTTTCAGTTGAAGGGTTAGAAGAAAGATAAACTAAAAATTTAAAGTTAGGGTTCCAAATTGAGGTAAGAAAAATCAAGTTCTACAATTTAATTTAATGATTCACTTGGGTAGTTTTGAGTTGGGAGAGCATGATTATGTGATCTTACTTCATAAAAGAGGAGGGAAAATGAAAGATTTTTATCTTGTGGTGATTGGTCTATGTAGGAAATAAAGAAGGAGAAATTGCCACAAAATCTAAGGGTAAAGAAAAAGAAGCTTAGGAGGTGAAGAACAAACTTTTAAGGTGAGTAGTTACAAATTCTAATTATTTTCATTAATTTAGGATATATTTAGGTTATGCTTAAATGGTATTTAGGTGAGTTATGAATGTTAAATTGAAATAAATATTATAATTGTGGCTTGGGGTGTTAGAAATGATAATTTAGGAGACTAAATGCAAAAGAATTAAATTGAGGGATAGTGAGACTAGGGTGACCGAATGGTATACTAATAGGTATTAAGGTATAATTTAAATATATTATTGAGTTAGAAATGTACACATGTAAATTAGAATATAAAGTAAATTAACTAATAATAATAAACATGAATATATATATATATATATATAAGTTGAATAATTGGTATTGGCCGAATGGTCAAGGTGGCCATTTTGATGCATAACCTGAATATTTGCTAAAAATACTACTATAAAATGGAAGTAGGCCAAAAATTGAGCATATGGTAATTTATGTGGAATTTGATATGAAAAAAAATGAATAATTTGGAATAAATCATAATATTATATTTATGATGAAAATTAAGTTAAATGTGTATTTTAGTTGACATTATGGCATAAAATGAATAAAGATTTAAAATTTGAGTGTATAAAAATTTATTTAGAAGTTATTGGGGATAAATGAATATATTTAGAATGAGATAGTACATACTAAATTAAAGTAAGTGAAGTTAAATGTATAGTTTTAAACGAATTGTTAATTTACATGATGATGTTATTAAATAAGTGATGAAATAAATATAATTTAGTGTTAAAATAATGAATATTATAAAGTTTGATTTTATTGACATAATGGTATATCATGTTAAAATAATGTGAATATTTGTTTATTATGCCCTTAGTAATAGTCTAGTAGTTAAATCCAGTTCAAGATATAATTGGCTAGCCATAGGGACAGTAAAACCGCGGTGTGAGTCATGGCGACTCATTATTAGTAGACCAATGGCGGTTTACAAATGAATGAATGTTCAAAATGTCAAATGAAATGAAATGTAAATGTATTAGTGGTCCTACGGGGTCACTTCGGAATGATGTGGATCTGTTGGGGTCCACGTCCCGTATATCCGGTTCGAAGATTTCTACTGGACCGATGCTAGGGGCAAATTAATAAAAAAATGAGTAAAATTTATTTAAACCCAGACTAATGTTTGAAAAAGAAGGAAATGGACTAAAATGAAATAAATTATAAAGTTTGAGGACTAATTGGCAAAAGTAATAATTATATTGTAAATAAAAGTAAATTAAATGAAAAGAAGTTTAATGGGTAAAAATACTAAAATAAATAATTATTGGAGGACTAAAATGTAAAGGATCATGAATTAGTAAAATGAGGAATAATTAATAATTTATTGGTTAAATAATAAATTAGATCTAAAAAGATTGAGTAGTTAATGGCAATTTAGTAAACAAATAAAATAGAATGGCAAAACCGAAATTAAAAGAAAATTTAAGGACTAAACCGGAAAATTGATTTTAGAATAATTAAAAATTGGAAATAAGATAATAAAATATAACGTAATAGATTAATTTAGAAATAAATTGGTTATACAATTAGATAGAAGAAATAAATTGTTTAAAATGTTAAGTGGAAATAATATAAGTAGATGGTATTAATAATAATAATAATAATAATAATAATAATAATAATTAAATATATCAATTAAGTTTATATAAGCTAAGGATAGATATCTCAAATATGGTATTGAGAATATTTTCTATAGATGGAAATTTCTAGAATTGTAACTACCACTGAGCATATTTAATGCTCAGCACGTAGTTTTATTGACTGCGTGTAGGTACAAGCTAGGCGTGGGAGCAAGCATACGGCTCTTTGGAAGCTGTCAGATCTGAGCTTATACGGGGATATTTTGAAAAGAATTTTGGTATATGGCATGTATATACTTATAAACCAATATTGTAAATTATGGATATGTAATTATAGTGTGTAATGGACTTTATTATTTGGTGAATATTATTATAAGACTGTTTGTGGTGTTTGGATGATAAAGAAAGTATTATAGGTAGTTGTTATGCCCGTGTGGGCTACGGTTTGTTGATTTGCAGGTCTGGATAGGTTAGAATTATAGCAGTTATGCTGCCGAAATTTTCATGAATTAAATTAATAAAAATTGGACAGTACAGGTCATTGATTAAGCATAACAAGTACTGATTAAAGTGGTTAAGCATAATTTGAATGAAACAAATTAATTCGCATGTAAGTATAAGTAACTCCAATGGTAACTGACATAACCGCTAACGTACGTTAGAAAAGTTGTATAAGGGCGTGACACCCTGTACATGGAATAAATGTTTGACTAATGCTTTGTTACAATTTGGGTTTAAAAGCAGTAAATCGGATACTTCCTTGTTCTATATCAATACTGTTTCTACCAACGTTTTCTGTCTTATTTATGTTGATGATCTTTTGCTATGGATAATAATTCTTCTGTTTTGAGCCGTGTTGTACATGCCTTACAACGTCAATTTATTGTTAAAGATTTGGGCAAATTACACTATTTTCTTGGAATAGAGGCTGATTGGGTTAATAAGGGCTTATTTCTTCATCAACGTACATATATTGGTGATTTGCTTCATTGAGCTAATATGCATGAAAGTAGTTCTATTTCTACTCCTTTAAGCATTTCTAATAAATTGTCTCAGGAAGGTAGTGAACCCTTCAAAGATCCCATATTATATCACTCTATTGTTGGTGGATTACAATATCTTACATTTACTAGACCAGATATTTCTTATTCATTTAGTAAAGTTTCTCAATTCATGCATTCTCCTTCTTTGGCACATTGGGGGGCGGTCAAACAAATATTACAGTATCTACGTGGCACTTTATGTCATGGTATTTTATGTCATGTCAAATGAATACTACAGTATCTACGTGGCACTTTATGTGTGGCTGTGCTGATTCTGATTAGGCAAGTGATATTGATGACAGAAAGTCACCACTGGTTTTGCTATTTATTTAGGATCTAATATTGTTTCTTCGTCTTTAAGAAAATGTGTTATTTCTCGATCATCTACTAAAGCAGAATATAAGGCTTTAGCTACTGTGGCTTCTGAGCTTTAATGTAACACCCCCTTACCCCCCGAAGAGGATATGAGAGTGCACACTGCACACTACAAAACATGCAACTCGAGTCATCAAAGATTACATGCATTTATTAATTCTCTATGACTTGGTACAAACATATTCACTTATTGCTTAATTAAGCTTTAAATACACTAATAGTTTTCACTGATTTGGTTCGGATGTTGAATAGAATTCCAAGCTTGCTACGTATTCCAATAATTTTGGAAATCAAAACCACGTAGTTCTAACTATAACAAACACTTTACTTTAATAAACATATCAACAATGCCCATCCTCTTCTTTATAGCATGTATATCTTATAATATCCTCAATACATATACATTAATCATAATACCTATACTTTAGTTATAAACTATTAACACGTTATCAAAATATTCATTAATAATCCCTTAAATCATACTCATCTCTAACACCACTTTAATTACATTACAATCACGTGTAGCTTGAACTCAATATAGGTGTGGACAATCAGAAACACTAGATACCCAAAGGCATCAAATCACTTGACACCGTGAAGGTGTCAGCACTAGATACCCGAAGGTATCAAATCACTCGACACAGTGAAAGTGTCGGCACTATCCCCTAAATGTCCTATATCAAATTTAGATTCAAATAAAAGATTTCACTCACTACATCTCTACATTACACTAATAATATATGTATATACTATACACCATACACTTCATTCATTAGTTCACTATACATAACATACACTCATTTATTTATTAAATCAATGCACACTCAACTATGTTCACATATTAATTACATATGTCTAGAAACATGCATCAAAATATGCTATATGCATATCACTACTATTTTCATGTACACTACAAGCATTTTATCATGATTCAATCATAAATGATCATTCATTCATTATACATGCTCAATAACACTTGCCACATCATTTTATGTCATTATCGATAGTTAAACACCATATATATACTTAATTCCTTTATTAAACTATTGTGCCATAACATCATTTACATGTATTTTCAAATTATATTCATTCATATACTCACTTGGGAACTTCCGGTGAAGTTTGGGTTCGATTCGAGAAGAAAAAGTATAAATTTAGGCTGAAAATTGAGGTCACATGATGGTCAGACATTCCTGCCCACAGTGTGGGGCAACAAAAATAGTTTTTTAAGTGGCAGAATACTTTTACATGGCAGTCAAGATTTTCTTACTATCGTGTAAACCCATTCTGCCCCACTCTGCACAAAGCAGATTCTAACTTCCAACTTATTCTGCATTTTTAAGCTAGTAAAAGTCATTTTCAGCCAAAATGATCTTCTAGAATTTTGTTTTCCTATGTCTTAGCTTTCTAATGTTACTAATTAAACATCAATTGGACCTCTAAAACTCCAAATATGAATAAACAAATGCAAATTGTTCCAATGACCCAGATAGAATAGATACCCTTCGGTTTTGGCCAATTGTGGGTCACTTAGGGTTAAAATTAGCTCATGGACATTTCTATGACTTTTATAGGCATGGAAGTTATAGTACCAATTCACTACAAGAAAAAGATAAAATAGAAACGGAAAAATAGAAACGGAATGATTTTCGTCTCTATTTAGAGACGAAAATCATTCCGTCTCTAAATTTGGTCGCTAAAAATGGCGAGATTGTTTTCCTCCAGAATTGGAGACAGTATTTAAAGACGGAATAATTTTTTCGTCTCTAAATAGAGACGGAACTCTTATTCTGTCTCTAAAAATAAAGACGAAATAAGAACTCTGTCTCTATTTAGAGACGAAACTCCTATTTCGTCTCTAAATAGAGACGAAATACGAATTTTGTCTCTATTTTTAGAGACGGAATAGGAGTTCTGTCTCTAAATAGAGACGGAATTAATAATTCCGTCTCTATTTAGAGACGAAATTATTATTCCGTCTCTAAATTTCGAGATTAAATCCCTAACTCCTACTTTTTTTCCCCTTTTTCTTTTTCCCCTCTTCTTTCTTTCCCCCCTCTCCAGCTGTTCCAGATCGCTGCCCCTCCCCACTCCGGTGCCCTTCGCTGTCTGGTCCCCGCGCCACCGACGAGTCGTTGCCAGCGATCTACTCCGCCCCGTCGGCTGCTCCGGCGTACTCCCTCCGGCGAGATCTGCATCAGGTATTTGTTTTTTTTTTAATTAGTAAATGTAATATTGCAATTAAATGTAGAATAACATAAATGTTGTTGTGTATTTTCTTAAGTTAAATGTAGAATAATATAATTGTAGAATAATATAAATATCCATGATTTGTTCACGTAGAACTGTCAACTTTATTTTATTGGAGAAAAAAATAAAATTCTATTTTAAAAGTTTTTGAATTTTGACAATTTTGAAATGAAGCAAACTGATTCTGCATACAAAATATAATATATACAAAGAAATTATTTTCGCAAGGCTAAATTTAAGTTTGGAATAAGGTACAAATCTATCCCTAGAATTTACATAAAAATTAAAATCAATTAATATTTATAACATCGGAAATATCATATAAAAGAACATATATAAGCTAAACAAGAAGGATAAAAATCCCAAATAAAATATAATAGTTATGCATACAATAAATATTTCTACATTTGAATATTAATATTTCCAGTGATAGTTGTCAAATTAGACACATTTGAGAAGATAATCGCTTCATGGTATAAAATATTAAAAGTAATATCTACAATTATGCATATGGTTTATTCTACTCCAGCACTTCTGAATTTTTAATTAATATCATTGTTATTGAAACAGGCATTTCATTTGCGATTATAGATGTGCAATAAATGTTTATCATGACTGAATAATTGTCATCTTATTTTATTTGTAATTATAGATATCTAATAATTCTTGTAAAAAAAAAAAAGGGAATAATATAAGGGTGAATCTCATAATTAAAACTTTTTCTATTTTATATAATCCTTTGGCGTTCTATCCGTCTTTTTAAATTTACAAGATTGATTAATATAAAATTAGGTACTGTCGGATTTATAATTGGAGCGGCATTTCAACGGTATATTACTTGTGCACAAGATAAGTAAATTATTGTTAAATTTTGTTTAAATTAGTTAATTGTTTTGTAGTTTAAGTTTGAACTTGGCTCCAATATATATATATATATATATATATATATATATATATATATATATATATATATATATATATATATATATATATATATATATATAGGAAGCAAATACACAGTATGTCTTTTTGGCATTTCTTACGAATTTTATAGTGAATGGCCTTTTTACTATTAATATTTTCTAATGCCAAATTTATCATACTTTGCTCCACCTTTTTGGTCCTTGATGATTAGTTAACAGGTGAGGAATTGCTGATTAGTTAAACCCCATTTTGTCAATACACTAATTCTCTTAATATATTTTGTTTTAATATCACAGATAAATTAAGCATACAAATTATAGTTCATGTAAATTAGTAATTTGTAGATTGAATTGATTCACAAAATAAAATAAAAAATTAATAAAAAAAGAGAGAGTGGGATGCACCTTTTTTCGGTTTAGTTAATAGGTGAGGAAAATCATAACGAATTGGGATTGGAAAGTGGGTAGTTGCGATGGAATTCACAACCATCTGTAAATGGAAATGTTGCTGCACCCAAGGTAATTAAGTTAGTTATGCATTAAAAGTATGTTACTTTCTCTGCCTGTTACCAGTTACTGTAACGACTATGTTTTAATTTGACTGTAATTAAATTAAATTACACATGTTGTAGTTGTATTTAGTTGTATGTATGACTTGAAAGGTTAAATTCACAGCTGTTGGTGAATTTATCCTTTTTACTTGAAAGTTTGAGGTGGAAAGGGAAATGTGATATTGTATTGGTTTATTTATGGAGTTGAGATGTGTTGATATTTTATAGAAGTGTAAAATTTGCTATTGTTTAACAGGAGGATAAGGACCCGTATAAGGGAAACTCTGCCCATTTTTCCACAGAAGTTTACGCATTGTAATATACGTAAGCAATTTAATTTGTAATGTATGAATTTATTTATATATAGTTGTCAGCGTAAATGTAATTTTTTTAAATGAAATTATATATCTTATTTCATGTACCCCGCTGTTACCGGTATTGATCGCTGATCAGTTTCGCTGCACGCGTCTTTTCGATCCCCTGCCCCCTCCCTGACTGACTAGTATCTTGATGAAAGGTCAGTTTTTGATATCAAACTGAATTTGATAATAATAAATATATATATGTGTATGAGATTATTATGTATGTATTGTAATCATGTTTATATTATGTGTTGTGCATAGAAATGTTGACAAAATTTTTACTATGTTGATAATTTATATTGTTATGTGTATCCAGGTTTTGATTTATACTTGTTATTATGTATAAAATTTTGTAATAGTGGATTAGATGTGAGAACTTATTGCATAACTAATTATGAATTAATTTTAAGAAATAGATTATATAATAGAATTGAATTTAATTATGAGAATTGGAATGCTTTGGTACTAATTATGTATTTTTTATTGTTGCACTACAGTTTAACAATAATGAATAATTTAAACAGAAGTTGGATGTATAGAAGACTAACGCCTGATGGTTACATTAATCTTGAATTTGCCAAAGGCGTTCAATATTTCATTGAGTATGCAAGCTCTCAGCCTTCATATTTGGATGGTTTGAAAATTAGATGTCCATACAAAAAGTGTAAACATAGGTGTTATCTTCCTACGGAGGAGGTGCATATACATTTGCTGAAGAAGGGATTTGTACCCAATTATTTTGAATGGACAAGGCATGGAGAGCCAATAATATGTAGCACGTCCGACCACCTAGGGTGTGTTCGTCATTATCCGCATCAGTTAGTCAAAGTGATGGATCATCGTCTCATGCTTCTGCACCTCCGCGTATGGCTGCGGAATCTACACCCCCGACGTATCTAGGCCCATCTCATTCTGCTGGTACATCATCTACTGAAGCGCCTCCTACAGAGATTCTGTCTGAGGCATCTCAGAGATATCCTGATACAGTTGAAGGTCGTTTGCCCGGATTAGTTAGTGTGGACGGATGAATTTATATTGTCATTGAAGGACAACAGTGAGTTATTAACTTTCGTATTTCTATTTACTATGATATGCTGCATTCAAACAATTTATTATATTTATGTTGTCCATTAGATTTTTGCCATCTGGTGTTTGCTCTCGCTCTATGGCTCGAACATTTAAGGAGAGAGTGGAACTCAATGATTTTTTATGGAAGAATATATCTCATGAGACAAGAATGTTTTATTTCCAAGAGTTTCAGGTAATTAAATTAAATTATTTATTTCTAATTATTGCACCTTAATTCATGTATTATTTAAATTTTATACGTATTGTACAAATACATACATTATGCTTAACCTTTTTCTTTTTGTTTTATATTTCTCAGAAAGCTTTTTATTAGAATTCCTTGGTTGATCACCCAGTCTACACTGTATGGGAGAAACGTGCTCGTGTACGTTACAAAGACATGCTTAACAAGGTGCACACCAAGGGTCAACGACCATGGTACATAAATGAAGAAATTTGGGCAAATTAGATGCAGTACTGGTCATCAATGGAGGCCCTCACAATTGCCGATCGAAATTCTACTAATAGGATGGGAGGGACAGAGGGAGTTAGTGTTTCTTTACACACTGGAGGAATATTATCCCATCGCAAGCATGTTGACAGACTCGTAAGTATTCATACATCTTCATTTATACAAGCTATTTTTTATTGCAATTGTGTATAAATTATTTAGTGCATTAGGAATTTTTTGACTCTAATAAATCACATCTTAATAATAGGCTAAATATTTCATTGCATGAAGGAGGATGGGAAAAATGTTATGTAAGGAGTTTGAAAAGGATTTTGATTGTAAATAATACAATTCTAAATATATTTTCATGCTTTTTAAACAGGGAGTTTGTTACAAATTAAGGGGAAACTCTGCCGAATTTTTTTTAATATATAGCCAAGTGTTATTGTATTTTGAGTTAGAATTGTTTTCACTTAGTATTAAAATATTAACATATATGAGTATTGTTGTGGTTTTTTCATATTACTTTTGATACAAATTGAAGGAATATTCTGTTCAAATGTTGTTGAACTATAATTTATTTACAAGAGTCTTGTATGGGCAGAACACCGTATCCTCATGAGTTATTTATGTATACACATACGCGAAATCATGACGATGTCACATTCGTCAGCGATCGAGTTAGACAAGTTCATGTATGATTTTTAAAATTTTTACTGTTATTTTTCTTTATGTTCTTAGTTTTAGATTACTCTTAAAAAACATTCGAATAATTTTCATTACAGGAACGGGTACTATAGAGTCTTCAGAGTCAGCAGGCAGATGTTGATAATGTCGATCATGCAAGAGTATATTACGACGCAGCTGGCGGTAAGGACCACCGTGGACGGGTCTTCGGCTTGGGCTCTTATGCAAATACTTGTTATTCGCATGTCGCTTCATCCTCTATGGCAATGGCGAGTAGACTTGCGGCGACTACAAATGAGGTCATTGAGTTTCGTAGCACAGTCGACAATTTAATGAACCGCATTAATAGGTTAGAGGATTTCATTAGCCGAAATGTTTATGTACCGTCGGCTAATCGTCCACAATCACCTCCATCTTAGTTACTGTTTTAAATTTTTTAAAGTACTTTTGCTTGTAGTCTTACTAAATTACATATATATATTAATACATTACTATTTATACTTTTATTTAATACTTGTTTTATTATATAAATTTTGTCAATTATAATTTTATTATTAAAAAAAATTATGTATTAAAAATAGATTTCGAGACGGAAAATATTGTTAAATATAATTAAAAAATATAGTTAATAATATATTAAAAAAATATGTATTTAATTTAGAGACGGAAAAATTATTTATGTATCTAAAAATAGAGACGAAAACGAAATTTTCTTCTCTAAATAGAGACGAAAATTTCTTTCCGTCTCTTAGAGACGAAAATTCCGTTTCCGTCTCTAATTTTAGAGACGGAAAGCATTTTCGTCTCTAGAAAGATAATGACCGTCTCTAAAATAGAGACGGAAAGATCATTTTCGTCTCTATTTTTAGAGACGAAAATAATTTTTTCGTCTCTAAAAATAGCGACGAAAAATTTTGGTCTCTAAATTTAGAGACCTCCAAAATAGAGATGGAATTTTTCCGTCTCTATTTCTAATTAGAGACGGAATTCCGTCTCTATTTTTCATCTCTGTTCTCCTGATTTCTTGTAGTGATTCCATTAGAATCATATCATTTGGAGTTTTATACATTAAATTATAATCAAAACACTCACTCGGGGTCAAGTGACACTTTGAATAGAATTTTAATACTCTAATACCTCATGTCACTAATATTCATTTTTATGCAAAATACACCCAAATTATCATTCAAATCAATTCAAAAACCAAAAACAACTCATATAATCAAATATCATCTGATAACATTAAAATTATACACACAAAAAGGTAAGAAATTTCCAAACCTTATTTGTAGTCCCTTTTTTCTTCACTTTTGCTCTTTTTCTTCTTCTCCTTGCTCCTTCTTACACTTTCATCTCTTCCTTCTTCTTTGGCCGAATTCTCTCACCCAATTACATCACATTAACACAAATAATTCCTCATCTTATACTTCCTATACTTACTAATTTTAGAAAAGGAAGTAGATAGTACTAAACATAACTTTTCCTTTACCTATTGAGCTTGATTGCACCTGAGCTTTCTTCCACTTTTAGAATCATCTTGAAGCAGATTTTTAGGGAGCTAAAATGAAGAAAATGGCTGCTCTCCCTTTTTTTTTTCCTATGGTCGACCACTATTTGCTTAAATATAGCCAACATTAGGGCTGTGCAAAACCGAACTGAATGAATTTTGGTCCATTTGGTTTGATTTTTTTGGTTTTTGGTTTGTTCGGTTCTAAACCGAAGTTAAATTTTGGGTATTTCAGTTCGATTCGGTTCTTATAGTTGTAAACCGAAAGAACCGGACCGACTGAAATTTGTTAAACTCACCATTTTGCTTATATATATATATATATAACCTAAACTTAAATATATACTATAGTTATATTTATTTACATGTATGCTTTTGTTTTTGAAATTGAAGTACATTGAATGTATTATTAATAAGAACTTATGTTGTATTTATTTTTAATGTATATTATTTTAGTGTAATTTTGCTTACTATTTATTAAGAACATAATATGAAAAAGTTATGTATGTTTTTTTCTTTTTAGTTATTTTAAATGGTTTTATTTTGTTGAATATAAATTAATTTCATTTATGGATCCATATAAGTTAAAAATTTTTAAAAAAAGGCTATATTTGTAAAGAACCGATTGGACCGAACCGAACCGACAGAAATTATTTCGATTTATTCGGTTTCGGTTCTAAAAATTTCTGTTCGCGGTTCAGTTCTGAAATTTTTTCAATTTCGATTTTCGGTCTGTTCAGTTTGGTCCAAAATCGAACCGAACCGACCATTTGCACACCCCTAGCCAACATACTCATACTTATCCATTGATTTAAAATGTCAAACACCCATTGGCACATTTTAAGATTTTTATGACAATCTTCCAATTTGATCCTTCATTTATTCTATCCTTATACATTTAACATTTAACTTCTTCCTTCTTACACAATAGCTTACAATTCTTTTAAATTGATTCATTTAAATCCTTAAATATCAATTTACCGAAGTACCCCTAACTTTTAACTTAATACCAGTTACGTTCCTTACTACAATCAACCATTTAAAATATCCAATTATACATTCTCTGCCATTATTATGCCCTAGACATGTGCAAATTCGTCTATGGTACATTTAGGGTCATTACATTTAATAGTTTTAAATCTTATTGCATGAAATTGGCTTTCGATTACCTCCTCCTGTGTTGTACTATGACAATTTAAGAGCTACTTATTTAACTCTCAATTATGTCTTTCATAGTCGTAGCAAACATTTGGAAGTTGATTTCCATTTTGTTCGTGATCATGTTTCTAAAGGAATTCTTAAAGTTCTCTATCTTTGTACAACCGATCAAATTGCAGATGTGCTTACTAAAGGGCTTTCGAAATAACGCTTTGCATGGTTACGTGACAAGTTGATAGTTATTTCTAACCCTGTTCAACTTGAGGGAGGGTGTAAGAGATACTAGTATGTTATTTAGGAATTTTGTTATATACAGGAAGTTTGTATTCTTCCTATTATATTTCCCTTGTTGATAGTTTTCCCATTTTGTATAGGTCACGATTTTCGTTATTTGTTGTAACTTTACCTTTTGCTGTATGTTTTTATATAAAGCACGATACATATTAATAAATGTTAAAGAAAGATTAATCCTTTTAGTTTCAACTAAGATAATATTTCTTTTGAGAAAATACTTCTTTCATTTAAAAGAACTAACTTGCTTTTGAAAGAATGTTGCTTACTTTTGACACTCAATTTTTTTAAATCACAAAATAGCTTAACTGGATTTAGAAATACTCTTCATATCAACTTTGAAATATGGAAAACCTTGAAGCAAATATAGAAATATATATAGTAGAGAAACTTGCACAAGAGATTTATGGGAGTTTGATTAACCAAACTTACATTCTCTCTCCAAAACAACCATTTTGAAAGTTTATTTTCTTTCTTTTCAAACTCTTTTCAAGGGCATGAGTTAAAACCTATATAAAGTCTTATTCCCAAGACTATGCCATAATATTTTTTTTTTCAAGACAAATATTGCGAAACTTACTACTAGGGGTGTGCATCGGTCGGGTTTGGGTCAATTCGAACCAAACCCGAACAACTCAACACTCGAAATATACCTAATATCCTAATCCGAACCGACCCTATATTATAGTAGGGACCCGAACCGATAAACCCGAAAATATTCGAGCCCCGACCCGATCAACCCGAATTCTACCTCAGATTCAAAAAATCCAACAAATAATACCGAAAATCCAAATTAAAAATCAAACTACAAATCAAGAAGAAACCAAAAATTAATCTCAAGAAAATAAAAAATCCAACTACAAATCAAGAAGAAATAATCCAACAAATTAAAATCAAACTACAAATATCCAAAAAATAAAGAAGAAATCAAAAATCCATAAAATCAAAAATTAGATTAAAAATCAAAAATCCAATTACAAATCAAGATCTATCTCAAAAATCAAAAATAAAAAATTAAGATAAAAAATCAAACTACAAATCAAGAAGAAATCAAAACTCCAAAAAATCCAACAAATAATACTCAGATTAAAAATCAAAATTCCAAAAAATAATCCAACAAATTAAAATCAAAAAATCCATATCAAAAACCAAAAATTAAACAACATAATCAATAAAAAGAAAATCAAAACCTACTTCCTCATAGTAAAAGCAAAAAAAAAAAAAAAGGAAAAAACTCAAATCTCACTTGATCTAGGTTTTTTCTTTTTCTTATTCTTTTTTTTTTTGTTTTTCCTCTCCTTTTCTCCCTGTATGCTTCTTGCCGGAATAGATCTCGCAAGCTTTTCGTCGGTGGCAGACCTGAGGGGGAGGAGGAGGAGGAAGAAAGAGAGAGAGAAGCAGCGATAGCCGACCGAGAGAGAGAGATCGGTGATGGAGGGAGTTGATCGGCGGTGGTAAATCTGAGGAGGAGAAAGAGGAGGAGAGAGAGAGAGAGGGGGGGAGGGAAAGGCAGAGTCGAGAGAGAGAAGGGTGGGGTGGGTAAATGGGCAAAAAAAAATAGTTTATATATTATTTCGGTCGGGTTCGGGTTTTGGGGGTTTTAAACCGATCCGACCCGGACTCAAAATATATGAATTTTGTATACCCGACTCGACCCTAATAACCCGAGCAACCCTACCCGAATGACTAATTCGGGTCGGGTTTTCGGGTTCAACGAGTCAGGTCGGGTTTTGCACATCCTTACTTACTACCATAAGGGATCTAGCCATCCTTTCTCTCACACTAAACTTTCTCCAAGAGAATTTTAGTTATCCTTTCCAATCAACCTATCCTAAGGCTGACAAAGAATCCTTCACAAGGATTCACAAATCTTTTATAAAGATTGAGAATAATTACAACCTCACAAAAATGAATCATAACAAGAATGCTACAACCAAATTCGAGGCGTGCCGATGACCAATAAAACACATAATGTGGAAAATACTTTAGAACACTTTAAGCTTTGCTCTCTCAAGAGAAAATAATTTTCCAATAGATGTTTGCATCGTTTCCTTATTAATAAAAACACTTAAGACATGAGTATGGAAAATACATTTAAGCCCACCCTTTCACAAGGGATAATATTTTTTCCAACACTATAAGAATATCAACAATAATAACCTTGTCAACAAAACTTTCATACTTAAAATAACTTATATGTGTTAGTGAGAAAACTAGTTGTTTGTAACTTTACATACAACTAATAACTTTTTAAAAATTAGTCATTATTTTTGTCTTTTATTTTGTGTTTTATATCAATACTTATGTCAAAAGATTAGGACAAAGTTTAGAACAAAAATTAAAAAAAAAAAAAACCATTAATTTGGACCTTAGTTCTAAAAAGTTTCAAACTAATTTCTTAGAAAAGCATTTTGGAGCTTTTATAACCTTTATGCATAATACTATGATGCATGTGAGTGTGAAATTCCTCAAATTTAATTTTACAAGAATAATACCCTAAGATCTTCAATGTCTTCAAGGTCTTGGAATATCTTTACTTGATTTCTTTCCTTAAGCACCATACAAGATAGCTTCTTTCACGGTGTCTACATTTCACTTTTGATATAGTTGTTCTAACAATAAACAACAAATAGACTAGGTAACATGGAACAATTCTAAGGTTAAATCATCATAAAAATCTGAGATGTAGCATTTAAGTCAACAATCTCCCCTTTTTTATTATAACAAAACCTATACATCTTTCCTTTTTGATATCCTAGACTTGTTTGTATAACATTATCATAAAACAAGCTCCCCCTAAATATATGTATAGGGATTTTATACAAATCCAAATTAATACAATATGTGGTTTAGATATTTTTAAGATGTGAGTTTTTTATAGATATGACTCCTGCAGAAAACTGTTAACTTGTGTATTGAGATTCTCTAAAATCTCTATAAATCTACATTAATGAGATAGCTTCTCATAAGCCATATCAATATAAACTTGTAAGCACAATATATCACTATAAATATGCAAAAGGATTGTTGGAGGAATATATTCCAAAAACAACACACACATTTATTTCACTTTGTTATTTACTGCATTTTTCCATATATATATATAACCAGAACCAAATTACCTGTTCAAAGCATATAGACATATGTCTCTCATAAACAGTTTGCATTTAAATTAGAGCATATACTCTGTTTTCATGTACAGAGCACATAGACATATGTTTCTCATAAAAAGTTTGCATGTACCTCAGAGCATATACTCAGTTTGCATGTACATAACACATATATATATATATCGTGTTCAAGGCTATGAATAATTACTTCCTACTAAAAGATTATCACTAAAAGACTTCTCCCCTTAAGATTGTCAATCCTAAAAATTCTCCTTTTTTTTATCATCAACAAAAGGGTTAAGTCTTAGCATCATTAAAGATTCCTGTGTGCTTGGAGTATAACCCTATAAAAATATAGGATTATATCCCTATAACAAAAAATTTTAGAAAACACTTTAAAATCTACTCTCAACCTGATATATTGAAGGATGGAAGGAGGTTCAATAGCTGCAAAGAATGCTCCTATGTTGTCAAATTATTCAATAAGCATTATGTGATGATGGGACATATTCTCCAGTTGGCTTAAAACTTCTGCAGGTATTTTTGGTTCTATTTCTGTAGCCTCTTTATCTTGACCAATAGAAGCTTTTACTTTGATTTGTAGATTATCAATTACTTTTCTAATTTTCTCTTCTTTAGCTTTTATCCATGTTTTAATAAAAGGTTGTGTGGCAGTTATTTATTGATCTGTATTAAGTTCTTTTTGATTCAGATCTCTTTCATCTTATTTTGAATCATGCTCCTATTCTGAAGTTTTCTGATATGAACCTTTAAGTTTTAGAACATTAGAATTACTTGTACCCAGTATAATCTAACTGTTTTGAGTTTCTGCTGTAATCAGATTTTGACTGGATATATCTTCCTTTATTTTTGTTTTCTCCATTTCTTCTTCTTCATTTTGTTTAGAAGCATTGATCTACACTTCAACATACTGACTTTCATAGCTCAAAGCTTTCTTTTCCAAATGATATTGAATGGATTTTACTGGATCATCATTTAGTTTTGATATACTTATTGTCTTCTGAAATTCTAACTCCAACATATTTCATATTTGATCTTCTAATTCGTTCACATACGTCAATCTCCTCCACTTTTTCTAGGTAGCTTTTTCTGGGATGCCTTATAGAGTTATTCTCCACTTTCAATTCATTCCCAAAGCCAACATAGTGCTACTTCAGTAAGATTGATATCCAAGAACCTAAACACTTTGGACAACAACATTCCATAAGGCCAACGTAGAAATTTGTGCCTTTCTTCCTGTGCATTCCTCATATGGTGCATCATTAGGTAAGGAAAATTGATCTTAATTCGTTTTTCTAAAATCCAAAGCACACAATAGTCAAGTTTGGTCACATAATCTGAAAAGTTATATCTAGGCAAGATGATCTCTTTTATGAACTTCAAAGCTACTTTTTATCTAGAGTGCATAGAGGTTGACGAAAGTGTACCATTTAAGCTAGTGGAATCGGTAGCAAAAATCTTGTTATATCTTTCTATATTTAGTTCAGGAACCTCAGAATTAATTTTGTCTTGCTGAGCTTAAGACCTTCAGCTGCTACCCCTAAAGCTAAATTGAGAGTTTCTTCAGTTGGAAGAAAATTCCTCTCTTTCAGAAAATTCAGAAGAGTACTAAAATTTCCATACCAGGTAAGGATAGAGAGAATCATCATTCGTAAGATATTCATCCTTTTTTTTTGTGAAACCATTTCATGAGCATTAGCTCTTTCACACTCAATAAGTGTTTAATTATCAATCCTTTTTGAGTGTATAATTCCTGGAAAGTTTTCTCTTTGTCATCGTTTTTCGTTTTCTTCTGTAGTAAACTGGAAACTCGAAGGTTCATCGAACTTGTCAGAGCTTCCTAAAGCAAAAATTTCTATTGATGATGATAAAATTATTGTTGGATTCTTCTCTTGGTGAAGTTTCAGCTTAGGTAGACTTCATGTTCTTTTAGGCATGGTATTTGGTGGCTCCGTTTTAAAGTTTTAATTTGTCTGGTTATGGTATTTTTCTTTTACAGAGGTGGATAAAGATAGAAGGTCAAAAAAGTGGGTTGAGATATAGTCTGCAGGCGTAAGTGTATTTATACCGTGTTCAATTAGATGAATGTGTGCGATTCGACTGCTCAAATATATAAAACATTATTTGTGCATGCACACTTGATTCCCATCGTGGGTTGGTAAGAGGAGAGAGACAATGTAAAACTTGTTTACTAGTTGAAAATAAGTCAAAACCCCGTAAAAAGAAAAGGCTTTTTGAGGGAGTTGCAAGACAGAGAGAGAAAGACTAGGCACACAAAGTAACTTTTTAAATAAAGATTTAGACTTTTTAACTTTTGTCTTTCTTTTACCTCACTAATCCTCACTAATCATATATTAGAGCAAGAAAAATATATTTATCTAGAAATAAATTTTATCTATTATGAATTCTAACGAGCATTCAATCCCTGCAAAATTTGCCATCAGTGAGAAGTAAAAAAGAATAAGAAAAAATTCCAAGTAAATAATGAAAAAAATAAACCTAAAATTTGGCGACCAAGTAGTTTTCTACCTAAATTCAGTGAGGTCCATGATGTGTGAAGCTCCGCCATGCACGGTTCTCTGTGGCCAAACCATAAGCGTGGTTTTGAGTAGTGTTTAATTATATATTATGCATGTGTGATATAAATATTACGAATAAAAATCATGTAATATTCGAAGGATCTTAAATTTATGCCAAAACTATAATGTCATATCAGTTGATTGTAATCACAAATACTAGTGGAAGCATTTCGCCATCGACAAACCAATAAAAAAAAAAATTAACAAAATTCCTTCTTCTCGTGGTTAATATGTCTTTTCGCACTTGCTTTTCAAACAGAAATTTCTTTTTCTTTTTTTTTTTTTTTCTAAAGTTATGTTTGCTGGAAATGATAAAATGTAATAATAATAATAATAATTCACAAAAGTGTCTACTTATGTCATGTTGCCACAATGAATTGAATATTAGGATTGATATATACCTACCTGAAATTATTAAAAAAATAAAACTAGAAATTTTCTAACTGATATATTAGCCAATAAAATTAAGACAGTGTGATTTACCAAATCCATTTGTTGTTATTGTGAGCTAACATTCTTTTTTGTTTTGTTTTGTTTTGATTTGGTGAAAAGTAGCTTTTCAGTTAATTATGGACATGTTTCTGGTGCAGGAATGTTCTTTTGTGCAGGTAAAAGTGAAATTCTCTCTATGTTTAACATTTTTCATAAAAGAAAGAAAAAAGAAAAATTGTTTGGTAATTTGCAAAAAGATTAATTAGAAGAAAAATTCAAAATAAAAATAAAAAAAATCAGAGCAGAATTGAAGTTGTATTTTAATTTGTATCCCCAAAGGGAAGGCATGACAAGGAATCTCATCCTCATATTGCCAACTCTAATCAAACATATCACTGCTCATATTATTGGTTTTAAGATGCATTGCCATTTCCCAACAACCACTTTTTGGTTTTTATTTTTTATTTTTTTAACAAATAATAATTATTGCTGATGCAGCAACCCATCATTTTTATATTTACATAATCTATTTTCTCTGTAATATGCATTGCATTGCATATATAAAATTTGTTTCATTTGTTTATATATATATATATATATATGTATATAAACTTTCTGTCTTCTTTGATGACCACTTTCCTTCTCTGTTATATCATCAAAAGGCTCCTTGAGGGCATATTTTTATATATAGTAAATTGAAAAAGGAAAAAAAAATAAAAAAAAAAGAAAGCAAAAGTGAAGCAAACACCATAAAAGCCAATCAATGAACATTCTTAATGCATAATTTGCCATACATTACACTAAAAGTCCTTGACTCTTCAATTTTGAAGTCCACCTTAGTTTGATTCCAATTTTTTTACAATCGCGGCTCGTTTTTGAATCTATTGATCTTACTAATTTAAATTTGCACCAAACATATACATAAAAAAAAATATCTACTTTTTAAAATTAAAAATAATTTATACCTAAGTCTGAATGTAAAATCTCTTATTAGAGGAAAATGGATTACTTCCATGATTCAATCTCATTCCTTGATTTAAATTTAACTATTTTGTATTGAATTCATATATTCTTATGCAAATATAATTGAACTTAAAATCAAATTACTTATGGATAATACATGATTTTCCCTTTAAAGTATCATTAGCATATTATTCTTTGTACTAATTAAGTATTAGATTATACTCCTAAACTGGTTAAAAGTGTAAGTAGTATCCCTATAATATTAAAAATATCATATTACCACTCCTTAACTTATTAAAAATGTCATCTTACTCACAGGAACACGTGACATATCATGAAGTGAATGATCATATGGCGAGTGAATATCGATATGAAATAATATGATATTTTTAATAAATTTAGAGGAGGAATATGACATTCGGTTGATTTATGAGAATAATATATTAAATTGTGAAAATTTGTATGAAATCATGTATTTATCCAATTACGTTTGAGTATATGTATATAGCAAATTTGTATGCGATGGGGCAACTTTTTCCTTTAATTGTAATGACATAAGCTATATATTCCCAAGGACATGAAGAAGGGTATGTATAATATTATTAAGGAAATGAGGGTGATTGTATGGTTTAATAGCAAACAAGGAGTGGCAATTGACAAAAAGGAACCAGAATAAAGTATCCAAAGTGCTACCTTGTGCAACTTGCAGAAAAGTTGCTCCTTTTGTAAAAGAAAATTAGGGCATTTTTGCCATTTACCAAAGAAAAAGTCTCATAGAGCTTTTTTTTTTTTTTTAAAAAAAAAGTGTATATATATATATTGCGCATGTTGCTTTGAATTGTTTGTCTAGTGGGGGGACCATGAACAATATGTGCAAGCAATGTAATGGGGCACTATGCTTTTCATCAATGTTGCATAAACAACATATATGCTAGTGCCAACAATTACCAGCAGCAACAACAAAAGGAAGTAGACAAACGGGAAGAACTAAAAAAACATATGAAATGCTCTGACACTTTGATTTTTGAGATTGAGTTTTACAAATAAGAAAAAGCATTTATAGAAGAATTTTACTTCTTATTAAATTGACTCGGCTCGAATCGAATTATTAGTTGATATTTGTGTACTTTCAAATATACATGGCGAAAATAAAATTAGGTTAAATAAAAATATGAAAGACATTTCATAAAGTGCCCTAATTTCTTGAGCAATACAATTTCTCTATAGAAATGGTTGCGCTGCAAAATTAGAAATGATTGAACTAAACTTTGGCACTAATTGAACCGAATGGAGAGCACCGCATAATTGGGAGGAAGATTCTTGATATGAATTGAACAAATAGAAATCTTGAAGAGCTTTTGGTGCATTTGGTAAAAATTATATAAACTTAATGTGGTCCTTGATTTAACTAAAGCTTTAAGAAACCAGTACCACCTTGGAAACAGTTTAGATTCTGTTTTAACAAACAGGGTCACAAGGAGAGCACTTTTGGCATCAAATTTTTACTTTAAGAATCATTAAACAATGATTCTTGTAATTAACTATCAAAAGGGTAATGAAGAAATGGAATTGCCAACAAAATTACAGTTGCTGAAACATCTCAAGGGATCTTCCTCCACCATTCTTTGTAGCGAACAAAGTGAAAAGAAGGAACATTATGGTGCTCATGAAATAGAAAAAAGGGAAAAGGAAAAGAAAAAAAAAATGAAGCATGAGATGCTTCAACTAGTGGCCTTAGTCTCAAGCTTCAGTCAATATTCGTTAGTCAAATTCAGTCAACTAATGGAATCAAATGTTAAACTCTAGTTTGAGATGGAATAAGATAAATAAAATTTGAGATTAAAGTATGTGACTAGGCTGACTCTTGTGCCAGCATCTGAGGACATAGTGTATTGTCGAAATCAACTGAGTCGCATTTCATTTCATGCACCATGTACTTGATGTTGGTGACTCAATTATTGACGAGCGTATTGTAAATGGCAACATTCATAAGACACTCATTTATAAAAATTGAACAAGGAGACATTGGTCATCAATCAAAAGACCAGTTTCTCATAAATATGCCTCCTTTAGGTTCAATGGGAATCACAACATAAACTAACCGCTCAATCTGTAAAAAGTCTAGTAACTATGGACTAGTACAAGTCCTGTTTAACATATTCACATAGATCCATGTTTCAATGATATGGCACAGACAAAAGTATCCGACAAACATTGAATAGCAGATGGCTGACTCAATACTTTCACAACTCTACATCCTCGGAGAGCCTAGTGACGTTGCATTTGTTGCATCTGAAGAACCATATTATAAGGTCCGAATTGATATCCCGGAAGAGTTCCTCTGAGCATATTCTGCTCCTGTAATTTGGGACCATATGACGACATACCACATAGAGGTGCCATCAAGAAATTGGCATTTGCTGGATTAAAAACAGCAGCAGCTCCTTCATTTTGCGGTTTACAGTCTAATAAACCTTTGGTGATAGCAGCCATTTTCGGTTGTGGCTGTGCTTGCAGAGTTGTGGTGGAATGATCCGGGGACAATGGTTTCTTATCGTCCGGTGAAGGTGATTTGGAATCAGGAAGATTGACAGTAGTGATATCATGGATGCTGGATCTCCTCTTATCCTTGCCTCCTGTGCTCTGCCTGATAAAGTATTTCTGTGCATGACTAGCCACCTGAGTTGGTGTCCTAGTGGTCACAAAGTTTCTAGATATATTTCTCCAGTCCCCTTTTCCATACTTTTGAAGACCCATCAGAAATTGCCTGCAAATAAGCATAAAAACAAGTGAATAAAAATATATGAAAGCTACACATATATATCCATGAAAGAGACATCAATTCTCTAACTTAAACGTCCTACTATTTCACAATATGTAATCTAAAACCATACAAGTAGAATTCAATTCTAAAGCAATTAAACTTGCCAACCCAACCAATTGTCATCCTATTCATATGCACATTAACTGTGGAATGAGAGCAATATAACAAACCTGTGTTCCTCTTCAGTCCATGGAACTCCTTTCTTCCTTTCCTGATCAGAAGGGCGGGTGGCGGTGGCTCGCTTGCCTCCGGGAGTATAGTAGTGCTTGAAAGCATCATAACCTTGATAATTATTGGTATTATTAACCCATTCCAATGTAAAAGAATCAGAACTAGTATAGCTACTGTAACCAGGAATTGGGATCAAGCCTGCCTCTATATCACTAACGTCTTCCTCCAATTCTCTATACTGATTGATTACATCACCTACCGTCTTGCCTGGGATCAAGGCAGCAACTTTCTGCCATCGATCAGGATCATCTTTATCATATAAAGCCAAAGCATTCTCAAAACGCTTGTTCTCTTCAGGAGTCCATTTTGTTCCCCTGCTTTCTTGGAACAACCAACTTGAATTCTGAAGATAAGAAGCTGGAGAGGGGATTTCAATTCCCAGATTCATGCTTAAACTGCACAACACAAGCAAGTAGCTAGCATAGCATAGATGGGATTTGTACAGACTTCTAGAAATGTTTAGATTATTTTGGTGTCTTATTTCTCTCTCTTTGAAATCAAAAAGAGAGAAAAACCAGATAGGGAATGCAGAAGTGAAGAGGAGAAGTGGAGAATTTTTATGACCAAAGAGTCATCAAATCAAGAATAAGCATTTGAAGAGAATCTGGGTATCTTTTTTTTTTTATTTATATATATATATATATATACGAGCACAAATTGAGGAATCTAAAAAATTTACAACTTTCCAAACCCCAAGGAAAATTCAAGTAGAAATAACAAAAAGCTTAGATCTTTAATTTCCTATTTTAATTGATAAAACCCTAGATTATAATTCAATCAAAAAATCCCAACAATTTTCAAACTAAAGTAGATACGAAAATAAACTCATCGAGACATAAATTTTACAGCTCTGAAGCTCTCAAAAGGAGAGATTCAAAGAACTTGCTTCAGGGAAAAAAGAAGAAGCTAAAAGCCATGAAAAGGAGAAACACCCAATTGATAGAAACAGAGAAAACAGAGGATTCAAAAAAGAAAACAAGGAAATTTTATGCCTTTGCTTAGATTTTGTTCCTCTCGGAAGCAAAGGCCAAAAGAGAAATGTTAAACGAATACAAAAATGCCAGCTTCTTATTAGTAGTTGGAAGAGAGGAAGATCTATAGAACAGGAATGAGCAGAGAAAAGAGATTGAATAAAGAGGTCAAACGTGTTGAGTTGTGATTGGTGGATGGATATGGTGTTTGTGGGCGCTCTGCTGCTGAAGAAAAGTTCCCAAATTATATGTGGAGAAAGATAGGGACGGAGAGAGAGAGAGAGTGAAAAACTGTGGCCCAATCAAAAGTGTGAATTGTAAAGCGAAACTCTGTGATTGGTTAGTGGTTGAAGGAGGGTTTTAATGGGTAATATTGTATTTTTAGTTTTGAAAGAAAAAGGTACCAAGTACCAACTTTGACAATGTTGACGTTTAGCTAAAGTATGTGACAAAAATATGTGCGTTTCTCTATAATGCTGCTCTCCTTAGTAGCTCATTTCCATTAGTCTACTATTTTCGGTAGCCTCAACTTAGGTTTAATAATTAAAAAAAAAAAAAAAATTACTCATTATTTTCATTCAATTTAATGATTTTTAATTAACTTCGATTATATAAAATTCTCATTTTAATTCACTAAAATATCTTTTTATCAGTTTTTTATAATTATATATTACTCATTCTATTTTTTTTATGTATCATTTTTATTATTTTCACTAGAATTAATAAATATTAATTAAATTTAAATTTAAAATAAAATTGAGTGATTCAATATACAAATTTAAATATAATTGGTCAAATTTCATTGAAAAAAAAATAAATTTCATTGAAAATTTAAAAGTGTCATATAAATGAAATTTAAATTTTATTAAGAAATGACACATAATATAAAACAGGGGGAGTAACACTCTATTAAATACAACTTTTTAGTATATAATTAAGGACAAAATACAAAAATGTGAAATTGATATTTCTTAAAATTTCAAAATTATTAAGTTAAAGTGTATATATATATATATATATATATATATATATATATATATATATATATATAAGTGAGTTGAAATGGGGGAATTACTATTATAGCCAACTTAAGCAAAGAGGTTGTCTTCTATAGAATGTTCCTATTCCCAATTTAATGTGTTAAACTCCATACTTAAACATGTGTTTTATCATTTCATAAACATTTTAAAATGGATTATACGTATATAATATTAATTTATTTTTATTATTCAAAAAAAGATCAATAAATTTTAATTTATTCTTGTATCAAAGACTAAAGCAATGAGCTCTTAAAGTTCCAAATCACCATCAGAATCTTATTATAATAATAAAAAAATTTTAAAAATAAAATTAATTGGAATATTAATTGTTACATCTACATACCATCATCATGTAATCCACACTTACATGGGAACTTGGATGCGAAGAAGTTGACACTATAGCTATTTTTTGTAAAAAGTATTGATTACCATAATTATTTAAAAAAAAAAAGACTATATTATTGGACAAATAAAAAGAATTAGGATTTTTGTAAAAGAAAATGAAAAAATAAACGTCGTAATTTTTATTATATAATCCATCCGAATATGAAAAATAAATTTATTATAAAGTTAAAAAATTGAATATCAATCATAGTTTAATTGGCATTTGATTAAAAGTAGGAGAGATTTCAGATTTAATTTTTAATTATAATTTATAATTTAATGTTTGTAAAAGAAAATATATAAAAGAATAAGGTGGAAAATAATAAAATTTGAGAAATGGTAGTGCTATCTTTGTTGGAACTTGGAATCTTGGTAAGAAGGTACGCTTTCTCAACAAGTTCCTCCACCGCACCATGCACACCTTATGTTGAGAAGCAATTCGGTGATAGATGAATGGATGGGGCTCACCATTTATTAAATTATAACTTTCAAATCTAACAATATTCTTATAATGCATTAACACTATTACCTACAATAGCTGCACCAGATTCACCACTATATTATTAATTGAGTTTTCAAATATTATTTTATTAAATCTATTTCTTACATGCAATTATACAATATGTATTCCGTGGAATTTGTTTTCTTTGCTTGGCCAATTTCGGAACCTATATGGGCAATTCCTCAAATTATAATCATGGATGTAAGGTTGTGCGAATCATGGGTTAATTTTAAGAATTGAATCCAACTGGATTTCATTAAAGAATTAAATCGAACCATTCAAATTATTTTGATTCGGTTCAATTAGTTTAGGCTATTGGACTTATATATTTTAAATATTAATAAATATTTATACATATACATAGAAAACACAAAATGACGGCTTCCATTTTTTTGGTTTTTTACATATGAAAATCGAACTGATTGGATTGAAGTTCTATTCTAAAAATTTAATTGACCGGACAGAAAATTGAATAAATCAAATGGAAAAAATTAAATTGTTAACTGTTTGGTTTGATTTTAGTTCTAGTTGGATTATGCTTTTTAATTCATTATATTCATCTCAAATTCTTAACTATTCCAACTAACATTATGATATAATTTTATTATAGAATATTAATTTTAGTGTTACCTTGCGTGTTTCTATATAGTTTATAAATTTTAATGAAAATATATTGTGATATAAAATATAGAGTTAAATTTTAAATTATGTAGATATTCGTTTTAAAATCAAGGTTTGTGCTGGCTTGATATATATGGCTAGGAAGACTGGTTCCGGCTTGTTTGGAATTAATTTAACTGATGGTCACTGAACTTATGTCAAATTACGCAAAAATAACAAAATAATTTTATTTTTAAAAAAAGTCATTGAACTTAAAGAATTTTTCTGATTATGACCCTTGCCAGAAAGCGTAGCTATAATACAAGTCAGCAATTTATATACACATAGACAGACTGTTTATTTCAATTCATCAACTGATATGTGAATTTTTCTGATTATAATTGGACAAATAAAAAATTGACACGTGTCAAAAATGACATGCCAACTGATGACGTGGAATAAATAATGTGTCCACATGTGCACAAATTGCTAACATGGCGTGTCAACTGCACTTTCCGGCTAGATTCATCACCGGAAACCGGTTATAGTTATTTTTGTATATAAAAATTTTAAATTCAGCGACTTTTTTGAAAGAATTTTTTTTTTGTTATTTTTGCATAATTTTGGCATAAATTAAGTGATTATAAGTGAAATCAAGCCGTTTATTTGTTTTCCAATTCCCATGTCTTTATCTTAGTGTAACAAAAGAAAAGAAAAAACAAATTTGAACCCCAATTATATATGTGTAATTACTTGTATTAGAGGGTAATTAAGCAGTCAGTCATTATGCTAATCCCATGTCTATTATTATTAGATAAAAAGAAAATTATATGCTAACAAAGAAATGACTTATGAATTTAATTATTGTACATAAGCAGGGAAAGTGGGAAAGGAGACTATAGAATGAGAATTAACCATAATAAAAATAGAATCTTTGTGGAATCTTATCCATTAAGAGCCTTAATTAAAACCCTAATTAAGGTTCTATAGCTTTCAAGGGTCCACGCAAAATGAACAAGTTTTGGAGTTTTGACGACTACAAATAAATAAAATTATAGCCAGCTGTAGTTTTTGTGATGGCTTTGGTCAACTATCATTTAATACATTTGCTTAATGTCAAAATTTTGCATTTTATATTTTTTAATTACCGTCAAACCAAACGTTGAATCCCACATGAATTGACAATCTTCCTTTCATTACTTTTTTATAAAATATGTTAAAATAAAATAATTTAGCATGTAAGGCTATAGGTGAGATATATATATCATCTCTTTTCGTTACAAGTTTTATATTTTACTTTTAATTTGTAGACTTTTTTTGTGCGAATGTAGTATATGACTATGAAAATTACAAGAAATGAAACTAAATTGAATTGCAATATTGGCAGAGAATCCGATTTTAAAGGCTTGCCGAGCTAGAATATGTGCAGTTTTATAGGAAGAAAGTCAAAGGATAGAACCTAATTCTAGCAAAGGGTTAATTTCACCGATGGTAACTAAATTTATATTTAAATAATATTAATATAATAAATAATTTTTGTTCTCTTCAAAATTATTAGACTTAAAATATTTATACAGAAAAATCACTTTAACCGTTTTCTGGCAATAGAACTGTCGAAAAATCCAATTGGCGTGTACACTCAGTACCCTTACACACGTGACTTGATAAGTGGCATGTCATGTGAAAAAATGACATATATGCATGCCACGTAGCATGCCATGTGGAAATTTAGACAAATTAGCATGGCACGTGGCTGATACATACATGTCATTTTTTTCACGTGACATGTCACCTGCCAAGTCACATATGCAAGAGTGCTGAGTGTACGCACCAATGGACTTTCTGGTGATTCCATTGCCGGAAAACGACCAAAGTAATTTTTCTATATAAATATTTTAAGTTTAATAATTTTTAAGAAAATAATTTTTTTTTTCATTATTTTAGTGTTATTTAAGTATAAATTTAATGACCATGGGTAGAATTAACCGTTCTAGAAAAATACTATGAGGAAGGAAATCTAAAGATAGAACCTAATATTCCAATTGCTTGAATATGTAATAAAATAGGAATCTAATTATCCAACCAAAATCTAGCTCAATTACTTCCAAACTTGAGACACCAAAAATTTCTTACTCTGCCTAAAAATCTAATTATCCAACCAAAATCTAGCTCATTTTTTATCAACCAACAACAAAAAAAAAGCATCGAAGCTTATTATATGGTCCAATTTGCATAGATATTGTACCATACCAGGGAGTAAGAAGTGAGTTGAAAAATTAGAGCTCATGATATTTAAATTTTGTATTTGGAATCCAAGATTTTCACCCATCAACCCTTTTTATAGGAGTATATGTCCTACCCAACCTTCATACAAAAATCTATATTCAACAACTTCAAGTTTCTCAAATTGTAGCCACAAATTAGGCATTTAAAACATACTAGCGGGAAAGCTTATCAAACTCATGACAAGTGGTAGCAGGAATTCTTGCAGTTTGCACAGCATAAGATGGCATTATGAGCAAGAGTAACTCTGTAAGGGTAACATAACCAACTAAGGAGTTAGGATAAGCATTCCAATTTGCAATCCTATAGTACATTTCGTAAGAGAAAAAGTCTCTAATGTAGGGTATTCAGATTCAAGCCTTAGCCTTGCCCAAGACTAAGGAAAAGTTAAGATTGCAGCTTACTTAAGGAATTCTGTTTTCACGCACAAGTTGACCTAGTCACCAAAGAAGTTCCAACAGAATTTTAGGGATAATTAGCCTATAATTTAGGGATTAGATGGTAGTAGTTTCAGAAAGTTTGGATCATATTAAATATTTATTTTATTTTCCTTATTTGGGTAGGATTGAATTACTTACCTTAATTTTAGGAATACTTAAGAAGAAAAAGATTCCTCCTCTCTATTTTGAGTTCTATAACAAGGATTTTTAGCTTAATTTTATTTATGATTTGTTCATAGCCATGAGTAGCTAAACTCTTTTATTCTAGTTGAAAGTTAATTCAAAAGTATGATTCAACCAATTATTACGAGATTGTTCATACTTATTTTTATTTTTAATTTTTTGTAACGTTCATGTTATTGACTATGGTTTAGAAAAATCTCATCTCCATTATTATTTATTATTTGTGTAATAAGAGTTCATTGTTCATTTAATTAAATAACATATAACTAATTGAGGATATCAAATTCGTAATTGTTTGGTAGATTCAATAACATGTGGTAATTAATGCAATAGCACTGAGAATGGCTGTTGTATTAACTGAATACATGATTTGCTTTAAATTAATTTCGCTTGTAGGTTGGTTGGCTTAGATCTAATCTTTCTAGTTCATAAAACTGTCAATAAATTGAATTTTTTCGTTTGTAAATGGTTGTTTATTGGCTATGGGTTAATTACAGTCTTATTTGGTTAGCTTATTAATATGAAAAAATTGATCGAGAGCGCTAAGCTGACGGTTATAACCTATCAATTACATGATTTTATAGTTATTTTTTTATATGTGATTAGTAAAATTGAATCTGGTGTAAAAAGTTTATAAATTTGGGTAAATGGTGCTACAGTGGGGTATCGAAAACCGGCACAACAGTGTGCCGGTTTTCATCAGAGGTGGGTCAGCCGGTTTAACAGGCTGGTGTGCTAGAAACCGGCACTGTACAGTGCCGGTTTCTGGCAAGGCTGCACCAGTGTCGGTTTTCGGCAAACTTGTAGCCCACTGCAGCTTCACGTGGAAGCTGCAGTGGAAGAATATATATATATATATATATTTTTTTCAGTGGATGATTCTTCTTTCTTTTAGTTACCTACGTTTTCATTTTCATTTTGCACCTTCTTTCTTTTGCTTCTTCTTCCTTCTTTCTCTCTATGTTTCTTTCTTTCTTTTTTTACTCACGTTAAGTTTGCATTCAACTTACAAAATTTTTACGTTTTAATTTTTATATAATACATTTACGAGTAAAGGTAATGTTATTTATTTTAATATTTAATTTTATTAAATAGAATTTATATTATTATTATTAATTATGTATTTATATGTAATTTGTAGGTCTTGAAATTTTTGAAGATTATCGATTGTCAACATTGAAGGTAAGATATTGCTATTTAAGTTTTTTTAAAAAATATGTTGAATTTAATTTCAATAGATGTAACTGTAGCACATTTTTAATCATCTTTGATTAGAAAAAAAAATGATTATTTGCAAGCAAATAGTTAGTTTAATGTTGTAAATAATGATTAATCTAAAAATTTTTCTTGTAATCGAAAAATTTTATAGTAATTAAATATAATTTATTAGCTTACATGTATAAGTTATGGAGAATTAAATTATTTAAATAAAATTATTCAGCATAATATTTTTTAATGGTTAATTTTTTAGTTTGAAATGCAAGTTTGGGCATGGATTCATATCATTTAGGAGCTGCACGAATAAATCCGGGTCCTATTAATGGGGAGTTATTAACATTGCAAGGAAAGCATCGATCAGATGTGATATGGAATAATTAGGTAATTTTTTTTATTCTATATATTATGTAGATTAATGATGAAATTTTTTATTTATTAAATGGTATATGTTTAAAATTAATGCAAATGTTGAAAGAGATGTATTGAGAACAAAGAGAGGCAGTGTAGATGAGCACTACCGACAAATTAATCCTAGAATTATACCCTATATAACATCAGCAGGGTTGTTAAGAATTGCCCGAATTGGGATGATAAATATTGATTGAAATTTAATTACTTCACTTATTGAGAGGTGAAGACCAGAAACACACACATTTCACCTCACATGTGGTGAAACGGCAGTAACCCTTCAGGACGTGGGGATCATGACAGGGTTACCGATTGAGGGTAGGCCGATAACCGAAGGAACAAATCTTGATTGGGAGACTATTTGTTATAATTTACTTGGAGTAGTTCCTCCCGCTGGAGATATGCGTGGTGGAAAAATTAAGATGACTTGGTTAGATAATGTGTTTGGTGATATTCCTGAAAATGCGACACCTGAGTTATTGGAACAGCATGCTCGTGCATGGATACTACGATGTTTTGAAATACTGTTATTTTCATCTCAATCACCTAGCACGGTCCACTTAATGTTCCTACCTTTGTTGGAGGATTTGGAATCCGTTAGGCAATATAGTTGGGGATCAACATGTTTAGCCTGACTGTGTAGAGAATTATATAGGGCAACGCGTTCAGATGTTAAGGGAGTTGCTGGATATCTACAACTTCTACAAATGTAGGAGTGGGAGAGACTTCCACAGTTTAGGCCAGAACATTTTCAGGCTCAAACTTTAAATACAGTTTTGCCTTACGGAATTAGGTAAAAATATTTTTATGATTATAAAGTGTAATTAAAATTTATGTCATATTTTTTTTGAATAATGCAATATGATATTTAATCACCTTATCTGCTTAGATGGATTGGAGTGTTGGATAGGAATGTCACGTATAGAAGGGATATATGGACATATCACGAAATATTTGATACGCAGGCACTTGAAGAGGTACTTAGTGCAGTTCAATTAATTTTATATACATAATTTATTAATTGATATTATAATAATGTAATATTTTTAATTAGAAATTTATTTTTTGTTTCAATACAGTTCGAATGGGAGCCGTACAACAATATAATTCAATTGCTCCTCGATTGTTGTAGAAGTGGGCAATAAAATTGGATAGCTGTTATTCCATTGATTTGTTTCTATATCATTGAGTGGCACCATCCTGATAGGGTAATGCGATAATTTGGTTTTGATCAGCCAATAGATATGCGTGGTCAACATCACTTGAATTGGGCACTAGAGTTTTCCATGTTCAATAAATATGCATGGTCAACATCACTTGAATTGGGCACTAGAGTTTTCCGTGTTCATAAATGAATGGCATATGTGTCATGATCGTGTTGTTGTAGGCTAATGTCCAAGACGGCCATTGCATAATCGATCTGAATAGAACAATTATTGAATTAGTAAATGGAGTAAATAAATTGGAATTTATATATATACGGTCAAGTTTGGATGCATGCATGATATATATATATATATATATATATATACACACGGTGTGCGCTTTGGTGTTCCTATATATATACATATGTATATATGTAGGAACACCTGATGTGTGTGCGCTTTGGTGTTCCTATATATATACATATGTATATATGTAGGAACACCTGACGTTTGATGTTTATATATATATATATATATATATATATATAAGAACACCAACTTGGACGTTTGGTGTGTGTGTATATATATATATATATATATATATATATATATATATATATATATATATATATATATATATATATATATATAATAGCAAATTTAATAATTTTATTTCTACTGTGTTGTAATCAACCGTGAATACATATATATATTAAATTGACACAAATTTCACATGATTACAAGAATGTCAAAATATATTAGTTCCATGTCATTCTCTGTAATTAGATGATCCAGCTGCGTTCGGGCAAGTCTTCCTATTATGTCCCTCATTTCTGCATAATGTACATCGGTTAGGCCTGGTGCATTTTCTACTGTCCATTTCATTTTGATACCAAGAAGTCCTCGGTCTACCTTTCTTTCTTATCAACTCCGGATTAGGCACAAGAGTTGGACCAACATAGGGAGGCCAGTAATCACGGTGTGTAAGTGGTTGGAAATATGAACTATAACAACTCAATGCTTCTGAAAGTTTATAATACTTGTCGATGTATGTCCATATGTCCACACGAACATGCATATAAGCTGCTATGGCATGTGAACCAGGCATTTTTGTACCTTGGAATTTTCCACATTCAAATTGATGGCAATCTAAATTAACAGATTGAGTGTTATTACCTTTTCTTTTGCTTTTTCAATTTTTAGTCATAATTGTGAAAATTCCTTTATGCCGATCAAAGCTCTCAACCATGTGGCCACAAGCTTTTTGAGCGCTCTTTGCCATCTCATCCAAACAATTTTGGGTGTACATATTACCAGCTGCAATTTGAGCTCGATACATGCACCTTTTGTCATCAAAAAAATTAACAAGCTTGGCAAATACATGCTCAACAAAACAACAAACTGGTATTATCCTTACACCCTTTAAAGCACTATTTATGCTCTCAGCAATGTTGGTTGTAGCGTGTCCATACCTGTGCCCATTATCATGAGATAAAGTCCACTTATCCAATGAGTTTTGCATTGCCCAATTGTAAGAGTTGATGTCAAGCTCCTTTATCTCATCCTTTCTTTTTGTAAATTTTCGAGGTTGAAAATTATTACCTACCAAGAAGGTACACAAATATCAATAATTTTTAAAATATTTGACTTGTTCATAATAATATAAATAAATAATAATGAGAGTAGTAAACATTCTCGCCTTATATAACATGTCCTTAATTGTTAAATTTCGGTGAGCAGTGTTGTAGTTGCTTATGAAATGATGGAGACAAAATCTATGGAAAGCTAATGGCTCCTTCCAACCACTACTATCATCACGAAATAGGGCCATTATATCGGCATGCCGGTCAGAAATAACAGTTATGCCCGATTGCTTGGTGACATAACGCCTAATGCATGTTATGAATCAACCCTAGCTAGACTTATTCTCATTTTCAACAATAGCAAATGCTACTGGATACAAGAAATTATTACCATCTACAACACTTGCAATCAACAAAGTTTTATGAAACTTTTCTATCATAAATGTTCCATCAATAAGCAAAACTGGTTTACAGTGAGGTAGTTCATCTATGTATGGCTTGAATACCCAGAAGAGTCTTTTGAATTATTTGCAATGTGGCTTCATACTATCTTCAACAATAAAGTCATAGACAGTTCCAGGATTGTATGTCTCCATGGCTTTTAGGTATCTAGGCAACCTTCCATAAGAACCCTCATAATTACCAAATATCTCCTTTAAAGCCTTAGTCTTCGCATACCAGGCTTTACTGTAGGATATATCATAATTGAAACGATTCCTGATATCGGCAATTATTACACTAACTCTAAGATCGGGAGCAGCACTAACCATTTTCAATATGCAATCACAAATAATTTGTGAATTTAACTGTCTATGGTGTTGTGATACCAGCGAAGCATTATAGTTATGAGGTCCCTTATAAATATTAATGATCCAATAAGGATATGTCCTTTTCTTCATTGCTCATAATCTCCATGGACAACCTATATCTACACGTGTGCAGCATACCGACCAGTATGATGGATTCGACTCTACAACTTTATATAAAACATTATTTTGAATAGAAAATTTTTTCACACACGCCTTCACTTCATCCTTCAATGTAAAGGCCAATCATTCGCACAACTCATATACCCCATCCCATCTGACCATTGGAAAATCATTATACATATTAATCTCTGTTTCAGCAAAATCAATAGATGTGTGGTGCACAGATGAAAACTGAAACTGCGACATATTGGACTGTCCACAGGGTCGATCTATTTCCTCATTCATGTGCATATTTTGAATGCCCTCTGCCACTTGAATTGAGCTACATGGAATAAAGTGATAATCTCTTGCTACCAAATTTTTTGGCTCACCATCAGTCAAGTCTTTTTCTTCATCATCATCGTCTGGGTCACAACTTGGGGAAATATACCCATTATTTGTAGCATTAACTCCATGTCTATATGTATCATCACCTGCAATATCTGCACATTCAACAGAACCACATGACCAAAATTCATTTGATTAGGAACTCTTAACTCTCTAAGCGGACTTGCATTTACTGTTTCTGTTTCATCAATATTTTCACATTATGTTGGAACCTCATACTGTGTATATAACTCAGACTGAATAACTCTTGGATAATGCGGATTGCCACCAAATCATTTCCTTCTTTTGTAGTTGGTATAGACCCTATTTCTCCAGCATTAGCCGTCTGATTGATAGTATTCAAGACATTTTCTCGATCTCCAATTACAATTTCTTCTGTTACAACAATTAACTCCACAATCGCGTATCCAGGAAATATATTTAAATTCTCATAAATTTGATCAACATCATCATCATCGACTATATCCATTGTCGCCCAGCAAATTGACCCCTGATTGCAAACTGGACACTTATATATCACCCTACAAATCCTAATTGCTACACCTAAATCCAATTTAACTGATACTTTATGAATAAGCTCAGCAAATATTGGTTTGTTCCTAATCTTCAATCTTTTTGATCTAGCTGAAGGACTTGAAGCATCATAATTAAAACCAGATATGCCGAATGTTGATTGTCCTCCGGTGTGAATTATAAAAGTCACTGAAAATGACATTTTTTCCTACATTACATATACACATATCATAAATATTATTGTGATATCTAGCTTTAAATGAAATAATTAATTTGGACTTCAACAATATATCTGATAGAAATTATCATTTCATATTAACACAAATTTATTTTCTTGTAAATATTAATTTTTATTTCGATTTTCAATATTTATTTAAATATATGCTACAACTAATTAACTTAAATTCATACTATTTTTTATAGTACAAAAATAATGACTTACCTGTAATGTCGAAATTAATAGATACCTTTTTAAAATATTAACACCTGCAGGTTAAATATTAATATTAGATTAATAAAAAAATAAAGTTTTTGGATAAAATGACAGATTATATGACAATAGCATTACCTTCAAATATAATTGTGTTGCGTATAATTTATTTTCGCTCGGTGGTTTGCATAACATCAAATATGTAAGAAATAATAAAAGGGAAATAGATAAAAACAAGTGAACAAATGAACTTGCAAAAGAAATAAGATCAAATATGTAAGTAAGAAATATTAAAAGGGAAAGAGAGAAGGAAGTGAACAAATAAACAAAGTGTAGAATGCAAAGTGTGGGTGAATAAAGAAGCTGAGAATGATGGGGTGAGTTGGGGAAAAAAAAATTTAACTCAATTCTTATTTGCTGCAACGCTGCAGCTTCACGTGAGGCTACAGCATTGCAGCCTTTTTGTACAGAAACTGGCACCACATGGTGCCGATTTCTGACATGGTCCAGCCGGTTTGACCGGCTGGGCCTACATGACAGAAACCAGCACTAAATAGTGTCGATTTCTGACACCATGTTTCCCTAATATTTTTCACTGTAGCCTCGTTTCCTCAAATATTTTTCAATTTAACACCATATTAAACCCTCCCCCCTAATGATGGCAGCTTTTTCTACATGAAGTGAGACTAAAAAGTAACAAATGACAATCGAATTCAAAAGGTTGAAATCTTAAGGTTTTGTAGTTCAGTAAGTGATATAGCCATGTCCCTTTGGCTAGTCGACACATTTCATAAAAGTTAAATGCACGTTTGTGCTATATGAGGGAAGCACAATCATTTTAGCTGTGGCATTATATGACTAAGTGCTATATTCGATTTAGTAAGACTAATGTTTTGGGCATGCCGTGACCAGCACGCCCATACTGGACCACAGATTCTAAATACGTTTTACTCTCTATAAATAATGAGTGATATGACCTTTCAAAGGGGGACAACCACGAAATTGATTATAAGGTTTTTGTGGGGACACAAAGTAAAAAGCTTATTTTTTCTCTAATCTAGGTTCGTATCTATCCAAACACCAAAAAACTTCCCAAAAGCTTGGAAAACACATCTCTTAGGTTCAACCATATACAAGGAACTTGAAGATTTTCATGTCTTTTGTAGCAATTAACTTAAATGTATGGTTATACAAGGAATCCTTTCTCTCCAATGCCCTTTTTAAGGGTTGGTTCATCTGTCCATCCCATTAAATATGGTGAATTAAATCCCTTTAAAACTTTTAATGCATGCTTTTATCTTTTCATAGTCTTTATGTCGAAACAAATGTTGTGTGTAAGAGTTGGTGTGCTTAAATGCATGTTTAATGTTTTTATTAACATGTTCTTGGATTAGATCTAGAATTTTAAATGACATTAAATGGATGTTTTTGTGTTTGTCAGTTATTAGAGTTTTTTTTTTAAAGGAGTATTATAGTAAAGAAGGGTTTTTAAACATAACGATGGTCCTTTTAAACCCTTTCTTAATCCATATGTGTGCCTCTATTAAACATATGTGTTGTTTGTGTATTAAAATGTAAAAATCCCTTTTTAAAGCCAAAATCAGATCTTGAAGCATTTTAGCCGAGATTTTAAATGTACAGAGCAAAATGGTCGTGTGCTTATTTATAAGCAAGACCATGTAGTCGTCTACTTAATTACGGATTTTAAGATGCTAAGGGCAGAACAGTCGTGTCTAGATTTTCTAGCATGCCTGCACTGCTCCCTAGTTTTAGCTTCTCTATATTTTTTCTCTTTTTAACATGTTTAATATGTCTATGTGTGACGCGTGAGGGAACCCGCTCGGCATCTAGGTCGCTTTCGGAGGTCCGCTTTTAGGACTCGAGATCGGATGTAGGTTCGTTAGAACTCATAAAAGCTGGTCGCTTCGCAATAGACAGGGATTCACCCCCATTCCATTATTGGCAATCAACCTATGAGGGTGCCTATTGGGTATCATAAGACAGGTATCATGGAGTCGCCACCCAATAAAATATTAAAAAATAAATTATAACCTTATGAGGCCAAAATTAGAGAGAGTTTGGGACCTCACTCTTGTTTATACCTTTGGTTAATGTTATATAATTGAGTTTTTAGAGTTAATTATTTTATCCCTCTTCTCACACAATCATGCAATAAAATTAACGCACATTCAAGCATCTTTGGAATGCTATAAAGAAAGCAATAAATAAAGCAGTAAGTAAATTACAAGTGAAATATATGGGACAGAACAATCCCCCAAAATAATAAAAGTATAAATAAATAAATAAATAAAATTGCTCCAAGATTAATTACAAGGGCCCAAAATGTATAAATACACAAAGAAGAATGAAGTAAAATACATCATACATAAATCGAGATATTTATCAGATTTTAGGAACATTGGTTCATTTGTGTTAGCTTAAAAATTAGAGAGTTATTTCTTGGAAATTTATGGAGAAAACTGGGATGAGTGATTACATTTTATGAAAATTAACTCTCTTTTGAAAGTGAAAGTTTATTAGCTAAAATCAGGACATTGGTCTTGTTTTATTAGTAAATATCCCAATTTTTAATTATTGAAAAAAAAAATGAGTTTCTCTAAAATATCACATTAAAACACCATTTTTGCATAAAACATGTAACACAACAAAATAAAGAAAATACAGGAATTAAAATGCAAACCAAACTTTGAAGCTCCTAATCTCCTGATTCTCTAGCTCGTACAGGAACAACATTCAAAGTGAAATAAACAAGTTTGGCAGACAACAAAAATAAGAATAATACAATGTTAGCAAATTGCATCAAATGTACAAAGTATGATATAACGAAAATAAACAATTAAATGAATCAAATACAATAAATAATCCTAATTGAGAAAATATCTAATGATTGCCACGAGAAAATAATGATTAATGAAAAAAAACACTTGTTAATGGGTTAATTGTCAACAATAGAACCAAAACTAATATTCAATATTCTACGGGCATCTTTTTATTTCATGCATCATGTCAACGAATTAATTGAATTAATCTAAGTCCATGTTAATTACAACAAACAACAATAGATTAATAATAAACAACAAATACACTAAAAGTAAGCATCAACAAATTAAATCAATGGCAGTTTACAACAATTTCAATGGAGAAAATAAAATAATCGATACAAATTAATGGAAAGAGAGAGAATTAGCTCTAACCCGTAAATTTACCCTCAAATATTTGACTTTGGTTGCAAGAGTAGAATGATTAATTTCCTGTCAATTTGCTTGGAAAAAATAAAAAAAAATGACGTTTCAAAGCTTGACGTTTTAAGAAAACAGATGAACAATTGAATCTTAAACACAAGGCATGAATTTTCTTGGCTCAAGAATAATTGTAGAATTAATTTCTTAGCTCTCAAAAATCGTTCTCTCTGAGGATATTTTGTTTTTCTACCGTTTCTTTCCTGATGTTTAACTTTTCTTTTTATATGATTCTTTGAAAACTAAATTTTAGGAGGATTTTAATCACATTAAAACTCCTAATTATCCTTTAAAAATAAGTTTTATCCCTTTCAAAATCGGAAAATAATTTGAATTTAATTGAAATTTTAACTCAAATCGCGAAAATCCAATGAAAAAATAGAGTTTGCGCAAGGTAGGAGACGCACGAGGTGTGGCCTCGGGCATGGAGGTAGCACCTCGCTGTCGCGAGGTGAGGGCGGGAGGCCGCACGTTCCGAGCGTGAGGTGTGGCCTCGCGCTGGGAGGCCGCACGTCGCGTGCCTCCCCGCGAGGTACACCTCGCGCACGCGAGAGGTTGCACATTGTACCTCCCTGCAAGGCGCAATTCGCGTGCCTCCCCGCGAGGCACACCTCGCATGCATGAGGTGCGACCTCGCGCAGGGGGCCGCCTTATGCGCGCGAGGCAATGTGCGCGCCTTTGCAGGACTGTGCGCACCCACCTGCTCGGGGCTGCGCCTCGTGCATGCTGCGCGGCGCAGTTGCAGGTCACCGAAAACACCAAAAACAAAAAAAATATAATTTTTATTTAAAAAGAAGAGTTTCGACGAGGAAATCATCACTTCTATCCTTTTTGCCTATGAACAAGCATCATTTTCATCACTGAGTAATCTTGATCTGGGCTATTTCAGGACCCGGTGTCTACACTATGCTTTCTAGATGGCTCTCTTTATGGTGATTTCTTTGATGGTATTTATTTTTCTCTTATGTAGTACAGCCTAGTATTGCATGTTGTATTTTAATCTCCTATGTATAATTTTAATTATTGTAAAATAGATAATTAAAGTGCTATGCACAATTAAGAAAAATGACCTGAAGAATTTATATTAATTGATATATGTTATATTAATAAAACAGGATTTGAATTTTCTTTAATCAAAAATCATTGTCAAAAGGATTAAACAAAGGGCCAAAATCCTAGTCCTTTAAGATAGCATGAGGGAACCAAAGTTCCCAAAATTAAATAATAGGTCCAATTTATGTATGGGTGCCATGATTATGTAGTAGACGTATTCCATATAATGATTCTAAGGCATGTATTAATGAATGGATGTTTATATTATGCAATATATCGCTTTTTGAAAGTGGATCGGTGTTCTTTTCTTAAAATTCCATGCATTAATCGTGTGAGAGGAAGGATAAAATTAATAATTTAAAGGTTCAACTAAACTCAATATCAATTTAGGATATGAATAAAAGTAGGGTTTTGGACCGAATCTTTAGTACGGCCTTACGATGTATAAATTTTCCAATTTATATTGAGTGAAAACTCCACATTCTACCTTGTGGTGTTCTCAAATCGCATCCTAAGCCGATCATTAGCAATAGGATAGGAATACCTAAAATGTTTTCTTATCTTTCAAAATTTAAATTGCACAAATTACATCGAGTACTTGATTATTTTGTAATAATGGTTTTGGTGAAAGGCCTCATTTTGCATCTCTTGCGAAAGAATGAGACCTTGAGTGTGAACAAATGAATATATATATTTTTAGGGCGATGATTTATGATTTTATTAAATTGTTAAATTTGGTTATTATAGATTTAATTTATATTCAAGAAAAGTAATGCGAAAATTGGAAATCAATATGATAATATAGAAAATAGAGTGGGATTTTAATTTAGTGGCAATAAAAAACAAAGGAAAAAGAAAGAAAAATTTATGAGAGAACAATACTGCCAATCCGATAATTTCTGATGGTTTTCCCCACCAACGCTGCCAGCAATCCTCACTGTCCTCCTCTTGAGGAGGTTGACGTGCCATAAAGAAGATAAAACTTTAACCAAACTAAGAGATTGATGAAAGAAATAAAGCTAGGTATAAGAAGACTCTCTTATATAATGGTTTGATTGGAAGCGACTATGGAGAATGTGTATCGCTCATTTAATGTTTCAGTTGAGGAAAGTGATATTCTTATTAACAAGTCTGGTCCCTATCCGATTGTTAATACATCTAATGATCTTCATGAAAAACTTATTGGTCATCTGAAAAATGCGGTTGTTGTGCGATTGTTAAGTAGAAGCATAGTCTATAAAGCTCTTCGTAATAAACTTGATATCATTTGGATATGTCCAGTGCAAAAGTTCTTGATATTGGGCATGATTATTTTCTAGTTCAATTTGCAGAGGAATGTGATAAATTAAAAGCCTTACTTGATGGTCCTTGGGTTATTATGGGGAGCTACCTTCTAGTCCAACCTTAGAGTCCACAATTCAAAGTAGCTACTGCTAGTTACAATAAGAATGTGGTTTGGGTTCATTTGCTTGAGTTGCCTTTGCACTATTACTCGAAAAATGTTGTTAGCATAATTGGATCTGCAATTGGTCCAATCTATAAAATTTACTATAATACAAGTGAGTCTCAAAGAGCTCATTTTGTTGGAATAATAGTCTTGATTGATTTAACTAAGCCTTTAGTCTCCAAATTCATCCTGGATGGTGACATACAACGAGTTGAGTATGAAAATCTTCTTGATATTTGCTTTGACTGTGGAAGGTATGGACATGTTAATAGCTATTGCCCTTAAAAGCTAGTTGCAGATCCTAGTTCCTGTAGTGGCCTTTCATCGAAGATGGTTAGAGGTAATTCAAATCTTGCTATCAACAAGAGCAATGATTTTGTTCAATGGATGATTGTTGAAAAAAAAAGTGAAACTATAGGTGTAACTTAGGGAAATTGGATCATACTAATGACATTATCCAACAAGGATATATGTTTTCTATTCTTGTGAATCAGGATGATGATAAACTTGACAAAAATTACTTGGAAATGCATGATTATTCAACTGATTTGGTGAAGCCACATGCCTTCAATTTTAATTCCAGGCCTGGTTGTGATATCTCACTTGACACTTAAGGATTTGGGTATAAAGGACGGGGTGGCAAGAAAGGGGCTAGTCTTCATCTACCTAAAGCCCAAAAAAAGATGGATCCCAAAGATAAAATGAATAACCTTAAGCCCAAGAAGTCCAATTTGGGTGATTTTTTTTTTTTATTTTCTTAACAAGCAACTACATGAAGAAAACATTTTATCCCTCCAATCTTCTCTAAATCATTAAAATCATATTGTTGTGTGTAAGGAGAATGTTGATCCTGGTGCTTACCCCCTCACAAGAAAGCTTCATCTCCCAGCAAAGGTTCCCCTTTGATTCAACCAGCTGGGGAACCTTCTGATAGAGGTAATTCTAATTTTTTAATTCTCTATTTTTTTTGAATAATCATATTCGTGATGGTGACCATTTGATGATTGATGATGGCACTTATTGTTAGTGGTTATGCCCTAGGCCAAGCATTTGGACCTTGATGTAATCATTACTTTTTCATTTATATAATGGTTTTCTTCGCATTGATATTATTGGCATGTTACATTATTGTAATGTTTATGAATAACAATGTTATTCATGTTGTCCCTAGTCATTTATCAATAAAGGGCATAAAGATAAATTAAGACTAGTATAGATTTGCATTGATGATCATGGGATGATTATATATGTTGATATAAATCAAATCTATATGTACTTGCTAGAGAACAAAGTACTGGATAGACCCACTATAAGATCACTTCATGGGTTAATGTCATAAGTGATCTTATAATAGATATATTATTGAATCCTTTGACCTGAGATTATCATAGTTTCCTACATAAGGATCATTATGTTTTGACATAATCAAACGTTATCTTTAATCGGATAATTATAAAGTTTATGATCGGACATAGTGAGAATTATGCGGAGGAAAGTGAATAATCAAGATGGAATTTGTCCCTCTCTAATGAGAGAGATATCTATTGGGCCCCTCGATAAGTAGGACTGTAAAATGCATGGCCGTGCTCAAATGAATTGATAGTGTGATCAATGTCATTTGAATTTATCAGTCTACTTGGTGATCGAGAAATTATATGTTTGAACAATTTAAGTTTGACATGGACCATGACTTATGTTCGAACAAGATATCGTGTGACAAAAGGATAATAACATGTTCTATTGCAAGGTTAAAATCGGACTAACGATACTTATATTATTTGGGTAGTCATAATGTCTTGCTAGAGACCAATTATGACTTGTGGGCTTTTATGGGATTAGGCCCACTGCCAACATAATATAAACCTATTGGGTCACACACCAAGAGCAAAATGAACAGAATGGATTTTATTGGGTTATTTCGGAATATAATATAAATATAGGTATTTATATTTAATTTCGAAATTACATATTTATATATATATATATTTATGCATATAAATATCTCTTGTTTTGAATATGAGATAATAATATGTATTAATATATTATTTCTTATTATTTTGAATAATAAATAAATAAATAAATATATATATATATTTATAAATATATGTATATATATATTATATCTTAATTTTGAATTAAGAGATAATATCCTCATTTATCGTTTCCTAAGAGGAAAAGGATTTGGAATATATATATACAATTATATATGGGATATATGTAGTAAAGGAGTTTAACCCTAATTAAAACACTAATCACGTTATTAAGAATAACAAGGATTAGTGTGGCTGCAATCTTTTTCCTTGTAAAAAGAAAGAAAAGAAAACAGAGCCAGCTTTCTTCCTTGAGAAAGAAAGAAAAGAAATCCATTCGCATTCAAGGGAGCTAGCACCCCTGCGACTACTGTGCATTTGTTCGTGCGTGTGGATACCGATAGAGGACGTTCGTGTAAAGGCAGCGTCTTCAGTCCGATCTAAAGAGTTATTTCGTTCAAAAGGTCAGTTAATCTTTATCTCTTCCTTTTTGAATCAATCGAAAATACTTGGATCCTGTTTCGGGTTTCGAATTTTCCGCTGCGTTTAATGTGATTTAATTCCGTTGAAACCCAACACTTATGATGCTTCTGATAGTGACACCGTGGTTAATGATGATGATAAGTTGAAAAAGGGTCATTTTTTCTCATCTTTTTAAGGTAACTAGCTTCTCAGGTGGTATTTGGATCATGTGGGATTATACTTGGCCCGTAGAGATTATTTTGAATAATAGCCAATTTATCCATCTAAAGTTAAAGAATAATGATAATCTGGTCTCTTTTTTCACAGTAGTTTATGGGCACCCTATTTCGATGCATTGTATTGCTCTTCGGCACAAACTTCTAGAAATTAGTTGTCATACTAATGATCCTTGGTGTGACGCGTGCCGGAACCTAGCAAAGGCCCTCGCTGAGCCCGCTTTTTGGGACTCGAGTGATTGGTTCACGTCTTTTTGATCTTGGGCATCATGAATCATCTTGGATGCCTCCTTTCCAATAGAATATTGGAAAAGATCATCTAGACTCACAACGCCTTTAGGCACCTTCGAGATATTTTAGAGTTGCCACCCAATTTACAAGAAATTGGAAAAGATCTCTAACCTTTATTGGTCTAAACCAGAGATGGTGTTCGGAACTTCACTCTTATTAATGACTTGAGTTTATAAATGAGTTTTTAAGTAATTATAATTCAATCTCTCATCTCACGCGATTGTACATTGAATTTTAAATCACATTTGCAAGCATATTGAAAGCGATAAAATAAACCAATAAATAAATTAAAAAAATAAAAAAAGGGACAGAATAATCCCCCAAGAATAAATAGAAGATGGGACAGAACAATCCTCCAAAATAAAATAAGAAGGCATAAATAATAAAATTCGCCCCAAAATTAATTACAATGGCTACAAAATAAACAAATAATGCATATAAAATGATAAAAATGCATCATACATAAATCAGGTTATTTATTGAATTTTAGGAACATTGGTTTTCTTTTTATTAACTTAAAAATTAGAGAACTATTTTTTTTGGTATTGATTGAGAAAACCGGGATGAATGATCTCATTTTATAAAAATTTAGTTCTCCATTTGAAAGTGAGATTTTATTAGCTAAAATAGGACATTGGTCCAATTTATTAAGAAAAGTCCCGAGTTATTAGTTATTAAAAAAAACATGATTTTCTATAATACGGATAAATATAAAATACATTTTACATACAACACATAAAAATAATAATAAAAAAACAACAACAATTAATAAATTGCAAACCCTAAATTAAAGGTCTTTGGTCTCCCGATTCTCCGTCTCGTGCGCAAATATGACTCACATAGATAAACAATTTTTGAGACAATAAAACAAAAATAAAATGAATATTAGTGAAGTAAATTAAATACTTAATGTAATATGAACAAATTAATTAATTGAATAATATAATTAAAACAATTAATAGATCAATCAAATAATAATCAATTAAACTAATCAAATATAAACAATTAAGTAAATGGAAATAAATAAAGATAAAATAGATTAAATTAAATTCATGCTAATTACAACAATCAAAGAATAGTAAACAAATATACAAATGAATCATCAACCAACAATGACATTTACAATTATTAATAGAGATAAATTGAATAAAAGCTAAAAATTAATAAAATGAATTGAGACATAAATTAACAATGAAAAATAGAGCAAATTATATTACATCACATGCATTTTCGGTAACTTCCTACGTTCGGGCACCTGGAAAAAAGTACATATAAGGCGCTACGAAAAGGTAGCACGGCTGCCCGGCTCAGGTAAAACAGGAGAGAAGATGCTCGGGTAAGGAAGAGCTGAAGGACGAAGAGATCGGGCATGCATGACTCGTGCATGTATTGCACGAGTCATGCAATACATTCATGACTCGTGAATGCATTGCACGAGTCGTGCAATGCATGCACGATTCGTGCAATCTGATCAGGAAACATGGCTCTCTTCCACAACATCCGATCGGGAAAAGGGAAATCCAACCGAAGAAGCAAGACTCAAGCAAAAATGAAGGCAAAATCCGATCGGCAACCACAATCCAAGCAAAAGAAAACTTACGACTCCAACAACTAGAAAAACAGGGGTAAACAGAAGACTAAAAACAGGTTAATAAACACAACATCATGCGATCAAAACATGCGTAATAAAGCAATGAACATGCTTAATAAATCATAATAGCAACAATCATGCCATAAATGAGTTAATAAGATCAAAGGAATAGCATGTACAATATATACAATGAACAGAACTTACTGACTCAGAAAAACAAAGGAAAGAAGTAACAAGAAAGAAAAAACAAGAAGAAAAGAGAAAGAAGATGAGAAGAAGATATGGCTAATGAGTATTTATCCTCAGATGTTGATCTTTGATCTGCAAATGATGAAGTTCTGGTTTCCTCTTTGCTCTTCTTGAAAAAAAGTGGTTAAAACAGAAACTCAAAAGCTTTTGGTAAAATGTTTATGTCGAGAATAAAATAATGCGTGGTTGAATCCCAAACACCAGGAATGGATTTCCTGGATTTAAGATACAATCCCAGAAGCTATTTGAGAAACGAGAATTGTTTTCTTGCTCTCAAAGTTTTCTTTGTTTCTTTGTCTCTTCTTTTTCGTTCTTGCCCTTTTCAATAATTCTTCTCTCCCCTTTTCTTCAGCTTTCACTTCTCTTTAAATGTCTTTGACAGGATTAGTTGTTTTTTCTACCAAATCCCATGTAAAACCATATGTTCAAACCAAATCTCCATGAAAAACGGAAGAGGACAGCAGGAGTGAGTGAGGCAGGTGAGACTCCCATCTCACCTGCAAGCTGAGCCTCACGTGGTGAGGCAGCATCTCACCAACGTGAGATGGGCCTCACCCTACAGGCCGCCAAAACTGATTTTTTTTTTAAAATAAAGCAAAATGAAAAATATTTTTTCGGGGAAACCATCACTTCCATCTGTCTTTTGCCCGTGAACAGGCATCATTTTTATCATAGGGTAACTTCGGTCTGAGCTACCTCAGGACCCGGTGTCTACAATTGATTTCTCATGGGCGATTTTAATGCTATTTTAGACATTAATGAGAGGAAAGGCGGCGCCCCAATTGCTCTGGAATCTAAAAAACTTTTGCTAAATGGTTTGAATTGTCTGGGTTGATTGATGTGGGATTTAAAGGTCCTCGATTTACATGCAAAAGGGGATCTCTTTTTTAGCAGCTTGATAGAAGGTTATGTAATTCTACTTGGCACCTTAAATTTTTGGATGTTTTTCTTTATCATCTTCTTAGAATTCACTCTAATCATCACCCTCTCCTTTTAAAACTGAATGCCCAGCAATCTATTAGAGGTAATCGCCTTTTTTGCTTCCTTAATAAGTGGCTTACTCATCTACATTTTAATTCTTTTGTGAGTAATAATTGGAAAATGGATAATTCACTAATGTCTACCATTCATTCATTTACTAAAAATTTATAGCTATGGAACTCTAATGTTTTTGGTAACATCTTTCAGAGGAAAAAGTGGCTAATGGCTAAAATTCATGGCATTCAGTGCTCTTTTGAAATTAGACATTCAGCTTTCTTTGCTTATCTGGAATTTGATCTCAAAAAGAAGTTGGAGGATACTCTCTTATCGGGGGAACTTCTGTGGTTATAGATATCCCGTAGTTATTGGCTTCTCTAGAGAGATAGGAATACTTCCACACGAGGAGTGTTAAGAGAAGAAAAAGAAATCGCATTGAATTTTTATAAGATGTTAATGGTTATTGGCATAACGATCAAGATACCCGTAAAGCCATGGCTATTGATTTTTCAAGAATTTATATTCTAATGATGTCAACTCTAGCATTATTTACCACTTGAGAGGCCTTTTCCCTCAATGCAGTCTTGCTTTATTAGATTATCTTAATGCTCCTGTTACCAATGATGAGATAAGAGTTGCAATTTTTGACATGAAACCTTAGAAAGCCCCGAGAGCCGATGGGTTGCAAGCAGGTTTCTTTTAATCTCAATGGCATGTTGTTGGTAATGATCTTTGCTCCTCTGTGAAACACATTCTGAATAGTGAAGATTTGGATGCAGGTTTGAATAACACTCTTATTTGCCTTATTCCGAATGATTGCCCCATTTCCATTTCTCATTTTAGATCAATTGCTTTGTGTATTGTGCTCTATAAGATTGTCGCTAAAGTTATTGCTAACAAAATTAAGTTTATTTTTCCATTATTATGGGTCCCACCTAATCTAGTTTTGTGCCTGACCAACATATAACAGATAATATCATCTTAGCCTAGGAAGTTATTCATTCAATGTGATCTAAAAAAGGGGGAAAAGGTTATACGGCTATTAAAATCGACCTAAAAAAGGCCTATGATAGGACCAGTTGAAACTTCCTCTTGGATACTCTTAAGGTGTTGGGATCCCAGATATTCTTTCCTTTATTATCATGAAGTATGCTACTTCTTCCTCCATGCAGATTTTATGGAATAGGAATTTGACTAGCTCTTTTAAGCCTACAGGGGTTTGACTAGCTCTTTTAAGCCTACAGGGGTCTTTGCCAAAGCTGCCTCTCTCTCCTTATTTATTTGTCTTATGTTTGGAGAGGTTTACTCAAGCTATACAGGTTGTTGTAGATAATAAAGCTTGGTGTTCTATTACACTCAATCGGCATGATCCCTCCTTAACGTATCTCTTCATCACGGGTGACATTCTTCTTTTTTCTGAAGCTAAATTGGATCAAGCCTTTATTATTAATCATGTTCTAAAAATGTTTGGAGTTAATGTCCATAAAACTTAAGTTTACTTCTCCAAAAATGTCCTAACTCAAGTACTAAAATCTATCACTAGCACCTTGAAGGTCAAAGAGACTACCAATTTTGGAAAATATCTTGGCGTTCCTCTCCTTCATTCTCGTGTTACAAACAGGGACTATAAAGCCATTTTGATCAAGATTTCTAATAAATTGGCCTCCTGGAATGCCACTTCTATCTCTTTTGCAGGAAGAGTTACACTTGCACAATTTATCCTCTTAACAATTCCTAACTACACTATGTAAACCACAAAGATCCCGGTGTCCATTTGTAAAGAAAATGAGAAAAAAAATAAGAGGTTTTATTTGAGGCAGCTTTATAGATCAAAGGAAGCTATCTCTAGTTGCTTAGTCCAGTATTCAGCTTCCTCAAAGCATGGATGGCTTGGGTATTAGAGGTATGAATTTTCTTAATGACGCTTTCATGATGAAATTGAGTTGGAATGTGCTTACTGATGCCAACAAACTCTGGGTAAAGGTGGTGAAGGCTAAATATAAACTGACTAGAACTGATGTAGTTTCTATCCCTACTCCCTTTTCTTGTTCGGTTGTTTGGCGTGGCATTTGTGGCTCTTGCGAAAAAATTGCTTCTCATATTTTTTAGGTTATTAGTGATAGAACTAAAGCTATATTCTGGATTAACAAGTTGGTTTCTAGCTTTTCTCAGAACCTTTTGTTTTATGTGGCTAATTTGAACACTATTATTGATACTAGTAGTACTGTGTCTTTTTTTTCTTCTGATATTTACTGAAAAAAAATTGTTATTTCAACATTCGCTGCCCATTGAAGTAACTCTGGCTATTGAGTCTATTTTATTGCCACATTCAGATTTGGGAAAAGATCAATTTTATTGGGACTTGACTCCATCAGTTACGTTTTCTATTAAAGCTGCCTATTTTTCTCTTCTCCCTCACTTTCAATCTTCCAATTCTGAGAGTTGGAAAGTACTTTGGAAGTGGGTGGGCCTGCAAAGAATGAAACTGCTTCTTTGATCAGTTTTAAGTCATGGCCTTCTCACTAACTAACAAGTGTAAAGGCACATAGCTTCATTTAATATGTGTCAAATCTATAAAATTTGGAACTTGAATCAATTATTCATGTGCTTAAAGATTGTTCTCCTACTGTTCTTTTCTGGAATTTCTTGGTTCCATCTTCACGTTACAATAGTTTTTTAGGTTTTGTATGAATGTTACTAGCTGGATTGTAACTAATCTTAAAAGCACTGATATGGTAAGCAATTTAGCGTGGTCTTTGCTTTTTGGCATTAGGTGTTGGATTCTTTGGAAGAGAAGAAATTGTGCTATTTTTACAAATGTGCATAGAAGTATCTTTGATATGGTTAATGAAACTTGGTTCATGGTTTCAGCAGCGTTCAACTCTTTCAAGGGTCTTAATAATTCTTGTTCCATTTCTCCTTTTATGGGTAATGTTAAAGTGATCAATTAGACCCATCCTGAGCCGCCTTTCTTGAAAATTAGCACAGATGCATCGGTCCTCTCAAGTTCAAACGTTACTTTCACAGATGATCTATGCAGAAATCATTTAGGAGGTTGGGTGAAAGGCCTTGCTTGGCAGTTAGGTGTTTGCAATATCTTCTGTGTTGAAACTTGGGCTGTTCTTCATGGTTTGAATCTTGCTAAAAATCTGGACCGCCAGCACTTCATCATTGAAAGTGATATCCTTGGAGTGATTAATATGATTAATGGTAAGTAACCGCCTCCTGCTGATTGCTTATCCCTATTGCACTCTATAAATTTACTTAAAACTACTTTTAGTTGTGTTATTTTTGTGCACTCCAATTGCGAAGCTAATTTCGATGCTGATTTTCTCTCCCACTTTGTTGTTGGAATGTCGCTTAGTTTTCACTATCTAGATGATCCTTTTGATGACCTTAGACAGTGAATTTATCATGACAATTATAATATAACTTATTTTAGACAATCTTGTTGTTTTGTTTGTGGGCTTATCCCTCTTTTTCCTATAAAAAAAAAAAAAAAAAAGAAGAAGAAGAAAATGGAGTGGGATAATTAATTCCTCGAGTACATAATAGAAAATGATGCTAATTAGTAATCAGACATATGAAGAAAAGAGGCTTCAACGTAATTTAGAACAGCAAAACGAGCTTAAGGAATAATGAGATTGTCATTATTGTGAGAAAATCCAATATAAATAGCATGGTGTTAGGTAGGAAGGACTTTTCAACAATGTCGCTTAGCAGAAACATTAACCTGAAAGAATCATATTAAAATCTAAAAGGGGCCTCTCAAGGTTGTTATTTCTTATATTATTTTTTCTTTCTTTTTCCAATTTCTATCATATTTTATTTCAATGGCGGGTTCCTTTCATTTCTGCAATATAACGAAAAAATATTATTTATGTTGTCGCGGTTGGTTATACGTCTCAATATTTGAGCACGGGCATCCGCATTTTTGGTAGAATAGAACATATTGAAAATTATATATTAACAGAATTTTTTTTATAAAATATATTAATAGAATAGTTGCATAACACAAAACTTGTATATTTTAAAATTATTTATTCATTCATATGCAATAATGCAATACCGAGGTAACGATATCATATACCATGCACTAATGTATTGAATATTATATACCGTTCGATCTGTATATTTATATTGATAGATTAATACACAACACTATGAATTTACAACTCTGTACTAGCAATGTAGCACAGAAGGAATTAGGGAACACAATGAGAATGACTTTTCAATTTCCCCAATTTTCATTTCATGCGAATTTTATTGCATGAAAGAGAATATTTTTGAAATTATGAATTATTTACATAGCTAAAGATTTAAAAATTTATTAGAATTCTTAATATAAAAAAAAAAAATTTTTAACAAGAAAAAAAAAATTAAAAGTTGCTTAAAATATTTATATGGGATGTCTAAAAAATTTAACTTCCATTGATGAAAAATGAAGTTATCGTCGCCCACTTAGAAAGTCCATGTACTTAAAATCTTTGAAAGGGTCTTTAGGTCGGTGGTGCTGGGAATGAAAATGACTGCTTAAACAGGTGTACATTTCTTTAAAAGGAAAGATTCTTTGTTTGTCTTTTAGAGTTGTTCATAAATTGAGCTAAATACAAGCTTAGTACTCTGATTAATTTAGCATAAGCATCTATATATTATATTAATTTCCTAAAATAAAAATAATATTGTAATTTTCTTTTCTTTTTCTTTTCTAATTATAAATTGTGGCGTTGTCGGGAATTAGTTCATGGAAAAGTATTCAATAATTAGAGAGTCCTAAATTAATCAAATAATGGATATTTTTATAATTATATATGTAGAGAACGCTTATTAAATAAAAATAAAGGAGAACAACAAATAATAATTAATAAGAGAGAAAGCAACAAAAGTAGTGCTAATAATAAGACAGGTGACGCGCATTCCGAAGCAAGGACAGCAAACGGGGGCCCCCTATTACCAACAACCTTCCAAAGTCTAGCACGCACGCCTGGTAGATGGAGGCCTAACAGTCACGTGCCATCACGCGTGTGGCAATCAATTTTTTTTTCATTTATTTATTTATTTATTTTTTGTAAGTAAGACGATTATATTATATATAAAATAAACTAGAAAATTACAGCAAATAAAATTAATTTCAGCTGCAAAGTTAAATAAAAAAAAACTCAACTGAGCTCTACTGAGTTAATCTTGTTGTGATAATAAGAACCGGATTAGAGCAAAACCGCAGCTAAAATAGAGATAATAAGGAACACACGAATTTACGTGGAAAACCCCCAAACAAATCAGGGTAAAAACCACGGGCAAGAGTAACAAAATTTTACTATAAAATAGGAGTTACAAACTCTCTATATTTTACACAAGAAAATATGAGAAACACTCTCTATTTATACTAGGAGACCTCAAGAATGAGATGATTAAACCTAAAACTAATAGGCTATATTTATAACTATAAAATTCCCTTCATTTTCTATATAATCCCGATGTGGGATTCATAAACTTCAGTTGTTGTTTTTTTTTTTTCTTTCTTTCTTTTTCCTTTTCTTTCTTTTTCTTTTGCCTACAATTGTGGACTGCCAACCATAATTGACTACAACAATCTCCCACTTGAAGATTTGATTGAATATCAATCAGATCTTCACATCACTTTTTCTACCTTGCCATTTTACCTCGCGCTTTGTAATCTTTGAAAAACTAGAAACACATCAAACTTCCTCTTGATCGAATACACTCAACATCTCCTGGAATAGTTGTCTCCTAGGGATGAAACTGGTGTTTGCCATACGTCAGAGTGAACCAATTCTTAGAACATCATTTCTAGAATTTTTATGTGTTTTAACTTCAAACGATGCTGCTTTCTCATAACACATCCGCAGCTATCTTTTCTCCTTTCATAAGTACAAGCGCATCTCTTTATGATCCCATTTTCCATATCTTGCATCTCAAACATCCACTTGTCCTATAGACAGCAGATTCCTTTTGAGCCTTCCACATACATCATAGAGCATTTCCATCGTCGGAACAACTCGCCACATTTCCTTGAGAATTGGAATACTTTAGATTCCAGCAATCATTCTTCAAATGATCCTTCTTGCCACAGTTGTAGCATTTAATATTCTTCTTACTCCTGAATTTTGAACTACCATGATTGTGGCTCCCACTTGAGCCTCGTTCCGTTGATCTTCCTCTCATCACCGTCAAGGCTTCCACATGTTGTGAACTTGCCTGCCTGTCTTCCTTGTTTTTGCGCCGATTTTCTTCTTCTAGAATAGCAGCTGCAATATCATCAAAGACTAGAGTATCCGTATTATTTGTTAAATTAATGATGAGTTGATCATACGAATCTGGTAAACTTTGGAGTAGAATCTCAGCACGTTCCTCTGCCTCTATTTTATACCCCAACGAAGTGAGTTGAGAAAATAGAGTATTCAAAGTATTTAAGTGCTCCGTCACTGAAGTAGATTCCTCCATACGAAGAGTATAGAGTTTTCTTTTCAAGAAAATTTTGTTGTGCAGTGATTTGGCCTCGTACAATTTAGTGAGATGATCCCAGATCTCCTTTGTTGTTTTTTTCTCTTCTATACTTGACAACACTCTATCTGCTAATGTCAGATGAAGATTTGCCATAGCATTTCCATCCATCTCGTTCCACTTATTATCATCTGTGAAATCAGCCGGCCTTTGACTTATAGCCGCTAGGCAATTATCTTTTCTCAATATAGCTTTCATCTTCAATTTCCACAGAGAGAAATTACTCCCGTTGAATTTCTCGATCTCATATTTTGCCGTCATTGCTTCTATCACGAACTTTTCTGCTAAAAAATCAGCTCCCACTATTTCACGTGAATAGTAACCGTATATGTGAATAGTAACTGTATAGATGAACAGTATCGTATACGTGAATAGTATCATATACGTGAACAGTATCCAAGGAAAAATCTTTTCTGATGTGGAAGATCAGCCTATGCTGCAACCACAGAGCATACTAAGACAGAACCTCGGCTTTGATACCACTTGTTGTAATAATAAGGACCGGATTAGAGCAAAACCGCAGCTAAAATAGAGATAATAAGAAACACACGAATTTACGTGGAAAACCCCCAAACAAATCAGGGTAAAAACCACGGGCAAGAGTAACAAAATTTTACTATAAAATAGGAGTTACAACCTCTCTATATTTTACACAAGAAAATATGAGAAACACTCTCTATTTATACTAGGAGACCTCAAGAATGAGATGATTAAACCTAAAACTAATAGGCTATATTTATAACTATAAAATTCCCTTCACTTTCTATATAATCCCGATGTGGGATTCATAAACTTCAGTTGTTTTTTTTTTCTTTCTTTCTTTTTCCTTTTCTTTCTTTTTCTTTTGCCTACAATTGTGGACTGCCAACCATAATTGACTACAACAAATCTATGAGCAATTGAGTTAACTTTGCGAGAAACATGAAAAAAAACAAATAAAGTGATAATTGCTTATACCATCAATCCATTTGAGACTTAAGATTCAATTTAAATAAAGGCCCGAACTCAATTGGTAGTCATCTAATTTATGGTCTTATCAGACTGATAGAACCATAGCCTATTAAATCTACTGACACACATTAAACTATGCAACTAAGAACTTGAAAAAATGAGGGGAAAAAACAGCCAAAAATGAGATAGTATGATAAGAAGATGATATGACATCATTCCGGGAAGATTGAACACTTTGAGACCAGAAAAAGAATCCCGCCTAAAGGAATTAGAAATAGTCCGGTCAATACGTTCCATAACCGGTCCTTTCTGCAAAGTAAACTTTGGCCCAATAAATCCTATATCTGATAAATTACGATAGGCTAAAAAATTTAAGGCTGAACAAGCACGACTAGTCCTAATAAAACCTCCCAAGTTCTCATGATTATGAAGAAAACAATTAAAGTCTCCTATGGCAACCTAAGATTCAATCGTACACATAGCCATTCTAGACCAATCTTTCCAGAGGTTCTCCCTATGTTGACACCACATATTAGTATAAATCATAGTGAAAAAGCAATCATCAAAAGAACGAGCAGAAATTTTCAAATGAGCAAACCAGTAAGAAACAGGGACAAAGATTTGACTAAGACAAATCTTAAAATTTATTCCCGAAATAGAGTGGCTTTAAAAATATTGATGGGGAGGGGGGGCATTTTCGTCAAAGCCGCAGGGTTGACCTGTGGCTTACGTCACATGCCGCAGGGGACCCCTGCGGCATATGATGACGTCAATTGCCGCAGCTTCAAATGCCGCAGCATACTGCTGCGGCGTTTGACTGGCAGGGAGCAGCACCTAGCTACTCCTTGCGTTGTAGCATGCAGGTCAGTCACGAACGCGTGAACAGTGTCACGCGTGACTGACATCCCATTGAAGGGATAAATAAACTAAAATGAAGAAATGGGAAACGTCCGGGACCTTTATAAAGGATAGGTATATTCATAAGGCAGTGAAAAAAAAATTTGCTTTCGCTGCTGCCTTGATGAAATATCCATTCAGTGTTTTTAGGGGCCCAAATTTTTTATTAAATTCGGTAAGTATAATTTTTTAGCAATTATCAATTATTTATATCGTCATTTTATATTCCATGGGTTAAATTTTTTTTTAATCAAATATTTTACTGTGTTATATTTGTTTTTGTAGGTATTTATTGTAACGTATTGAGTACGAATTATCTTTAAGGCAGCATTAAGAAAATTGGTTTCTCTCCTGCGTTTATAAAATTTTCATTAGCTATCTTGTAGAGATAAATTTTGTCAAGATTGTCTATTAAATTCGGTAAGCATAACTTTTTTTCATTTATGAAGTATTTATATCGTTATTTTATATTCAGTGTGTTAAAAAAATATTTAATCAAATATTGTACTGTGTCATATTTGTTTTTGTAGGTATTTATTTTGGCGTGTTGCTTACGAATAATCTTAAAGGCAAGTTATTATTTTGAGCTTTATTTGATAAAAAATATAATACGATAGAAACAATAAATAATAATAAGGAAACAAGGAAAAAAATAATAATTATAGAATAGGAATAAAAAGTAATAGAAGCTAAATAATTTTTTGTGTGAAAAAAAAAATTTAACTTTGGAACACGGAAGAGAAATAGTATTTTATTGATAATATGAGTGAAAAAATATAATTGGGATTTATGCCTACGAAAGATATGAAATGAATTTGTTATATACTAGTGTAATTTGTGATAATGGAAAAAATAAATATTTTTGTTACAATCTGATTAATACAGTTGGTGTTTTAGAATAATACGTGTGTGAATAATATATGTGATTATAATAATTTGTGGTATCAAGAAATATTTTCAAATAACCTAAGAACGGGGTGAAAATTGAAATTATCTATATTTTTGTGCTGAATGCAATATTTAATTTTGTAATATAATGCAATAATAAGTTAATGCCTAAATGAATGGACTAATGGAGAATAAATTTTGTCATGGTTTAAAAATATGGTTAATTTATTTATAAATATGTGAGGAGTAAAATTATTATTATTTGATTATATGTATTATTATTTGAATATGTGATTGTTGAGATATCGGTAATGAAAATAATGGTATTATTAATAAAAATATGAAAATATGATATTTTAATGAATAGAAGTGTTTTTTGTTTGTATGGAATAAAGTAGAATAATGATAATATATTACGTTGTAGCATGAATTTATAATTATATAATTTCGGGAAAAAAAAGTATGAAATATATTAATAGTTAATATTTTGATATATTTGTGTACACATTATTTAAAATTGCGTTGAAATTTGTCAGTAGGGCGAAAAAAATGAATCAATTCGAAAATCGACAATATATAAATCCCGGTCCAATTGACGGTGAGCTGCTGAAATTGCATGGGAAACACCGTGCAGATGGTGTTTGGAGTAATAATGTATGTATAGATACGAATCTTTTATTTTAAATAATTACTAATTTTTTTACAAAGTACATAAAGATAGACAAATGTGCGGCTGAAAGTATGTATCTCATTTTGCAGGTTGAACATGATGTTTTGTTTGCATGTCGATCTAGTGTGGAGAGCCACTATAGAAACATTGATACAAGGATAATGCCATACATTCAATTGGCAGGTTTTTACGGTGTTGCGAAAATTGGAGTAATGAACGTACACTGCCCATTAATAACTGCACTTATAGAAAGCTGGAGACCGGAAACACATACTTTTCATCTTCCTGTAGGTGAAGCGACAATAACACTATAGGATGTTGGAATCCTGACCGGTCTACCCGTTGAAGGAATGGCTGTGACTGGACATTTGCAGGACAATTGGGCAGATGTGTGTGGGCAGCTATTGGGACAGGTTCCACCAAAAGATGTCCTAAAAGGTCATCAAGTGAAAATGACATGGCTTAGTAGAAATTTCAGTTCACTACCAGTTGGTGCAAATGAGTACACTGTACAGTGTTTTGCCCGAGCGTGGATATTGCGGTGTATCGGGGGACTGTTATGTCTGGGACAGTCGAATAATTACATACACTTAATGTGGCTGCCGCTTTTAGAGCATTTAGATCAAGCTGGCAATTATAGCTGGGGTTCGGCATGTTTGGCATGGTTGTACAGAGAGCTATGTCGTGCTACCCGTCCAAGTGCTAATGGACTAGGCGGTTATCACCAACTTCTTCAGTTATGGGCATGGGAAAGACTTCCTCAGTTGCACCCTACATTTTTGGAGAATGTTGTTATTAATCAGGCTATGCCATATGGCTTTAGGTAATTAAAAAATATTGGTAGTAACATATACATATGTATATAAATGTTTAATTACATATTTATAATTATTTAATTATTTATTCGGTGAAATAATTTTTAATTTGTTTTCTTTGTCAGGTGGCGATCTCCCCTTGATTTGAGAAACAACCATAATAAAAATGTGAATGACTATCGTTTGGATTTGGACTTGCAACGGCCGGATCAGGTTTGTTAAATTTATTAGCTAATTAATAAGATTTAGATTTTATGATTGTTAATAAAAATGGATGAAAGTGACTGAAAATTAATCATTTTTTTCAGATGGAATGGGAGCCCTACAATAATGTCATCCACTTATTGCCCGAGTATTGTAGAGATGGTGTCAACAGTTGGCGATCGGTAGTGCCACTAGTGTGTTTTCACATTATTGAGTGGCACCAACCAGATCAGTGCCTACGGCAATTTGGGATGGAACAACCGATTCCATGTCCCCCACAGAATAATGATAGTGTGCATTTTGTAGACTTGCGAGGGCACAATGATATTAATTGGGAAGATAAATTTGCAAGTTTTATTTTTGAGTGGGGAAATAGATGGAATCGGGTGGTGGGAACGCAGTTGTTGAATGCTCCCCTTCATCCGAGATCGCAGTACATGCAATGGTACACTCAGCGTACTCGACGATGGATCACACAGATTGGGGCTTCAATGGGGTCAACGGTATGAGTATTATATGTATTAAATTTTGAGTAACTGAATATGCTTTTTCTGAACAATAATTTGTTTTAATGCAGGCCGATGGTGTGGAACGGATTTACCATGCCGGCAATGCTTCGTCCTCCAATGAAGCTGGTGAGATTCGTATGACATCTGAAAGCATTTTGGGTGCACTTGGGGCAAGAAGAAGGACGTCTGTTGAATATCCCCAACAGCCGGTTCCACATGGTGTTGAGATTCAACCCTTTTCAACACCTTATGAAGAATTTCGCTCTACAAGGCGTAGCCGAAGAGGAATGTCTGAGAGGCGCACCTCAGTCGCATCGATCCCCATTAGTCCCAGAGTCCATCAGGTCCCTCCGCCCTTGTCATGGCCATATTATCCTGCTCATAGTCCAGGTTCATTCGACATTCCGAGTATGCATCACCAACATCAATTTGATCAGCAACAATTTTATGAAACTCAAGCTGGTCCATCCAATTATTACGAGTCTGAAGCTGGGCCTTCTAGATTGAACGTAAATTTCAATGTCAGTTTATCAGAGGGCGATCGTCAACCGACAAACACTTATGGATAAGTCGATCCAGTTTTACATCCTGATGATTTTATTAATGATTTCTTCTACAGTCCCCATGTTAGTTCTACAGCCGGATTGGGAGATCCGCCGTTATACAGTGCCGATTATGATGATGTCATGCATATGACACATGATCAAAACCCAAATGAGTTGGATCCTCAAAACAACATGGATGCTAGTTCATCTCGCAGTAGTCGGAGGAATAGCAGGAGATTCTAGATTGGCTGTATCATTTGTACCAATTTATGAAAAATTTAATGTAAAATTATTTTTTTAGAGAAGTCGAATGATGTCCCCTATATTAAGCAATATAAACTATTTGGCATTATCACAACAACACAATATTAAGGAATATTATTTAATATAAACCGACAACATATATTATATTTAACATATCTAACAAATTTGAACTTCATGAACGCTGATTGGATGGTCCTGTAGCATTAGTGTAGGTTTTCTTGTTGTGTCCGATGTTCTCACATTTGCTGCAATGGACAACGTTGCTTCTCTCCCTTCTGTCCATTTCATTACGTATGTGCGATGTCTTAGGCCGTCCTTTCTTTTGCTTCAGCTCCAAATCGGGGACTAACTTAGGACCATCCCAAATGGGCCAATATGCCTTATGAGCGAGGGGTCGAAATTCACCATCGTAGCATTGAAGTGCCTCTGTAATGGAATAGCACTGATCCACAAATGTGTACATGTCAATGTGCCTGTGCATGCATGCAGCAATAGCATGGGAACAAGGCATTTTTGTCCCCTGAAACTTGCCACACTCGCATTCACGCCTATCGAGACTGACTACATATGTATCAACTTCAATTCCAGCATCAGGTGCCCTGCATGCTACGACGCTGAACAATTGATAACGACCATCATAATCAACAACCATGTGGCCACGAGCACTCATTGCGCGTTTGTTCATGACTTCAACACATTTTGGAGTGAACCGGAATCCTTCGGCCATTTTGCTCATATACATGCTTCTTCTCATATCAAAAAACTTAACCAATCTTCCGAAAACATGTTCCACTATAGCTGTGATAGGCATCATGCGTACGTCCTTAAGGGTACTGTTGACACTCTCTGCTATGTTTGTCGTCAGATGGCCATATCGATATCCACCATCTGCGGACAATGTCCAATGATCTAAAGGCACCCGCATCGCCCAGTTATAAGATTCCATGTCAAGCGCTTTGACATCATCCATATGCTTGTTGAACTTGCGGGGCTGAAACTGTGCGCCTACACCGAGAATGAATATACATATAACATTCTAAATTGTCAATAAATATTTGCAGTAATAATTAAATATCTCACCAGCTTTATAGAGTAGGTCCTTGATAGTTTTGTTGTGATGATGGTTATTGTAGTTGCTGACGAAATGGCGCAAACAAATTCTGTGAAATGAATGTGGTTCCTTCCAACCACTACTTTCATCTCGAAAAATAGCCATTATACCAGCATGTCTGTCCGATATAACGGCTATACCCACGCGTCGCGTCACATGCTTTCTAATTAATTGCATGAACCATGCCCAGCTGGATTTATTTTCTGACTCAACAACAGCAAATGCGACCGGGAATAGCATGCTATTCCCATCGACGGAGCTAGCTACTAGCAGTGTTTGTTGGAACTTACCAGTTAAGAAAGTTCCCTCTATCAATAAAATTGGCTTACAGTGAAGGAGCCCCTCAATAGCAGGATTAAAACTCCAGAAAACCCGCTAGAATTGCTTCACATTTGGAAGGTTCGTATCTTGCACCTTTAGCTCATACACAGTTCCAGGAGTATAAGTTTCTAGAGCTAATAAAAAACTTGGCAGATTTGAATATGACCCTACATAATTTCCGAATACGGCCTCCAATGCTCTCATCTTAGCGTACCATGCCTTTTTGTACGATACTTCAAATTTAAATTGCTGCTTAATGGATGCTACGATAACATCAACAGGCATGGTAGGATTTTTACTTACCATTCCAATAATACAATTTCTAATGGTTTTGGATCCCAATTGTCTGTGATCCTTAGACATGTTGATGGAAAGGCATGTATGTGGTCCCTCGAACCTAGTGATCCTCCAAAAAGGACTATTCCCTTTCATTACAGCCCTTAACCTCCAATTGCAACCGTCATCGCCATTAGCACAACGCAAAACCCAAGTTTTGGCTTTCGATTCGACAACTCTAAAGTCAACATTTCGGATTATTGAATACTTTTTAACATTAGATTTAACTTCTTCCTTACTGTTGAAAACCATACCGGTAGATAGCTCAGACATACCATCCCATGAGTTGAGTTGAACTCCTACTGAAAAATCAACTTGTGCTGCATCAAAGTCGATTTCAGTATAATGTTGGGAAGGAAAGTTGTACCTTGCATAGCCTGTATTCTCTTCCGGATGGAGTGATGCCAAAGGACTCGCATATTGCGTCGCGTCAGATGTGTCACTATCGCTACTTTTGGATTCGTCACTTTCGTCACTCATGTTTGCAGCTTCCCCCTCAACATCATCATCGGATTCGAAATCATTGCTCAGTAAAAAATCAGGGTCATATTCCATGTCCCCCATCTGTAATGACGGCTCATTGTCATGTTCTGGTCCAGTTGGATTACATGATATTACATCATCAACACTGTTAGCCGCAATGTTAACGGGTATGGAATCTACCAACAAATCACCATCCCTTCTACTACCTGACTCATTTCGCATATTTGATTCTTCAACTGGAATTCGTGAAAACAATTGGCTTCTACTACCATCAGGAATGGTAGATACAGATCGTCATCTTACGTCTGAAATTTGCGAAACTGATCTCCTTGCCCCAATTTGTTCTGTACTAGGACTATCTGCGGCACTACATCCCCCGCCTGGATTTAGGTCATTCGACCTACTACCTGATCTTATCCCAAATATTGACTTACTGATAAAATTATCGAATCGCCGGCCAATCAACCTTCTGGGTTGACTCATAGAACTAGCAGGTCTCTGGCTTACAGATCGTCGTAGATCACTGTACCCGAATCCTCCACGAGTCCCTATTCTATTCGTATCACCAGGCATGCAACCGACAGATTGCCTAGGCTGAATAGGCACATCTTCCCCTACATTTCGATCTGATTGCCGTTGTTGACTTTCAGTTACAATATATCTTGTATCTGCATTTTCTCCGTACTGATGGCTCTGGGATAATAGTTCGGTATCATGTCTACTAACAGCTTGCATTGGCTGACTTCCACCCACCTCATCTACATACATAGGTTAACTTTGACCTACATCAGTAGTAGTTAGATTGCCAGATGCATCGGCTTCACTGACCACAATAATTAATTCCACCACCGTATAATTGTCATTACTTCTTAATTTTTCATATATCATCTCAACGTCGTCATCATCTACCACATCAACCGATGTCCAGTATATTGAACCTCGATTGTACATTGGACTTTTGTATATAATTCTTAAAACCACCTCATTTATCCCCATTCCCAATTTAACATGAATTTTATGAAGCAATTCAGTAAAAGTAGGCTTATTCCTAAGCCTTAGCCTCCTTGTAATGGCATTTGGACCTGATATATCATATTGAAATCCTCCTGATCCATAACTTATTTGGCCACCGGTGTGCAAATAAAAGTCTGTGTATGCTTCCATCTTCAAATTTCCTATAAGTTCAATTATGAGATTATTAATCTCCAATTAGACAACTCACATTTTAATGCTTTATTCCATTACTTCAAACAACGTTATATTTATTACTTATTAATAAATTAACTGGTTACATAATATCAACCAATATTAATAATAAAAACAATTAATATAATATTATTATATTATTTCATACGATTGCTCAAATATTATTACATCAAATTATTTCACATAACTACTTTATTTAACATTCAAACACAAAGTTCATTACATTATACAAATATTTAATGAACGTAGTGTACAAGCCACATATTATAATTGTACCACTTTCAATAAAGATTTTGGTCCACTGGCATCGTATCTCTAACTTTTAAATATTCATCTTCACTAAATTCCATTACATCTTCAACAAAAATGAGGACTAACTCCTTATATTTTGTGACATCCTCGCTATTCCATATTTCCATTAACGATTTTAAATAACATAAAGGTATAGTCATGTAAAGAGCTTCAACCATTTCCGCTTCCTCCATTTGATATCCCCTCATTATAATTTCTTGTAGCCTTTTATTAACCACAATAATATGATTGAACATTGTTATGCCATATCCCACCCGACAGTTATACAACTCCTGCCATTTTTGTGCGACCATTTGCTTAGCAACATCGCTCATCATAGCTCTTGGACTTAAATATGTGCGTACCATCTAAAACAATCACAATAATTAGTTTTTTAACACCATAATCAAAACTATCACAAATTATCTTACATGCTAATACTTATACATTATGCTAACAAATTACTTTCATTTAAATATATAATTTTTAACATTCAGTCTGATTTTTTTTCCTCAATTTTTTGAATTAATCCAACAAAAATTATCTTAAATTTTATTACATCCTCAAATTAATGCATTAAAATAACTAAATACTGTTATTTAAATAGATCATTTTTAAAACATACCTTCAATCTCCTTTAGATGATGAATTCTTGATAATGTTCTCAAATGTTGCTCTCGGTGCTAAAATATTTATTTGCTTTCCGTTGTGAAAATCTCAAATGTCGCTCTCGGTGCTAAAATTTTTATTTGCTTTCCTTGTGAAAATGTAGGTGATTTCCGGATGGGGGGTGCATTAAATTGATCTGACGCCGCAACAAAGGACTGCGGCGTCAGAGTCAAAGACGCAGATACTATCTGCGTCTTTAACTCTGATGCCGCAGTCCTTTGTTAGGGCGTCAGAACTGAAGACACAGTCCTATCTTGCGTCTTCAAATTTACCCCCCCTCCGGAATTACTAATCTTCCCACCCTATTTTAGTAAAAACCTTTGCTAATCACCCTAATCAAATCTTTGTCCCTAAGAAACACAGGGTTTTTTTAAATTTGGTGTATTTTTTTTTAAAAAAAATTTATAAAAATGGAGTAACAGTAAACATAATTAGAATTGTGGCATGTTAAAAATTGGCACAATTATTTGTTGACTTTTGTTAGGGTGGGGCCAACCGGATTGATCGGCTGGTGTGCCAAAAATCGCACAATTGTGTGCCGATTTTTGTTAGAAATCTAATAAAAACTGGCACACAAATGTGCCGATTTCTGGCAAGTTTGCAGCTCCACTTGAATCCTTGAACTGCAGCATTGAATTTGCAAAGTTATTTTTTTAATTTTTGTATGAAGTTAACGTCTTCTTGTTTTATTTCTTTCACTTATCATTCTCTCGTTCATTGTTTTCTTCCATCATTCTCCCATTCTTTCTTTATTTACTTCATTTCATTCATCATATTTTCAAAATTTCCAACTATTTTATTTTATATGAAACATAACTCTAATTAAAGGTAATATTATTGTGATTTAGTATTTATTTTTGTTAAACAAAATTTATGTTGTTATTAATCTTATCTTCATGTTTAATTTGTAGGTGGTGATACTTTTGAAAATTATCTAATTTCAACATAGTTTGAATTTAAGTTATTAGCAGCAGCATATATACAACCAAATGTGAAAAATGAAAAAATAATGTATTATTTGCAAGCAAATAGTTTATCTTGTAAATAATGATTAATATGAAAAATTGATTTTTAACAGATAAAGTGCTCGAGTCCAAATTGATGATTTTTTTTAAAGACTAAACATCACAATAATATTTATGATATGTGTATACTGCAAGAAAATTACAGATTGGTGACGAAAAATAGCGATAAAATTCCGTCACTAATTGTAAATAACGATGGAGAAATTTTTCGTCCGTTTCTAAAAATAGCGACGGAAAATTTTTCGTTGCTAATTTTAGCGACAGAATTTAGTTTTTCGTCGCTAATTTTGGAGACTACGACGAAAACATTAACGAAAAATATATAGTATCCGTTGTTAAATTTAGTGACAGACATATATATTTCGTTACTAAATTTAGCGACAGAAAATTAGGTTCCATCGCTATTTAGTAATAATGTATTGTTATCAACTAAATTGCTTTGCAAATAGCAAATTTTCAATAAATGACTAAGGAAATAAACAAAGGAAATTTCTCAATACATACATAAAAAATTTGAAGAATACAAAATCTACTCATAACAGTCTTTACTCAATCTGTTTCAAGGTTGACTTTCCATTCATGTATCTACACCAATCACATACACTACAAGAAATTGAAGATTTTTTGATGGAAAGCCAGGATTTTTCGTCGGGAAATTGGCATTCCATCGGCATTGAGAACGTAGGCAATTTTTCCCGATGGAATTTAAATTCCATCGGGAATTTTCCCGATAGAATAAAAATTTCGTCGGGATTTTACCGACGGAATTTAAATTCCGTCGGCAATTTTCTCGACGAAATTTTTATTCCGTCGGAAAATTCTAAAATTTTTTATTTTTTTTAAAAAATTACCGACTAAATTTTCTGTCGGTAATTTAAAAAGCAAATAAAAAAAATTAAATAAAACAATTCCAGTGCAGCTGAAAATAAAAATTTAAACTAAAATACATGGTCAATTCTAATTAATTCCAATACATGCTCAATTCCAGCGCAATTAATTATAATTGAGATGATGAGAGCCAAAAGGCGAAAAAAACCAGTAGGATCAGCAGATGCTGAGTCTGCTCCCGAGGTTCCAGCCGAGGCCCCTGAACGAAGCGCGACCGAGCACGACCACCACAATAGCCTAGGTCCCGCTGCTGGACAAGAAGACCCCTTGCCTCGAACTCCCACAACTGCGATTCCCCCGGTCAATCTTCAGACCTCTCCCGGGCCACGTTCGTCTGAGTTTGGTGATGCGTCTGGGTCCTCAAATCCCCGTCCAATGAAAAGGGATATGAGGGCTTTTACCGCGGAGATATGCGACATATGGAAGGAGGAGGGGAAAAACTACTCTGATTACAACCCCGTCTTCTGCGAATTCATACATCAGTTAGCCTGCGTCCCAAAAAGCACTGTTGCGCTGGAAGGCCGATGATCTGGGCAAAGCCCTTAAGAGGCATCAAGTGCAGGTAAGCATTTCCGAGCTGTGCTTTATTTATTGGGTGGGAAATGAAATAAACCCTAACTTCTTTTTGTTTTCAACACAGGCTTCAATACTGAGCGGTGCCGTGATCGCGAAAATGAACAATCTGATCATGATGTGCAACCGAGAGGCACGGTCGGTTGTCGGGCACCGCCTCAGGGCTAATGTTGCTGAAGGTAAGCTGCAAGACTCTGAAAAGAGGGCCATGGAAGCAGAGGCTAAGGCTACCGAAGCCTTGAATGAGGCAGAAGGTAGCTGAAGCCGAACAGAGGGATGCCGAGAGGGACGCTGAGCTGGCAAGTCTCCGAGCTGAATTAGATGAGGTCAAGAAAGGCAAAGCCGATACAGAAGAAAAGTTTGTGGACCTCGAGTATCAGTCCATGGAGTTGGCCGTCGACAAATGCCTCGCATTTAGTCAGAAGCTCTCTGATGCTGTTAAACAGCGCCATTCGGATATGGATTGGTCCTTGCTGGACGAAGTGTATCCGGATGAATAATCTTTGTACTTTTCTTTCAAGGTTTAATGAAATCTGAATTTATTTTTGCTTGTACTTGCCGAACTCTTTAAATTTCCTCTTTGCACAATTTAAATGATATTTTGAATGTAATGGCAAACCTGATAAGCTTTTTGATGAGTTGAATGAACCGATATTCCTCTGATAGCTCGGCTGAACGAGCTCTTTCATAAGTAATAAAATAAAAAGTTCTCGGGAGTTATAACCGAGCTCAATGAACTTTGACACTTAGGTCATGAAATGCTTGATGGTGTCATAGCCGAGTGAGCATTAAAGATGAACTTTATTGTCGAATATGAGAGTGTGCGCCCTGTCGGTGGTAGCATTGAGTGTACGCCCTGTCGGCGGTAGTATGGGATGTACGCCCTGTCGGCGGTAGTATTGAGTATACGCCGAGTCGTAGCAACTCTAGTACGGATAACCACATTAGAAGGCAGTTTTTTCATGAATATACCTCGTTTATTGAAGTTTTATCAAGTACAATTGCTTTATGGCAAAAAGCCGAATTGAGTAAAATACAACAAATTGAAAAAATTGCTTGTCGGCGTATTAGCCAATAGAGCTGTAAGAACACAAAGCCGAGCTATTGATAATAGGCCTTTAAGTTTGAAACGTTCCATGAATGAGGAAGTGCTTTCCCGAAGGAATCTTTCAACCTGTATGCTCCCCCCTTAACTGCATGAACAATGTAAGGGCCTTCCCAGTTAGGATTAAGCTTGCCCACTCCGGCAGATGTTTGTGAAGCTACTACCTTTTTGAGGACGAGCTACCCGATCCTGAATGTCCTCGGCTTTATATTTCGATCGTGGTAAAATGACATCCTTTGTTTGTAAGTAGCCGATTGTATCTGAGCGTGTTCTCTCTGTTCCTCCAATCTATCCAGCTGACACAACAGGTTGGAATCATTTGTTGCTGCATCAAAACTCGAGGTCCGGATATTTGGCATACTGATCTCACAGGGAATAACCGCCTCTGTCCCATATGTGAGGGAGAAGGGGGTCTCTCCAGTTGCTGATCTTGGAGATGTTCGGTAGGCCCACAAGACATTATAGAGTTCATCCACCCAGAAACCTTTTGCCGAGTCAAGTCGTTTCTTCAGACCTGCAAGAATAGTCCGGTTAGTTACCTCGGTCATGCCATTTGCTTGAGGATGGTAGACTGAGGTGAAGCAAAGTTGGATTTTTAATTCCGAGCAGTATCCCTTAAAGGCTGCACAATCAAACTGCTTGCCATTGTCCGTTACGATGGAATGTGGGATCCCAAACCTCGTGATGATGAACTTCTGAACGAACTTGATGATATTTGCCAGAGTTATGGTTGCCAAAGGCTCCGCCTCTACCCACTTAGTGAAATGGTCCACTGCTACCACCAGAAACTTTTGCTGTCCGGTTTCTAAAGGGAATGGGCCCACTATATCGATCTCTCACTGGGCAAATGGCCAAGGACTATGTATTGAAACTTGGGGAGCAGCTTTTTAATGACTCAGATTACCGAACCGTTGGCACTTATCACACTTCTTAACCAGTTCTTTCGCAACATTCTCCATACTTGGCCAATAGTATCCTTGCAACAACGCCTTTCGAGCTATAGCCTGTGCTCCTTCATGGGCCCCGTAAATACCTTCATGAATCTCCCTTAACACATACTCGCTTTCCTCTGTACTCAAGCATTTTGCCCAGGGTGCCGAAAACGATCTCTTGTACAATTGATCATCCAGGATTGCATACTGACTGGATTGCCGAACTATCTTCCGGGCTTGTACTTGATCTTCGGGTAGAGCTCTTCTGCTTAGATATGTGTAAATGGGAAGCCGCCACCCATCCATCGGCTCATGCAAGTGTACCTTATATGTCTCGTGTGAAGGGGCGGATATGATAGCCCAAATGACGTTTGATACGGCTGATTGATCTTGAAGGCAAGCTTGTTTAGCCAACACATCGGCCTCAACATTTTCCTCCCTTAGAACCTGATCAATGGACCACGCATAACCCCGGCTCTCAAGTTGGGAGAAAAGTGCGGCAGTTAATTCCTTGTATCTGATCATCATATGGTCTTTGGCTTCAAATTTTCCAAGTACCTGGCTAACAACAAGCTGTGAGTTAGAGAAGATATTCAAAGAATCCGGTCTTACCTCCAAGGCTAGCTGTAAGCCAAAACTGAGTGCTTTGTATTCGGCCACATTGTTGGTTGCCTGGAATGCTATGTGAGCCATCGCTCGGATCACAATCTTAGCTGGTCCGATCAAAATTACCCCGGCCCCAGCGCCTAAGGACAAGGATGTGCCGCCTATATACAATTTCCATGAGCAAGGACTAGGTTCCTGCGGGGGTGCATTCAATTCTGCAATAAAATCGGCCAGAACTTAGCCCTTCATGGATAGCCGAGCTTCATACCGGACATTGAACTCTCCTAACCGTGCTACCCATTCCATGATTCTCCCCGATGCCTCGGGTTTCTGCAATACCTTTCAGAGGTTTGAGTTCGTCCTAACTGTCACTGTATGGGCCTGAAAGTAGGGGCACAACTTTACAGCAGATATCAATAACGCGAAAGCGAGCTGCTCGAGTATAGGGTACCGCAGCTCGGCGCCTCTCAGAACCTTGCTCGTATAATAGATTGGAAACTGCTGATTACCCTCTTCTCTTATCAAGACCGAACCCAATGCTCCCGATGAGACCGCAAGGTACATATACAGTGTTTTCCCCGGTAGTGGCTAACTTAGAAGAGGTGGGGTGATCAGAAAAATTTTCAATTCGTCAAATGCTTTCTGACACTCTGGTGTCCACTCAAAACCCTTCACTTTCTTAAGGGTGCTGTAAAAGGGTAGGCATCTCTTAGCCGAACAAGAAATGAATCTGCCTAAAGCTGTCACCCTTCCGTTGAGCTTCTGAACATCTCTTACCGATCTTGGTGGTTCCATCTCCAGAATGGCTTGAATCTTCTCTGGGTTAGCCTCTATTCCCCTCTTTGAAATCATGTACCCCAAGAATTTTCTAGACTGAACACCGAAAGCACACTTCTCCGGATTAAGCTTTAAACAGAACTCCCTCAGTACTCCAAAAGTTTATGCCAGCTCCCGGGGTAAGTCTGCCGCGGTCTTTCCTTTGACAATCATATCATCAACATAGACTTCAACGTTCCTCCCCAACTGTCCCGCGAACATCTTGTTCATTAATCTCTGATAGGGGGCCCTACCCGAAAGGCATGACCCGGTAGTAATAGGTGGCCCGGTGTGTGACAAAAGCAGTCTTCTCTTCATCACTTTTTTTCATGGGGATTTGGTGATATCCTGCAGAAGCGTCCAAGAAGGCATATTCTTCAAATCCCGAAGTGGAGTCGACTAGGAGGTCAATATTGGGCAGTGGGTAGCAATCTTTTGGACAGGCATTGTTTAAGTCCGTAAAATCCACACACATTCGCCATTTTCCATTAGCCTTCTTTACCAGTACCACATTTGACAACCAGTCCGGGTATAATACCTCCCTTATGAACCCATTTTGTAGCAGTGTATCGACTTCCTCCGACATTGCCAGCTGTCGCTCGGGAGCATAATTTCTCTTCTTCTGCTTAACAGGCTTATAGCTAGACTGTACATTAAGGGCGTGACACATTACCTCGGAAGAAACTCCCTTGATGTCTGAGGGTTGCCAGGCGAAGACATCTTCATATTCTGATAATACTACTATCAGTGCTTCTTTCTCTTTCCCCTGTTTACTAGCAGTAATCGGACCGCCTTTCCTGGTGAGAGTTCTACCTCCCAAAGTGAATCCATGGGTTTCGCACTCCTTGCTATTGGAATATCCAGCGCATCCAGTGGTAACGCCTGGTCTGCCTCCTTCAGCATGCTCACATAAGTTTTCCGAGCTGCCTTCTGATTACCTCTTAGTACAGCCACACCTCTCCGGACAGGTATCTTCACCAGCAGCTTACGCATTGAAATGTAGGTGTCTACCCCAACCAAGAGAGGCTATCCCATAATCACATTGTAAGCGAGTGGTATATCAACCACCATGAAATAACTCCTGCAACTGCAGACCTGATCTTCATCTCCGAGCTGCAAACCCAACATGGCCGAGCCTTCCACTTTGATCGGTTGCCCATATATATCGATGAGTGGTGCTGAAACGGTTTCTAACCTATTAGCTGACAACCCCAATGCCTTATAATCCTGCAAAATGATAAGATTTACTGCACTTCCTATGTCTACCAAGATTCTCTGGACCAGATAGTCTTGTATCAGGGCTTCCACGACTAGCGAGTCCATATGAGGAGTCCGGACATGAGCTTCATCGGCCTCAGAAAAAGTTACCTCGTATCTCTCTGCTCTACAAACTGCTCCCACGGAGAACACTTATTTGGACTTTCTCTTTCTCGACTCCTCGAAGACATCATAATGTTGGCCTCCCTCAATTACATGAATCACCCCGGCTGGGGCTTTTTTGCTTGAACCAGCCCCCCTTATCCCGTCTTCTCGGTGAAGGAGACCTATCTCGCCCACTCCTTTCTGCAATTTTTATGACTTGCCCGAGCTTACCTTGCCGAATCAATTGCTCGATTTCTCTTTTCAACTGGCAAAAATCATTCGTCTGATGACCTTTATCCCTGTGAAAAGGAGCAGTATAGGCTCTGGTCTCTGCTGGGATCGTCTATCATGGGGCGTGGCTAGTTAGCCCGCTCATTCTCCTTCATCCAGGCCAAAATTTGGGACCTCGGGGCCATTAGCGGTGTGAACCGTTCTTCTTGTTTGCCTCTAGTGTTCGTCTTTGAAACTAGATAAGTGCGATTAGAATGGTTAGCACTTCTTCCTCTGACCTCGTCTCGACTATGGTTGTGCCAATCTCGGCCTGTGTGGAACCCCTTATCCGAGTCTCTATGCTGTGTGCTATATCTGAGGCGACGTGCTTCATCCATCCGGATATACTTGTGAGCCCGGGACATAAGCTCGATGAAGTCACTAGGGGGTTTCTTACTCAAGGAATCAGTGAAATCTTGACACCTCGTATTACGAATGAGAGTATTAATAGCGACTTTCAAGTTTAGATTTTGGATGTCCATGGCTACAGCATTAAACTTCTCCACATAAGCTCGCAGCGTTTCACCCTTCTCCTGGTTTACCATTGTGAGGTCAGCCGAAACTTTTGCCAGTCTTATAGCGGCGATGAACTTAGCTATGAACATGTTACTGAATTGCTCAAAGCTGTAGATAGAATTTTGTGGGAGGTTACGAAACCAAATCTGAGCAGAGTCAGTAAGGGTCTGGGGGAAAATCTTACACAAGGCAGCATCGTTCGTCATGTGCACCAATATGGTGTGGTGGAATTCATCTAAATGAGCTCAGAAATCTGTGCTACCGCTATACTTAGGCAAGCTCGGCAAGCGTATCTGGGGGAACGGGGCAGCCAGAATGTCTCTTGATAAAGGAGATCGAAAACTGCCTTAGTACTGTAAGGTATTTCGGTTTTGATACTTCTGCATCCTTTCTTCGAATAGTCTCTCAAATTGTTCGGCTGTCATAGTGATCGTTGTTCTCGGGGCTAATGTACTCGGCAAAGGTGGTGGTGGTGTTTGGGCTGGGAATTGTGAAGTTTGTATAGGATGTTGCGCTATCGTATGTGTGAGGGTAGGGGGTGTTATTGTGAGGACTAGTGGTGGTGCCTGAGCCGCCATAGCTGATAGGGCGGTCAACAGTGTTTGTGCTATTTGGGGGGTTAAGCCCGGGATTGCTGGGATAGCCGCGGGTGCTTGAGGTGTAGCTGGTGTATGAATATATGTGGAAAATAATTATCGCGCTGGGAGTGGGGGGATTTGCTCTGATTGAGCTGGTTGTAAGTCTTGGAGGAGTTGGCCAAGAAGGTTGGCCGGAGGTTGGGTTGTAGTATTGGCCGGGGTAGCAGAAATAGGCAAATAGGGAAAGAGGTCCATTGTTGACTGAAATCTGTGGAGTGTTCCATGCTCACCGCACCAAATGATAACTTGTTTGAATTTTCGGAAACGTTTCTTTGATTGAGTCACCTGAAAAATACCACAAAACCGTCGGGTTTTCGACAAGAGAGGCTTCGACGTTCAAGTCAGCAAATTCACAATATAAGGTTTTTTGTAAAGGAATTCAGAGAGAGGTCAATGTACCTGATGATTTCCTTTATATAGAGCTATGCCAAAATAGGAAGTAAGATCTTGAATAGGAGAAAATCACCTTAATCACTTGATTCCCAATCTGTGAAGATTTGTTGAGTGATTCTTGGTACTTTCCATCATTGTAAGATCAAGATCTGCACAATATCTGGGAAATATTCGTTGATGATGGCTTTCCATAAACTGTTATCGAACTGTTAATAAGACCGGGCTATTGATATACCGAGTGTCCAGATGAGTCCGGTTCTTGCAGGTGGCACAACTTGCGTTCGGCTTCTAGCATGTGCTCGGAACAACCATGCCGATCTCTTGCTCAGAGAGCCCAGTCATCACTAATAATAGAAATAACAATAATAATTAAGATACAAATTTTACTGATTTTATTTTAATAATAATAACATGTTGATTACTATTAATATCAAGAATACTAATAATAAAATTAATAATAACATTTAAGTTTATTAATACTACTAATATCCTCAAATAAATTATTAAGTTTTTTATTTTCTAATAATACTAACAATAATTAATTTTTCATTTCATTATTTAACAATAATCTAACTAATACTAATAACACTAATAACTAATTCTAACAACAATAACACTAATAAGTAATTCAGATTTTTATTTAACAATATTAACCTTTTAAATAATAATAATAATAATATTTATTATTTAATTAATTAGATAAATAAAAAAAAACAAAACACAGCTTCCCTCACGCCGCCGGAGGAGAAGGGAAGGCAAGGGAAGGTGCCAGAGCTGGATGGCCATCCACCATGCCGGAGTAGTAACCGCCGACGCCGAAAGAAAGGCCGACACGCGTAGAGGAGGAGAGGTGGAGGGGGAAAGGAAGGGGAGAGGGAGGGGAGAGAGAGAAGAGGAAGGGGAGGGAGGGGAGGAGGCCGACCGTGGGTGCTTCTGGTCGAATCGGCGCTAAAAGTCAGTGGGTCGGCCGGATCTGGCGACTGGAGGCACGCTGGAGGTGAGTGGCGGTGGGCAGAGGTGCAGAGGAGGAGGGATCGGGAGGGAGGGGGAGGGAGAGGGAGGAGAGAAAGGAGAGGAAGGGTAGGGAGGAGAGGAGGCCAACCGTGGGTGCTTCTGGTCGGATAGGCGCCGAAAGTCAGTGGGCCGGCCGGATCTGGCGACTGGAGGCACACCGGAGGTGGGCGGCGGTGGGCAGAGGAGGAGGGATCGGGAGGGAGGGAGAGGGAGAGGGAGGAGAGAGAGGAGAGAGGGGCTGTGAGTTTTAATTTTAAACTTTTAACGACAGAAATTCAATTTTCGTCGCTAAAAGTAGCGACGGAAATTGAATTTTTGTCGCTAAATTTTGCGACGAAAACTAAATCCGTTGCTAAAATTATAAATTATTATTTTTAAATAAATTTAGCGGTGGAAATTGAATTTTCGTCGCTAAATTTAGCGACGGAAATTACTTTCCGTCGCTAAAATTAAAAATTATTATTTTTAAATAAATTTAGCGACGGAAATTGAACCTCCGCCGCTAAATTTAGCGACGGAATTTAATTTTCGTCGCTAATAATATATATTATAATTTTTAGATAATTTTAGCGACGGATATTAAATTTCCGTCACTACTTTTAGCGACGAAAATTAAAATCCGTCGCTATTTCGGTCGTTAAAACTGGAGGGAAGTTACTCCCGCCATTTTTAGCGACAGAATTGTTGTTCAGCGACGGAATTATTTTTTCGTCGCTAATTAGCGACGCAATTTTTCTTAGTGACGCAATTTGATCCGTCGCTAAAATTTCATTTTCTTGTAATGATAAGAATAACTTTCAGCTTTAGTGTTGATCTAATTGCTTATATATCAAACTCTTCAAAAAAATGAGCAGAAAATCACCCTGTTACAGAATAAATAAATAAATAAGCAAATAAATAATAATTATGTATCAATCAAGCATTAGTTCTTTTTAGAGGTGGCAAATTGGGCGGGTTGGACGGGTTTGGGTTGGGTCATAAATGGACGGGTCATAATTGGACGGATCACAAATGGGCCAAAAAGTATGGGTCATAAATGGGTCAAATACTCAAATGGGTTGGGCGGGTTGGGTCGACCCATGGGCTAAAAATTTGATCAATTTTTTTAATAAAAATAATTCTCGATACAATAACGGATACTAAAATAACTACCATAAAAATTCTAATATTGGCATAAATGGGTCAAATGATGGCCCAAATGGGCCCGATGGAGGCTCAAATGGGTCGAGATGTGGGTCGATCCATTTGACACATTTTTTAATAAAAATAATTTTAAATAAATTAACAGAATGTTAAAATGACTACTATTAAAAAATATTAGGTCAAATAGGTCGTATGGTCCAAACGGGCCCGATGGAGGCCAAAATGGGCTGAGATGTGGGTCGACCTAATAGACCAATTTTTTAACGAAAAATAATTCTAAATATAATAACGGTATATTAAAACGATTACTATATAAAATATTGGCTCAAACGGATCGGATGAGTCAAACGGGTCGGATAGACACTCAAATAGGCCGAGATGTGGGTCGACACCCATTTGATGAAACGTTTGCTTATATACGAGCTCAAAATCAATTCCATAATTCTCAAAATAATAAATTAAGCCTCTACAAAAAATTTCAGTTCAATCAAAGTCCGTTTCCGGGACTGGTTCACTCTAACCGGTCCGATTCGATAATTTTCACTGTTACCGTAAATTTAATTTTTCACTGTCAAAAGTTTCTAAATATTATTCTAAACTTATCTATACCCTTAAAATAATTTTTGGAGGTCAGTTACTATTTTTAGAGGGCCGGCCAAACCTTAGTCAAACCAGCGTCCCTTAATACGGCCATGACTTTTTCTTATTTTTGACTTTTGGAGATCTATTTAAACTCATTTTCACTCCAAATTTTACCACTGGACTTACTGTAATTAGTATTTTCCGATAGTCAAATAAAATATTTTTCATTTCTGGAAGTAATTTTTACTCCGAGTGTACTATTCACCCGGGAGAAGAGTGAAAAAAGAAAAAGAAGTCAGAAAAATAAAAGAGAGAAAAAAAATTATTTTTGTCAAATACTGCAGTTGAGGCCCGTTGGGCTTTGCCAAATGCCTCAAACGGGTTCAGTTTTAAATGAGTGCGATTTGGGCGGGTTTAAATGGACATATTTTTAATTGAACAGGGTTTTGAATCTATTTTGTTGGACGAGATTTTTGGGCTTGGGCTATATTTGACAGGTCTAGTTCTTTTAATATAAAAATTGCACGTCTCAGGTGCCTAAGCATCATTTTCGAATTGTTCAGTGGCACGTAAGATTTAATAGAAGATATAATCTTGTCGTCGTCTTCAATTATGTTAAGAATATATATAAATCAATCCACGTAGAAAATATACCATGCTTATCACATGTTGGCGACCAAAAAAGACTATACGAGTAATAGCATTTTAAATAAGAGGATTAAAATCCATGATCTGTGATTCATGTATGTCTGGTTCCTGTACAAGATTTTATTTTATTTATTTTTTCCAAATGGTTCGACACCAGCAATTAGTTGGAGGAGAAAGGGAAAAAGAAAAAAATTGAGCTCGTGTATGTGAGACATCTTTCAGATCATGATAAACAGATCCATACTCTTTAGGTAACACGAATAAAATAGCATAAAATGCTTCTAGGAAATCATGTAGAGCAGTGCGACATCACAAAAATGATTATTAAACTATGTACTTGCATGATAATCAAGACATCCAAGGGATGATTGTCCTCACAAAGAGTACGAGGGATGAAGCCATAGTTATGAGGGTATACAACTGAAGAGTAACCACACGGTTAACCTGCATCACACTAACAATTAGCAACCAGTTCATATAAATGGAAGGCGCTAAAAAAATAAGCTTAGCATATGTGATTACCTTGATCAATCCAGTTTTCTCGTCAAGTTCATATTTCACCTTGCTCCCTTTCCCTATTTCAATAACCTGCATCATTTGTCATATTTACACCATAATGTTTGTCAAGCAAGAGTTCGGATACATGTGGATTTGTTCATTCAAAATTTTTATATCTCCGGAATACAAAAGTCGTAAATTCAAATTGAACTGTTGAAATCATACTTCAGATAACTATGGAAATTGGCACTTTTATTTAGTATCATCATCAGGACAGCAAACTACAGATGAGAAAACATTCTGGTAAATCAGAAAGCAAAGTTAAATCCATGTCAAAAAGAGTTGGAGAAAGAAACAGATAAAAATACTCTTTCACCTTCGTATTTTGTTGAGCTCATGCTAGTTTTCAGCACATAATATACAAAAGATACAGAGAGGAAGATACAGGCATCACTTGAAATTCAATGATTGGTGACATGAGGAATTATTGTTTTCAAATTGCCTTATCAGTGGAACTCAAAGGAGAATAATGGTGTTAAATCTTTTTTTTTTTTTTTAAAAGTGGTGTTGATCTAATTAAAATCAAACAATACTGCATATGCAAGTCAAAAGAATGCTGGCTAAAGTTGATCATACATACAAAAAAGGAAAAACAATGTAACTAGATCTACAATGAATAATAAATAAAAATTATGAATCCAGAGATAATGCCTACCAATCTCCAGATCATGACGAGGGTATGCAGCAACAGACCTCCTGGTCATTGACGAAAGTATCCTTTCATTAAGTGGTGGATGTGAAGACATCAACAAAACAGGAGTCTTGTTTGGGGTCTCAATTGGTGGAACCATATTTGCAACCTAAAAACACAAGGATAAATTTATTATAAACTGCATATTAGTGATCAAATTATGTTTATGCAGTTGCTGACATCTAAAACAATAATACTCTGTGCTTATACTAAATTTCTGGATTAAACAGACACGGCATAACACAAAAAGTTCTAGCAGAAGTATTTGAAGGAAAATGGTTTTCAGATCTTATATTTGAACCAAACACGTAAGTTTCACCTTCTTTGTCATAGAATTCACTTTTTGAGAGCACAATAAAAAAACTCATTTAAAATGCATTTCCACCATTTCTTAAGCACTTTCTATTTTTTTAATAATTTTATAATAAAATAGAGATAAAAAAATAATTTAACGGGAAGAAAAGGAATTACTGTTGGAAGGAACACTAATTATTTATTATAATAATAACAATAAATTACAAAAATAAGAAAACTTGCTCTCAATTTTTTAATGGACCTGCACACTCCAATTACACTTAAGTTTCTGCTCTATTTATAGAGCTAGAAAAGAAATGAACACGGCAAGAAATACTTACTTTAAATGGCAGCTACACATGCTTGCCAACTCAAAAGAAAAAAATTTTAAATGGCAACAAATTAGTGGCACCAACTCAAGTGGTTGGAAATAATTCTAACCCACAAAATAAAAACACTTTCCAGCAACAATTTACGTGTTCAATTCTTCAACACTCTTTTTTCTTTTTCCTTTTCTTTTTTATTTTTTTAATATTTAATTTAGAAAATTAAGTTTATTAATTTTTTTAACACTCCCCCTTAAACTTAATTTTGTGTGACTCCTAATAATACTCTTAATTGACTAAAGATATCATATTTTAACGGCTTCGTGAAAATATCTACAACTTGGTATTGAGTCTTCACATATTTCAATGTCACCTCCTTCTGCTCGATACATTCTCTAATGAAATGATATCTCGTGTCGATGTGCTTGCTTCAATCATGAAAGACGGGATTTTTCGCCAATACCAATGCCGATTTATTATCAATAAAAATTTTCGTTGGATTGTGTTGAGCCATCTGCAATTCCTTTAGCAATCTTCTCAGCCATATTGCATGACACACACATGCGGTCGCAGCAACATATTCAGCTTCACAAGTTGACAATGTCACAATAGGTTGCTTTTTTGAACTCCAAGTGAACGCTGTGTTACCAAGAAAAAATACAAATTCCTGTAGTGTTTTTTCAATCATCCTTGTCACCAGCCCAATCACTATCGCAGTAGCCAACTAATTTGAAATCTTCAGATTTTGAATAATGTAAACCAAAATTAGTTGTACCTTTCAGATATCAGAGTATTCTCTTTGCTGCATTCCAATATGACTCCGTTGGTGACTCCATGTATCTGTGTACTAGTCCAACTGCATATAGAATGTCAGATCTCGTACACGTCAAATATCTCAAGCTTCCAATCAAGCTTCGAAATATTGTCGAATTGACTTTCTTTCCATGTTCATCCTTGGTCAATTTCAGGCTATATTCAACAGGAGTGCTGACAGGATTGCAATTCTCCATCTTGAACTTCTTCAAGATCTCCTTTCCGAAGCCACTTTGAGAAATAAAAATTCTATCGTCATTCTACTTCACTTCAATGCCAAGATAAAATGAAATGAGGCCAATGTCAGTCATTTCAAACTCACGAGCCATCGTCCTTTTAAAGTCTCCAAACATTTGCGGATTATTCCCTGTGCAAATTAAGTCATCTACGTATAAACAAACAATCAACATATCTCCATCTTTTACTTTCATATACATGGCATACTCGTGGGGGCATTTGACAAAACCATTTTCCTGAAAGTATTTGTCAATGTGACTGTTCCAGGTTCGTGGTGCTTGTTTGAGCCCATTTAATACTTTCTTCAATTTCAGCACTTTATCTTCATGCCCTTTGACAAAATAACCAGGAGGTTGCTGAATGTAAATTTCCTCCTCCAAGTATCCATTGAGGAAGGCTGACTTGACATCCATTTGGTGAATTTTTCACCCGTTTTGTGTAGCAACCGAGATTACCATCCTGATGGTTTCCAATCTAGCAACTGGAGCAAAAACTTCGTTGTAGTCAATTCTAGGTCTTTGATTGAACCCTTTTGCCACTAGTCTTGCTTTGTGTCTCACAACTTCTCCTGTTGCATCTTTCTTAGCTTTGAACACCCATTTGACACCAATGGGTTTTTGGTTAGCTGGAAGTGAGGTCAACTCCCATGTCTTGTTTTTCTCTATTGCTTGAATCTCCTCCTCCATGGCTTTTTTCCATTGCTCATCTTTCATTACTTCCTCCGCATTGATTGGTTCACTATTAACAAAATGACAATAAAGAGTTAGTTCTTCACTAAGATCTCTTGTGACATCATATAGATCTTCAACTCGTTTCAACTTTCTCGGCCTCTGTCTTGGACTTTTACTCTGGTCTTTATCTCCTCCAAGAGATGCAATTGAGAGAGGTGTATTTGACTCCGGTGTTGTGGTTGCTTCCTCTGGATCACGATCATTATTTTCATCCGTGATAAATGGATAAAAACTATAATTCTTCTGCTTATCACTGCTCCAATCCTAAACCGCTTCTTCATCAATAGTCACATCCCTGTTAATGATTATCTTTCGGGAATTAGGATTAAACATCGTGTATCCCTTTGAATGTTCCGAGTAGCCAATGAACAAGTACTTCTTGCTTTTGTCGTCAAGCTTCTTTCGTTCTTCATCTGGTACATAAACATGTGTAACACTCCCAAAAACACGCAAGTGAGAAATGCTTGGCTTTCTCCCACTCCATGCTTCTTGAGGTGTTTTATCCTAGACACTTGCTGTTGGAGATCGGTTCAAAATATAGACTGCACAATCAAATGCTTCTGCCCATAGCTCCTTTAGCAAATTTTTGTTCTTCAACATGCTTCTCACCATGCCAAGCACCATTCTGTTCTTTCTTTCCACGACACCATTCTATTGGGAAGATCTAGGAACAAATAGAAAATGACGGATGCTATGCTCCTCATAGAATCTCTTGAATTCATTGGATGTGAATTCTCCTTCTTGATCAGATCGTAGGGCTTTGATGTAATGGCCGTTTTCTTTCTCAATGAGAGCTTTAAATTTCTTGAATGCTCCAAAAACTTTTGACTTTTCCTTCAAAAAATAAACTCATGTCTTTATGCTATAATCATCAATGAATAGTAAGAAATATTTATTGTTACCTAATGATATTGGAGTCATTGGTCCACAAACATCCACATGAATTAGTTCAAGTTGTGCCCTTGCTCTTGACATGGACTCCTTTGAAAAACTAGTTCTTGATTGTTTCCTGACGCGACCTCAGCAAGTGTACTGAATCGGCAAGTAATATAGTGGAATATAATTAAGACCACAAGTTATCGAACCCAAGGGACTGTGTTGTGCAAGTGTTTGATAATTAATTATATGCTAAAGAATTCCCAATTATTTTGATGTGGTGGTTGTTTAACTCAGAAAAATCAATAATCTAAATGATGATATTAATGTCTAAGAATATTAACGATTTAATAATACAGCAATTTGATAAAATAACTAAGAGATCTTGCTAAGGAATACCCATTCTCCCCAATAATATCATGTGAATACTTAATTCAACAATTTCATATACAATCAGTAAATAATCTAGCCTATACCATAGCTTGCCTTTCGGATCCAGCTTCTCTAAAATATGCACTTACCACTCCGAATTCAGCACATAAATTAGCATTATTACAGATCTTAAAGTTCTAAGTTAAATAATCCTACCATTCCGGATTCAGATATCAAACTCATTTATCTTCCACCATTCTGAACCTATTGAAATAAACATTCACAGATTTTAACTACCAATTCGGATTCATCAAATCAATGAAAGTTGAGCACAATAGAACAGAACATGTGTATGTATTTATGGGCTGATTGCAATCAAAGTTTATCTTGGTAGGTCTCCCCTTAATTTACATTCAAACCAGCAACAACAGATAATTTCAGAGAAGATAAAACTGAAGTATATTTGTATGTATTTTTGAACTAATTACCATTAAAGTTTATCTTGGTAGATCTCCCCTTAATTTACATTCAATTCAGCAACAACAAATAAAATCAGAGAAGATAAAACTGAAGTATATGCATAATACAATCCATACAAAATATTCACATGATTTACTGGGGATTTAAGGCATCCCTTAACAAGAATTAAAATTACTCACTCATACTTGAATTAAAGACTGAATTAAATAGAGAGAAATTGATATTACCCATTTGAATCTGAAAATGAAAATCTTACAGTAAACCAAACGATGTTCTTTAATTGAATCAGCTATTCCAACTTCCAAATTAAATTACAGAATTGAAATTTCACTTCTAAGAGTTTCCAGATCTGAAATCCCAGAGTTTATTTTTCAGCCAAAGCTAAAACTAAAAAGTTCTTCTCCTCTCTCCTTCTTCTCCAGAATCATCCTCCTTTAAGCTAGTTTTCCCCCCCAAGAATAAAAGTCAAAAGTCTATTCGGTGGCCTCCAAATCTGATTTTTCCCGGATTTGATTCACACAACAGATTTTAAAAGTTACACGGCGGTGATAGATATCCTCACCGCCGTGTAAATGTCCCAGGATATATTCTTATTCTGAAATTTTGAGGTTACACGGCGGTGAGGAAATTCTTCACCGCCGTGTAAATGTTCCAGTTCTGCATCATAAATTCTTTGACTTCGCTTCACACGGCGGTGAGGAATTCTTCACCGCCGTGTAAACACTCCAGTCAGCTTCCTTAATTTTTCTTCTCAAGCTTCTGGCCTCCCGTCTCACACGGCGGTGAGAGATTTCCTCACCGCCGTGTAAGCTACCTAAAACGTGCCAAAAATAACATAAATCTCTATTTAGTGCACCAACTAACATCAAATGACATTTTATTACAAATTAACACAAATAACAGCTTTTAGACTAAGAAATAATCTCTAAATTCACATCAAAATATTATTTAATTTAAACTTATCAAAATACCCCACACTTAGCTTTTGCTCGCCCTCGAGTAAAATAACTCTTCAATTCCAGCCATCTCAATTTTCAAGCAGGAAAATGGAATTTCAGAATACCAAGCAAACACTTAGTAAATTCCACTTTAGAGTAATTCTTACTCAAACAAGTTTCAAAGGAAGAAAATACAATCGAATTTCTGATGTGTGTGTGCAAAGGCCAAAACCAATGTTTTAATATTTTTCAAAACTAAAAACTTTCAGCATCAATCAATCAAGAGCAGATTAAATCAGTACATAAATGTACTTCTGGTTTCTCACTTGAAACTCTAGAAATACCATATGCCTCTCCTTTAGTACCGGAACCCGAAGGTCATCTCCACTGAACAAATTAAAACATAAACATGATCTTTAGGTCTTAAGCAGGTTGTAATGTACGGTTCAATCGGTGATGGTTAACAAGAAAAGTTTAGGAAATCAAATGAAGATTCAGCCACTCTACCAACTAACACTGCTACCCAAAAAAATTTTCCATCACCTGCTTCCACTTCAACAACAATTTCCAAGACTTAGCTATTTTCCCAAATATGAAAAATTTTTATCACAAGAGAAATAATACGATACAATTTCTTTTTCAGTCCCTATTATACCCCAATATTGTCTTCTAATAGAGGAAACCCCACACTTGAATTTTGCTATACTCAGAATTAAATATTATATATATATATATATATATATATATATATATATTTTATATATATATATATATATATATATTTTATTTTTATTTTTTATTTTTATTTTTTTTTTGAAAGAGAATTGAACTTAGTGGGATACTTATATCCTCTATTTTCTTACAACTTACTTGTCAAGCAATATCCCAAAATTCTTTAATTTTTTCTTACCCTCACTTATTTAATACTAAACACCTTATTTCAACTTCCAATGTCTTCCCAACCCAATCCTAGAGTGGCCAATTCTTAGAAGGGATAGGCAAAAGCATTTAAGTTAAATGGCATATTAAGTGTGTAAAAAGAAAAATTTCAGAGTACGCTTTTAGCATACCAATTCAGCTCAATGGGGCTAGCAATGGAAAATTAATTCAATAGGTGAGATAAAGTTTATTTTAAGTAGCTTCTCAAAAGAATTAATGCCTAAATCATGTCAACATTTATGTCTTAATTGTTATGTCGTTTCGAAGGGCAATGAGGAAGGTTCTAGTGTTCTAAAAATTTTCTGATCAAAAGATTTCATGCTGGGTTTTCTTTACTTGTAAAAGCTGGCCTAAGTGCACAATTTATGGAAATTGCAATTGTATATTTCTACTTTGAAAATTGTTAAGAAAAATAACTTTAAGACAGAATCTTACTCTCTTGCAGACTAAGTGCTCTGAATGACCTTTTCAAGATTAACAATTGAGCTGGAATAACAACTTGTTAAGCTAAGCATGAGTCAAATTGATGAGCTCAAATCACAAAATACAACTTAAACAACCAACTAAAGAAATCATTATCAAAAGGCAGAAAATATAACTTCTAAAATATAAAGGCAAAAGACATAATAATTTTAAGCTTTGATAAAATTAAACTTACTCAAAAGAAATAATAAAATTAAGCATACTAAAGTACTGCAGGGTTAGTCACATCCAAGTTACAAAAACTAGCTACCCCACACTTAAAAGCTTGCTGTCCCCAGCAAGTACGTCAGTCAAACAAAAATAATAAAAGTAGCAAAATAAAAGATCAGAGAACTCCCAGAAAATCAGTCCTGTGAAGGTGGTGGCGGTGGAAAGCGGTCCATCATCGTTCTAAAAAAATGCTCCTGTTCCTCCCGAGCAAGGGCTATGGAGCGCTCTATCTTGGAGAAACTCAGTGACTATGAGAGTAATTGCTGCTCCTGCACAGCTAAACGGTGCAAAATCTGATCTTGTCCAGTCTGTAGTGCCCCTAACTGAGCAGTAATCTGTGCGAGATCATGAACGGCCCCAGCGGCAGCAGGCTCAGCACCAGCAGCTGCTCCCCCAGCCGCCTCTTGCTCCTCCTCAGACTCGTCGGCTGCTTCTGCTGGCAATTGCACACGGCCCCTCTCTACAAGCCTCAAGTACTCGTCCCGGGTAGATAGCCTAACCTGATGCTGGAAGTGGTGATCGTCTACTATGAGTTTGAGGTTTTTGAGCATCTTAAAGTCTATCAAAGTGCTCTCACCTACTTCATCTCCCAAGGGACTGTGGCCGACTCTTTTGGCCAACACAGTCGCAATCCATCCAATAGATATTTTCTTTACTTTCTTGGGATTGCCCTGGAGGTTTTCAAACTTTTTCAATAAATAGTAGGCTCCATTTAGCCTTACCTGATGGACCATACAGTAGAGAAATAGTGCCTCTGATTGGTTCACTGCACCTGTTGCCTCAATATGTCCATAAAAGGAAAGTGAGAAAAACCTGTGTAAAATTCGCAGTGCATGATCCCTCAAATGATGGGCTTTGGACTGCCCAGTCACATATCTGGTGGCGGTGATGGGATCTCTGATTGCTGCCCATATGGTTTGCTTGTCCAAATTATTTATATAACGAGCACCATCAACTGGAAATCCAAGTGCCTCCGCAAAATCATGAAAGGGCATAGTGTACTTCGTCTGATTCAGCCAAAAAATTACCTCACCAATATCTTTTTCCTCATCTGTATCAATCTTGCATGTTACTGTTGCAAGGAAATCTCGAGTCAAGTGTGGATATACTTTCTCCTTCTTTGTAAAAAATTCTGTCCACCCGATCCCATCGATTAACCCCTCAATTTCATTTCTAATGTCTACGTTCCCTAAAGATGTGAAGTCCAGAAAAGTGGAGGGGACATAGGTTGCAGCAGTGAAGTCCTTGTATGCTTGACGACATCGAGTAGGTACCCAAGAGGGTACCAAATCGTTTCTTCCTTGAGAAGATGAGGCTTGACTGGTTCTGGTTCGTTTAGGGGCCACTGCATGAATCAAGAAAGCACTTAAATTAGTCACTGCAACAATAATTAAATATACTCAATTCAACAAGATGTCAAGTAATGTATTTCACTAACAACCAGTATCAGAATTACGAAAAATCACAATCTGTATGTCTAATGGATTTAATTGTCTAAGTGCTTGAAAATTAACTCCACTGCATTCTCAATTGGCACATTCAGCATATAAAAAAAATTGTCCTAGTTGTAATGAATTTATCCTTTGCAATTATAACGTGCAATTCGTCAAGCAAGTGTCCCAGTAATATATGTCTATAGTTATCCACACTGATTTTTTTTTCTTTTTTCATAATAAGATTGTATCCCCAACTGCATCTTTTCCAATTGAACTTCACAATATATCAAGAGTTAAATACATGTTCAAGAGCAATAGATGGAAGCCAACAGAATTGCCAAAATAAAAGAACAAATTCTGGAACCAAGAAAACAGAAAATCGAAAATTCGTTCTCACTCAGACATTATATCAAACACTTGGTGGGCAGAAAATTTGACAATTCCAATATACTCAATTCTGTAATTCCTAATCCCAACATTAAGCACAGGGTATCAAGAACCCACAATCACACAATGAAAACACAAAAACACATGATTTCAGCAAACAAGGAAATGAAATTCGTTCATTCAAGTATTTTATCAAACACTTGGTAGGCATGAATTTCTAAATGTACAACAAGCAGAATTTACTGTAATTCCTAACCCGTAAGTGTTTAATCAACATCAACAGTTCATAATCACACAACAAAACACAAGTTCCACCAATAAAAAAATAAAAGAAGTAAGAACAGAATGAAATTGAATTTGCACACCCTAAAATTTAAAATGACAGAAAATTTTAACATAAAAGTAAAAAGAGAGACAAAACTTACTTGGATTGGATGCTAATTATGCAGAATTTATGCTTGATGGACAAATTCACCCACGAAAAATGGAAGACAACCCACTGATTTAAGAAAATAAGAGAAAAAGAAAGAGGGAAGGCGAGAGAGGTAGGCGAGAGGGAAATGGGGTTTTTAAAACTGAAGTTAACTGGCAGTTATTAATTTTTATAACGAAAAATTTTTACCTTACACGGCGGTGAGAGATTGCCTCACAGCCGTGTAAATCGCGACTGGGCTCATCTTTTTTTTTAAAAAATAAGAATTTCACACGGCGGTGAGGAATTTCTTCACCGCCGTGTAAAATTCCACTGGACTAAACATTTTTCGATAATTAAATTGTCACACGGCGGTGAGGAATTTCTTCACCGCCGTGTAACCTTAAATTTTCTGCCAAAAATTTTAAAATTGCACAAGTTTCTCCCCATCTTTCTTTCTACACATTCTACACCCTTCCTCAACACAAATTCAACATGAAATGACAATGACATTTATTGATGCAAATGATTAAAAATACACACATTGAAAACAAAAATAGCAAGGTTTAGGAATTTATTTAGTTCTGATTTTTAAGTCTCAGCTAGACTTTCACGTACCTCATTCTTCGTCCAATAAAATAGCCACTGCTGCACCTTCAGCGTGGTTTTCAAAATAAGGTTTTAGACGATGACCATTTACCTTAAATTCCGTACTTCCAGATTGCTTTCTGATGGTAACAGCTCCGAACTTTTCGACCGCGACTACTTCAAAGGGACCCGTCCACTTTGATTTTAATTTTCCAGGGAACAATCGCAACCTGCTGTCATATAACAAAACTTTCATTCCTGGAACAAATTCTTTTCTTACTATCCTTCGATCATGCCACTTTTTTGTGTCGCTTTTGTATTTCTCAGCATGATTATATGCCCAAAATCTTCACTCCTCCAATTCATTCAGCTGTAGGGACCTGCATTTTCCTGCACTTTCAAGATCAAAGTTCAAAAATTTCGTAGCCCAATATGCCTTATGTTCTAACTCGACCGGAAGATGACATGACTTTCCAAACATCAGCCTAAATGGGGACATTCCAATGGGTGTCTTAAAAGCTGTTCTATAAGCCCAAAGAGCGTCATCTAGCTTAAGGGACCAATCCTTCCTAGATACACTGACTGTTTTCTCTAAAATGGCTTTCAACTCTCTATTGGATACCTCAACTTGTCCATTAGCCTGAGCATGATAAGGGGTTGTAACCTTATGTCTAACACCAAACTTTTTCAATAAAGCTTTAAATTGATGGTTCACAAAATATTTACCACCGTCACTGATGATTGCTCTCGGGGTTCCATATCGAGTAAATAGATTTTTCCTCAAAAATTTAAGCACAACTTTGGCATCACAGGTTTTAGTGGCCACAGCCTCTACCCACTTACTTACGTAATCGACGGCCACTAAAATATATTCACAACCATAGGAAACAGGAAAGGGTCCCATAAAGTCAATTCCCCATACATCAAAAAGCTCTATCTCAAGCATATTGGTCAAAGGCATCTCATCTCTCTTTGATATATTCCCTACTCTCTGGCATCTATCACAAGCTTTCACATAAGATTGAACATCTTTGAATATTGTAGGCCAAAAGAACCCAGAAGATAAAATTTTCATTATCGTTCTGTTTGGTCCATGATGTCCACCAGCTTCTCCACTATGACAGGCTATGATAATCTCACCCTTCTCCTCATCTAGAATACATCTTCTCAGCACTTGATCTACACACAAACGAAATAGATAAGGATCATCCCAAATATAATGCTTTGCATCAGCCTTTAACTTCTTTTTCTGCTGCCATGTGAAATCCTTTGGCATAAATCCCCCTGCGAGAAAATTAGCTAAATTAGCAAACCAAGGAACAGAAATCTCATTTTCAAACAAAGCACAAATATGTTCATCAGGGAATAAATCTGAAATCTCCCCTTTCTCAATGTGAGCATTTTCCAGTCTTGACAAATGGTCTGCTACAAAGTTTTCTGCTCCCTTCTTATCTTTAATTTCCAGGTCGAATTCTTGCAGTAGAAGTACCCATCTGATCAGTCTTGGTTTGGATTCCTTCTTTGCAAATAGGTGTCTCAAGGCAGCATGGTCAGACCACACCACAATTCTTGCTCCCAACAAATATGGCCTGAATTTTTCGAATGCATACACGATTGCAAGAAGTTCCTTCTCCGTTGTGGTGTAATTCATTTGAGCTCCTGTCAAAATGTGACTTGCATAATAAACCGCACAAAATACTTTCTCTCTTCGCTGCCCAAGTACTGCACCAACTGCAAAATCACTAGCATCACACATTAATTCAAAAGGCAAATTCCAATCCGGGGAAATAATCACCGGGGCTGAAATGAGCCTCTGTTTCAAAGTCTGAAAAGCCAGCATACATTCATCGTCAAAATTAAAAGGAGCATCTTTCATCAACAAATTGGATAAAGGTTTAGAAATTTTTGAAAAATCTTTGATAAACCGGCGGTAAAATCCTGCATGTCCCAAGAAACTTCTAATGCCTTTCACACTAGTTGCGGGTGGTAACTTTTCTATCACCTCTACCTTGGCCTTGTCAACCTCTATCCCCTTCTCAGAAATTTTGTGCCCAAGCACAATGCCTTCCCTTACCATGAAATGGCATTTTTCCCAATTCAGCACCAAGTTGGTCTTCTTACACCTTTCTAACACCAAATCTAAATGCCTAAGGCAGCTCTCAAAATCACTCCCATAAATGGTAAAATCGTCCATGAACACCTCCATAAATTTCTCTATGAAGTCATGAAAAATTGCCATCATACACCGCTGAAATGTAGCCGGTGCGTTGCACAGCTCGAAGGGCATTCTCCTGTATGCAAAAGTGCCATAGGGACAGGTAAATGTGGTCTTTTCTTGATCTTCTGGAGCTATGGGTATTTGCATGTAACCTGAATATCCATCTAAAAAACAATAGAATCCATTTCCTGCCAATCTTTCCAACATTTGGTCAATGAAAGGTAAAGGAAAATGATCCTTTCTGGTTGCATTATTTAACCTCCTATAGTCTATGCACACTCTCCACCCTGTCACTGTGCGTGTGGGAATTAATTCATTTTTTTCATTGGCTACTACAGTCATCCCTCCTTTCTTTAGTACACATTGGACTGGACTTATCCAATTGCTATCAGAAATGGGATAGATAATACCTGCATCAAGGAGCTTGAGTACCTCCTTTTTCACCACTTCTTGCATTGCTGGATTTAGCCGCCTTTGTGGTTGCACCACCGGTTTGAAGTCAGTTTCCATAGGTATCCGGTGTGTACAATAGCTGGGACTGATTCCTTTTAAATCTGAAATTGACCAGCCAATTGCTCCTTTATGCTTCTTGAGTACTTCAATAAGCATTTCTTCTTCCAAACCTGTCAATAAAGATGAAATAATTACTGGTTTTGCATTATCTTCTAAAAATATATATTTTAAATGTGAAGGAAGAGGGTTAAGTTCAGAATGTGTATCCCCCTTTCTTAGGTTCAGTCCTTCTTCCTGCGTGTTTTCTTCTTCACTTTCTTGCTCCACAGCTGCAATCACTTCCTCATCTTCCAATTTCTCATTCTCCAAAGAATGCAGTAAATCCTCATTCACCGGATCAGCTTCTAACATTTCCTCTTTCACCTCTTCTACACACTTGTCTATTATATCCACAAAATAAGCAGATTCTTCTATATCATCTGATGGATACCTTTGAGTTTTGTTCATATCAACAACTAATTTTTCATCATTGAATCTCAGGGTAACGGTTTGCCCATGCACATCAATCAAAGCTTTTGCTGTGTTTAAAAATGGTCTCCCCACAATAAGTGGTACTTTCCTATCCTCTTCCATTTCCATCACCACAAAGTCTACTGGAAAAATGAACTTTCCCACTTTCACTAACAGGTCCTCTATCACTCCCTTGGGTCGCCTCACCGACCTATCCGCAAGTTGGAGTCTCATTCCCGTCTCCTTAAGATCACCAAGATTCAGCTTCCTGCAAATTGAATAAGGCATTAGATTTATGCTTGCACCTAAATCACATAAAGCATTACCATAAAAATTTTTGCCAATAGCACAAGGTACAGTGAAGCTACCTGGATCTTCCAATTTCTCAGGGATCTTGTTCATGATTATAGCACTGCAATTTTTTGTTAGTTGAACAGTTCCATGCCCTTCTAATTTCTTTTTATTAGAACATAGTTCTTTCATAAATTTAGCATAGTTGGGCATATGAGCTAAAGCTTCAGCAAATGGTAAATTAATGTGTAATTTCTTAAACATTTCTATAAACCTAGCTTTTTGCTCATTTTTCTTTTCTTGTCTAGCAACAGCAGGAAATGGCAGTCTATTTATATCGAGATCCTCTACCCTTGGATTCACTATACTTTTACCTTTGTCCTTTTTAGGAGCATTTTCATTCATTTCTAAATTAGAGTTAGAATTACTTACAGCCCGTGTTGGCTCCTCCTTTTCTGATGAAGAATTTTTACCTTGATCTTCTCTTTGTGCAACATCCTTTCCACTTCGCAGTGTAATTGCTTTTGCTTCCTCTTTTGGATTCCGATCCACATTTGTTGGAAATGTTCCTGGTTGCCTTTGGGATACAGAATTTGCAAGCTGACCTAACTGAGTTTCCAGATTTCTCATAGAAGCATCTTGGTTTCGGTTCCACTGCTCTTGAGATTTCCACCTAGCTTCTTGATTTGTCGTGAATTGCTGCTGACTGTTTATGAAGCTAGCCACCATATCCTCAAGGTTTGGCTTTTTCTCTTGCATAGGTGGCCTAGGTGGGTATCCCGGTGGATGGTATGTTTGAGCTTGTGGTTGATTGAAGTTTTGTCCATGGTTGTGGTGGGGTGGATATGGCATTTGGTATTGGTTGGATGTTTGGGGTTGGTATGAATGTCCTTGATTGTGCTGAGTACTTTGGTTGAAAGGGGGTCTTGCTGGTGGATGAGAGGATGAAGCATTCGGATTTCCATCTTTCCAAGAAAAATTCGGGTGATTTCTCCAGCCCGGGTTGTATGAGTTACTATAAGGGTCACTCCTTCGATAATCCCCTACAACATTAACATTTCCCATTGCTGCGCTCTCTTGAGCATATTGCCCACTTTCATACCACTCATCTTCTTGAGAAACAGAGGCTACATTTTTCACCCTTAAGTTTTTCATCTCGTTCTGCATTGACTCCACCTGTGCCCTCAGCATTGACACTTCATCTACACTATGTATTCCTTGTCTTCTTGAAATTGATCTAGGATTAGCCCACTGAGCGTCATTTGCTGCCATTTCATCCAGCAGTTGGAATGCTTCTTCTGGTATTCTATTCATAAAAGAACCTCCTGATGATGCATCCAACAAAGATTTTGTTTGTGGTGAAATACCAGAATAGAATTGTTGCATCAGATGGTAAATTGGTATTTCATGATGCGGACAGCTTCTTAACAATCTTCTGAATCTTTCCCAAGCCTCATAAAAAGGTTCATCACTCAATTGGCTAAATTGAAAAATGCTGTTGCGAATATTTGCTGTTTTTTTAGGTGGGAAAAATCTCATCAGAAACCTTTCTTGCAATTGATCCCAAGATGTAATTGTCTGTTTTGGTAACATTTGCAACCACTCTCTTGCCTTTCCAATCAAGGTGAAAGGAAATAGTTTCAGTCTTACAGCATCAGGTGTCACTCCTGGAATCTGCACTGTGTCACTAATCTCCAAAAATAAATCCAGGTGTTGTGCAGGATCTTCCACTTCTGATCCAGAAAATTGATTTCTTTGCACCATGTTGATAGTTGCTGGTTTCAGTTCAAATTGTACTCCTCTTGGTAGCACAATTGTCCTATGGTCTTCAGTCCATCTTGGCACAGCATAGTCCCTTATCGTTCGCTGCCTAGGGACTTCTCCTCCATAATTTCTTGGTACCTCTTCTTGTGCCCTTGGCACGTGTTCGTTCTCGGGAGGAATTTCATCAATAGGGAGAGGATCATTTTCCATGTTGTTGTCTCTGTTGGCTCTCCTGTGTTGACGCAAAGTCCTCTCGATTTCAGGGTCGTAGGGTGCTAATGATCCTTGTCTAACTCTGCTCATACACCACAACTACCTGAAAAAAATAAAAGTAATAAAATCAGAAAAATGAAAACACATACAAATAAAAATCAAAACTTACTGACAACACCAGTTCCCCGGCAACGGCGCCAAAAACTTGACTCGACCTCAGCAAGTGTACTGAATCAGCAAGTAATATAGTGGAATATAATTAAGACCACAAGTTATCGAACCCAAGGGACTGTGTTATGCAAGTGTTTGATAATTAATTATATGCTAAAGAATTCCCAATTATTTTGATGTGGTGGTTGTTTAACTCAGAAAAATCAATAATCTAAGTGATGATATTAATGTCTAAGAATATTAACGATTTAATAATACAGCAATTTGATAAAATAACTAAGAGATCTTGCTAAGGAATACCCATTCTCCCCAATAATATCATGTGAATACTTAATTCAACAATTTCATATACAATCAGTAAATAATCTAGCCTATACCATAGCTTGCCTTTCGGATCTAGCTTCTCTAAAATATGCACTTACCACTCCGGATTCAGCACATAAATTAGCATTATTACAGATCTTAAAGTTCTAAGTTAAATAATCCTACCATTCCGGATTCAGATATCAAACTCATTTATCTTCCACCATTCTGAACCTATTGAAATAAACATTCACAGATTTTAACTACCAATTCGGATTCATCAAATCAATGAAAGTTGAGCATAATAGAACAGAACATGTGTATGTATTTATGGGCTGATTGCAATCAAAGTTTATCTTGGTAGATCTCCCCTTAATTTACATTCAAACCAGCAACAACAGATAATTTCAGAGAAGATAAAACTGAAGTATATTTGTATGTATTTTTGAACTAATTACCATTAAAGTTTATCTTGGTAGATCTCCCCTTAATTTACATTCAATTCAGCAACAACAAATAAAATCAGAGAAGATAAAACTGAAGTATATGCATAATACAATCCATACAAAATATTCACATGATTTACTGGGGATTTAAGGCATCCCTTAACAAGAATTAAAATTACTCACTCATACTTGAATTAAAGACTAAATTAAATAGAGAGAAATTGATATTACCCATTTGAATCTGAAAATGAAAATCTTACAGTAAACCAAACGATATTCTTCAATTGAATCAGCTATTCCAACTTCCAAATTAAATTACAGAATTGAAATTTCACTTCTAAGAGTTTCCAGATCTGAAATCCCAGAGTTTATTTTTCAGCCAAAGCTAAAACTAAAAAGTTCTTCTCCTCTCTCCTTCTTCTCCAGAATCGTCCTCCTTTAAGCTAGTTTTTCCCCCCAAGAATAAAAGTCAAAAGTCTATTCGGTGGCCTCCAAATCTGATTTTTCCCGGATTTGATTCACACAACAGATTTTAAAAGTTACACGGCGGTGATAGATATCCTCACCGCCGTGTAAATGTCCCAGGATATATTCTTATTCTGAAATTTTGAGGTTACACGGCGGTGAGAAAATTCTTCACCGCCGTGTAAATGTTCCAGTTCTGCATCATAAATTCTTTGACTTCGCTTCACACGGCGGTGAGGAATTCTTCACCGCCGTGTAAACACTCCAGTCAGCTTCCTTAATTTTTCTTCTCAAGCTTCTGGCCTCCCGTCTCACACGGCGATGAGAGATTTCCTCACCGCCGTGTAAGCTACCTAAAACGTGCCAAAAACAACATAAATCTCTATTTAGTGCACCAACTAACATCAAATGACATTTTATTACAAATTAACACAAATAACAGCTTTTAGACTAAGAAATAATCTCTAAATTCACATCAAAACATTATTTAATTTAAACTTATCATTTCCCAACAAGACATCTTTCACAAAGTTGATGCGGTTGATCAATAGGTGGCAAGCCATGCACCATCTTCTTCTGACCCAATAGCTTTAGGCCTCCAAAGTTGAGATACCCAAACCTCAGATGCCAAATCCAATGAGAACTCTTCACACAAGCTTTTAAGCATTTTGCCCCGTCCGTCTGAATGTTGAGTGTGAACATACGATTCTTTGACATGGGTACTCTAGCTAACAGCTCCTTTTTCTCGTTTAACAATAATAATTTTTGGTCCACCATATGCACTTCATAATTTTTCTCCAAAAGTTGTCCCAAACTCAAAATATTGCTTTTCATATTTGGAACATAATAAACATTGTTAATAAATTGGTGAGCACCATTCTTTAGTCGAATAAGAATGGTTTATTTGCCTGTGATGGGAACCTTTGAGGAATCTCCAAATATAACATTGCCATTAACAGATTGATCCAGCTCCATGAACATCTTCTTATGTCCACACATATGGTTGCTCGCTGCATTATCAAGATACCATATGTTGTTCTCGTGGCTTTTTCTCCTTCATAAGTAAGCAGCACCGTACCTGTCACCTCCTCATCTTTAATTGTATTAGCCTTCTCCTCTATCTCCTTGGAAAGACTCCAATATTCTGATGCATAATGACCGTATTTGGAGCAGTTATAACACTGGATATTGGATTTGTCACGTCCATTATTCGGCCTCCAGACTCCTCTTCCACGTCCACGTCATCGACCTCTTGTGAAATGAGTGCCTCCTTCATTGATGTTATAATTATTGTCTCCTCTTCCTTGTTGTTGATTTCGTCCACATCCTCGTCCTCTTCTATTTTCTCCTTGTCCTCTATCACGTCCTCTTCCGAATTGGTTTCTTTATCGGTTGTTTTCTCTATCTTTGAATGAAGTCTTTGTTGCCAAGACTTGTTCTGTTAACTCTTCTCTCTGTTTCATAATTCTTTCTTCATGAGCTTGCAAGGACCCTATGACTTCATCAACAGGCATAATACTAATGTCTTTGGATTCTTCCATGGCTACAATTATGTAGTTAAATTTTGGCAATAGTGATCGCAGGATCTTTTCAACTATTCTTGATTCTTCAATTCTTTCGCCATACTATCGCATTTGATTAACGACAGATTTTACTCGTGAGGAGTAATCGATAACTCCTTCTGTCTCCTTCATCTTCATCATTTCAAATTCTCCTCTCAGCATCTGCAGACAAACCTTTTTTACTTTCTCTTCACCTTGAAGAAAAACTCGTAAAATTTCCCGTGCTTTTTTAGAAGTAGTAGCATCGGCTACTTTTTCAAACATTACGTCATCCAATCCTTGGTGGATGAGAGTAAGTGCCTTCTGATTATTTCTACGATTTTTCTGGAGACTATCTTTTTCTGCCCGTGATAGTCCTGTCTCGTCTACCGGAACTTCATAGCCTTTTTCAATAATTTCCCAAACATCCTGGGATCCTAATAAGCTTTCATCCGAATAATTAGTTTTTGTAAGATGAGGGAATTGAAAAGAAATACTTGAATTAGCATTCATTTTTTTGTAGGATCTCTCAAATACTCACTATATCCCTGTCTCGTCTACCGAAACTTCATAGCCTTTTTCAATAATTTTCCAAACATCCTGGGATCCTAATAAGGCTTTTATCCGAATGCACTAATTTGTATAATTAGTTTTTGTAAGCTGAGGGAATTGAAAAGAGATACTTGAATTAGAATTCATTTTTTTTGTAGGATCTCTTAAACACTCACTATAGACCAAGGAAAAATTCTTTTCTGATATGGAAGATCAGACTACACAGCAACCATAGAGCATACTAAGAAAAAAAATTGGGCTCTGATACCACTTTGTTGGAAGGAAGAGGACAATTTAATACAATAAACACACTAATTATTTTTTATAATAATAACAATAAAATTACAAAAATAAGAAAACTTGCTCCCAATTTTTTAATGGACTTGCATACTCCAATTACACTCAAGTTTCTGCTCTATTTATAGAGCTAGAAAAGAAATGAACAGGCAAAAAATACTTATTTTAAATGGCAGCTACACACTTGCCAACTCAAAAGAAAAAAACTTTAAATGGCAAAAAATTAGTGGTACTAACTCAAGTGGTTGAAAATAATTCTAAACCACAAAATAAAAACACTTTCCAGCAACAATTTATGTGTTCCATTCTTCAACACTCCTTTTTCTTTTTTCTTTTTTCTTTTTTTCTTTTTTTAATATTTAATTTAGAAAATTAAGTTTATTAATTTTTTTGACAATTACTAGGAAAGAGTTGGAAACCTTAGCCTCTCAATTCTCAATTCTTTCGACTTCAACTAAAGTTCAGAAATTCACAGGGTTGCCCACTATGTCGTGCAAATAAAGAAGTGAAAATTCAGCATGTAACAAGAAAATAAAAATCAAAATAATACTTTGATAAGAGATTAGGAGATTAGATGCAGAAAAAAATAGAGAAATTGGAATTAATTGGACAACTATGGACTCGAATACAAGACAGCGGTAGAAGAGGCCGGATCTAGTGCGACTAAAAAAAGACGATGGTGGATCTGGCACAACATAGGGAGGAGTCCAGATCTGGAGTGACGTAGGGAGTAGGCCAGATCTGGAGCATGATGGAGGGAGGCAGCGAGCGAAAGCGAGGCAAATGGTGGGTGAGGGCGACTGCAGGGGTAGTGCGCAGTGTTAAGGGGCCATTGGCAACGGGGAGTGGAGGTGACAGAGGCGCACTAGATCTGCAGTTTTGCGGATCGAGAGGGAGAGAGTGAGGGGGAGGGGAGAAGGGAAAACAAGGGTTTTTATACCCTTAGAAATAGCGATAGGACAATAAATAACGACGTGACAATAAGGTCCATTGCTATTCTACGACGAGACGCTAATATCCGTTGCTAAAATTAGCAACGAACATCTCTATACCGTTGTAAAATGTTATTTACTGATGGACAAATCATTCCATGCTATTTAGTGACGGAAAGGCATGCCGTTGCTAAATTTAGAAATGGTTCACAGCCTCTTTTGCTAAATTTAGTGGCAAAATTTCCCAATTTTTTTGGCGCCTAATTTAGCGACGGAAGATTTTTTTTGTCACTAATTTTCGTTCCTAAAAATGGGGAAAAATTTGTCCCGCCATTTTTAGTGACAAGATTTTTATTACATTGCTAAAGAAACAGATTTGCTACAAAAATAGCGATGGTGTGGCTTTTCCGTCGCTAAAAATGCATTTTCTAGTAGTGGTATATATAATGTAGGAAAAAAATGTCAATCTTAATTACTTTTATAATTCACTTCAGAGGATAATAAGGGTTCGGTGTTGTAACATCCCTTACCTATACGTAGGAAAGCTCACCCTACATAGAGAAGTAAGTGCCCTGATAGGCAAAGGTTGCCATAACAGAAACAAAGCATGCCGAATATGATCAATATATCACATGCATAACCGTACATACTTTCATATACAATTAACAGAATCAGGGTTAATAAAATTTTCTTTCGCGTATATCTCATTCGAAAGAATACCAATCTTAAACCAAACTGAAATTGTTGAAGCTCATTCATTCATATACAAAATTATAGACATTGCTAAGTTGTATTACAAAACATTCTTTACACATATATATACAAATTCAAGTCTTACATATTGCATAGCTGAAAACATTACAAAACTTACACAAGTGCAAATCCCCGTATTACATATTACAAACCTGGTTACGATACAAAAACTTTACATTCAGAGATTACAAATTACAAAAGCTTAAGCATCTAACAAAACCCATCCTATTGTGTTGGCCTTAGCAGCTGTGGGTTGGTCCTCACAAGATCTCCTACCGCTTCCACACCTGCATGAATGAAACACCCGTGCTAAGCACAATGGGTTAGTGGGGAAAACAAAAGATGAATGACCACTCACAGTGGACGTCAATGCAATTTGCATTCACATGGCACATACATATAAATAAAGCATCATAAGCTTAACCCATAACTCGCATTCATCAAATAATAAACTTTACTTTATACATTTATGTCAGTTCATCCATAAAATTCACCCGATTCCATATCATATTCATACACATAGTTATGCATGCAAACTCAGAGTGGTGGATAATGGGTAAACGCATAGATACCCATAGGTACAAACAAACATATATTTCCTTTTTAAACACAAACACATAGAGATCTTATCAAGATCAAATTTTATAGGAATCCATAAGGATTCAAAGGCATAGGGACTTGATCAGGGTCCAAAAAAATGCATAGGTTGCAGCAAACAGAACCCTATAGGCATGCCTAACTATCCACAACGTAACTATTGCAGGCTAAGTTTATTATTAACTTATAACTTATATGGTATAACATTTTATAGTTCATAATTAAATCATATATAAATTGTAAGCAAAAAATCATGCAAAGTATATCAAACAATGAACATTCATAGCACAAAGAAGGGTCGCGCTCGCAACAGAGATGAATTGAACTATATGTCACGCTCGCGACAGAGAGCTGGACGGCCTCTATTGCGCTTGTGCATAAGGTCGCGCTCATGATAGAGAACATCCTGATGGAAGATCGGATTACCGAGCTCTCTGTCATGCTCACGATATAGGTCGCACTCGCGACAGAGAACATTCCAACGAAAGATCGAATTACCGAGCTCTCTGTCGTGCTCACGATATAGGTCGCGCTTATGACAGAGAATATTCCAACGGAAGATCGGGTTACCGAATTCTCTGTCGTTCTCGCGACAGAGACGAGCATCATGCTCTGTCATCGTTATACACAGCTCTCTTCAACTAATACCTCTCCAAACATATGCACTTACCCTTAGAACTTCAACCCAACCATCATAATGCAATCAAAACATGTTTCTAATCATATTATCAAAGTTTTACACTTATTAGAAGTGACTAAGTGGCAAAGGAACAATTAATACAATAAAGCTTCAAACCCATTAAATAAACATTTCCACATAGTGTCACTTCTAAATTTTATACTCTATCTTCAATTCCAATTTCTACTCCAAATCACAAAACACAATTCAAATATGTATATAAACACACTTTCAACCTCAGTTTCCCAAACCATATCATCTACCAAATTAATAATTCAAAAGTAAAACTCATCAAATTCGCATAAATTCCCAAACTTTAGCTTTTAAGCTCCTCAAAGCTCAATTAGCAGCACTTCTGCCCACTTTCTCTTTCTCTTTCGCTTCTCTAGCTGGAATTTCTAAACAAATCAAACCAAACCACATCATTTACTTAAACCCAAACATACAACTACCAAACAATCCAAGGAGAAGAAGAGAAGAATAAAGAAGAGAAAGAAGAGAACTATTCCCTTACCTGAACAATTCTTGAATTGCCAAAACCCATCAAAAATTACAGCAGCTGAGGGAATGAATTTGGGCAAAGGGAGAATAGAAGAAGAAGCTGGAACGGGAGAGAGAGAAGAGCAGTTTTCTGCTCTCTCTCACGTTCTCTCTCATGGATTATAAAGCCAACCTTATCCTCTTCTTTCTCTCTCTTCAGCCCACCATATACTTGTCACACTTTTATGGTAGACTTGGCAATTCTCTCTTCTAGTCCTTTTTTTCTTCTCAAAACTCACTCAAACCACACAATTAAAGCTGTCACACACACATATCCTCTAAACATCTGAAATATGCAATTAAGTCTATAGGGCCAACAATAATATTAACCCAGACTACTACAAAAATACCGAACATGCCCTACACATGCATACATACACAAAACACACCTAGGCCACTTTCATACCTCAATAATGTTCAAAACCACTAGGGTACAAGTTGGGACCACACAGGTGTAGTTGGTTTTTAGTATAACACTTCAACCCCATTAGCTAGATCAAGGAGATTGAAGATTAGGAGCAAACCGATATTTGCAGAACTTATTCATAAAATATCAATTAAATTAGATTTACCTGCAGCTGTGAGAGTTTGTTGAGTGATATATAAGTGTCCAGTTTACAACCAGGGGTCAATTTGTTGTGCGCCTATGGATGTAATCGATGATGATGACATTGATAAAATTTATAAAAATTTCAATATATTTCCTGGATACACCATTACGGAGCTAATTGTTATAACCAAAAAAATTATAATTGCAGATAGAGAAAATGCCTTGAATAGTATTAATCAGATGGCTAATGCTAGAGAAAGAGAGCCTATACCAACTGCGGACGAAGGAAACGTATTTGGTGATAATTCATATTATACAAGAGTCACTTAGTCCGATTTTGGTATACAGTTTGGGGCTCGGACACAATGTTAAAATATTGATGAAATGGAAACAATAGATGCAAGTTTTATTAGAGAATTTAGGGGTCCAAATCAAATGAATTTTGCCTTGTGTTCTTCTTTTGAATGTGCAGATGTTGCAGGTGATGATACATATAGAGATGAAGATAATGTTGCGAATAATGGGTATATTTCTCCAAATTGTGACCCAGATGATAATGATTAAGAAATAGACTTGAATGATGTTGACCTAGAAATTGTTGTTGGAAGAGATGATCACATTATTCCATGTAGTTCAATCCATATGACAGGAGGCCTTCAGAATCTGCACGTGAATGAGGTTAGAGATCGACCCTGTGGTCAGTTCAATATTTCACAATTTCACTTTGCATCTATTCACCACACATCTGTTAATTTTGCTGAAACTGAGATTAACATGTATAATGATTTTCCAATGGTAAGATGGGATGGTGTTTCTGAGTTGTGTGAAGGATTGGGCTTCACATCGAAGAATTAAGTGAAGGCATGTGTGAAGAAATTTTCAATTCAAAATAATGTTTTATATAAAGTTGTAGAGTCGAAGCCATCGTACTGGGCAGTCTACTGCACGCGTGCCGATATAGGCTGTCCATAGAGACTACGAGCAATGAAGAAAAGGACATCTCCTTATTGGATCATCAATGTATATAAGGAATCTCATAACTGTAATGCATCCCTAGTATCCCAACACTAAAGATAATTAGATTCACATATAATTTGTGATTGCATATTGGAAATGGTTAGTGCTGCTCCTGATATCAGAGTTAATGTTATAATTGCTAATATCAGGAATCATTTCAATTATGAGGTAACTTACATTAAGACCTGATATGCAAAGACTAAGGCATTAGAGGAGATATTCGATAATTACAAGGATTTATACGGAAAGTTGCCTGGATACCTAAAAGCTATGGAGACATACAATCCTGGAACTGTCTAGAACTTTATTATTAAAGATAGTATAAAACCTCATTATAAGCAATTCAAAAGGCTTTTCTGCATATTCAAGCCATTCATAGATAGACTATCTCACTGCAAGCCAGCTTTACATATCGATGGAACATTTATTACGGGAAAGTTCTATCAAACTTTGTATATTGCAAGTGCTGTTGATGGTAATAATTTCTTGTACCCATTATCATTTGCTATTGTTGAAAGTAAGAATAAGTCTAGTTGGGGTTGGTTCATGACATGCTGTAGACACCGGGTTTTGAGTCAGCCTAGATCGGAGTTACCCAATGATGATAAATTGCCTATTTACGGGCGAAAGGTTGAAAGTGATGATTTTCTTGTCAAAATTGCATTTTAGAATAAAAAATAAAAATTAATAAAAATATTTTAAAAATTAATTTTAAAAATGAAATTTAAAATTTTTAGTGCTTTTTCGTCATATTTAAAAAAAAAATATTGGAAAAATCAGATGTCGACGCGCGGCAGCGGGCATTGCGCGCGCTCGCTGAGCAACCGACACAAACATATTTTTTCGCCCGATTTCCGTTTTTTCTTCATTTTTTTGACTTTTTCACCCTTTTCGCTGGATTTTTAAGGTTTTCTTCTAGTTTTACACCCTAATTAAGGGAATTTCATTAAAATTCCTATTTTCTTCCCTAATTAATTTTTTTTCCATTTTTGTTGATTTAAATAGAAAATTTGGAAAAGAAATTGGAGAGAGTTCATTTCACATCAAAAAATCTTTATTTTATTTTATTTTATTTTCTTCTTCTTCTCCAAGAATTCTCTCTACACTTTTCTTAGTTTTTCTTCTCCAAATAAAATAGAAAATCATTTTTGCTCTTAAGATTTGGATTTTTTTTTATCGTTTATAATTTCTTGGAACAAAGAAAATAATTTTTTATTATTGAAAATTAAATTTCTTTTCTTCCATTTTTTACAATTTTAATCAATAATCATACTTGAGACAAATAAATCAATTCTTTGTTCTTGAGAATTAATTTATTTTCTTCTATTATTCTTTTAAGCAATTTTCTTTTGGAATAAAATTCCAATTTTTATTATTTTTATTTTACTTTGTGAATCAAAATAAGAAAATCAATCATTTTCTCTATTCCATCGAATCCAAAATCTGAGAGTAAATATTTTAGACTCGATCTCTTAACTTTATTTTTCTTTTATTTATTTTTGTTCATATTTAATTAGTAATAATGTAGATCTTTATATTTATTATGTTTTTATTTATTTTATGTGATTTTATATATAGATTTAACATCTCTAATATTCTTTTTTTGCTTAGTTTTATTTAATAGTTTATTTTTCATTTCTATTATTATTATTATTATTATTATTATTATTATTATTATTATTATTATTATTATTATTATTATTATTATTATTATTATTATTATTATTATTATTATCATTATTTGTGTTAATTTATTAATATGTTAATACTATTTATTTTAATATGTCATTTAATTTATTTGTCATCCATAATGCATATTTTATTTAGTCTAATTTATCATTTATCGTTTTATGTGTTTAATTATTTTTCTTGATTTGATACTAACATTAATTTATTTTGTATTTTTTTTGTTTTAATCTTTATTCTTCCTTATTTGAGCACATTTGCAAGCGTAGGAGGAGATCCGGAAATTTATTATTTTTATTATTTTTAGTTTGTTTTCTTTATTTTTATTTTAATTTATTTGTCATGTAATTATTAAATAAAATCATTTATTTTATGCATGTTTAACTAAAAATCACACAAAAATATTTCTATTAATTAAACTTGAAATTTTTTCTAATAAAATAGGATCAATGTCCTAGTTTTTTTATCCAAACAAATTGTCACTTCAAAATTATTTTCTTTAATTATGCATGTGAGGACCAATGCTTTCACTTTTAATAAATACCCCGTTTTATGCGTGATTTACATTTATTTTATATTGAGGGTTGTATTCCGCCCCTAGTTTGTTGTAACTTATTTCCTTTCTACTTTATTTTAATCTTACTTTTTATCGCTTTTATATATGTGATTGATATGCGCTCTATTAAACTGCATTTAAAATGTATGAGAAAAGGGATAAAATCTTAAAATTCAAAACTCAACTGTAATTTAACCAAAGTATGAATAAATGAGAAGTTCCGAACCATCTCTGGTCTTTGGGTTCAATGGGGCGAGATGGCCATTTCAATGTTCTATTGGGATGGGGTCTCCAAGATATCTCTCGTGTCCCATAAAAAGGCTCAATTTGCACAGTCCTAGACGCCACGAGACGAGAGGGCCATCCTAATATTCTATTAGGGTGGGGCCTCCAAGACATCTCTGGTTTGCCCAAGCGCGAGGCCGAGAGGGCCATCCTAATATTAGGGTGAGGCCTCCAAGACACCTATGGCTTGCCTATGATGGATATAACTGTGCTGTCTTAGGCTCACTGAGGCTAGACGAACTTTTTCAATGTTCTATTGGGTGGCGACTTCATGAAATCTCTTTGTTACCCGAAATAGACGCCCTTGCAATTTCACTTGCAAGTTTCATGAACCTCATCCCGAAAGCCCTAAAGGTGGGTCTTCGGGGCCTCTCGGGGTTCGGCGCGCGTCACACATGCATTAGGCGATATGCCACTAAGCAGTTAGGTATAACTGTTATTTTTGACCGGCACGCGGGTATTATGGCATTATTTCATGATGATAGTAATGGTTGGAAGGAGCCATTAGCTTACCATAGATATCGTCTTCATCACTTTATAAGTAACTACAATACTGCTCACCGAAATTCAAAAAGTAAGGACATGTTATATAAGACGGGTATATTTTCAACCATCTTTTATATATTTTTTTATACTTATTAATATGTTGAATTTTTTAAAAGTTATTAATATTTGTGAACCTTATTGATAGGTAATAATTTTCAACCGCAGAAATTTACAAAATGAATGGATGAGATAAAGGTACCTGATATCAACTCTTACAATTGGGCCATGTAGAACTCTTTGGACAAGTGGACTTTATGTCATGATAATGGTCATGGGTATGGGCATGCGACAACCAACATTGCTGAGAGTGTAAATAGCACTTTAAAGAGTGTTAGGATGATGCCAGTTTGTTGTTTTATTGAGCGTGTATTTGCTAGACTTGTAAAATTTTTTTGATGACAGAAGGTGCATGTATCGAGCCCAGATAGCAACTGGTAATACATACACACAAAATTATTTGGATGAGATGGCAAAATATGCTAAAAAAGCTTGTGGACACAGAGTTGAGAGTTTTGATCGGCGTACAAGAATTTTCACAATAAGGACTAAAAATTAAAAAAGCAAGAGAAAAGGTAATAACACGTAATCTGTTAATTTGGATTGTCATCAATGTGAATGTGGGAAATTCTAAGGTACTAAAATGCCATGTTCACACACTATAGCGGTATGTATGCATGTACGTGTTGACATGTGGACATACGTCGATAAGTGCTATAAACTCTCGGAGGCATTGAGTTGTTACAATTCATTTTTTCAACCACTTGCACACCGTGATTAGTGGCCTCTATATGTTGGACCATCTCTAGTGCCTAATTCGGAGCCTATAAGGAAAAAGGGTCGATCGAGGAATTCTCGATATCGAAATGAAATGGACAATAGACAACGCAGCAAACCTAACCGATGTACACTATGCCGAAATAATAGAAAGACATGCCCAAACTTAGCCGGACCATCAAATTACACAGAATAATCGAGAAATTTTATAGTTTGACATACTTATTTTCATATAATATTTGTGTCTATTTAATATTTTTTATACTTTGTTTTTTATTACAATTTAATTACATATTAGTGTTTTTGAGAGTTTGATTTTTTATTACAATTTAATTACATATTAATATTTTTAATTACAAGTTTGTTAGGATAATTCAAATGTAAAATAACTATAACTTTACAACAATTATATTAAATGTAAAATAACTATAACTTCATATATATATATATATATATATATATATATATATATATATATATATATATATATATATATGGCAAACGTGTGGAGGAAATTGGAGTTGTAACTAAGTCTACTTCATGAATGATTATGGCACTATATATGGATGAAACTAAATATGTTTTTAAAAGTAAAAAAGTTGTGCAAATAATATTAAATTACAAATCTAGTGAGTTAATAGTATAATATTTTCATATAAAATAAATAAATATCAATTTTTGATACAATAGATAGTGATTTCTGGCTAACATTTTAATTGATAAAATCTAATCCTGTACCACATCTAGTGGGCCTTCTATTTAGGCTAGGATACCTTCATTGTTGTTCACCATGTGGTGCATCATCGTCTTGGGCATCACTCGGTCCTATATCACCACCGATAACATCATTATAGAAAGCAGTGAATGAAGGTCCTTCATAACTTCCTTGAGGATTTAATTCTTCCCGTGTTCCAAATATTTGCTGGAAGAAGTCATTTTCATTCCCACCTTATGTTGATATTAATTCAGTATTAAATGTAGGAACTATAAACGCACTAGCTGTTTGTTCTTTTAGACCTGACATTGGTATCCCTGGATATATATGAGCTGTTCGACCCACGAATATCAACCGGTGTATAACTCGTGCCCCCGAATTCAAATTGATGAGGTACATTCGTTTCATGAAAATGTCATGACATGGGTGGTGGAATTTGCATGACATTTGGATCATAATATATTTGATCCACATTTGATCGCCTCTTAATCAATCTCGTGTACGGAAGTTTTCAAATTGATGTTCCATAGGTGCAACATTAATAGGATTGGGACATAGTTGTCGTTGGTACTCAGTTAAAGTTCTATCCTTATATCCTACTGCAGCAAGGATGCTTTCCATTATTATGCTATTGTTCAAAGATTCAGTAGGTTCGTGGTATAATCTTTCAATACCATCAACCTAAAATAATTAAATTTAGTATTATTTTCCAAACAAAACACACATTTTAAAGCATTAATTTTTTATAATCATGCACAATAAACTAAACATAAATACTCACTATTGCTCCACGTCTTGTACCAATTAGAGTTATCCATCGTCTAGTTTATTGCACGTACCATTGCATATATTCAAATCAATTATGCAATGGATGCCTTGGACGTTGGCCTACGACAACACGTGTATGACGGATGTTCCATTCATTTATGAACACAGCAAATTCTAGTGCCCAATTCAAATAAGTTTGGCCCCACATATCTATTGTATGCAGATTATCTTATATAAGGGGTTGAGATGGAATTGGCTGATCAAAACCAAATTACCGCATGACCCTATCGAGATGGTACCACTTAATGATGTAGAAATAGATCAATGGAACAACAAGCATCCAACTTTGCTGTCCACTTTTATAATAATTGGGAAGCAATTGGATTATATTATTGTACAGCTCCGACTTAAACTGTATTGCAAAATACAAGAAAAATTTAATTTTTTTATTATAAATAATTCATAATTTAAATATCTATTAAAATAATTTGTATATAAATTAATTCAATTACACTAAGTACCTCTTCAAGCTCCCACGTATCTAACATTTCTCGATATGTCCATATATCCCTTTTATCTATGATATTCATCTCTAATGGTTCTGTCCACCTAAGTAAATATGATGCTCAAATATCATATCGCATTATTCAAAATGAGATGATATATAAAAATTAATTTACAATTTATATTCATAAAATTAATGATACCTGAATCCGTAAGGCATTGTTATGTTTAAAGCATATGCCTATAAATGTTCTGGCCTAAATTGTGAAAGTCTCTTTCACGCCTACATTTGTAGGTGTTGTAGATATCCAGCAACTCCCTTAGCATCAGGACATGTTGCCCTACGTAATTCTTTATAAATTCAGGCTAGACAAGCTAACCCCCAACTATATTGGCCAACAGTTTTCAAATCATCTAACAGAGGTAGGAACATTAGGTGGACCATGCTTGATGATTGTAATAAAAATAACAGTCTACCAAAATTGAACTCTTCGTCACTTTTTCTAATAAAGAAGCGATTTTTCCAATTCTTTAAGGACTCTGGGTTCCTTGAAAAAATCTCGTAGCTTGCTCGAGATTGGATGTAGTTCTGATCCTCTGTGGCTATCCGAAGTCCCACCACATGAGTAGCCTGGAAGAGCAGAATGGTTAGATTAAGGTTGTGTTTAGCTGCCCACATCTGTAGTGCTGAAATAGTTTACCACGCATTGGAATGAACTTGGACAATGGTCAATACATAGTGGTTCAAAAAATCAATCTCAAATCTAGTGGGGGAAAGGCTCATTTCTGCTTTAAAGTCTGCCTCATAAACAACTATAGTCTTTTTGCCAGAGAACTTGGCATTAGCTCGGACGTTGGCTCTAGAAGCCCATATCCTGTAGTTATGAGGAATGCCTAAACAGTCATATAGTTCAACCATTTCACTACTCTTTATAGCCGAATTAATACTTCCTACCTGGGGAAGTCTCCTGGTTTATCTCCTTCCCTCTCGCTCTGGCTGGCTAGTGTTGGATGACCCGGGAGGATTGTTGTTGAGAAGTCCTTCCTCCACCCTCATTCTTTCACTGGAACTCTCAGAGGAACTCATTACAAGAAAAAGTAGAAAGAGAAGGCACAAACCTGAAATCTGAGATAGCATCTGAAGGAGGTATTTGGAATCATAAACTGGATAAATGTCTGAAGATAAAACCTTAGGGAAAGCAGAAACAAAAAAAAGAAATGGAAAGGAATGAGGAGGAAAACAAAGGAAAAGAAAATAACTGTGGCAATAAGACCGAAAACAGGGAAAAACGAACGAATATATATAAGAAATATAAACCACTAGAAAATGAACATGTGGCTGTAAATGAGTGGCTGCATTAGTGATCATAATTCCTGGCGTGAAAGTCAGAGCACGTTATGTCATTGGCGTGGAGTCTGAAGCATTATACTCCTTTTATAACTGCTCCAGCCGTTAAAATGCATCAGACGAGGCACCATCTTGTCCTGTCATCATGACCTCTTTAATGAGCCGCAAGCTTGGCAGTTACCTCTTTAAATTTGAATTGTCTCCCAAATATCTGACATAAATGTCACATACCAGGGAGGGACTTATGATAACCGGACACTCTATCCCTGAGTTCGGTAACCGAGCTCATTTAGATATTCTCCACATCAACCGTTCGGTTTATCTGAACAACTTGAAATCAGCATGATATTTGGAAAGTTATCATTATTTGCAAAGATCTTTAAAATACTCAGAAGATTCTAATCTCATTATAACGAAAGTTATCTAAAGCTACTTAATCAGATGCCTGTAAATTATGAAATAATCACAAATCAGGAATTCAGAATAGTTCTCTCCTATTTAGAATTTTTCAGGTGACTTGCTCCGATTGACAACTCAAAAATTTGGATTGTCATCAGTATTTTAGTTACAAATTTACTTTCTTAAAACTTTTCATAGTCAGTTTTGAAAGCGATAATTATATAAATCATATAATTAATATATTTTTAAAAGAAATTTACAAAAGTGAAGCGTCTGAAAAACTATTTACGGTTTTGGATTTTATTCTAAAACCACAACTGATAGTTGCAGTTTCAGAGGTCTGAAACTGCAGCTGTCAACTATAGTTTCAGGCCCCATTTTTCTTTTTCTTTTAAAAAAAAAGCAACATCAGCTTTTCCATTTTTTTTTTGTTTTTCTTTTTAAGACTTTTGATTTAAATTTTTTTTATATGTACTACTATTGTAATTTATAGCTAAAAAATTTATGAAGAGCCCAAAAAATTATAAACTTCTACCTAAAAGAATTATAAAATTTTAACTTTTATCTAGATTGGCGGCTTTTTCATCAAAAACAAGGGAAAGCTATAGATGCAGCTTTTGAAAAAAAATAAAAAAAATAAGAAAATGAAGCCTGAAACTCGCAGCTGATTTCAGACTTTTGAAACTGCAACTGTCATTTGCCATTTTAGATTAAACTCCGGACCAGTAAATAATTTTTCAAACACTTGACTCTTATAAATTCTTTTTAAAAAATATTAATTAAATCATTGTCCCATTTTGAAAACTCTACCTTAATTTATGCTTATGATAGATATGGATAGATAAGCAACGTAAAAATAAAATAAAATATTATGCACTTGAACAAAAATGTTCACAAAATATGAACATTTTAAGGCCTAAATGATGTCATTATTGTACAAGAACGGCCAAATATATATACACTTACATATAAGGCCTTGAGTGATTGAACATCATAGATTAAATCATTTTGCACCCATTTATATAACACAATCGGGCTTAAGAAATATCAACAAAAAGATATAATAACAGCCAATGTTTAAAGCCTAGAGTTCCATTCAACACATAAACACTGCCAGCAAGTCTTTTATCATTTTGTTTAGGTTAACTTGTAATTTCTCCATAAATTATCACCTTTTAACATATTATTTTCTTAAACTAATCAAGTATCATATTGATAACCGGACTCTTCGAGTCACAGCTCGGTATATGCTTAACCGGACATGAATCACATGTCGAACTTGTGTGACATGAGTCCGGCAACCAGGCACTCCGACAATTGCTATAATAGTTGCTCGGTTCCGGTAACAGTTCGGTAATAAATTATGGAAAGTCATCAGTAATGAATATTTTCCAGATATTGAAGAGATCCTGATCTTACAATGATGGAAAGTACCAAGAATCACTCAACAAATCTTCACAAATCGGGAATCAAGCATCAATCAAGAGATTAAGGTGATTTCCTCCTATTCAAGAGATTATTTCCTATTTCGCACAACTCTATATAAAGGAAACCATCGGGTACATTGTTTTCTCTCTGATTTCTGAGACAGAAAAAGCCTTTACTTTGTCAATTAACTAACTTGACCGTCGGAGTCTCCCCTGTTGGAACACTCGACGGATTTTTGGTTCTTTTTAGGTGAATCAAGAGAAAGACAACCGGAAGATTTCACTTTGTTATCATTTGGTGCAGTGAGTGTGGAACACTCCACAGATTTCAGTTGATCCACAGATTTCAGTCGGTAATGGACCTCTTTCCCGATTTACCTGTTTCTGCTGCCCCAACCTCTAGCCATCCCAGCAATGCAACCCAACTCTCCGCCAACATTCTTGGCCAATTCAATCAAAGCCTCCAACCAGCTCAGTCAGAGCAAATCTCCCCACTCCCAGCACGACAATTATTTCCCCCTACACAGATCCAAACACCAACAACACCGCAAGCACCCATGGCTATCCCAGCGATCCTGGGTTTGACCCCCAAAACTGCTCAAACTTTGCTTACCGCCCTGTCAGCTATGGCGGCCCAGGCACCATCCGCGGTCCAAACGGTAACACCCCCCCACTTTAACACATATGCAGCCTCCTGCCCAAACACCACCTCCATCACTGCCAAGCACCTTAACCCCTGGTACCACCGTCACCATAACGGCCGAGCAGTTTGAGAGATTATTTGAAGAGAGAATGCAGAAGTATCAGAACCGGAGTACTTTGCAGTACCAGGGTAGTTTCCGGTCTCCCCTATCTCGAGACATCTTGGTTATCCCATTTCCCCAAATACGCCTGTCGAATCTGCCGAAGTATAGCGGTAGCACAGACCCCCGAGCTCATTTAGACGAGTTCCACCACACTATGTTGGTTCACACAACGGAAGATGCAGCTTTGTGCAAAATCTTTCCCCAAACACTCACAGACTCGGCTCAAATATGGTTCCGTAACCTCCCGGAAAATTCGATCTACAGCTTTGAGCAGTTCAGTGACATGTTCATTGCCAAATTTATAGCAGCCATCCGACCAGCTAAAGTGTATGCCGACCTTACCATGGTGTATCAGGAGAAAGGGGAAACACTCCGAGCTTACGTGGAGAAATTTAATGCGGTGGCCATGGACATTCAAAACTTAAATTTGGAGGTGGCTATTAATGCTCTTATCCGAAATACGAGGTGCCAAGACTTTAGTGACTCCCTCAGTAAGAAGCCCCCGGGTGACTTTACCGAGCTCATGTCTCGTGCACACAAGTACATACGCATGGATGAAGCTCGCAGGCTCAGATATAGCTCGCAGAACAGAGATTCTGATAGAGGGTTTCACACAGGGCGAGATAGAAGCAATAATGGTAGAGATGAAGTTAGAGGAAAGGGGGCTAGCCATTCCAACCGAGCTTATTTGGTCTCAAAACCGAACACAAGAAATAAACAAGAAGAACGGTTTACACCGTTAACGGCCCCGAGGTCCCAAATCTTGGCCTGGTTGAAGGAGAATGAGTGGGTTAACTGGCCGCATCCGATGATGGATGACCCTAGCAGAGACCAGAGCCTATACTGCTCCTTTCACAAGGATAAAGGCCATCAGGCGAATGATTGCCGACAGTTGAAACGTGAGATCGAGTACTTGATCCGGCAGGGCAAGCTCGGGCAGTTTGTGAAGAGTACTGATAGGAGGGAGCGAGATAGGTCTCCTTCACCGAGAAGACAAGATAACAGAGCTAGCTCAAGCAAGAAAGCTCTAACCGGGGTGATTCATGTGATTGCAGGAGGCCTGTATTATGATGTTTTTGAGGAATCCAGAAAGCGAAAAGCTAAGGAGGTATTCTCTGTGGGAGCAGGCCGAAGAGTGGGAGGTTACGCGGTGACATTTTCCGAGGCAGATGAAGCTCATGTCCGGACTCCCCACACCGATTCGCTTATTGTGGAAGCAATGATACAAGACTACCTGGTTCAGAGGATCTTGATAGATACTGGAAGCGTGGTGAACCTTATCACTCTACAGGCCTATAAAGCTTAGGGTTTGTCAGTTAATCTGTTGGAAGCAGTTTCAGCGCCCCTCATCGGTATATCTGGGCAACCGGTCAAGGTAGAAGGCTCGGCTGTATTAGATTTGTAGCTCGGTGATGAGGAAAAGGTATGCAGTTGCAGGAGCTATTTTATGGTGGTTGACATTCCACTTGCCTACAACGTGATCGTGGGGCGACCTCTTTTAGTTGGGGTGGACGCTTACATCTCGATGCGTAAGCTGTTGGTAAAAATACCCGTTGAAGGTGGTGTGGCCGTGTTAAGGGGTAGTCAGAAAGCAGCTCGGGAGACTTATGTTAGCATATTAAAGGAAGCAGATCAGGCATTACCTTTAGACGTACTGGATATTCCATCGGCTAGGAATGCGGAGCCCATAGATTCACTCCGGGAAATCGAGCTTTCACTAGGAAAGGCTGTCAAGATTGCTGCTGGTAAAGAGGGGAGAGAGAAAGAAGCATTGGTAGCGGTACTGTCAGAATTTATTGATGTGTTTGCCTGGCAACCCTCAGACATCAAGGGAATCTCTTCTGAGGTAATGTCTCATGCTCTCAATGTGCAACCGAGTTGCAAGCCTGTCAAGCAGAAGAAGAGGAACCATGCTCCCGAGTGACAGCTGGCAATATTGGAGGAAGTCGATACACTGCTGCAAAACGGGTTCATTAGAGAAGTGTTATACTCGGACTGGCTGTCAAATGTGGTTCTGGTGAAGAAGGCCAATGGAAAGTGGCGTATGTACGTTGATTTCACTGATTTAAACAAAGCCTGCCCGAAAGATTGCTATCCACTGCCGAATATTGACCTCCTGGTCGACTCAACTTTGGGGTTTGAGGAATATGCTTTCCTGGACGCCTCTGTCGGGTATCACCAAATCCCCATGAAGAAGAGCGACGAGGAGAAAGCTGCTTTTATCACACATCGGGCAACCTACTGTTACCGGGACATGCCATTTGGGTTGAAAAATGCCGGGGCCACTTACCAGAGGTTAATGAATAAGATGTTTGCGGGGCAATTGGGAAGGAATGTAGAGGTGTATGTTGATGACATGATCGTCAAAGGTAAGACTGCTGCAGATTTACCTCGGGAACTAGCGAAAACATTCGGGGTACTCAGGGAGTTCAGTCTAAAGTTAAACCCAGAGAAGTGTGCCTTCGGAGTTCAATCTGGAAAATTCTTGGGGTATATGATTTCAAAGAAGGGAATAGAGGCTAACCCAGAAAAGATTCGCGCTATTCTGGAGATGGAGCCACCAAGATCGGTGAGGGATATTCAAAAACTTAATGGAGGGTGACGGCACTAGGCAGATTCATTTCTTGTTCGGCTAAGAGATGCCTTCCTTTTTACAGAACCCTTAAGAAAGTAAAGGGTTTCGAATGGACACCGAAGTGTCAGAAAGCATTTGACGAGCTGAAAAACTTTCTCAGTACCCCACCTCTTCTAAGTCGGCCATCACCGGGGGAAGCACTGTATATGTACTTGGCGGTCTCATCGGGAGCCTTGGGGTCGGTCTTGATAAGGGAGGAAAGTAGTCAGCAATTTTCGATCTATTACACAAGCAAGGTTCTGAGAGGGGCCGAGTTGCGGTATCCTATACTTGAGCAGCTTGCTTTCGCATTGGTAATTTCTGCTATCAAGTTACGTCCCTACTTTCAGGCCCATACGGTGACAGTAAGGACGAACTCCAACCTCAGAAAGGTTTTGCAGAAACCTGAAGCCTCTGGAAGGATAACAGAATGGCCAGCTCGGTTGGGAGAGTTTGATGTCAGATATGAGGCTCGACCATCTATAAAGGGTCAAGTTTTGGCAGATTTTGTGGCAGAATTGTATGCACCCCCATAGGAGCCTAGTCCTTGCTCATGGAAATTGTACATAGATGGTGCATCCTCGTCCGTGGGTGCTGGAGCCGGGGTGATTCTGATTGGACCGGGGAAGATTGTGATCAGGGCGATGGCTCACATAGCATTCCATGCAACCAACAATGTAGCTGAATATGAAGCTCTCAGTTTTGGCTTACAGCTCGCCTTAGAGGTAAAACCGGATTCCTTGAATATCTTCTCCGACTCACAGCTTGTCGTTAGCCAGGTACTCGGCAAATTTGAAGCCAAAGACAATGCGATGATCAGATATAAGGAATTAACTGCTGCACTCTTCGCCCAACTTGAGAGCCGGGGATGTGCATGGTCCATTGATCAGGTGCCGAGGGAGGAGAATGCCGAGGCCGATGTGTTGGCCAAACAGGCTTGCCTTCAAGATCAACCAGCCGTATCAAACATTATTTGGTCCATCATATCTGCCCCTACACACGAGACATACAAGGTACACTTGCATGAGCCGATGGATGAGTGGAGGTTTCCCATCTATACATATCTGAGTAGCGGAGCTCTACCTGAAGATCAAGTATAAGCTCGCAAGATAGTTCGGCGATCTAGTCGGTATGCAATCCTGGATGATCAGTTATACAAGAGATCGTTTTCGGCTCCCTGGGCAAAGTGTTTGAGTACTGAGGAAGGGGAATATGTGTTAAGAGAAATTCATGAAGGTATTTGTGGGGCCCATGAAGGAGCACAGGCAATAGCTCGGAATGCGCTACTGCAAGGGTACTACTGGCCTAGTATGGAGGGCGATGCGAAAGAGTTGATTAAGAAGTGCGATAAGTGTCAGCGGTTCGGCAATCTGAGCCATCAAAAGGCTGCTCCCCAAATCTCAATACATAGTCCCTGGCCATTTGCCCAGTGGGGGATTAATATAGTGGGCCCTTTCCCCTTAGCAACCGGACAACGGAAGTTCTTAGTGGTAGCAGTGGATCATTTCACAAAATGGGTAGAGGCGGAGCCTTTGGCAACCATAACTCCGGCAAATATTATCAAGTTCGTTCAGAAGTCCATTATCACGAGGTTTGGTATCCCACATTCCATTGTTACAGACAACGGCAAACAGTTTGATTGTGCAGCTTTCAAGGGGTACTGCGCGGACTTGAGGATCCAACTTTGCTTCACCTCGGTATACCATCCGCAGGCTAACGGCATGACTGAGGTAACTAACCGGACTATTCTTGCAGGTCTGAAGAAACGACTTGACTCAGCGAAGGGTCTTTGGGTGGATGAACTATACAACGTCCTCTAGGCTTACCGAACATCGCCAAGATCAGCAACGGGAGAGACCCCCTTCTCACTCACATATGGGACAGAAGCGGTTATCCCCTGTGAGATCGGTATGCCAAATGCCCGGACTTCTAGTTTTGATGAAGCAGCCAATGACTCGCACCTGTTGTGTCAGCTGGATAGATTAGAAGAGCAAAGAGAACATTCTCAGCTGCGATCCGCTGCTTACAAGCAAAGGATGTCATCTTACCATGATCGGAATATAAAGCCGAGGACATTCAGGATCGGGCAGCTAGTCCTTAAAAAGGTATTCGCTTCACAAACATCAGCCGGAGTGGGCAAGCTGAATCCCAACTGGGAAGGCCCTTACATAGTTCATGATGTTAAGGGGGGAGCATATCAATTAAAAGATTTCTCCGGAAAAATACTTCCCCACTCATGGAGCATTTCAAATCTAAAAGTCTATTATCAATAGCTCGGCTCTCTCAACTAGTAAGTCATATGTCAATTTTCAGAATAACTGTACTTTAAACAGTTTGGTCTTTGCATAAATCAATTGTACTTTCAATAAATTCAATAAACGAGGTATATTCATGGAAATATAGTGTCTCCTATTATGATTATCTGTATCAGAATCGCTATAACTCGACTCAATACAACCGCCGACAGGGCATACACTCTCATATTTAACAATGAAATCGATCAAGCTCGGTCATAACTCCCAAGAACTTTTTATTTTAAAGAGCTCGAATTACCATATAACACCGCCGACAGGGCGTGCATCTGATACTACCGCCGACAGGGCGCACATTCAATAATATCACCGACGAGGCATACATCCTCATGCTCAGCAGGGAGCACATTTTCTAACACTGACTTGGCTGTAATGCCATTAAGCACTTCGTGACCAAAGCGTATATTTTCACTAAGCTCAGACATAGTTCTCGAACACATTTTGTTTTCATTATTAAAGAGCTCGGCTATATTCATTAAGATAAATGAAATACAAACACAGCATAAAGAGCTCGTTCGGGAGCATTGCCACGACAACATCCGGTAATTCAATTGCAACTCCTCAAAAAAGTATATCATATTGGACATCACATTCGGAATGTCATTCAAATTATGCCAAAGGATGATTTAAAGAGTTCGATAAACGCGAGCAAAAACAAATTCAGATTTTATTTAAGCTAAAAGAAAAGTACAAAGATCATTCATCCGGATACACTTCGTCCAGCCAGGACCAATCTATATCCGGATGGCGCTGTTTAACAGCGTCAGAAAGCTTCTGACTAAATGCGAGGCATTTATCGACGGCCAACTCCACGGACTTGTACTCGAGATCGGCGAGTCTCCCCTCTAGGTCGGCTTGACCATGCTTTGTTTCATCGAGCTCCAGCCGAAGACTCGATAGCTCGGTCTCCATTTCCTCTTTCCTCCTATCACTTTCTGCTGCTTTTTCCAGTGCCTCAGAAATATTATTCTTGGCCTCCTGCTCTCTGATCTCGGCATCTAGAGCTCTCTTTTCAGCCTCTTTTAACTTGGCTTCCGCGATATTAGCCCTAAAGCGCTGCCCGGCGACAGATCGGGCTTCCCGATTGTAAGCCATGATCAGGTGGTTTATCTTCCCTATAACGGCACGGCTCAGCATTGAAGCCTACACAAGTATAGAAAACGGTGAAAAGAGCACGGCATTTTATAAGAAATCAACTAGAGGAAGGATATCAAAGAAAGAATGGCTAACCTCAACTTGGTGTCTCTTTATGGCAAGGCTCAAGTCCTCGGCTTTCTAGCGTGACATAGGGGCAACCTTGTGCGGGATACAGGCAAGCTAATGTACAAAGTCACAAAAGCCCGGATTATTTTTTGAATACGCATCTCCTTCCTCTTTCAATTGAGTGCATATTTCATTGGCAAAGGTCCTCAAATCCCTTCTCTGAGAATGGGGATCCGAAGTGCCAGCGGCGGCGTCTCCTTCCGGGGAATGAGGCCCAGGTGGGGTCTGCGGGTCAACCGATGGCACCCGAGCAGTTGGGATGGGGGGTGAAGTGTCTTCTAGCACAACAGTTGGTATTGCGCTGCCAGCTTGAGTAGGATCGGTCGGAATTGGACCTGCGGTAGCAGTAGTGGCTCCCATGCTGGACTCCCCTGGAGCTAACCCGGCAGTTTTCTTTTGCCGTTTTGCCGTCATCATCTCAACCATGCTCGGTCTCTCTGCTCGCTTCATTTCTGCAAAAAACCGAACAATGAGAGAGTATTAGAACTGAAGAATCGAAAAGAGAAAGTACCTCTTCTTTGGAGACGAGAAGAGGTTGTTCAGTCCAAACCAAACATAAGCTGATCTCTAATATCGATCTTGTCCGACGCTAAAGCCCTCCATCGGGCTAGAGTTCGTTCTTCCTCCTCGGAGAGAAGGATGGGGTTGTCGTTCTTATTCACATATCAACCCCACGTCGTGCGGAAAGGAAAGTCACCGTCGCTCTAGACGACAAAGAATCGATTCTTCCAATTCTTCAGAGATTTTGGATTTCCCCTGAACACCCCGTAACCAGCTCGGGCTTGGACATAGTTATGATCCTCAGTAGTGATTCGGAGCCCCACCACATGAGTAGCCTGAAAGAGCCGAACTGTTAGTTCGATGCCGTTATCTGCTGCCCACATTTGCAAGGCGGATATGGTTTGCCAAGCATTGGGATGAATCTGGCCCATGGTTAAACCATAGTGATTCATCAGCTCGACCTCAAATGCAGTAGGAGGAAGGCTCATCCCTGCTTCGAAATTGGCCTCATACACAATTATGGTTTTCTTGCCTGAGAACTTTGCATTGGCTAGGAGACTGGCTCCAGGCACCCGGATTTTGTAGCTTTCAGGAATCCCTAATCTTGCATGAAGCTCAACCATTTTACTAGTTCTCACAATCGAGCCAATACTACCTACTCGATGATTCCTTTTTGGCTCTTTCCTTCCAGGCTGATTTGGCTGGCTGGTACTGGGAGACTCTAGAATATCTTCGTGTAAAAGTCCCTCTTCGACTCTTTGGCTCTCAGTTGAACCCTCAGAAGCACTCATGGTGAAAAGGAGGAAATAAGATGAAGTACTAACCTGAGATAGGAAGGAGAGATGTGGAAGACGCAAAGTGCCAAGGGATGCTTGAGGTAGTAAAAGACTGAACAAGAGAGAACTAAAGCTAAAAACGCTGAAATCCAATCTGAAATCCCTAAGAAAATCGAAAGTGGAAGAAAGGAGAAGAAGCCACAATTTATAGGAGAACGGAACCACTCAGATGAGGACAGGTGGCAAGCGTTGATTGAATGAACTGGTAATAAGTACTCCTTGCGCGGTTATCGAAGAGGCGCCATCATCTCAGAGCCTGGCACAGCCGTTGGATCACAATTCACGAAGCGACTGTACACAGTGAACGACGCGCCTGTCCACACTTTTCGAAAGTCACGCGCACAGCTGTCAGCAGGGCAGTTTGAGTGGGACTACACGCGCGCTTTGGGAATGTTAGGTCAACGCTCCTATAACATGAATGTTATCATCTGAGGGGGGGGACTTATGATAACCAGACTCTTCGAGTCACAGCTCGGTATATGCTTAACCGGACATGAATCACATGTCGAACTTGTGTGACATGAGTTCGGCAACCAGACACTCCGACAATTGCTATAATAGTTGCTCGGTTCCGGTAACAGTTCGGTAATAAATTATGGAAAGTCATCAGTAATGAATATTTCCCAGATATTAAAGAGATTCTGATCTTACAATGATGGAAAGTACCAAGAATCACTCAACAAATCTTCACAAATCGGGAATCAAGCATCAATCAAGAGATTAAGGTGATTTCCTCCTATTCAAGAGATTATTTCCTATTTCGCACAATTCTATATAAAGGAAACCATCAGGTACATTGTTTTCTCTCTGATTTCTAAGACAGAAAAAGCCTTTACTTTGTCAATTAACTGACTTGACCGTCAGAGTCTCCCCTGTTGGAACACTCGACGGATTTTTGATTCTTTTCAGGTGAATCAAGAGAAAGACAACAGAAAGATTTCACTTTGTTATCACATATTAACCCTCTAAACTTATTTAAAATATAAATAGTACTCCATACTATTAAAAATGTCAATCTCCTAAACTTGTTAATAAAAAATATTATATTACCCTTCTAACACTATTCACTTACAAAAAGTGTATGATTTTCACGAGTTTTTTTGTAAACTACCATATCTAGAGTGGTAATGTAACAGTTGTAATAATTTTCAGAAGGTAATATGATAGTCGATTAGTTAAGAGAATAATATATTAAAAGATGATAATTTTTTTTTTAAAAAAACTATGTATTATCTCTTTTCTCATTTATTTTATTTATATTAACTATCATGTTCAACCTCCAATCACAACATTCATTTTCATCCATTCAAAAATATAAAATCACAACTTTGTTAATATTTCACCAAAAATTAATGGTTTAAACATTAAAATGCCGTAAATTTGATCTCTTCATGATTCTTAACATAAAAAATAAAGGCTTAAAGATTAAAACATGTATGCCATATATAAGAAGAAAAATTGCAGAGAATAGGAACAATATGGCAGAAATTCTTATGCGCTGATAACAAATGTAATGTTTAAATATGTATACATGCTTGTAACCCTATAACATACTAATCAAATGTAGAAAAATAGATATCGAATTACTTTTCGCCATTGCTATTTCGTCTTAATGTCTTATAAATTCAATGAATTTTTTAATTGATGGTGTATTTTTCTGAATGGAAATCATAGGCTTACGTGTCTCTTGCCAAAATTATATATATATATATCACAATTTTTTCATCTTCCAGTTATTAAAATGGTTACTGAAATGGCTTATGGGCATTTGTGCTTTCTTTTCTTTTTAATAATATATCTTCAGGGATGAATGAGTGTGAATTCAAATTCTAATTAAATGAAAAAAAATAGTTAAACTTTCAATTATTTGAATTATCCTAAATTTTTGGCCAATTATGCTTTCTTATTACACGGTCACTGTTTTTCTTTTTAATAACTTACATCTTTGACATAAAGTTGATTCGGCACATCTAGCGTACTGGATGGTGTGATACACATTACTAGTAGCCGGTGTTACTAAATCCTAACAATTCTTGATAATTCTGAGAATATCGAAATGAGAAATGCCATGTGGCTTGGTAGGATTAGTTGCAGGATAGTTCGGATCAGGTATCACTTAGGACCTGCAAAAAAGACTAGCCCTATCGGATCGGGCATTAACTCTCCGAAACTTATATCAGTAAAGATTTCTAAAGAGATAAAATATATAGAGAGAGAGAGTCCTTGAGATTTTTTATACCTGAAGCCTTTGAAGGTCTAGGTTATTTGTAAGGTGGAAGAGAAAGAAAAAACTATCCTGCAGGGACACTTGAGAGAGTAGTTGGTGGGCAAAGAGCATGAGTATACAGCGACTGAACTACTCACGTCCTGTTGAGTGTGTTAGTAGCAAGCAAAGAATGGCCTTGTCAGTCAGATCGGATTGATTTGACAGGCTTTACAGGACATCAGCTGTTTATAGAAAATGACTTTAGGCCTCTACTTGGGCCTAGAATAGATGATGTATTATTATTTGTCCCCCTCAAAGTAATCCGATTGGATTATGAGGCTAGTGAGCTTTCAGCTGTCAGTCACCATTTTGTTGGTAAAATTTTTAAGGCCTGGTCAAAGGGAATTACGTTTCACGTGCTTGATGGGACAGCTATTTGTCATGATGACTGACGCTTCGTTGATGGCGTCATTAATAACGTTCCCTCATTTCGTAGTGTGACCTTCCGATCAACTGTATAGAAGCTTACACGTGGCAAAGAGATGAGTAAGGCTCTTCGAAAGTTGTTTTTGTCTTGCAAGGGAAGGCATTGTTTCCCTATAAATAGGCAAATTGTACTTTTGCCCCATTTTACATTTCTTTCGTATGCTTATCGCTCGCCCCTTCTTAGTTTCTTCTCAAGTCTTTGTTTTTTTCTCTCACAAATCACTGAATCTTCCTCGGAGGACCCAGATTCTTCTCGTTCATCCCCTTTCTGCTTCATTTTTCGCTGAAATCACCAAGTAAGTTTTCCTTTACTTGAATGCATTCAGAATTTTTTGAAATTTCTAGTGATTCAGAGTGATCTTCTTCTTCTTTTGCCAGCGAAACCGTGTCTATTAGTTTAGAATATTATAGGTATTCCTTTATCGATCCCTTTCCTTTAAAAATGGCAACTAGCAGTGGAAATCCTTTATTCCCCATTACAAATGAGATAGATACTTCGTTCTTAACGCAATATACTACAAGACCCATTGTATCCTAACCTTCAAAGTTATTACCCCGAGGCAGTCAATCTATTGAAAGAGAGGTATAACCCTCCAGCGGATGTAGAGGTTGCGTCCTGTACTTCTTTCTATGTCTTTGGACGAGGGTCTGTTCGGAATAGATGGAAGGGATGAATGGTTTATTTCCTTTTAGCCGAGCATGGCTGCTGGTTTACTATTTTCGCTACTACCATTTGAGAAAATCATCCTAACGGAATACAGATTAGCACCCGATCAAATCAATCCTAATGGGTGGAGATCGATTGTAGGTTTCAAGGCAGTATGTAGGAATTTAAAGATTGCCCCTTCTTTTCTGATCTTCACCCATTTTTTCTACATAGCTGGTCGGAGAGGTGGAAAGGATGATTATTTTACCAGTAAGCAAGGCAAAAAATTGTTCACCCTTCCTTCTTCTTTGAAAGGCTATAAAGATAAATATTTTCTGATCAAGAGGAACAAAGGTTTTGGAGTGAGCTTGAAGCGTTCATTCGGGCCTACTATCATTGGAGATTTGTCAAAAGCTGCCCAAATGTATGCCTCATATATAAAGGAGCTCATGGACTAAATTAAAGGGCGTGCCGGCAATCTTATTAATATTGACTAATTATTGGTTAAAGATGAGCTTGATCTCTCTGCTCTAGGGCCTTCGGGCCCTTTTAGCCTTTCCATTCCTTCAGGGCCTTTGGGTCTTTCTCGACCTTTAGGGCCTTCGGGTCCTTCCATTCATTTAGGGCCTTCGAGTCCTTCTGGTGCTAAACTTGAGCTTTCGATTGTCCTATGCACACACATTACTTTGCTTGTCAATTATCTTTAAGCGATATTAACTGATATTTTATTTGTGCAGCTTAATGGATCCAAAGGTTCAAAGGGAATTGAACAAACTGATCAAAAAATGCCGTGAAAAAAAATGAGCGAAGAGGCAATCTTCTCAGCTTTTTGATCAGGGCGAAAGGCCTTTCATGGCAAAAAAAAAGGAGCCTCTAAGGTCTAATCATTCTCTATCACCGATCCTCCGATTGTTTCTGATTCAGGTGGATTGAGTTTACCTCTTCTTGGTCTTTCTCCAATTCCTTCTTCCGATCCTTCCCTATTACCTTCGCCTCCTTCTTCAGACCGAACCATCTCCGAAGGTCAGATGATTTTTACAAGCATACCTTCTACCAATCCTCCTCTAGCAGTCGAGGCCTTCGGCATGAGTGACTTCCTATCTCAAAACCTTAAAAGGGTTTATTCTTTTCAAGATGGGTGAGTGCTTAATTTTTCCTGTTCCGTTTTTCTGTCCAAAAAGGACATGGAAAATATAGGACCTATGAAACTACCAGTTAAGGAATTCGATGAGTATTTCTGCTGTATTGCTTCTGTAAGCTCTTTTTCTTCTTTTCTATTTTACTACTTTTAAATATATATACTTTATTTTTAAGTTGATTTGTTTTTATAGGCTACCCAAAGGGTTATGTACCTTCATGGGGAAAACTCGCGCTATGGCGAGAAACTTTCTCAAAGGATGCAATCAGAGAATTAGTTGAAGTTGGAGATCGAGGCATTGAGAAAGGAGCATAAAACTCATAAAGTTGAGCATCAAGCCGAACTTCAATTGATACGATCATAGCACTCCAAAAAGGAAGCAAACCTTTCTGCTCAAGTTGAAGGGCAAAGGACCAAAGTTGCTTCTTTGGAATCCATAAAAGAAAATTTCGAGGCTCAATTTTCTTCATCGTTAGCATCAGGAGGAGTTGAAGGTGCAAAAAGGTCTGATGATAGACCAAATGGCTAAAGCTCAGGATGACCTTATACTTGGGTATCGCTTGCTTTCGAATAACATTATCCAGGTGAAGACTCCACCTTTTTGGATAATCTGACTAGCTGGCCTGAGGTTCCTCCTAAGGATAATGATTATATTCCACCAATCCGGGGCGATGGTAGTGGAGCTGGAGGAGAAGGGAATGTAGAAGGATAATATAGAATAGTTTTGATTTTTCATTATCTTGTTTTTGTAATTTGAAATCCCTTTAAATGACAACTTTTTCCTTTTATCCGATCTCAACTTTGCATGCTTACATTCTTTGCTAGATTAGATATCTTACATATTTTAGTGGTCAGATCTAAAGCATGATCGTTTAAAATATAGCTAGAAACGAGAGAAAGATCGATCGTTTATAACTTGAAATGAGAGTGAAATCAATCGTTTATAATTTGCAACGAGAGTAAAATTGATCATTTATAATTTGAAATGAGAGTGGAATCGATTGTTTTTAATTTGAAATGAGAGTGGAATCGATTGTTTATTTATTTTTCTTAGTATCATAATAAACTGCTTCAATCAAGAAATCTTCGATCGGAATTGTATTCATCGACCATTTTCGATCGGGAAGATAAGATATTACAGATTTACTTAGGCTGGGAAATTAAAGCGTTACAATTTGTAGTGGTATATTATACCATATATTTCTTCAAGACTTCAGCATTCCATGACCTTGGAATATCCGATCCATCCTGGTTCTTGAGTTTGTAAGTGCTTTTGCCTAGAACTTTCAAAATTTCATAAGGCCCCTCCCAATTGGGCATGAGTTTCCCAGCCTCTGCATTTCTTGATCCTATGTCGGCTTTCCTGAGGACCAAATCTCCTTTGCTGAAGGATCTTGGCCTTACTCTGCTGTTGTAGTGCCTGGTTATTCTCTGTTTGTAAGTCACGATCTTTAAATAAGCATCCTCCCTTTTTTCTTCAACCAAACTAAGATCCTATCTTCTTTTCGATTCATTGTCATGATCGGAATAGAAAGTTAAACGATAGGAAGCTATCCTGATCTATACCGGTATGACTACTTTAGCTCCATAGACCAAAGAGAAAGGCGTATGCAGAGTTCCAATTCTTGGTGACGTCCGGTCGGACCATAGAACATTCTGTAATTCTTCAGTCCAATTGCCTTTAGGCTCCCCTAACCTTTTCTTCAATCTTTCGAGGATTTTTCTATTAGACAATTTAGTCATGCCATTACTTTAAGGCTGCGTGATCGATGTAAATCTCAGATGGATTTTTAAATCGGTGCAAAAGGATCTGAAGGCTACACTGTTAAATTGCTTGCCATTATCGGTGATAAAGACTTTGGGAAGGCCATATCTATATATAACTTCCTTCCATACAAAATTCTTTACCCTCTCGGTTGTTACAGTGGCCAATGGTTCGGCTTCTATCCATTTGAAAAAGTGGTCAACGGCTACAACCAAAAATTTCATCCGTTATTTTCCTTGTGGGAATGGACCTATGATGTCCAATCCCCATTGATCAAATAGCCAAGAAACTCCAATCGGCTATTGTTTAGACACAAGCTGTCTGATGATTCTACCATGGATCTGGCACTATTGGCATTTTTAACCCTTTCTTGAGCATATTTGAAAATATTAGGCCAGAAATAACTAGTTTGAAGGACCTTTCTTGCTATTGCTCTGGTAGCTTCGTCGGCGCCACAAATCCCTTTATGAATTTCTCTTATGATGTAATCTTTATTTTCTTTCGAGACACATTGAAGCCAAGGATGGTTGAATGGTTTCTTGTACAAATCATCGCCAATTATAGAGTAATTAAGCGATTTGCTGACGATCTTTCTGGCTTCAGACTCATCATCGGGTAATTCTCCCCGATCGTAGGTAACGAAAGATTGGAGTCATCCATGTATCTTCCTCTTGATCTATCTCCATCATTTTCGGCTCATCAAGGGAAGGTCTGAGCATCTCTGCAGTCATTGTGCCTTCTTTAATGAATTCTTCATCTGAAGCAATGATCTTGGCGAGCCTGTTGGCAAGCCATATCTCCTCCCTCAATACTTTTTCTAAACTCCAAGTCGCACCTATATTGCGGATCTCGTTAAGTTCTGCCTTGACCTTGGTCAGGTACCTTCTCATGCTCTCTCCTTTGGCTTCAAAGTTTTTGAGCACTTAGCTTGTCACTAATTATGAATCACTCTTGACTCAAAGGCATTCTGGTCGGAAAGCTTTATTCAACCTCAAACCTTAGAGAAGCACTTCGTACTCTGCTACATTATCGGAGGCTTCGAAGCTTAGCCTAGCGGCATACTTGACAGTCATTCCAAGAGGACCGTTAATTACCACACCGATACCTACTTTTTGACTATTTGAAGCTCCATCAACAATCATCTCCCATGTCATCTTTCTGGGTTCTTCCTGCTGCTTTTCACCTGTATATTCTGCTATGAAATCTGCAAGAGCTTAAGCTTTAATTGCATTTCTGGGTTCATACCTTACATTAAATGATTGTAGCTTGATCGCGTATCCCACCATTTTGCCTTCTAAATTGGGCATCTGCAATATTTTCCTCAAGGGTTGGTCCTACCGGACTACGACTGTGTGCACTTTGAAGTAGCATCTCAGCTTTTTAATGCACATTATCAAGGCAATGATTAATTGCTCGATCAGACTTTTCTTCAGTTTTGGTCCTTTCAGCATTCAGCTGACATAATATATTGGTAACTATTGACTTTCTTCCTCTCGGACCAATACAGCTGCCACTGCTTCCCCCGAAGTAGACAAGTATATATATAACTTTTCCCTTTGAATTGGCTGGCTCAATAATGGAGGATTCATCAGGAATTGTTTTAACTCTCCAAATGCCTTTTGACAATCTTATCCCATGTGAAAGTGTCATTTTTTCTTAGTTTTTTAAAAAACGGAGTGCATCGTTTGGCTGAAGAAGAAATAAATCTGCCTAGAGCAGTTATTCGTTTGTTCAACTTCTGAATATCTTTTACATTGGTCAGGGTTACATATCCAAAATGGCTTAGATCTTCTCTGGATTGGCTTTAATCCCCCTTTTTGATACTATAAAGCCTAAGAAAATTGAGCTAGTAACTACTCTTTGTAGGTCTATCGGGTGTTCTTCAAGGCTTTTGCTCTTAACTATCATGTCGTCAACACATACCTCAACATTTTCACCTATTTGCTCCTTGAAATCTTGTTCATTAAATGCTGATAGGTCGCCCCTGCGTTCTTCAACCCAAATGGCATCACCTTGTAACAAAAGGTTCTATCATCTGTAATAAAGCTCATCTTTTCTTGATCTAGTTGCCACATCAAAATCTGGTGATATCCAGCATAAACATCCAGCAAAGAATATATAACATGATAAGCTGTGGAGTCCACCAATTGATTGATGCTAGGCAAAGGATAGCTACCCTTCGAGTAGGCTTTGTTTAGATCAGTAAAGTCAATGCATATTCTCAGCTTCCCATTTTTCTTCTTTACAAGCACTACGTTATGACCTTTGGATCTATGCCTGGGATTTCTTTAAGCTTCAAGGCAAAAGAAGCTTGATTGAGCATTAATACCTGCATCACCTCATTTTCTACTTCCTTTATTTTACGTGTTCCGATCTCAAGGGTCTTAGTATCGAAAATTTCTTTGGCAATAAGCTCCTCTTCTGGGTCCATCCTGGTCCTTTTAGCTTCTTCTTCTTTTTCTATTTCCACTATATATGCTTGTTTTGATTCTTTTAGCATCGCAATGTAAGCTTATCTTGAAGCTTTTTGGTTACCCCTTACAATTGCCATTCCTTTCTTTGTAGAGAACTTCATAACCATAAATCGAACACTGGTGGCTACCCTTATTCTGAATAATATGGGTCTTCGGAAAATCACGTTATATGCAAAATTCATGTCTATTACCATGAAGGTTGTTTGACACTTATGCGTCATTGCCTCATCACCTAATTCAACAATAAGCTCTACCGATCCCCTTACTGGGATAGTGACATTGCCAAGCCCGATCAATGGGGTGGTACAAGGCTTCAATCTTTCGATCGGCAAACTCATCTGGTGATAGACCTCCAGCGTAAGAACATTTACCAATGCTGCCACTGTCGACCAAAATCCTTCGTACCTGAAAGTTGGTTATACCGGCTTACATGACTAAAGCATCTTTATGAGGAAATTTTAAATCTTTTGTATCCTCGGGGGAAATGGTAACTTGTCATAGCCTTTCGGCTTCTACTGAAAAATAAACTCCTTTTCCCCTCTTATTCTTTGAAATGCTCAACTTCCTGCTATCATGTTGATGGTTCCCAATCTTTGCTTTGGTTGCGACTTGTTTGGATCTTTTGGCCTTCTTTTTTCGTTGTCATCATCATCTGAATCCAAGCGACCTTTCCCTATGCAATGTAATTTGCAAGAATCCATCGGTATTAGTCCTACAAACTTTTTAAGAGAGCCCCTTTGCAAAAGTCTTTCGATATCTTCTTTTAATTCATTACATTCATCTATTGTATGGCCAATATCTTTATGGAATTGGCAATACTTGCTCTTGTCTCTTGAAGCATAAGATCATTCAAACATTTTTTTTGGCCAGTTCACTTTATTATGCTTTTTTATATCCATATCAAAACTTGAATCGGAGAAGTGTTGAGTGGAGTGAAAGTCTTATTTGCATGACTTTCTGACTTATCATGCTCAAATTATCTTCTCTTTCCTAGTGTTTTCGATGAACTGCCCTTTTCGGGACTCATATTTCTTTTTTAGTCCCTTTCGATCGGTTGAGTCCGATCTGAGTCTAGGAGCCTTCCTCTTCACCTTCGTGCATCATCTAATTGGATGAATTTATTTACTCTTTCCATAAGATTGGCAAAACCTGTAGGAGGACGAATAATAATGGAGTCAAATAACTGCACATTTTTGGTTCTGTTTATTAAGGCATTTGCCGCAATGTCGAGATGTAGGTTCCTTATTTCTGAGGTGAGAGCTTGAAACCCGTCGATATAGTCTCTTAGACTTTCATCATGTTTTTGTACCAGGCTGTATAAATCGCTGACATATTTGAGAGGCCTTATTTGCATAATGAATCTTGTGACAAACAAGTCTCGAAGTTGCTTGAAAGAGTAGATTGACTCTAAAGGTAATTCGTGGAACTAATCTAAAGCATCCCCTGAAAGAGTAGTAGGAAATAACCTACAGAATACCCTATCATCGAAAAACTACAATTGTATCTGTGTTAGGAATTCAGAAGCATGACACTTTGGATTAGATTTACCTTTATATCTGGGCATTTTGATTTCTCTAATGTCGCTTGGCAGCTGGGCTTTCTGAATCTCCTACATGAAAGGTTGACTGTATTCCTATCAAAAATAGGTTTTTTCGAGTGGCCGATGCCGAACTTCTTTACTACCTGCAAGACCTACTGCTCATTTTTGTCTAACAAGCCATCACTGGTGTCTCATTTTCTCTTCTTCATGAGCCTTCCTTTAGGTGTGCACGTAAAACCTAGATTATCATCCATCATTAATGAAGGAAATAGCAGTGGTGTATGCATCGAGGCATATTCCCTCTTAGGGGTGCATATGTAATTGAGGTCGTTATAACCTTCAATCAGGGGAGAACGCCTTGCTGCGTTATAAACATCACGCTCTTTGTACATTTCCTTTTTTCCTTTTCCCCTGTATATTGGGATTCCGATCGAGTTCTTGTTCTGCTTCTTCCCTCCCTTATTTGCAAACTTATTCCTTTTGGTCTCTGACTCCTATGGCTTTCAACTTCTGAACCTTCATTTGAAGTCTGATGCCATTTTTCTTTTTTAATTGTGTGCATAATTTGCTTCGTATAGTCACTCAAGATAGCCCTAAGGTCTCTAGCTGTTACAGGAGTAGAATCTGGTTGTATGGGATTAGCAGTATGGGATTTCGGAGGAGATCTGTCAGACTCTCTCTCAACCTGGGATCTTACTCGACTATTACTAGATTGTCCCTTAGTTTTAGATCGTGAATGATCCGACGTATCTATTGGGATTCCTCTAAACGAAAGCACCAAATGATAATCCTGAGAATATCGAAATGAGGAATGCCATGTGCCTTGGTAGGATTAGTTGTAAGATAGTTCAGATAAGGTATCACTCAAGACCTATAAGAAAGACTAGCTCGATCAGATTGGGTATTAACTCTTCGAAACTTATATTAGCAAAGATTTCTAAAGAGATAAAATATATGTAGAGAGATTCCTTGAGATTTTTTATACCTGGAGCCCTTAAAGGTCTAGGCTATTTATAAAGTGGAAGAGAGAGAAAAAAAAACTATCCCGCAGGGACACTCAAGTGAGTAGTTGGTAGGAGAAAGCATGGGCATACAGCGACTGAACTACCCACGTCTTATTGAGTGTGTCTGTAGCAAGCAAAGAATGGCCTTGTCAGTCCGATCGGATTGATTGGATAGGCTTGACGGGACATCAGCTGTTTATAGAAAATGACTTTAGGCCTCTACTTGGGCCTAAAATAAATGATGTATTATCAATTCTAATTCATGGTAAAATAAAATGGAGTAAACCAATATAATAACTATAAACCACTCGGTGGCAAAGCAGCAGAAGCTAAGGGAAGGTTGGCTAACATGTAATACGGACTATTCTTATGGGTTCCTAATCCGCAATTAGTGGGGAGTTTGTACTGCCGCTCATCATGCGGCTTTTGAAGCTTGTTATGTTCCTCACATAGCAAAAGATTTAGTAGTATGAGAAGCTCTAAACTGACTAAAGAATAGGCAATTTTTTCGAGTTCAAATACAAACCGATTGTTTTTTGGTTTTAAAAGCACTGTTTAGAGAGTTTTTAAACTTATCTTATTTTGCAGACGTGCTAGATGATTGTAAGGTTTTACTTTCAGCATTAGAAAAATGCAAATAGCAACGAAAAATTAGCAGCGAAATAATTTTCGTTGTTATTTTAGCAACGAAAATCGAATTTCGTTGCTATTTAGCAACGAAAAATAAATTATGTTGCTAAAACTGGTTGAAATTTTTTGATTTAGCAATGGAATGAAAAATGGTGAAATTCCGTTGCTAAATAATGCGAAAAATTTTAATACCAAAAAATAGTAACGAAAATTAGCAACGGAATGTCAATACCGTTGCTAAATATGGCGCCAGCAGCTAGCGAATATTTTTTTAGAATGAACTTTAGCAACGAAAATTAAATTCCGTTGCTAATTTTACAATCACTAGAAACGGAAAATAAATTCCGTTGCTAAATTACCAATGGAAATCCAATTAGCAACGGAAATTTATTCCGTTGCTAATTTAGCAACGAAATTTGAATTCCGTTGCTAATTTAGCAACAGAATTGGAATTACGTTGCTACTCTGACAACTGAATTATTTTAAGGTGCTAATTTAGCAACGAAAATTAAATTTCGTTGTTTTTAGCAACAAAAAAAAAATCCTGCTTTTGCTGCTTATAAGAAGGTCGTTTTTCTCCTTAGTATATCACACATTAGCACTTATTTTTTATTAATTATTTTCCCCTTCCATTTCCTTTCTATAATTTTCTTAGAAATTAAGAAATGGAAAATCAAACATTTGGAAAGCTAATTTAGCAACGAAATTGGAATTTCGTTGCTACTCTGACAACTTAATTATTTTAAGGTGCTAATTTAGCAACGAAAATTAAATTATTCTTTTTCTTCAACCTGTCCCGTTTTCTTCTCTTCTCCCTTGTCACACAGCCGCTCCTCTCTCTCTCTCTCTCTCTCTCTCTCTCTCTCACTCCTCCGAACTTCCCCTACATAACTTATTTCGAAGGTTAGATTTTAATTTTTTTGTTTAGCCATTTTTGTTTACTGAAAGTGATTTCGGTTTCTCGTTCTTTTCGTTTCTCGTTCTTGTTGCTTTTATGTCTCTGCGAAACCAAATGTTCTCACCATCTCTCTCTCATGCCCCTTAGCTCTCTCCTTCTTACTGATCGGACTAGGGCACTGTGGAATTGGCGATTTTAGGTAAGTGAGAAATTGAGAAAACCCTTCTGTTAATTTGTTAATTTGTTAACTGTTTTTCCAATTTCTATTCAGTCCCCTATTTTGAGTTTGGGTTTGTGATGAAATTGTTGTTTCGGATTTTGTTTGCTTTTAATTTTTCTTTTGCTTTCTTTAATTAATTTATTGTGGAACAATTATCAATTGATGCAATTAGCTAAATTAAAATAAAAATTTGGCGGAGTTGTTTTTATGCATCTGTCTGAGTCGTGATTCTCTATCCGAGTCGTGCTATTCTTTTTCTCTTTCTCTCTCCTTACCTTGTTCTTCCGGTGACCGACTCATGATTCTATATCCGAATTGTGCTATTCTCTTTTTCTCTTTCTCTCTTCTTGCTTTGTTCTTCTGGCTTTGTTCTTATGGTGACCGACTTGTGATTCTATGTTCGAGTCGTGTTATGCTTACCGAGTCATGCTATTCTCTTTTCCTCTTTCTCTCTTCTTGCTTTGTCCTTCCATTGACTGACTCGTGATTCTATATATGTCCGAGTCGTGCTATGCTTACCGAGTCGTGCTATTCTCTTTTTCTCTTTCTCTCTTCTTGCTTTGTTCTTCTGGTGACCGACTCGTGATTCTATATCCGAGTCATGCTATTCTCTTTTTCTCTTTCTCTCTTCTTGCTTTGTTCTTCTGGTGACCGACTCGTGATTCTATGTCCGAGTCGTGCTATTCTCTTTTTCTCTTTCTCTCTTCTTGCTTTGTTCTTCTGGTGATCGAGTCGTTACCGAGTCGTGCTATACTTACCGAGTCATATTTTGCTTCACGAATCGTGCATTTCTTTCTTATGTATTGCACCTCTTCATGAGTCGTGCATTAAATAATAGACCAATTAAGCAGCTCTCACTTTTGTTTTTCTTAGTTTGTGAGTGTCTTGCATTTTTGGCCATAACTTTTGCTACGGGTGTCCGATTGCCTATTATAATATGTTTTCGGAAAGCTCATTTCAAGCCGGTAGTATAATAACTTATTTCTAGCCTCAAAAATGACGTTCGGGCTTCCATTTTATCAGTTGAAAGTTTAGTGACATTTTTGTACTTTTATTAAATGTACACTATTATTTTAATACATGTAGAAAGATAGTGACACTTTCAGTTCAGTATTGTGCTACCTATAAATTTAGTGCTAGTGTTTTATCAGTCCTTGTGTGTAGTTTGCTCATAGGAAGTGCATTCAAAAATGGTGCAACAAAAATGGTGATATAATTTGTGAAATCTGCAACCAAGTAAGGATCATTTAGTCACCATTTTTATATAAGAAATGAATTGTACATTCAACGAGTGATGTGCACCTCTTGATCAATGTGTTCATGCTAACAGACAGTGTATAGTGCTCCATGTATTTGATATTTCGAATGGAAATTAACATACCTCTCAGCAGCAACTAAAGAATGAGATGAGAAGCAAGGGCAACACCTCTCAGCAGCTAGAACTACATAGTTTATATTTGTAATATTTAGGTATTGATACTGATTTTATGTTGTGTTTCTATTGGTTTTGATGGATTCTTACTTTACAGTAGAATATCTATTAAGAATTTTTATTGTCGTACATTTATACTATTGCAAGTAAATTGCATTATGAATTTGGATTATATTTATTTTGTGACTAATAAAATTAAAATTTAATTAAAATCTTATGCCACCAATAAAATTGAATAATTTTTATGGCTAAAATTCGCAATGGAATCTATTTTTACATTGCTAAATTTAGCAACGGAGTTGCAATTTCCGTTGCTAATTTTAGCAACGGAATAGTAATATCGTTGCCAAATTTAGCAATGGAAACTACTAGCAACGGAAATTGCAATTTCGTTGCTAATTTAGCAACGGAAACTTTCCGTTACTAAAATTGACCAATTCACCAAAACCTTAGTTGGTTGAATTTAGCAACGAAATTTCATTTCCATTGCTCAAAATTTGCAACTGCCGGTTTAGCAACCAAAAGTTCCGTTACTAATTTCCGTTGCTATTTTTGATTAGCAATGGAAAATGTCAAATTTCCGTTGCTAAATTGTAATTTTTTTGTAGTGTACTCATAACTTAACTAGAGCAGTTAATTCTAAATCTGTTTATAAAGAGTGAGTTTGTCCGTTTTCGAAGTGTTATTGGTTGATTTGTGTTAATGTAAGGTTTATTTTTCAAAAAAAAAAAAAAAAACTCTCATCCTATAGTAATCTTCCGCTTGTTGTGCCTCTCCCATTTCTCTCTCAATTTTACATATAATATTTTTATTTTATTGATCCTTGTGTCCACACTTTCTGGCTCTTTTCATTTTCATCTATTTCTCCACTGCTCCCTTTGTAAGAAAATAATTAAAAAAAAAGGGGTTGGCAACTTTGACTTTTCAAAGTTGCCGGCCCCGCCGCATTTTGCAATTGCAAATTGCAAATGCAATTTGCTTTTGCAACCGTGTGGACAGCTAATATTAGCTGTCCATACACGGTGAAGAATGCCTATAAATAGGCATGTTCTATTTGCAAAAATATAACTATGAATCAAGCAAATTTAAGAGGGTGAGTTTGTTTGTGAGCATAAGAAAATAGTGAGAGTTTAAGGGTTTGTTCAAAAATTCTTGAGATACTCTCTGGGTAGTTTTCTTGTGTTGAGGGTGTAAGAAAAATATTGTATTTGTTATTGTGTGGTTGTAACAATTTTCCACATAGTGAATATTTTTCTTGGTTGTCTTTTGACAACGGCCGTGGTTTTTCTCCGATCTTGGAGTTTTCCACGTAAATTCTTGTCTTGCGTTTTTCTGTGTTTGTTCGACTATTTTTCATATTTTATTAAAGGCAACTTCCTGGGATAAAGGGGGAGAATTTATCTCAACACTCTTCACCAACAAAGCTTTTTTTCTCCTCCTCTCTATGGAAAGAAGAATAAGAAAAAAAGGAAATAACAAGCAGGAAATGGACTGTTCATTCATTGCCCTCTTACTCTCTCTAGCAATCGAAAGTCGAAATGGAGCAAACCTTGCTTTTGTTCTTCAAGAAAAAGATGAAATGTTTTGCCTTTGAGAAATCCAATTTCTAAGGCATAGAATTTCAGCAATGGGAAAAAAATGCACTTAAATATCATTAACGAATTGGAATTTTCTTACATTTTTTTATTTATTTAAACTCCCTTGAAAAAATTTCTCCATTTTCTTACAATTTTTAACTCACTCTTTTTTTTTTCTTTTTTCCCTTGTTTATTTACTCTCTTCCTTTTCATAATATTTTTTTTTTCCGCACTTCGCTTTTATGAAGTGTCTGTTTTCTCTGAATATAAACATTGTTGGGTGATTAACATTTTGGGAGATCACTTGGAGGAGGTAACAGTGACTCATTAGGGCCTTTCCCATTTTCCACCAAAAATGCCATCTTAAGTCCCCATGTTGTGTGGACTTCTAGATGGCAATGCATGAACCACACTCCTGAAAAGAATAAAATAAATAAATAAATAAATAATATCAACAGATAAATCACTATTTATAATAAAAATTTTAATAAAATTCGCCCTTTTTTTAGAGCTGTGAGGTCTCGAATTAGTACCGGGATTGTCAGCGCGGAATCTTATAGCCGTCCACCCCCCAGTTGGTACTCCAACGGTGTTCCTCTCAACGGGGTCAACAAGATTAAAACTTTTAGGATCCGTCTTAGGATTATAATTCCCTAATCCTCTGCCAACAACAAAGAAGTTGAATCCATGTAGATGAACAGGATGATTCTCAGCAGCTATGATTCCAGTATCTTGCATAACAAGTTGAACTGTTTGATTGTACTTCAATCTAAAAAGCTTAGTTCCTCTCCTGGTCTGCAAATTTGCGAGTGAATTATTCCCAGTATAGTTAAAAGGATGTGGAGGATTAGCAGGGAAATCAGTAGTAAAAACCCCACTAATGTTGAAGAAATGAGCTTGAAGTAGAGCAGTAGTAGGCATAACAAAAGTCACATTATTAACACTAGCAACAACTCTGCTTCCATTGGCAGCCTTGCAAGTAGGGCAAGAGTTAATGCCTAATCCCACTGTAAAAAAAAGGCTGTGATCAATTTTTAGAGGGACTTTTGCTGGGAACTTTTTGGAGTTCAAACTCCTCAGAGAATTGGCGAACTTGTTGGCCACTGAGGTGGCATTTTGGGGAGGTGGGGTGGTGAGGGTTGTTGGGGTGGCGGCTAATGTGCCGGAATAGTGAAGAGTGGCGGTGGCTGTTATATTGTCAACTGCCACCGGAGCATCCATAAATGGTGAGGCTGCAACTAAGTATTTGCCTGAATTTTTGTCAGCTGTAACAAGCACATTAGTTGTCTGGCCTGGGGCTATTAGGACTGTGTCTGTTTTGAATGGCTTTACATAGGTAGCATCAACTTCCACAACCGTCAGTTGGTGCCCTGCAATCTTGAAAAATAGTTCTTCATTGAGTGCAGCATTGACCAATCTTAACATGTAGGTCTTTCCACTATCTACTGCCAACTTGAATCCTCCTGCAATTGATTTCTCACTTTTAGCAATTTATGAAATGAAATGGACATTTTAACATCCGTCTCATAAAATGACACGTAAGACAAAAAATGAGATAATGATTAATATTTATAAGTGGCACTTCGTGCGTAAAGAACTCATAAACTTGATTTAGACAAAAACTTTCCATTTGTCTATTCGGAATTGAACACAATTAAATTACCTTGCGAAGAACAATTTGAGACAGCTCCTGTATGTCCATTAATAGTGTGAGCATCGGAGACATTTGGTGCCAATCCTGATTTTAGAGCCTCATTGATTACAGCTTCAGTATCCGATTTCCACCATTCAGCTGAAATTCACATCAACAAATCAAATTATTAAGCTACTAAACTGACATTTTTTTTTAATGGAAATAGAATTTTTTTTTTAAATAAAAAAAGTTAAATCTCACCTAGCACAACAACCACTTCCTTGTGGGGTTTTGGGAAAGGGTAGGGAACACCAAGCTTAGGCAAAATAACAAAGGCACCATGAACAGTGGACCTGAGCCACAGAATATGAGCATGCCATAGAAGTGTGCCTCTTTGTCCTGTGATTGTGAAATTGTAGACATAGTTTTGGCCTGGTTGAATGGGGCATTGTGTAATGTATGCTGGCCCATCAGCCCACCCGGTTCGAAGCTGCCTAATTCCATGCCTGCATTAATTCCATTAATTCATATAATTAATTATGATAATTATGTGGTTAATGGTTAATTAATAAAACAAAAAATACAAAAATCTTACCAGTGGATGGAGACATTATATTTGACATGGTTGACGACCCTTACAAGAAGTGTATCATCTTCTCTGGCATAAAGAGTGGGTCCCGGGAACTTGCCATTCACAGTAACAATAGGCTTGCTTGAGCATAGCTTGCTGCTATTTTTCATCACCACCTGTGTACAATTTAAGAACCAAAATTAATTAATTAACCTCATCCATCATTTAAATTAAACTAAAACGTGGCACAGTTGTTTAGAGTTTTTACTTCGTTCACTTCAAATATTGCTTTTTAAAATTTAAGAGAATTTATTATTTATTTTTCATTTTATTTTTGGTATTCTAAATGCATATATATATATATATATATATATATATATATATATATATATATATATATATATATATATATATATATATATATATATATATATATATATATATATATATTATCACTTATTTATATATTCTCTCTGTCCAAGGTTAATTATCGTTTTTTTCTTTTTCACTCATATGAAGGTAATTATTAATTTTCATCAATTTATTTAGTACTTTAAAAAAGACTATAATACCATCTCTTATATTTAATGAAAATAGAAAAAATGTGTAAAAAATAGAAAGGTTAATAAAAATATAAATGTAGTGTTAATACCAATAAAATGATAAAATTTAAATATATGTAATAAATATTTTTTTGATTTTATAATGAAAATAACAATTTAAATGAGACAAGTTCTTCTTAAGAAAATGACAATTGACTTAGGACGGAAAGAGTATTAATTACTCTATCCGTCTTAGGTTAGTTACCGTTTTTTTAAGAAAAAACTTGTCCCATATAAATTGTCATTTTATGTAATCAAGAGAGCATTTATTACAACCATTTTAGTTTTGTCATCTTATTGATATCAACAATATATTAATATTTTAATTAATATTTCTCTTTTCTAATAATTTTTTCTATTTTCATGAATATAAGAAAGAATATTATAATCTTTTTAAAGTATTTCTTTTGTTAAATTGAAAAAAAAAGTTAATTATTATCTTAATATTTGTACAAAATGAAAAAAAATACAATTAATTTGGAACGGATAGAGTAATAAAAAAATTTATTTATTTACTTACAAATTTTTTTTGGAAGATTGATATATTCTAACTATTTTTTTTTAATTTGTGTTTAAGAGGAAAAGCGAATAATTAAAATGAAATAAATTTTAATTAATAAACAAGTGACTTTTGTGATGGTAACTTCCATTTTAATTCCTTTTTTCTTTGCATTATCACTTTCTTAGTTTAGTGATTTAATTAGTTTGTGTTGGCAAGATTTTGACACTCTATACAAAAATTAATTGCTTGAATTAATGGATATTGGCATGAAAATATAGGCCACATTTTTATTGATTGCTAATCTAAAATTTATTTAGTGACAAAAACTTGGGTTGCAGCCTTTTAAGAGAAAGGCAAGTTTTGTGGGCAAGTTTTGTGTTTTGGAATCAAGAAAATAAAAAAATAAAGGTTCACATGCATGTATGCTAAGTGCTGTAACGTTACGCTATTGAACGCAAATTTCTATTTTCGCATGAATATACGAACTTATCATTGTACTATAAATAATATAACTATCCATATATTATTGCAAGAAATAGAAAATGCGTATATACTTACATTAAAACTGTAATGGCGAACCCTGCATTCAACAAAAGCTGGCAGAAAGCAAACAAAAAGAAGAAGAAAGCGAAGCCAAGACTTCATTATTGCAATTTCACTTTCTTTAATTGTTTTGTCACTCACAATCTCTGTCTTTGTTAGATTCTTAAGGCTTGTTAATTGCATTCATTTCGGAGATTGGTAAGTCAAGTTTATAAAGGGAATAGGGTGATAGAGAATTGCTAGCATGTCGTTTTTGCTTAGGTTAGTTAGATGGGTTAGTGAATTCTTGAAAAACAAGATTATATTTTTTTTGAGGCCTAATCTCATCACTGGATTTCTTACATGTTACATAAAGTCTTTTTTCGTAGCCACCAATGCAGTGTAGATTTATCCAACTTTCCCTTACCATTTTCAACTAATTTATAATTAATTACAATCTTAATCAGGAATATTTGGTTGGTTTGAAATTTACGGTGAATTCTTGGTACCTAATTTGTTTGTGTGAATATTGGAAATTTCTATTTTGCTAGTCCAAACATCTCATGATGGATTAGTGCCTTAATCAGTTAATCAGAAAAATAAATTGTAGGAAAAGAATCTTTTGGATTTGGTCAAAATAGAAATCAATTACATCATATGTTAGCTCGCTTTCAATGGGTTTGTTATCGTGTTGTGTTGTTGATTTACTATTTTTTTTTTTTGGTAATTAATTAATTAAAACTTAACAAGAGTTGATTAATTTCTTTACACTTGCTCTTTTTGTGGCAATCAAAAATCTTACTTGACCACTAATTCCTAATTAGTGAATGAATAAGGAGACTATTTTAGGGTTCGGAAATTACTCAGGTGATTCATTTTATTTTTAATTTTTTTTTATAATTTGTTTGGTATTTTAAATTTGTTAGGGTGATTAATTTGAATTTGCGTTAAATAGACCTATAAAAAGGAAAAATCGCTAACTTTCAAGTATTTAAAAATATATTATTTTTAGAATATAAAATTGAAATCTCTTATTAAAAAAGAAAGGGTCCGTGCTGCATTTATTTTATTTAGAATTTGAACTCACCATTGATTACTCCTTAATAATGCCTGTAAATTAGCTACGTAAATGTAGATATCCACCATATTGATCCACTTTTTTTTTTTTTTCCTTTTTCATTAGTCAAGTAAAGGATAAAGTATCACATAATAAAAGAAAAACATCATGAGCTTGTTATTTACATAATAATAGAAGAAGTAGAATTAATATTTTCCAACAATCGAGAAATTAAATTACAAAGTATCATCATAGTACTTCTCAATTAAAGTCATAACGTACGCAGTTGAAAATGGCCAAGCCAGTGGTCTCCTGCTGCACTTCTTTACAAAAACTCAACACGCCCTAGCTTTGGGGGTTTGGTAATTAAAGGTGTATTGCTTCATGTATTTTTTTTTCCTCATGTTTGCTGCCTTTTATGGAATAATAATAATTATTGTAATAATATAATAATAAAAATAAAAGCTCCCATATAAATCATTGAAATGAAACTCATTTATTTTCTTATTGGTTAGGTTAGTAGGCAAAGTGAGGTATGAATACTCACTTTAATGGGCCCTTGCAAGTACTTATTAATTGTCTTTTACGTAGTTTTTCTTTTTTAATTTCGATTTGCCTTTTCAAAATATAATTTTTTTATCAATTATCTATTAACTTTATCACTATTGACTAAATTATATTCCAATCAATTTCCAATTTATTAACTTTTTTTTTTTGAGAATTCAATTTATTAATTACTATTCTTCAAATTCGATATTTCATAATTTTAAAACAATGTTTAGTATCAGTATATTAAAAATTATTGTTGTACAATATTAACCGATCATGTTTAGTTAAAAAAAAAAAAGAAAAGAAGAAAAAAAGCTATCACGTCTATTGTAATATAAAAAAAAATCTTGATCTTATTTCTCTTTTAAAAAATAAATTATGATCTTGATCTTGATCTTCACCTTATCAAAAATTTTTTTTTAAAAAAAAAAGAAAAAAGAAATTTAGATTTGTACCTTATATCCTTCTCTTATGAAATATTTAGATTTAGAACTTCTAAACAATTGAATTTGAGCCCTAAATAGAAGTGAGCATGGAGCGGTTAATTGGTCCATTAGTAAAAAAAATTAATCATTCCATTAATATCGATTTTCAAAATCATTAACCGTTAATAAGTCCGTTATATTCGGTTAAACAGTCCATCGTTTTTAGTTTTTCAGTTTAGTTAACCAATATTTTTCGGTTAGACATTAAAATTTATAACATACAATTAAAAAAAATAGACAAAATTCAATTCAATTTCAAATGTGCAAATTAATTCAAAAGAAAAATCACAAAACAAGTATAATATACTATTCAAAATTAATGTTCAACAAATTAATAACTAATATTATAAAATAAATTTAATATTTGTTAGAAATTAACATGTTTAATTTTTAAGTCAAAAAAATTTTGGACAATATTAAATGTTAAAACATAAGTTCTAAAACATAAGAAAATGTAATTAAATACTATTAAGTAAAATATGGACACCAATATACATGATAAAAAATAACATATATAAAAGTTAAATATTACTCTATATGTTATAAACTTAGGATTGATGGAGCTCTCTTGCCCTAACCCTTGTAGCTATTCCTTGGAAGAGAAGGATCTTCTTGAGTGGAGTAACAACAAGATTAAGAGGTATCTGATGGAAAATGTAACACCGCAATAACCCTTGGGAGGATATCAGAGCATCACGCACTCATAAAGGCAAACACGACCATACAATAGCGGAATTAAAATACACAAAAGAAAAAATTAATATCGTATAATAATATAATTCACATATTACAAGAGCATTCTTAAATAATTTACATTGTCTAGTACATAACAGTATATTATATACATATACATGTCACTGATATTACAAAACTATACATAACCAAGTCAAAAGAACTCTAAAAGCTCCAGACTCCTAGTCGCCAAAATCTGCAGATGTCTCACTCTAAACCAAACCTGCATACCTACACGAGAAAAATACCCGTACTAAGCAATAACGCTTAGTTGGGAGAAACAAAAGCAAAAGATTTCTAATGAAATCACAAATATCAGATAACGAAATATATATATATATATATATATATATATAATCAGCATGATAATCACACGCCCGCGACATAGGTTGCACTTGCGACAGAGCACGCTCGGCTAGAGAATGCTAGACAGGAGATCGGATCTCGAGCTCTCGCAAGCAGTCCGAAGCCCGAGCTCTCTGTCGCACTCGCTACAGAGACGAGCTCTAAGACCAGAAGGCCCAAAAACCACTTCTCTACTCATGCAAACTTCACTCAAGATCATAATTTCATGCATAAGACATTAATCCATCTATCAATTTCACTCAAAACATGCTTCTAATCATATTCTCTATATTTACAATTAACAAAATTAATTTTAAATTGGCAAAAATAAACATTTAAAGCAACAAAGCTTCAAACCCAGAAATTCTCCAATAACAACAAAATCACACCCAAATCCTATATTCTATCAAGCAATTGCAACTTCTATTTCAAAACACTCAAAACACATTTCAAAGATGCATATCCATACATTTTCAAAGTTAATTGCTCAATAATTAAACCATTTATTCGCAAACAAGTTTTATACAAAATCATATAAACTCCCAAACCTCGATGAAGCTCATCCCACTCTTCTTCAGACTCAGATCTTCTTTTTTCCCTTAACCTTCCTCTTATCCAAAGATTCTTGCAAAAACGAACCAAACAAACTCACTTAACCCACTCCAACAACTTAAAACCAAAGCAAAAATGGGGATGAAGAAGAAAAACTTCAATCTTTACACACCTAGCAAACCTCCACTAAAACTCTTCAAATCCAAACCCAAGACTCTTGAAGAACCCACTGAAAAGAAGAGGGAGCAGGAAGTCACGAAATGAAGATGAAGAAGAAGAAAGGAAAGAAATTCACGCAGGAAGAGAGGAAACGAAAGAAACAAAGAACAAAATCTGCTTTTATTCTTCCTCTCTCCTCCTTTCTTTTCTTCTTTTCATTTAATGCTCCCAACTACCCACTCCTTAGGTGTCACTTCCTCAATAATCAACTTAATTAAATCCTTGGCAAATATCCATTTAATCCCTTAGTCAAATACCACTTACTCACTTAAACAAATTATTTCTCTTACTTGCTTAATTTTCTTTTCAATTACACCCTTGCTCAAACCCATAATTCATACTATACTTTTACTCTTATATCTATTTGTTTACAATTAATCATTGAAAATCCTACTAGGGTAGAATTCGGGTTGTTACAGAAGAAGGATTTGGTAATCAGGAATCTTAGGTTCCTGAGACTAATATGGAGGTGGAGTAGCCATTTTTTGATGCTCATGTGCAGGTTCATTACTTTAAAGATACTTTAATTGGAAGGCCAAATTGAAGTAAGGAAAGTGAACTTGATGAGATTTCTGATGATGAGGAGTTTATGGTGAATAAAGAGGAATCGGAGGATGAAGAGTGTTTGATTATCAAAGTTTTGAATGAGGAGAAATATAGGTTGCATAAACCTTGGGATTTGACTCTTATTGTCAAGGTGTTGGGGCACACTTTTGGTTTTAAGTTTTTTGAACAAAAACTGAAAGCCTTATGGAGACCTAAGTCTGCCATGGAGGTTATTACTATAGAGAATGATTTTTATCTGATTAAGTTTTGTTCAATATATGATTATAATTATGCTCTCTTTAATGAACCATGGATGATTCTTGATTATTATGTTAATGTGCAAAGATGGAGTCCAAATTTTGATCCGGAAGAAGCCACTATTTATTTTATTATTGCATGGGTAAGATTCCCTTGTCTTCCCATAGAGTATTATGTTAATCAATTTTTGACGAGGGTGGGGGAAAAATAGGTAAACTTGTGAAAGTGGATGTTAATACTTATGAGCAATCTAGAGGAAAATTTTCCAGGATGTGTGTGGAAATTGATTTGAATAAGCCCCTCATTTCTAAATTCAAGCTTCGCCGATGGGTCAGAATAATTGAGTACGAAGGAGTTCATGTTGTTTGTTTTGAATGTGGATGTTTTGGCCATAAAAAAGAGCAATGTTAAGCAAGCAGTAAGGTGGGTGAGGATAACCAGAATGAAGATCAAAGGAATAATGTGACTGAGGAATAGGTGGGGGATCATAAAAGGAAGGGTGAGGTGTTTAAGGCTGAGATCACGCATATATATGGTGAATGGATGTTGGTTAAAAAAAACCCCTAAAATAACCTTTTTTGGATAGAAAAAGATAGTATGAAAATAGAAAAGGAGACTCTCTAAGGTTAAATAAAGGTAATAGAAATTCGTTCGGGAGGGATCATATCTCTGATAAGTCTAAATTTTCAGTTTTAGAAGTGGAGGGTGAAGAGGATAATCAAGTAGGGGATGGAATAGATGACGAGTTGGGCTTTTTAGGAGATCCAGCCCAGAATAGAGTTGGAAGGACTAGTGGGAGAGGGGGGCGTGGTAGAGGATGTGGGTCTAGGCCCAATGTACAGGCTCACCTACTGACTTTTAAAGGGAAAGAAGCTTTAATAGTGCCAAGTGAAAAGAGAAGGGTAATGCTCAAGTTAAAATGTTGAAATCAAGTAGAGGATTGAGAAACTCTGTTTTGAAGCAAGCAGCAGCGACTAATGAGCATACGGTGGTGTTTGGGGGTAAGAATGGGGAATCTTCTAAAATGGTAGTCACGGAGAAAAATCTTTAGGAAGGCATGAGAATTCTTAGAGAGGTTGAAAGTCACGAAGGGGAGATCAAGGCTAGGTTCTGTCCTGTGAATGTCAAATCAAATCCACTAGACAAAACAGTGGCAATGGAGTCAGATGTGGAAACTGATTTTGAATCTAATAGAGAAGAGTGTTGGGAAGCAAATGACAGTCAAGATGACCAAGTGAGTTGCGAAGAGGGAATGGCTAGAGCTCAAATGCTCTGATGTACGTGTTTGTGTTTTCCTTGCTTCTGTTAAACTAGGTGTTTTGTTTGAATGCATTGGGAAATTTTCATCATTTTTTTAAGTCAGTTCTTGTGTGAAATTGCCAAGGTGCAGCTTCTAAGGAGTTTAACCATTTCTTGAAACTTTTAGTTAAGGTGTATAAGCCTGTGATGTGGGGTTAATTGAAACCAAGATGAGTGGGCGGAATGCTAGTTCTTTTTGCCAGAAGTCCAGTTTTGATAATTGGGTTTGAATGGAAGCCCTTGGTTTTAGTGGAGGTATTTGGTTGTTATGGAAGCAGGAGGTCGACGTGGTAGTTCTTAAAACGCATTCGCAGTTTATCCACTATAGAGTTTCTACTAATGGGGCCAGTTTGTGGCTGTTCACGGTGGTCTATGGAAGCCCTGATGTTACTCTTCGTAAGAAGCTTTGGCTAGATCTTACGGCTAAAGGGCTCCATGGCTTATGTCCTTGGATGATTGCAGGGGATTTTAACTCTATTTTAGATGCATCTTAAGTTAGTAATGGTGCTCAGTTTTCAGGTGTAAAGAGCATTGGCTTTAGGAATTGGATGTTTAGGGAGTGCTTAATTGATTTGTGTTTTTTTGGTCCATGCTTTACGTGGTCGAGAACAGGGCCTTCGTAGGGGCTTAAAAGGGCCAGGATGGATAGAGTTATTTACAATATGGAGTGGCAGAGGGCGTTCTCAGAGGCTAATGTTTCTCATATTACTAAAAACAGGTCGAACCATCATCCTCTGTTGATTTCTCTTAAGAATTCTTTGGTGTCCAACAGGGTTAAACCTTTCCGCTTTGAAGCCGCTTGGCTTACCCACTAAAAATAGGTCGAACCATCATCCTCTGTTGATTTCTGATTGGAAAATTGAGCATTTAGCTCTTACCTTCTCAGTTGAAGATGTTAAAAGTGCAATTTTTGATATGGATCCGTACAAGTCCCCTAGTCCTGATGGATTCCCTGCGGGTTTTTATTAGAAGATGTGGTCTACATTGGGTTCTTCTGTCAGCAAGACTGTCTTGGATTTTCTAAATGGTGGTCCTCTTAATAGCTCCATTAATGAGACTTTTTGGTCTTAATTCCAAAAGTTCAGAATTCGAAAAGCCTAAAGTAGTTGAACTCCATTAGTCTGTGTAATGTGATTTACAAGGCTATTACTAAGACCTTAACTAATTGTCTGAAGCTGGTGTTACCTGATGTCATTGCTCCTACCCAATGTAGTGTTGTACCTGGCAGGCAGATAGTTGATAATATTGTTATTTTTCAGGAGGCTATCCATTTTATGAATTCTAAGAGGTTTGGGAAAGGGATTATAGTAGTTAAAATTAACCTTAAGAAAGCTTATGATCGAATTTCGTAAGAGTTCCTTAGAGAGACTCTTAAAGATGTCGGGTTGAATAGCTCATGGGTGAGAAATATTATGGCATGTGTTGAGTCCGCCTCAATGTCAGTCCTCTGGAATGGGTCAAAGATAAATTCTTTCTCGCCCCATTGTGGAGTACGTTAAGGAGATCTTATCTCCCCGTATCTTTTTGTGATATGCATTGAGCATTTATCCCAATCGATTAATGTGTATGTTAATGAGAAGCAGTGGAGACCCTTTAAAATTTCTAGAATAGGTCCGGAGATTTTACATTTATTTTTTACGAATAATATGATTTTATTTGGGGAGGCTTCAACTGACCAGATGTGTGTGATGTTGGGAAGTCTTGATCATTGTATAGTTGCTGGTCAGCATATCAACTTCTCTAAGTCAAGCCTATTTCTATCTAATAATGTGGCTAGTGAAGTTGCTCATCAGTTGTCTACCTTGTCAGGCATTCCGTTGGTATCTAATTTGGGACATTATTTTGGGGTTCAAGCCATTCATGGGTGGCTGACTTCGAGTTCTTTTTAGCACATTTTAGATTGAGTGTATAATCGTTTGGCAGGCTGGCAGGCTAAGTCTCTTTCTTTGGCTGGGCGAACAGTTCTTGTTAAGTCTATTCTCATGTCCATTCCGTGTTATGGCATGCAAATGGCTAGTATCCCTTCTTCGGTTTGCAAAAAATTTGAGAAGCTTGGCTACAGCCACGACTCCTTTAAAGAATGGCGGGCTTGGAATCAGAATTCTTTCTCAAAATATCTTGGCTTTTCTTGCTAAACTCAGGTGGAGAATGGTTGTTGAAAAGGATCAGCTTTAGGCAAAAAAATTGAGATCGAAGTATGTGGGATCTGATCAATCTTTTTCGAGGTCTTAGAAGCCCTGGAAATGCTTCTTCTATTTGGAGAGGGATTTCAAAAGCTTCCAACCTGATTATTTAAGGTGCTAGATTGCGGGTTAGTAATAGGAAAAATATTCATTTTTGGTTGGACAAGTGGCTTTGTGCAAAACCTCTTCTTCAGTTTGTTCTGTCTTCTTTAACAACCATAGAAAAGTTTCGCACAGTTGCTTCCTACCGGACCTCGGGTATTGGTTGGAATTGAAGCAGGCTTTAAGCTATTCTCCCTTCTAATATTTTATTATTGCAAGCGGCTATGCTTGTTCGAAATGATGGATGTGCGGAGGATGGGCTATGCTGGTACCCAACGGCTGATGCGAATTTTTGCATTAAATTTGCCTATAAAATCCAACAGATTTCGAGTCATGGGAATGGTAAAATTTGGAAGGTTATTTGGAGTCTAAATGTTCCTCAGCGAATTAGAACATTTGTGTGGCTCGTGCGTCATGGAAAAATTATGAGCAATCTGGAAAGGGTTAAGAGAGGTTTTGCACGTAATTCGTCCTGTCATAACTTCTTTCGGAAGGAAAAAAGTATCCTCCATATCCTTAGAGATTTCCCCAAGGTTAGTTCCATCTCGCCCTCTTTTGTTATTTTCTCTTTTCTGGATTTTAATAGATCTCAGAATGCCTTGGAGTGGTTGCATTTGAATTATATTAGTGTTAAAGATTCCATGGGTTCTTTTGGGTGGAAGGAGAGGTTTGCAATTATTTTATAGTGGATTTGGAGATGGCGTTGTAATGAGGATTTTCGCAAAGATGTTATGCTTAAGGACTCGAAGTTGTTTTTTGCAAAATTATTGCTCTCAAGTGTAAGAGGCGTATTTAAAGAAGAAGCAAGCTCTTTCTAAGCCTGTAAGGTATGTGAATAAGCCAATTAAATGGGAAATACCGCCTGATGGGTGGATTAAACTTAATGTGGATGGTTGTAGCAAAGGTAAAGATGGGAGAGGAAGTGGTGGTGGCCTTATTAGGAATAGTAATGGTGATTGGTTGGGAGGTTACGTGGTTAATATTGGTTACTGTAATGCCATTGGAGCTGAGCTTTGGGCTCTGTTGCAAGGTTTTAATTTAACTTGGAATTTAGGCTTTCAAAAGGTGATTGTGAAGAGTGACTTTTTGGTAGTTGTTAATTAGATTAATAAGGTCTAGGAGTGTAATGGCACGTATAGGAATCTGATTCAAGCTTATAGAGATTTTATGAAACGAGATTGGGAGGTGAGTATATTCTGTGGCTGATTTTTTGGCTAACTATGCTTTGGGTTATGAGGTGGGAATCCATGAGTTGGAGAATCCTGATCAGAACACTTAGAAGTTGCTTCAGAAAGATTTGCTAGCTGTCTGTAAGAATAGACGTATTTGAGATAGTTAGCTGTCTTTCTTTTGGCGTTTAGCCCTCTTTTGTATCTAAAAAAAATATTACTCTATATAACTAAAGAGAATAATATAATTTAAATATAGTTTAAAGTATTATATAAATTTTATAGAACAATATAAAAAATTAAGGTACAAAAATGAAAATATTATTTTATGTAAGCTTAAGAGAAAAATAAAAAAATTAAAAATGTTGAGGCATAAAAATAAAAATATAATTTATATATATATATATGAACCGGTTAACAATGGACTAACGGTTAACCGGTACCCAAATTACGAAACAAAAAATCGAACCGAAAATAATAATTAAACTTATCGGTTAACCGAAACAACTAATTTTTTCAAATCGTGGACTGAAACAAAAAAATTTAAAATTCATTTCGATTAACAGAAAAACCGATTTGATTTCAGGCCGATTTTTCAATTAACAGATTTAACCATTTTTTTTCTCAGCCCTAGCCCTAAATATGACAATATAACATTTTCTTTTGTCTTTAATTTAAACCTCTCACGAAACAATTTTTTATAATTATTTATTTATTTTTCAAATTGCAATCAAGTTGAGTTTTGGACTCAAAGTATATGGGTTGTATTGTGGAATGCTTACAATCCAAGAGAATTAATTGTTGAGGAATTCCTTTCATATGTCAATATATATATCCATGAGATAGTAACACAAAGGACATTATGGTTTGTTTGAAAGCAAAGATTAAACCAACGGTGGGTAAGTAACAACTCTTCCACCTTTCAAACCCAATTTATCCATTTATTTGTTTTACTTTAATTGACTACTCATCAACCTCATTTTTATCCCTTTTATACTCCTTATTATCGATCCCTCTCTCCACATACACAAAATACCTTAAATAAATAAATATTGGGAGCCCATTTCCTTTAAGTAATTTTGAAAGATTAACTAAGCTTAAACTAGTTTAGATAGTCTTAATCAAAGTTATAAATCATTTTCCGGTTGTGATTGATAGATCGAGGATGAATCCGTCCCATTTTTGCATAACTAAAATATCTCAACAAATCCTCTAGATGTGAATACTTTTGAAGCTCTCCTTCAATACTTCATATAATAAATTACGACTTTTGAGCTCACTTCATAATCACTCATGCACTTAATTAATTAGAAACTACATATCTTTTTCGCGTTGTACTTTTCATAGTTTCAGCTTCAAAAATTGTTCATATATAGAGAATATTATCCTGTTAGAAAATTTTGGTTATATTCACAAGTAAGTTAAGAAATTCATACTCTAGCTACAAGCATCATTGCAGAAATCATATTTTGAATGTATAGTTTACAAAATAATGATAATTCGGCCATTATCTCCACTTAATTAAAAATTTGCAAAATTTCGAATTTAATTCTTCAGTATGACATTTGATGTTAATAGCATTTTAACTATTATTTTTATATCAGTATTTCTTTTATTATTATTATTATTATTATTATTATTATTATTATTATTATTATTGTATAATATATTTTTGTGTACGAAAAGTCTAAAATTTAAACTCTAAACAATTGACAGAGTTGTCAACTATTTGAACTGCTAATGATTTTCCATGTTAGCATTTCTTATACTCTCTATAAAAATTAAAATGGTTAGCAATGCGCCATAAATTTAGTTGAAATTAGTCATTTGTCTCCAAATATTGCTTTGCGCCACAAATGTATGTATACTAATTTTTTTTGTACACGTGCATTGTACGTGATATATACAAACTAATAATCGACAGCAAATTATAATTAATGAGAAAGTATTTTACATTTGCATCTATTTTGAATTTTTAAATTTTCCTTCTTTATCGATATACAAATATGGAACTATATATGGGTTGATTTCACCCATGGTCACTCAACTTATCACTTATCGCGCAAAAGTAACCGACTTTTTTTTTCTTACTTAAATGTCACTGAACTTTTAACATTATTGCACAAAAGTCATGTTGACCGGAATCCGGCGACGACTCTTGCCGGATTGATAAGTTCAACAAATACTACATTTAAATTAATTTCACTCACGGTCACTAGACTTATCATTTATCTCACAAAAGTAATTAACGTTTTTTTTTCAACTTAAATGTAACTGAACTTTTAACATTTTTGCAAAAAAGTCATCAATCCGGCAAGGGTCGTCGCCGGATTCCGGTCAACATGACTTTTATGCAATAATGTTAAAAGTTCAGTAACATTTAAGTAAGAAAAAAAAAGTCGGTTACTTTTGCGCGATAAGTGATAAGTTGAGTGACCATGAGTGAAATTGACCCAACTATATATATAGAGAGGGAGTTTGTAAATAACAGAAATTTTTTTATTATAAAATTCAACTTATTTGCTAACTAATATTTAATTAAAATTAGAATATACTTTTTTTAGCATTTCTTTAGAACTATATAAGCTTATATATTTATATTTTAATTAATTTAGAATAAAAAAATTCAGTTTAATAAAGCTTTAAAAATCACTCGGGTGAATTTAATTATATAAATTATCATTTGAAAATATAAGTTAGTCATTTTTTTCTAGAATCAATAATATTTTTTACATTAAACAAAAGAAGAATGGTAAATGGTAAACCACACATATAGCTAATTGCTGAAATCTCATTAGGATATAGCGAGAACCCAATTTTCATTACCACAGTGATTGTAGTAGAATTAATTAAAGTCAGGAGGTGCATTCTCGCTAATTTTAGCGATCATTCTCATGTTAGAAAATATTATTAATATTGATAAAAAAGAATATAAAAATAGTTTCATGTAAATTATTAATTAATAATGCTTTTATAAATTAAATAGATTTGGAGAGTGCATGTGTATTGTTAATTAATTGAATTGAAGATAATAATATATTTTAATAAGATTGAATAATGAATATGTATACTTTAATTATTAAATAATTTTTTTAATTATTATTATGGTGGCAACTTAAGTTTTTCACCTACTTGCTAAAGAAAGCTATCATCAGCCTAGAAATAGAAAACTCCAACAATTATTTTAATTGATATTCTTTTTTACTTTTTAAGATAATGAAATTAAAAAATTTATTTTAAATTTTTATTAGATCGCAGTTAATTCATTACTGTAAATTACCAACCGTCTATATAAAAAAAAAAAAGAAGCTTGTAGTTAATTTACAATAATAAAAAAATATTAAACGTAATTTATTGAAATATATTTTAATTGATAAAATATGAAAGGAAAAAGAAAAGAAAAGAACCTACGTGTTTTTTTAGAAAAGGTGAGCAACAGCTTCCAAAAATCACACAAAAGACAAAACTATGACGACAATAAATAATTATTTTCTTTGTTCCTCGGATCTATTCTAAATCCAATTAGAATTATTTGTACATTATTTGTATTTATATAATTATCCATTTAATTAAATATAATTCAAACAATGAATATAAAATTTAATATTATATTAATATAAGCATTGCGATCTTGCAATTTAAATCAACAATTAGAGAAAATAAAGATCTTATTAAGAAGTATCATATAACCAGTTTGAAAGGAAAAAGTAAGAGGAAGCATGAATTGAAAATTGGAAACTACATCGACTGCACTGTAAATGCCTTTTACGATATATTAGTTGGTTTTGGCATTATTCTAGAAAAAATTGGCACATCAATTGGCACCTTAATTACGTGGGAAACAAAGAGGGTTTCCTTCTATCAAAACAACCCATTGAGACCCATATGGAAGAAGAAGACCCAAATTCCAAAGAGTTTTACGGAAATCACGTGTCTACTCGAACATAAAGTCAAGATAAATCATCTAAACTAATTTCAAATCTCTTGTCTTCATATGTGAGATTTATAATTTTAGAGTTTATGAATTTCTCTTGTATTTTATAAAATTAAATTCTCAAAATTCCTAATTTATTAACACTAATCAAGAAAATAATCAGTTTAACATATGAAAAATTATTTTTATTGAATCACAATATATATGTGTATTTTTTTGCAGAAAATAATCACTTCAACGCATGAAATCCAAAACTTTCCAGACGAAATTTGATTCCATTGAAAAATTGCCGAATGAATATTAAATTCCATCGGCAATTTTCCGATAGAATTTAATTTCTGTTGAAAATATTCCTAACAGAAGTTAAATTGCGTCGGGAAATTTTTTGTTTTTTTATGTTTATCGACAGAATTTTCCGTCGGTAATTTTAAAAATGCTAATAAAAAAATTTAGAAATCTCTTTGCCTTCCTTATTTCTTCCTCCTTACAAATAATTAAACCATAATTCTCAATCATTTCCCACATTAGAAGAACAAATACATGTCCAAATAATAACTCAAGTTAAACCATACTTAGCATAGCAATAACAATTTAAGTCATCGATTAACTTGATTCAATGACCTTACACAACTACTAATTCATCACCCGAGTGAAACTTAATTAAAAGAATTATAAGGAGCAGAAGAAAGGAAACCGGATCAAGAAACCATATAAGGAAACTTACCTTAAATTAATCTTTAATTAAACTTTTCATAAGGTTATGGAATTGGATTTTGGGATATGTACTAGCAACAAGAGAAGCTATTTACATCAAAAACTCTCGATTCCTTCCAAATCAAGAATATATTGCCATACATAATCTAATTGCTCACAAAAAGACTTAAACATCATAACATTCACAATAAATATTAAACATAGATGATAAATAAACAAGAATAAGACAAACAAAAATATCAAATAGATAAAAAACAAACAAACACAAGTTTTAACTAAAATAAAAAATCAAACATCGTCTTTGGAACCTCAAACACCAATCTTGAACCTTGAAATACAGTATGACATAACTATCCAAAGAGTATAATACTGGCCACAAATCCACTCCATTTATCATTCAACTAACCCAAAAAAATTGAGAAGCTCAACTATCTAATCCGCCAACTCATCAGCAGAAGGCAATAACTTAAAATGAAAAACCAATCTCCATTAATTTTAATTGGCAATAACTTTAATTTTATAACTTTTTTTTAATTATACTTTTGTTTTACCAATCAAAATAGCAAATAAAAGAAAGAGACTTTTTACTGTTAGAGAGTTACGTACGCTGTTAATCATCTTTTAATCATAAAATGACCATTTAATTAGCAGCCAAAACAAAGCTCACAAACAAATATAAATCCATTTTTATATTTTGCTACAAAATTTCTCATTCCTATAGTTATAATCAAGATATATATAAGCAATTCACATTTGGAAAACTCTGTTGTACCAAACTGACTGAAGAAGCATATCAAATAAATCATACTTAACAGGCTCAAGGTTCTAAAGAAAATGATGTTGTACCTTTTTCACTCTTTTATGCATCTCCAAGTACCTCTTGATAAGTTCAAATCTATGTTGTTTTTATGTGAATTTTCAGCTCACTTTTGAGTTTAGAAGTCCTTATTTCAGTGTATTTTTGTTAAAATATTTTTAGATTTTGTTTGATACACTAAAGTGAGTTTTTATGTTGTTTTCGGTGTTTTAGGTGGCTTACACGGCGGTGAGAAAGTTCCATACCGCCGTGTACAATGAAAAGTATCAGAGTGCAGCAGAAGTAGGGGTGTGCAAATGGTCGGTTCGGTTCGGTTTTAGACCGAACCGAACAAACCGAAAACCAAAATATGGAATTTTTTAGAACCGAACCGCGGACCGAACTTTTTAGGACCGAAACCGAATAAACCGAAATAATTTCGGTCGGTTCGGTTCGGTCCAATCGGTTCTCACAGAAATATAAGCTTTTTTTTTATTATTTTTAACTTATATGAACTCATAAATTAAATTAACTTATAATGGACAAAATAAAAGCATTTAAAATAGCTAAAACGAAAAAAGATACATAAAATTTTCATATTATGTTCCTAATACATACCAAAAAAAAAACACTAAAAATAAATACAATATAAATTCTAATTAATAATACATTCATTGTCCTTTAATTAAAAAAATACATGTAAATAAATATAACATAACTTATTATGTATAACACAACGACTCCAATCAAGCTCTCTTAAACCTGCATTCCATACAAACAAATAATAATTAAATAAATTCAACTAAATAGTCAAAACACAGTAAAAAAACAATTGAAAAGTATAAAAATATTTTACTGTATCAACAGTGGACTCCATATGTATTTTTTGAAAATTTGCAAATAAAAAAATAAATAATTATTTTTATAAGAACTAGTTTAATGGGGAACACCATATGATATGGATAACTCGTCACATTAATCGTCAATGCATACACACACATGAATAAATACATAACATAATAATAATAATACAAATCAATAAGTAACTTAAATGCATAGTTTATAATTAGTAAATAAAACCTCAGAGGATAATTACCAATTTATATACTTATTTAGAATTCACTTATATAAAAAAAGTCATCAAATGAACACATTTCTAATACTACTGTAGAGCCAAATAATTCAATACAAACAATTTATTACATAATTATATATATATATATATATATATATATATATATATATATATATATATATATATATATATATATATATATATATATATATATATGTTTCTGTCAGATTATATTTATCTTTGGGTAATTAATTAATTTTTTTTTCCAGATTTTACAGCTTAATGAAAGCTTAATTAGGCTCTTATTAATAACTCAATTTTCATGAGGTTAGCTAGATTCGTATATCTAATACTGTTTGGGCCAAAATTAGAGAGTTCGGTTAACAGGGTACCATTCTAAGATCAAATAATAAATTATATGCATAAACATAGTTTAAGCCATGAATTTCCAATTGCTAAAACAATAGAGAATAAGACCTCTAATTAGATTTCATTTTTAATCATCTAAACTCTATTTCTAAATTTCATTATGTCAACTTACATGAACAAGTGTTAGAACTAGAGATCAAATATCAAAGAAATTCCTCATTTTAATAGCCAGTGAGAAAACTGTAGCCTCAAATAGTTAGATTCACAATCAAAGAAATCGAAAGCATAGCAGCTGGAGTTGAAACCAAGAATAATTTCTGATTAATCTTAAGTGCAAAGCAATTACTCAATATACATGAGGAATATAAACACCATAACCCAAAGGCAGAGCAAATATACACAGCAGGAACATAGCATTAAATTAAAAATCATAAATTGGATCCCTTAATCTGCCCAAGCAGTGACGCAACCCCCTCCCAAATAGATTAAACCACCAAAAAAATAAATAATTAACAAGCTACTTACCATGGTTGTGAGAAGATCAGATCGATATGAAGATGGAGAAAGGCTCGGACTGATACGGAGATGGAGAATCGATCGAAGCAAAAGGAGAAGAAGATAAATCCGCTGGGGGCTGGCGAAGGAAGAGGATAAGAAGATAACAACACAGGAGGCTGGCGAAGGAAGAGGAGAAGAAGAGGAACCTACTGGGTGTTGGCGAAGGAGGAGAAGAGGAGGAGATGATAAATCGAGTCGAGTGGCTGCGTGCAGAAGGTAAGGAAGGAAAAGAAAGAACTTTAGCCTTTAGGTTTACATATATTGCAAAACGGTGTGTTTTATAAACTTCGGTCGGTTCGGTTCCTTTGGTTTTTCAATTTATAGAACCGAACCGAACCGAAGTACCCGAACTTTAATTTCGGTTTAGAACCGAAAACCGATAAAACAGAACCAAACAGATCAAAATTTATTTGGTTCAATTCGGTTTTCGGTTCCGGTTCGGTTTTGCACACCCCTAAGCAGAAGAACATCACACGGCAGTAAGGATCTATCTTACCGACGTGTACATCGGGACTTTGAGTTACGTAGGAGGCTACACGGCAGTAAGGACTTCTCTCACCACCGTGTGAAGTGTGATTAACGGCACTATACATGGGAGCAAAAATTCAAAGAGGCTGACCGAAAGCCGTTTACACGGCGGTAAGGACCTTCCATACCGCCGTGTAACCCGAAAATCATGCATGTGAATAAAATCTGCATAAAATCAAAGATTGTCATGCCACCGTTTGACTTTAACTGTTATGTATGGGCTGAAGTTAGACATTAAGGAGGATCTTTTTGGAACGGAAGTCAGATTATTATTATTATTATTTTTGCAACCTAAGTTCAGATTTTTCATATATTTTTACAAATAATTATTCAGTTGGGATTGATCTGGAGAATTTGGAGATTGGAGAATTCATCGTTCATTTTGGAAGTCTTATTAGCTAATTCAGTTTGAAGAACGTCAATTTTGATTATTGTAAGAATTTTATTTTCAGATCTCAAATGGGTAATATCAATTTCTCTCTATTTAATTCAGTTTTTATGTCAATCATGAGTGAGTAGTTCCTTTTCTTGTTAAGGGATGCCTTGAATCCCTAATAACCATGTGAATGCTTTGTGTGGATTGATTTATGCATATGCTTCAGTTTTATCTTCTCTAAATTAATCTGTTTGTTATTAAAATTAATGCAAGTTTGAGATTGATCTACCGTAATAATCTTTGATTGTAATTCATTTTATGAACTTACACATACTCTTTTCTATTTCTATTGATTTTCATTGATTTGATGAATCTGTGATGGTAGTTAAATCTGTGGACTTTTATTTTAATAGGTTCAGAATGGTGGGAGATAATGGAGTTTTGATATCTGAATCTGGGATGGTAGGACCATCTAAGCTCAAGACTTAAGACATGTTTTGATTACTAATTTATGTGCTGAATCCGGGATGGTAGTTACATATTTTAGAGAAGCTGGATCCGAAAGGCAGGCTAGGGTATAGGCTAGGTTGTTCACTGAATTGCATATGAAATTATTATGTTTAAGCATTTGCATGGTATTATGGTAAGAATGGGTATTCCTTAGCAAGATATGTTAATCATTTTATCAAATCTTTATTAAAATTGATTATTTTAACATTATTGAATTAATTATTTCATCAGTTATTTGTCTTAATTTTGCATTACATAACTTATCACTCTCAACAATTGGGAATTCTTTAGCATACATTTATTTATCAACGCTTGCACAATTCAGTCCCTTGGGTACGATAACTCGGGGTCTTAAAAATTACCCCACTGTATTACTTGCCGATTCAATACACTTGGTGAGGTCGCGTCAAATTTTTGGCGCCATTGCCGGGGACTGGCGTTGTTAGTAAGTTTTGATTCTTATTTGTATGTGTTTTTATTTTTTTGATTTTATTATTTCTTATTCTTTTCAGGTAGTTGTGGTGTATGAGCAGATTGAGGCAAGAAAAATTAGCACCCTACGACCCTGAAATCGAGAGGACTTTGCATCAACACATGAGAGCCAACAGAGATAACAACATGAAAAACAATCCTCTCCCTATTGATGAATTTCCTCCCGAGAAAGAACAAGTGCCACGAGCACAAGAAGAGATGCCGGGTAATTATGGAGAAGAGGTCCCTAGGCAAAGAACGATAAGGGACTATGCTGTGCCAAGATGGAATGTAGACCATCGGACAATTGTGTTGCCTAGAGGAATGCAATTTGAACTCAAGCCAGCAACCATTACTATGGTATAGAGAAACCAGTTTTCAGGAGCAGAATTAGAGGATCCTGCACAGCATTTAGATATATTTTTGGAGGTCAGTGACACAGTTTAGATACCGGGTGTCACTTCTGACGCAGTAAGGTTGAAATTGTTCCCATTTACTTTGATTGGAAAAGTAAGGGATTGGTTGCAGATGTTACCAAGTCAATCAATAAGATCGTGGGAGCAATTAAAAGAGAAATTCTTAATGAGATTTTTCACTCCCACCAAGACTGTAAGAATTCATAACAGCATTATGGGTTTTGCTCAAATGAATGAAGAGCCTTTTCAAGAGGCTTGGGAGAGATTAGGAGATTATTGAGAAGCTGTTCGCACCATGAGATAACTGTACATTAATTGATGACTTTATTATATGCTGGAGTTACCCCACAGACAAGTTCACTTTTGGATGCATCATCAGGAGGTTCCTTTTTGAATAGGCTGCCAGAAGAAGTTTTTCTTATGTTGGATGAGATGGCAGCAAATGATGCTCAATGGGCTGCTCCTAGAGCAATTCTGAAAAGGCAAGGAATACATAATGTGGATGAAGCATCAATGCTGAAGGCACAAATAGAATCAATGAAGAAGGAGATGAGTGGATTGAAGGTTCAAAATGTGTCCTCAGTCTCTCAAGAGAGTGGGTAGTATGAAAGCGGTCAATATAGTCAAGAAGGTGGAGCAATGGGAGATGTAAGTGCTGTAGGAGATTACCGCAGGAATGACCCTTACAATAACACCTATAACCCAGGTTGGAGGAACCACCCGAATTTCTCTTAGAGGGATGGAAGTCAGAATGCTTCATCTTCTCAACCACAAACAAGAGCCCATTTCAACCAAAACAGCCATCATAACCAACAGCCATCATAACCACAACCAGTCATACCAGCCGCAATGCTCCACTAATTACCAAAACGCCTATCACCATATCACCAAGGACAGGGCTCAAAAAAATCCCATTCTCAAGCTTATCACCTACCAGGTTATCCACCAAGGCCACCTGTACAAGAAAAGAAGCCGAATTTGGAAGATATGTTGGCTAGCTTCATGAATAGTCAGCAACAGTTTGTGAACAGCCAACAATAATTTATGGCCAGTCAAGAAGGAAGGTGGAAATCCCAAGAACAATGGAACCGAAATCAAGATGCGTCCATGAGGAACTTGGAAATGTAATTGGGCCAACTTGCAACTTCGATGTCTAATAGACAACCGGAAAATTTTTCCTCAAATGTAGATCGGAATCCCAAGGAAGAGGCAAAGGCAATTACATTGAGGAGTGGCAAGGAGGTAACACAAGGCAAAGACCAAGGTAAAACATCTTCACCATCTTCAGGTAAGGGGAAGCCTACACGAGAGATAAGTAACTCTAACTCTATGTTAGAAGTAAATGAAAATGCTCCTATAGTTGATAAAGGTAAAAGTCTGGTGAATCCCAGAGTAGAGGATCTTGATATTAATAGATTGCCATTTCCAGCTGTGGCCAGAAAGGAAAAAAATGAGCAATTGGCTAAATTTTTAGAAATGTTTAAGAAACTGCACATTAACCTACCATTTGCAGAGGCCTTAGCTCACATGCCCAATTATGTAAAATTTATGAAAGAATTATGCTCAAATAAAAAGAAATTAGAAGGGTATGGAACCGTGCAACTTACAAAAAATTGTAGCGCTTTAATAATGAATAATATTCCTGAAAAATTGGAGGATCCAGGCAGTTTTACATTACCATGTGAAATTGGTGAAAATTTTTATGGGAGTGCTCTATGTGATTTAGGTGCTAGCATAAATCTGATGCCATATTCTATTTGCAGGAAACTTAGTCTTGGAGAGCTCAAGGAGAAGGGCATGAGGCTCCAACTTGCAGATAGATCAGTAAGGAGACCTAAGGGGGTGATAGAAGATCTGCTAGTGAAAGTGGAAAAATTCATTTTCCCGGTGGATTTTGTAGTAATGGAGATGGAGGAAGACCATAAGATACCACTTATAGTGGGGAGGCCATTTTTTAATACAGCAAAAGCTTTGATCGATGTACATGGTCAAACTGTTACCCTACGATTCAATGATGAAAAGCTAGTGGTGGATATGAATAAAGCTCAAAAATACCCATTAAAAGATATGGATGAATCTATTTATTTTGTGGATGCAGTAGATAAATGTGTGGAGGAAACTCAGGAAAATGTGTTGGTAGCTGATCCACTGGATGAAATTGTAGTGCATTCATTGGATGATGACAAATTGGAAGATGAGATGGAGAGAAAAGCAATAGCAGTTGTAGAGGAAGAACAACAAGAAGAACCTGATCCAAAAAAGGGAGAGTCAAATTTTGAACTTAAACCTCTTCCTTCTCATTTAAAATATGTATTTCTGGAGAATGAAAAAAAAACAGTAATCATTTCTTCTTTGTTGTCAGGTGATGAGTAGAAAATGTTACTGGAGGTACTAAAAAAATACAAGGAAGCTATTGGATGGGAAACATCAGACTTAAAGGGGATAAATCCAAGCTACTACACCCACCGGATCCTCATAGAGGAAGAATGCAAACCGGTAGCTCAGCCACAAAGGAGACTTAACCCAGCCATGCAAGAAGTGGTAAAGAAGGAGGTACTTAAGCTCCTTGATTCAGGTATAATCTATCCTATTTCCGACAGCAGATGGGTTAGTCCAGTGCAATGTGTCCCTAAGAAAGGGGGAATGACAGTGGTAAGGAATGAGCTAGATGAGTTAGTTCCAACTCGTACAGTTATGGGTTGGAGAGTTTGTATCGATTATAGAAAATTAAATAATGCCACCAGAAAAGATCATTTTCCATTGCCATTTATTGATCAAATGTTGGAAAGGTTAGCAGAAAATAGGTTTTATTGCTTTTTAGATGGGTACTCTGGATATTTGCAAATTCCTATAGCCCCTGAAGATTAAGAGAAAACAACTTTTACTTGCCCTTATGGCACATTTGCATATAGGAGAATGCCCTTCGGGTTGTGCAATGCGCCGGCTACATTTCAGCGGTGCATGATGGCGATATTTCATGACTTCATAGAAAAATTTATGGAGGTATTTATGGACGACTTCACCATTTATGGGAGTGATTTTGAGAGCTGTCTAAGGCATCTGAATTTGGTGCTAAAGAGGTGTAAGGAAACTAATTTAGTACTAAATTGGGAAAAGTGTCATTTTATGGTGAGAGAGGGCATTGTGCTTGGGCACAAAATTTCTGAGAAGGGGATAGAGGTTGACAAAGCTAAGGTAGAGGTAACAGAGAAGTTACCACCCCCAACTAGTGTGAAAGGCATTAGAAGTTTCTTAGGACATGCAGGATTTTACCGCCGTTTTATCAAAGATTTTTCGAAAATTGCTAAGCCTTTGTCCAATTTGCTTATGAAAGATGCTGTTTTTAATTTTGATAGTGAATGCATGCTAGCTTTTGAAACTTTGAAGCAAAGGCTCATTTCAGCCCCGGTGATTATATCTCCGGATTGGAATTTGCCATTTGAATTAATGTGTGACGCTAGTGACTTTGCAGTTGGGGCAGTGCTTGGACAGCAGCGGGATAAGGTATTTTGTGCAGTTTACTATGCAAGTCATATTTTTACAGGAGCTCAAGTTAACTACACCACAACTGAGAAGGAACTTCTTGCAATCGTGTATGCTTTTGAGAAGTTCAGACCGTATTTGTTGGGTGCAAAAATTGTGGTGTGGTCGGACCATGCGGCTTTGAGACATTTGTTTGCCGAAAAGGAATCTAAGCCAAGATTGATCAGATGGGTGCTCTTATTGCAAGAAATTAAAGATAAAAAGGGAGCGGAGAATTTTGTGGCGGATCACTTGTCAAGACTGGAGAATGAACACATTGAGAAAGGGGAGATTTCAGATTTATTCCCTGATGAACATATCTGCGCTCTATTTGCAAGTGAGCTTTCTGTTCCCTGGTTTGCTGATATAGCTAATTTTCATGCAGGAGGATTCATGCCAAAAGACTTCACGTGGCAGCAAAGGAAGAAGCTGCAAGCTGATGCCAAACATTACATTTGGGATGACCCGTACCTATTCCATTTGTGTGTTGATCAAGTGCTGAGAAGGTGTGTCTTAGATGAAGAGACAGGTGAGATTATCACAGCTTGTCACAGTAGGGAAGCTGGTGGGCACTATGGGCCAAGTAGAACGGTATCGAAAATTTTATCTTCTGGTTTTTATTGGCCTACTATGTTTAAGGATGTCTAAATTTTTGTGAAAACATGTGATAGGTGCCAAAGGGTAGGCAATATCTCTAAGAGAGATGAGATGCCCTTGACTAATATGCTTGAGGTATAACTTTTCGATGTGTGGGGGATAGACTTTATGGGGCCTTTTCCGGTTTCATATGAATTTGAATATATTCTAATGGCCGTCGACTATGTGAGTAAGTGGGTAGAAGCTGTAGCCACTAGAACTTGTGATGCTAAGGTTGTTTTAGATTTTTTGAGGAAAAATATATTCACTCGGTATGGAGCCCTTAGAGCCATTATTAGCGATGGTGGTAAACATTTCGTTAACTACCAATTTAAAGCTTTATTGAAAAAATTTGGTGTGAGGCACAAAATCACCACCCCATATCACGTTCAAGCTAATGGACAAGTTGAGGTATCTAATAGAGAACTCAAATCGATCCTAGAGAAAACTGTAAATTCATCTAGAAATGATTGGTATTTGAGGTTGGATGAAGCTTTGTGGGCTTATAGAACTGCATTCAAAACACCTATAAGATTATCCCCATTTAAGCTTGTCTATGGTAAATCGTGCCATCTCCCTGTCGAATTAGAACACAAGGCTTATTAGGCAACCAAGTTTCTTAATTTTGATGTTAAGAGTGCAGGTGAGAAGAGACTTCTCCAGATGAATGAGCTGGAAGAGATACGTTATTGGTCATATCAACGAGTAGAGAGGTATAAGGAAAATACAAAGAAATAGCACGACAAGAAACTAGTCAGGTAAGAATTCACTCCAGGTATGAAAGTTCTCTTATATAATAGTCGATTAAGGTTATTTCTAGGAAAACTGAAGTCGCGATGGATGGGACCATTTAAAGTCGTAAGTGTGACTGATTTCGGAGCTATCACAATTCGAAAGCAACCTGGGAGTGAGGAATTCAAGGTAAATGGCCATCGATTAAAACCATATTTTGAGAACCGCGTTGAATTTGCAGCGGTGACCATTACCTTCGAGAACGAATAAGATAAGTTCAAAGTCGAGCTGAAGACTCAAAAATCAGAACTAAAATAATTTCTAACTTTATTCTCTTTTGTTTTATTTTTTATAGTTCTAGTTATTTTCAGTTTCAGGATAATTTCCTTTTCATTTAGTGGTCAAAATTCGATTTTGGAGATAGCGTACAATGTTTTGGAGTGCTTGGTGTAATTGTTGCTTGGTTCAGGTTATATTTCTCTTAAAAATTCACTTTACACGGCGAGGAGGAATTTTCATACCGCCGTGTAAAACTTGCATTTCATGACCTGATTCCAGTAGCATTTTACACGGCGGTGAGAAGTACTCATACCGCCGTGTAAATCGTGATTTAAAATAACTGGTTCCAGTGGCTTTTTACACGGCGGTATGGTATATTCATGCAGCCGTGTAAAAAGAAAAACCCTGTTTTTAAAATCCACAATCGCCAGTTTCTTTTTGGCAATTTTTAAACACCAAAATTCTCTCTCTCGTCTCTCTCTACCCGGTAATCCAAAATTTTTGAAATTCCTTATTTTCACTTGGTTGAATCACGTTTTAAGAACATCTTTTGCACATTTTGTCTGCACTCTTTCAACCCAAGTAAGTTTCCTTCCTTCTTTCCTCTTTCTATCAGTTGCTGGTGTTAGGTATTTACATTCTTTTTTTTTTCTTTCTCATTTCTTTCTGTAATAAATGGATGCAATTTGTGTTTTCTTGTTAATTGTTGGGTTGTTGTGTGATAACATGGATGAATTGGGGGTAACAAATGCATAAGAGGTGCTTGTTTTATATGCAAAAATATGTGGCCACCAGGTGTTTGACGAATTGCCTGAATGAGTATTATATCTCATTTTTCTCTCAGTCACATATCTTGCTATCAACAGTGGTGAATCTTTTGGCCTCCATATACCATGCAATATATTTGTCTCAGGCTGTGATTAACCTTTGAATTGGTGTTTACGCATGAATAATATGGCAGTATAGTAATGCAGTGAGAATGCTTTAATTCTTTCCATTCTATTTATTTATGTTCCATTTGCTGCTAAGGAAACCTGATGGTGCATTATTATCAAAAGTACTGGCATTTGTCATTCTTGAAGTTTATCTCTGTAGTATTAATTTCTCAATGTTTCTGCACATTGTTTTTAACTTAATTCCTACTAGCCTACTGCTTTTGTTACAAATTTAAGCCATTGTTTTCCTCCCTCTAATTGTGTTTATCTACTGATGCAGTGGCTCCTAAAAGATCTAGAATGGACCAGGCATTGTCTTTTCAAGAGAGGGATAGCTCTGTACCCTCTTGTGTCCCAACTAGGTGCCACACTGCTTACAATTGTCTTACAGCTGCAACATACCTGCCCTCCACATTTCTTGATTTTGAATCCTTAAGGGAGCTGGGGATTAGGGAAGAAATTGATGAGTTGATTGCAGGAATAGGGTGGACAGAATTTTTTCAAAAAAATGAGCGAGTTCATCCAAAGTTGACCCGGGATTTCCTTGCAACCGTAAATTGCAAGATTGATAATGAAGACGAGGAAGACCCTGGGGAGGTGACATTTTGGTTGAACAAGAGAAAGTATACGATGACTTTTAATGAATTTTCAGATACTCTTGGTTTCCCGGTGGATGGCGTTCAGCATCTTCCAGACTTGGATAAACAAACGACTTGGGCCACAATTCGGGATCCAGTCACAGCCACTCAGTATGTTACTGGATTGTCTAAGGTGCATCACCTTCGGGGCCATGCACTGAGGATCCTGCATAGATTTTTCGCCCTCTCTTTCTATGGACACATCGAAGCAGCTGGAGCAGTGAACCAAGCTGAGGCTTTATTCTTACATTTCATGATCCACCGAATTCGATTAAATGGGACTTATTTCTTGTGGAAGAAATTCGAGGATTTGCAGGGTAATCCGAAGAAAGTCAAGAAGATTGCGATCGGATGGATTGTCACAGTCTTGGCCAAAAGAGTAGGCCACAACCCTTTAGGACCAGATTTGGGAGCTAGTAATTTAATGGATTTCAAGATGCTAAAAAATCTGAAGCTCATTGTGGATAACCATCATTTCCACCATCAAGTCCAATTGTCAACCCGGGACGAGTACTTGAGACTCATTGAAAGGGGTCGAGTCCAATTACCGGTGGAAGGAGCTGAGGATGTGGAGGAGCAGCAAGAGGAGGCTGGTGGTGCAGCTGCTGCTACAGAACCCGCCCTAGCAATGCCAGCCTATGACTTATCCCGGATTACTGCGCATTTAGAGACCTTGCAGACTGGTCAAGCTCACATTAATTCTCGATTGGATCAGTGGATTAGCTTTATAGAGGATACACGTACTGAAAATGTTCAAATTATGGGGCGGTTGGACATGCATGAGCAGCGGTTAGCCCTGCAAGCACAGAGTTTGGCAAGGCTAGAGCATTCCATACACCTTTCTCGGCAGGAGCAGAAGCATTTTTACCGGACCATGATGGATCGCTTTCCTCCACCACCAACTCCACAAGAGTGAACAAAAAAGTTTCTGGGAGTTTTTCTGATCTTACATTTTGTTACTTCAGTACTTCTTACTTTTGATTTCTTTTTGGTTAGATTACTTGCTGGGGACAGCAAGTTCTTAAGTGTGGGGTGGGGAATTAAAACTTGTTGTGAAATTATAACTGAATGTGTCTAACCTTTAGTAGTACTTTAGTATTTTAGTTATTTGTGTTGGATTTATTTACACTTTTGCACTTTATTTTTGCTTTAGTTATGCTTTGTGTCATGCTGTGTGTTTCTTGTTTTAATTATTTGAGTTGTTTGATTTGAGCTGGTTGATTTCTCTCATTATTAGTTTAGTAAGCACTTAAGTTGTTATTCCAGTTTAATTTTTAAACTTGAATAAGTTATTTAAAGCATTTAGTTAGCAAGAGAGTAAGTTTTGTTTAAGAGTTTTTCCTCCTAATATTTTTCAAAGTAGCGTATACAATTAAAATTTTCAATATTTTACACTTAGGCCAGTTTTCACAAATCGAGAAAAACTAGCCATAAAATCTTTCGATCAGGAAGTCTTTAGAGCACTAAAACCTTCCTCATTGTCCTTCGAAATGATATAACGATTAAGGCATGAATTTTGATATGATTTAGGCATCTTTCTTTATTATGTTCCTTTAAATAAACTTTCTCTTACCTATAGAATTAATTATCCTTGTTAGCCAATTTTGAGCCTAATTGAGTATGATAAATGCGTATTTCGAGAACTATCTTGTTTGCACAACTTATTGTTACCATTAAACCTAAAAAGCCTTTAGCTTACCCTTATAGGAGAGCTAGCCACTTTAGGATTGTGGGGGTTGCTGTTAGGAAGTTTGGGTGATTGAGTTTCATGTGGTGGTGTGGATGAGTTTCACTTTAATTGTCAAGAGAACAAGTTAGACTGAATGTCTTAGTGAGTTTGAAAAAAAAAAGAAAATGAAGATAATGTCCTTGTTGATTTGGTATGGAATTCGTAGCTGATTATAAGTTATTGAAATATTCAAGTGTGGGGTAGTTTATCTTCTCTATTTAATATATATATATATATATATATATATATATATATATATAAATTTAATTATTGTGTTTCGTATTCGGTTATTGAGAATTCAATAAAATTGTGTTTCTTGTTCTCATCTTGAAATTGTTTATCAAAGTTTAAGGAATTTGTATTGCATTTTTTTTTGAAAGGGGAAGAGCGTAGGAGGAGTTTTCTATTAGCTTTGAATAAAAGATGTCATGAAAGGATTGGGTAGGAGTGGCTGCTTTCTTGTTATTGAACCATTCTGATTTTTCTTATAGCCATCACACCTTGAACCTTGCATTACAACCTGTTTAAGACCTAACGATTATGTTTATGTCTTGAATTATTTAGTGGAGATGACTTTCGGGTTCCGGTACCAAAGGAGAGGCCTATGGTCTTTCTAGTGTTTCAATTGAGAAACCAGAAGTGCATTCATGCACTAACTTATTTGGTCATTGATTGGTGCTGGAATTTTAATTTTGAAAATTATTAAAACTTTGGTTTTGGCCCTTGCACACACACACGCTAGAAACTTATTTGTATTATCTTCATTTGAATTTTATTTGAGTAAGAATTTCTCTCAAGTGGAATTTGCTAAGTGTTCTCTTTGTGTTTTGAATTTCTATTTTCTTGCTTGGAAATTGAGAAAACTGGAATTAAAGAGGCATTTTACTTGAGGGCGAGTAAAAGCTAAGTGTGGGGTATTTGATAAGTTCAAATCTATGTTATTTTTATGTGAATTTTCAGCTCACTTTTGAGTTTAGAAGTCCTTATTTCAGTGTGTTTTTATTAAAGTATTTTTAGATTTTGTTTGATACACTAAAGTGAGTTTTTATGTTGTTTTCGGTGTTTTAGGTGGCTTATACGGCGGTGCGGAAGTTTCATACCGCCGTGTACAATGAAAAGTATCAGAGTGCAGCAGAAGAACATCACACGGCGGTAAGGATCTGTATTACCGCCGTGTACATTGGGACTTTGAGTTACGTAGGAGGCTACACGGCGGTAAGGACTTCTCTCACCGCCGTGTGAAGCGTGATTAACGGCGCTGTACATGGGAGCAAAAATTCAAAGAGGCTGACCGAAAGCCATTTACACGGCGGTAAGGACCTTCTATACCGCCGTGTAACCAGAAAATCATGCATGTGAATAAAATTTGCACAAAATCAAAGATTGTCATGCCACCGTTTGACTTTAATTGTTATATAGGGGCTGAAGTTAGACATTAAGAGGGATCTTTTTGGAACGGAAGTCAGATTATTATTATTTTTTTTCTGCAACCTAAGTTCAGATTTTTCATATATTTTTACAATTAATTATTCAGTTGGGATTGATCTGGAGAATTTGGGGATTGGAGAATTTATCATTCATTTTGGAAGTCTTATTAGCTGATTTAGTTTGAAGAACGTCAATTTTGATTATTGTAAGAATTTTATTTTCAGATCTCAAATGGGTAATATCAATTTCTCTCTATTTAATTCAGTTTTTATTTCAATCATGAGTGAGTAGTTCCTTTTCTTGTTAAGGGATGCCTTGAATCCCTAATAACCATGTGAATGCTTTGTGTGGATTGATTTATGCATATGCTTCAGCTTTATCTTCTCTAAATTAATCTGTTTGTTATTGAAATTAATGCAAGTTTGAGATTGATCTACCGTGATAATCTTTGATTGTAATTCGTTTCATGAACTTACACATACTCTTTTCTATTTCTATCGATTTTCATTGATTTGATGAATCCGAGATGGTAGTTAAATCTGTGGACTTCTATTTTAATAGGTTCAGAATGGTGGGTAATGGAGTTTTGATGTCTAAATCCGGGATGGTAGGACCATCTAAGCTCAAGACTTAAGACCTGTTTTGATTACTAATTTATGTGCTGAATCCGGGATGGTAGGTACATGTTTTAGAGAAGCTGGATCCGAAAGGCAGGCTAGGGTATAAGCTAGGTTGTTCACTGAATTGCATATGAAATTATTATGTTTAAGCATTTGCATGGTATTATGGGAAGAATGGGTATTCCTTAGCAAGATCGGTTAATCATTTTATCAAATATTTATTAAAATTGATTATTTTAACGTTGTTGAATTAATTATTTCATCAGTTATTTGTCTTAATTTTGCATTACATAACTTATCACTCTCAACAATTGGGAATTCTTTAGCATACATTTATTTATCAACGCTTGCACAATTTAGTCCCTTGGGTACGATAACTCGGGGTCTTAAAAATTATCCCACTGTATTACTTGCCAATTCAGTACACTTGCTGAGGTCGCGTCACCTCTCCTGAGGGATCAAAATGAGTATGCTCTTCAAATTTGGTATATCATTCTCTGAAACAAACATAAGAAATTATCACAAATTTAGTAGTTTTTTTTTTCATTTTCTAACACAAACAAAAATCCAAAATAAATAAATATTCAAATTCAATCAACTAATTAGTAAATAAATAAATAATAATAAAGTGAGAAATGAAGGAATTAATGAGAAAAAAATAAAAAAAATAAAAAGAATCAATAACCTTGTCTTCAGATTTGCAGATTTGAGGGTGGGGACGAGGGCTGACAGGAAGCGTGCGATGGAGGGAGGGGGCGTGCGAGGGAGGTGCGACAGCGAGGGCGACCAGCGGCGAGGAGGAGAGGAGCCGGGAGGGGACATGTGTGCAAGGACGGAGAAGGGAGCCCTGAGCGGAGGATCACTGCCAGAGGGAAGGGGGGAGAGCGGAATGGCGCCGGGGCTGCGAGGGAGAGAGGGAGGGAGGGAGAGAGAGAGAGGAAAAATGGCATATATATATATATATATATATATATATATTTAGCGACGGAAAGTTTTTCCGTTGCTAATTCCTAACGGAATTCACTTTTCGTCGATAATTAGCGACAGAATTTAAATTCCGTCACTAAATTCCATAGAAATAACTAGAGGGAAATTTCCCTCCTCTTTTACCGACGAAATGTTTTTTCCATTACTAATTCCCGACGGAGTCTACTTTTCATTGCTAATTTTCGACATAAATAAAATTCTTAGCAACAGAATTTAAATTTTGTCGCTAATGCTCGTAGCAATTAATTCCATGATTTTTATGCACCATATTTAGCGATGGTTTAATTTATTCGTCGCAAAAATCTGTCGGTAAAAAATGGAGAGAATACTTGTCTCCTTTTTTAACGAAGGAAATAATTTTTCCATTGCTAAATTTTTGTCGCTATTTTTGCATTTTCCTATAGTTCTCCATCAACACTCCAAAAAAAAAAAATTTTTTGATAAGTTTTTCATAAGTTGTGTTCTTACACAACTTAATTTATATGTAATAATAGAGATAGTTATTTAATTATCCTCTATTAATTATAAAATTCTTTTTATTATTATTATTATTATTATTATTATTATTATTATTATTATTATTATTATTATAATATAATTAATATATAATTCATAATGAGTGCATATATTCTTACATTTCTAAATTATCGATGAAAAGATTTGATCTTTTTAGTTATTTTTTAAAATAAATAACTTAAATTATAGATATAAATAAATTAAGCATGCGATTTGAACTTTTTTTAAAACATCACTAAACATTAATTTCTTATAATTTTAAGAAATAGATAGCCTTTAAATATTTTTTTTTATCAGAACATATATTTTTTTAAACACAATTAATAAAAAATTTGATGTTATCAATAAAAAAAATAACACCTATAAAATAATTATGACATATATGTATTTAAAATAAAATTGTCTATAAAATGACAAAAAAATGATAAAGGGTACTGATTAGGATAGGTTTTATTTGTAATTTGAATATGACTTATCCTAGGATAGTTTGCTATTATTTCTCCTTATTTCTCGTGTACAGTTGTTGCATATTGGCATATATATATATGTGCCCTCCTTGTACTATTTTTGATATATTGAAATCTCATAGTTTATATGGTATCAGAGCTGTTCACGGCTTAACAACCTAACAGCCCCTGTTTTCATCTTTTTTTTTTTCTTTTCGTCATTATGTCGAATAGTTCATCTGCAAATGATGTCTCTATGGTGACGGGAGCCACAATGACAGCAGCTCAGCCATCAACCATGGTTGGATCGCTTTCCTCACATTCTCAGCCTTTTCTTACTCCTAATTTTTCCCATCAATTATCCATCAAACTTACCCCATCAAATTTCATTATTTGGAAAACTCAGCTAATTTCGTTGTTAACAGGGTGTGGTCTTGAAGGCCATATTGATGGCAGTAGTCTTTCCCCACCTCAGAAGCTTGATGATGGTTCAGTAAATCCAGAATTTCGTCTCTGGCTGAGGCAAGACCAGCAGGTATTGAGCTGGTTAATTTCCTCTGTTTCGGAATCTATTTTACCACAGATTGTTGGAGTTTTAACTGCAAGGGCTGCTTGGGTTAAATTGCAGTCTACTTATGCTTCTGGGTTTAGGGCACAGATTCGGGATTTGAAGCTTCAACTACATGGTTTACGAAGGGAGAATGATAGTATCCCTGTTTATATGCATCGTGCAAAGACTATTTTTGATCAATTGGCAGCATTACAACATTCGATTCTTGAAGAAGATCTTGTCGATGCAATTGTGGATGGTCTTGGATCATCATACCGTCCATTTATGAGAGCTTTGGAAGCTCGTCTTGATGTGGTTTCATTTGATGATCTCTATGGCTTACTTTTAAGTGAAGAGCATCAGTTGGCTAGGGAAACATCTGCTCCTCTAATATCACCTACTGCTCACTTTACATCCAAACATCAGACCTCCAATCGAGGCCAGAGGTCGTGGTCGTCACTCGTCTAATCAACGATACCCAAATGCTGCTCAGATACAGTCCTTCTCTCCTAATAACCCAGATATCATCTGTCACAATTGCAAAGGAAGTGGGCACATAGCTAAAGTTTGTCCTTCCCCACGCAAATCAACCCGCACTAGTATTATCCCAACATCCCACCATACCACATCCACCACTTTTGCTCAACCCTGGATCATGGATACGGGAGCCACACATCATCTCACGTCGGATTTGGGAAACCTGTCTCTTCACTCTGAATATTCTGGTCCATAAGAGGTTACTTTAGGTAATGGTTCTCGCCTACCTATTGCTCATGTTGGTAATTCTCTTGTTCATTCTGATAACCATTGCTTTCGACTTAATCACGTTTTACATATTCCTTCTTCTCGTTCCAATTTGCTTTCAGTTCAGTCATTTACTCATAATAATAACATTTCTATTGAGTTTTTTGATGATTTTTTTGTGATCAAGGACAAGAAAACTCAGAGTATTCTGTATCAAGGCCGAAGTAACGATGGTTTGTACTCAATGCCACTATCAGTCTCACCACCAATTCGAAGTCATTTCTCTTCAGTCTCTCAGTGGCATGAACGGCTTGGTCACCCTGCTTTCACTATTGTTCATAAAGTGTTAGCTTTGAATAAACTTCCTGCTTTAAATAAATGTGATTCAGTTCTGTGTGGTAGTTGTGCTGTTAGCAAGAGTCATAAATTACTTTTTGTTAGATCTCAGTTTCAGGCTACTGGTCCATTAGATCTTATTTGTTCAGATTTATGGGGCCCTGCTCCTCTTCCGTCTTTTGACAATTTTTCCTATTATCTGTTACTTTATGATCATTATAGTAAGTATTGTTGGATCTATTTCTTACAGTATAAATCTGACGTTCTTCCTACATTTATTAAATTTTGCTCTCTTGTTGAGAAATACTTTGATCGCCCTATAAAAACTTTTCAATCTGATTGGGGAGGCGAATTTCAAGCTTTACATTCTTACTGAACAGATAATGGCATTTCTCATCGTGTTTCCTGTCCTTACACCCCCGAACAAAATGGATGTGCTGAACGCAAACATCGTCATATTGTTGAAACGGGTCTTGCCCTTTTAACTCATGCTAAACTTGATAAGAAATATTGGACCAGTGCCTTTGATACTGCGGTTTATTTAATTAATCGACTACCCACACCTATTTTGCAATTCGACAATCCATATCATAAATTATTTGGTGACACTCCCGACTATTCCTCTTTACGTGTGTTTGGTTGTCTTTGCTTTCCATGGTTACGTCCATATGCTCCTAATAAGTTATGTGCTCATTCCTGTCAATGTGTTTTTCTGAGTTATAGTCGTCTTCATAAGGGCTATAAATGCTTGGATCCAATTTCAGGAAAATTATTTATCTCACGTCATGTCGTTTTTGTTGAACAGGTGTTTCCTTATCTGACCTTGATGGCTTCTCAAATCCATGATTCAGCTGCTGCACCTGTGCCCACATCACAAATTCATTTTCCAGCAGCACCTTTCCCTTCTGTTTTGCCATCTAACCAGCCCCCTTCCACAGCACATATCCCACTTCCCTCTAGTGCAGTTCAGTCCCCATCATCACCTACGTTACCAACCACTCCTCTGCCCATTGTCAACATTCCTCACACAGTTCCTGTGCCTCCTGCTCAATCCTCTATTCCCCCTCTTAATCCACTTAAAATACATCAAATGACTACCCGAGCTCAAACTGGTAAACTCAAACCCAAACTATTTCTTGCTCAGCTAAATGACAATGATCCGACTTGTTATAGTCAAGCAGTAAAATCTCCTCATTGGCGCAATGCTTTGGCAGTTGAATATAATGCATTAATTTCTAATGGGACATGGGAATTGGTTCCGTATCATCCTCGGCAAAATGTCATTGGGTGTTCAAAACTAAAAGGAATCCGGATGGTTCCGTTGAACGATATAAGGCGCGTCTAGTGGCCAAGGGCTATCATCAACATCTTGGTATGGATTTTGCTGACACCTTTAGTCCGGTAATTAAACCCACTACAATTCGCATCATATTTTAGCTTGCAATACAGTTTTGTTGGTCTATTACTCATCTTGATGTGTCTAATGCCTTTTTACATGTTAATTTAGATGAAAGGGTTTATATGTCTCAACCATCAGGTTTTGTTGATCTTGTGCATCCTGATTATGTTTGTGCCTTGAAAAAGTCAATTTATGGTTTAAAACAATCCCCTCGAATGTGGCATAAATGATTGACGGAAGCTTTACTACAGTTTGGTTTTGTTTGTTCCAAGGCTGACACATCTCTTTATATATATCGACATGGGATAACATTGTTGTTTTGTTTGATTTATGTGGATGACATTTTGATTATGGGGAATTTGCCAAGTCAAACTCGGTCTCTTATCAAGTTTTTGGAAGGGCAATTTGCTCTTAGGAATTTGGGAGATGCTGCTTATTTTCTTGGCATTGAACTTCACAGAAAGGATGGCACATTGCATTTGTCTCAACACAAATATACGAAAGATTTATTGAAACGGGCTCACATAGAGGGCTGTAACTTTATTTCTACACCTGCTAGTCTTTCCTCTAAGTTACGGTTGTTAGATGGTGAGCCTCTATTGGATGGCACGTCGTATCACAGTGTTGTGGGTGGCTTACAGTATCTTACCATCACCCGACCTGATATAGCTTCTGCTGTTCATAAGGTGTCTCAATATATGCATGCTCCAACTCAATCTCATTGGCAGGCAGTTAAGCGTATCTTACACTACCTGCATTCAACCTCTCATTATGGCATCTCTCTTCGTAAATCTGATAATTTCCATCTTCATGGCTTTAGTGATGCAGATTGGGGGGTGATCAGGATGATAGGCGATCTACAACTGGTTTTGCTATTTTTTATGGTTCTAATCTTATTTCTTGGGCATCTCGCAAGCAAAAGACGATGTCTAGATATTCTACGGAAGCAGAATATCGGGCCCTTGTAGCTACAACTTCTGAATTATCCTGGATTGGTATGTTGCTGCATGATATTGGTTTTGCTCTTTCTACTGTTCCAACTCTTTGGTGTGACAATTTAAGTGCAACCTACCTTACTGCCAACCCTGTTTTTCATTCTCGCACAAAGCATTTGGAAATAGACTTCCATTTTTTTAGAGAAAAAGTTTCAAATAAACAGTTAAAGGTCTCTTATATTCCGACAATCGACCAAGTTGTAGACATTCTTACAAAGCCTCTTCCCAAGGATCGTTTTCATTCATTAAGAAACAAGTTGACTGTGGTAAAGAACCCCACTCAATTTGAGGGGGAGTGATAAAGGGTACTGATTAGGATAGGTTTTATTTGTAATTTGAATATGACTTATCCTAGGATAGTTTGCTGTTGTTTCTCCTTATTTCTCGTGTACAGCTGTTGCATATTGGCATATATATATATGTGCCCTCCTTGTACTATTTTTGATATATTGAAATCTCATAGTTTATAAAAAAAAAGGTAAAACTTCGCGTGTAAAGTTAATCTATCATCACTAATCATTTGATGTAACCATTATTACTTTTTTACGAGACATTAATCATTTGATGTTTTGATGTAAAGTGAGTAAAATTTTTTTATAATCCATTCATCAGGATGCAGTCGAAAGCCAATAATGGAAAATTGCACACTTTTAATCAATGGCTAAAAAATGAGGTAATACCATATGAAGGGAAAACCATAGTGCAATTGCTTGCACCTCCATTAAGGTCTATAGCTGCCATTGAAGATAAAAGTACATACATAGGATCCTTAAAGAATTTTAGCAGGAACAGATTGAATCCAATGGACAAATTATCAATATTTGTTTTTCAAGAACCGTTGAAAGCCAAATAGGCACTTTAAGGATTAAGCCTCCAGAGTAATCGGCCTCAACCCAAAAATCAGAGTTGCTTCATGATAAGACATAGAATATTTTTATCTAGAAGAAAGAAAGATAGCCGGTCAAACAGATGAGACCTGCAAGAAAGAATGCCAGGTCGAACCAGGCTTGAGCACTCCAAAACTTAAATTAGTAGCTTTTTAGAGAGAGAATACTTAGAGAGAGAGTCTCAGAAATTCGATACCTTGTGCCACTGTTTGTTGGACTATTTATAAGAGACAGGAGAGGTGCACTTGAGTGCTTGGGACGTGATAACTGGCAATCAGAGCAGGTGAACGACGAAGTGACAGGGAGCAGGTGAAGGGCATAGGTGCTGCCTTGTGTCAGTGGACTGATGGGACTTGCTGTCACATCAGTCTGATCGGGTGTCAAGTGGCCTCTGCTTTGGCTTCTAGCTCACACTTGGTGCTCTTTGTTGATGGGCTTTGGGCCTTGCCAGGTGACTTGGGCCGACTGACTGGGCCTCTTTATGAATGTCATTTATGTGGTTATCACTTGTCCCCCCTCAAAAGGTCCGATCGGACAGAGATTTGCCATGAGGCACTCCGCTTGGGAGAGTTTACTTTGATGTGTTTCGATCGGGGAGAATCCGTTGGCGGGATTTTTGAGTTTTGAAATGCGCTCATCTAAAGAGACGTGTCTGTTCTAACAGTTGTCTCATTTAATGTTGCGCGTGCACCGATTTTGACGCTTCGTTCTTCGTACAGCAATGATGCTTTTAGAACACGTGGCGAGCATCTGTGGTGAGACGATTGGCATACCCAAGACATTTTTTTCCTATAAATACGTAACTTTTGGGCGATTTTCTTTCACCATTGAGTAATCCTTAGAGAAATCCTACCAAAATTTCTTCTCACCTTTCATACTTCGGCGATTCTCGCTTTCTGTTTCCAGAGATTTTTCAAAGTACCTACAATCAAGTAAGTAATCCCTTCTTGCTTGCTTTTGATCGATTTTCCCCTCATTTTTCTATTGCGCCACTGCATTCATCTTAGTTCATCCCATTAGCGAGTAGGAGCTACTGTGTTTTTCCCTCCTTTGTGTTGAAGATGGCTTCTAGCAGTGGTCAGTCAATAGATAGGAGTTTTATGGAGAAGTACAGGGACAAGCCGACAGCTAAGCATTTTTCCAAATTGAGCCCTCGGGAAGTAGCTGAGATTCCTTCTCGATATAGCCTTCCTAACGACGTGTTTATGATGCCCTGCCCCGAACCCATGACGATGACGAAGGGTCCTTTTGTGAAGGAGCAGAATGAGTGGTTCATCTGCCATCTATGGAGTTTGGATGCAGAGATGCGGTTTTTATTTGGCACATTTGAAATTATTGTGTTAGAAGGTTATGGGATTGCTCCAAATCAATTGCATCTGAACGGGTGGAGATCGGTGGCCTGCTTCAAGATCTTGTGTAAGATAGAGGGAGTGGCCCCGACTTTGGATCTCTTCACCCACTTCTTCTACATATCGGATTAGAGTGATGGGACAGCCAGCTGACTGAGGAAGAAGCTTTTCAACATTCCCTCCTCCATAAAAGGGTTCAAGGAGAGGTTCTTTCTGGTGGGGATGATTGGTGGATTTGAGGTGCGCCTTACCCGATCGGGAGGAGCCAATATTTTGAGAGACCAAGCTATCAGGCAACCCCTATATGAGGCCGACATTAAAAAGTTGATGGACGCTGTGGTGAGGCAAGGAGGACCCTATGAGTCCAACTACCTCTTGGGGACGTTGTTCGAGTCTTCTAGCTCTGAAGCTAGCGACAAAGCAGAATGTGAGCATTAGGATAGGAGTAGAGGGAGCAGCATAAGTTGACAATCATGCATTGCATGTGCACTGAGTATCAATTTTTCTGAAAAGAATACTTATTTTGTTTGTATTTGTGATGCAGTTGCGATGGATGGAGGAGATGATATGACAAAGCAGCTTGCCGATCGGGCCAAAGCCAAGAGGGAGGCCGATCGGGCTACGAGGGAGGAGAGGAAGACAAAGAAAAGGAAGATCCTGCCCACTTCAGAAGTGCACACTTCGTGGGGTCTAGTGGATGCTCCTTTCACCTCTCCCCCAATTGCTACTGTTGTCCCCGCCTCTCATCCAGCTTTGATCATCTCCGGACCCGCGGCCCCCCAATTTGATGCTGAGGATCGGCGTCCACACAGACGGCTACTGTTGAGGGATTAGTCTGATTTTGATAAAGCGCAGCCAGCCGCCATTCCTCCCAACATTCAGCTTCTAAGGGAGGTCTCTCAAAAGAAAGTTGTGGAGCTGGTGGCTGCCTCGAACTCTCGAGTGCCAGCGAAAGGCAAAGTGCCAATCCAAAGCGAGTCAGCACGGCGAGCTACAGGGGGAGCCCCTGAGAGGCAAACTGTGGCCTTGAAGGATGTGCTGAGGGAGAACTTCGGCAATGACTGGTCGGTGGGCAATAAAGTAGTTACCAGTTACCTTTGCCGGGGTATTTTTTAGGATGACGACTTCAAGGCCATGGGAGATCCCAGCTCGCTCCCTCGGGAGTGCAGCATGTTCAATCAGCAGAGCCTGGAGATGAGGTTTAGCCAGCTTGTATCATGATGTCTGGAAATTGATGCTACCTTCCTTTACTGATTTTTTTGTTTTTGTTGTTGGTTTTTAGCTGATCAAGAGGGGCCTGCGCATGCACGGCATGGCGAGCTTTTTGAAGGCAAGGTCAAAAGATGTTGCCAAAGCGAAGGGGGAGGCAGATGCTCAACGCGATGTTGCCCAAAAAGAGGCCTCTGCCTTCTCTCGGAGGTTATAAACCTGAAGAAGGAGGCCTCTCAGCATGCCCAGAAGTTGAAGACTTGGCTAGGCAAGGTCGATCAGCTGAAAGGAGAAGTTGCATGCCTGACAGTCGATGGTGCTCAATGCCAGAAATTCGAGGTGGAGGCGGCCAGACTCAGCACTGAGTGCAAGCTTCTGGGCACTGAGAGTGCCAAGGCCAATGAGGAGAGAGGCAAGGCTTTGGCGGAGTGCGACCAGCTTCGCGTTGAGCGGGACTCACTGAATGCCGCTTTGGAGGATAAGGAGATGTCCTGGAGAAAGAGGCTTGAAGAGGAGCTTGCCTCTCAGAAGGAGCAGCTTCTTGATCAACTGGGTGAGTATCAAGGGAAGTTGCTGTCTCGGTTGATTCATGAGGCCGGGAAGCGCTTTCTTGAGGTTGAGCTCGACTGGATGGAGGACTCAGGGGTTCTACCCGACCCTTCGTCTATTGATGATGAGGAGGAGGCTCCTAGAGAGGAGGCGACCGAAGGAGCATCTGGGAAAAACACCTTGTTATCTGAAGTTTCGCCAGACGTGCCGTCCGGAGCTGGAGTTGGTGCTTCCTCACCAGCAAAGCCTATCTCTAAGGCAGTTACCGAGCCTTCCCAGCTTCCTGCTGAGCTGAGTACAGAGCCTGCTGCTGATCCAATCTTGGCTCCTGCTGATATAGAAATTGTAGATATAGAGACTTAGATTAGATTTTCTTCTTTTGGTTTTCGTGATGATTCTTTGTAACTTGCACAAATTGTAATTCTTGAATAAATTACAATTCTTAACAAACTGCAAGTTCATCTTCCTTATATGTTTTGCTAATATAATTGAAATTGATAACTTTGAATATAATCAAGCGGAGATACTTACTGAATTTTGAGGAGCTTTTAAGCTTTAAAATTGATAACTTTTAGAACCAGTGATGAATTTATCCGATATGATTGGGAAAACATAATCAGTCGGTCATCTGGCGTTAGTTATAAATTATACTCTCGGAGATCGGGTCCCAGAAAGTCAAGCATAGCGAATGACCTTTTAGCCTCGCGTTGACTTAGGATTGGTCGAGCAGTTTCGTACGTTGAGTTAGCATTTTAATTTGCATTTTGATCTGTGATCGTTGCACAACACTTAACTCGGGAGAAACTGTTAGTCTAGTTTGACCCTTGTATTTTCGGTTCGGGATCGGCGTTGAACCTAGCTGATGAGTTGATGGGAGTTACATGATTTTCGTATCTTCAGATCGAGAATATTGTCAATCCTAACAGATGAGCCACTGGGCGCTACATGATTTCCATATCTTCGGATCGGGAATATCGTCAATCCTAACGAATGAGCCACTGGGCATTATGCGATGTCCATATCTTCGGATCGGGAATATCATCGCTCCTAACGGATAAGTTGGACCTGCAAACAAATGGACTCCAACTTTCACATTTTTGGCTTGGGATGAGCATCAAGCCTAGCGGATAAGTTGTACCATACATGCTTTTCATGGAGATGAAGAAAAATTTCTTTATTTCTTGAACTCAGCTTTCGATACATTATTACAGGTGGTACTTCTTGAGTACTTCAATATTCCAGCTTCTGGGGATGTCTTGCCCTTCTAAGGTTCTGAGCTTGTATGTGCTTGAGCTTAAGACTTTGTAGACTTCATAGGGCCCTTCCCAGTTCGGCATTAGCTTCCCATCTCCTGCATTTCTCGTGCCTATGTCCGCCTTTCTAAGCACCAAGTCACCAATATTGAAAGCTCTAGACTTCACCTTTGTGTTGTGGTATCTGGCGACCCTTTGTTTGTAGGCAGCAATTTTGGCGTAGGCGCCCTCTCTCATTTCCTCTATCAAGTCTAGGTCCTGGCATCTTTTCTAGATGTTCATCAGTTCGGAATAGAATGTTGACCGATAGGATGGGAGGCCGATCTCTATGGGTATTATTGCTTCGGAGTTATAGACAAGAGAAAATAGTGTTTGGTGAGTGCCCGTCCTTGGTGAGGTTCTGTAAGACCATAGGAAACTCTACAGTTCTTCAGTCCAATTGCCCTTCGCTTCTCCCAGTCATTTTTTTAGCCCTTCTAGGATGGTCCGATTAGAGACTTCTGTCATCTCGTTGCTTTGAGGGTGAGTGATTGAGGTAAATCTCAGGCTGATGTTCAAGCCTTTGCAAAAATTTCTGAAGGTGGAGCTGTCGAACTGCTTGCCATTATCTGTAATGAAAATGTTATGTAAGCCATACCTACAGATGATGTTCTTCCATATAAAGTTTTTGACCTCTCTACTGTGATCATTGCCAGAGGCTCTGCTTCAATCCATTTGGAGAAGTGGTCGGCTGCTATAATGAGAAACTTCATCTGCCTTTTGTCTTGAGGGAAAGGTCCCAGGTGTCCAAGCCCCATTGGTCAAATGGCCATACGATTTCGATCGGCTGTTGGTCTGCTCCGGGCTGTCTTATGACCCTTCCATGAATCTGGCATTGCTGGCATCTTCTTACTTTCTCCTGGGCATCTCTAAAAATGCTTGGCCAAAAGTATCCGATCTGGAGTACTTTTCTTGCCATGGCCCTGCTAGCTTCGTGTGCCCCACAAATGCCTTCATGGACCTCTCTCAGGATATAATCTCCTTCTTCCTTCATTACACATTTGAGGCAGGGATGACTGAAAGCTTTTTTGTACAAATCACCATTAATAATGGAGTAATTGAGGGATTTGCGTGATACCTTTCGGGCTTCGATCTTGTCCTCTGGTACTTGCCATGTTTGCAGGTATCGCTTGATCGGACTCATCCAGGTTTAATCCCCTTGATCAATCTCCATCATTTTCGGCTCGTCTAAGGAGGAGGAGGCTTGGTCGATGACAGTAATATTTTCTTATATTACTCCTTGTTCGGAGGCAGACAGTTTTGCAAGCCAATCGGCATCTGAAGTTTGGTCCCTTGGCACCTTCTGGAGATTCCAGTCTGATCTAGATTCTTCGAGTACTTTGAATGCCGCCTTGACTTTTGCCAGGTACTGGATCATGTTTGTTTCTCTGACTTCAAAGGTGCCCAAGACTTGGCTTGTTACGAGCTGGGAGTCGCTCTTGATGGTTACTGACTCCGGTCGGATGGCAAGGAGCAGTCTCAACCCTTGAAGAAGCGCCTCGTACTCTGCCACATTATTAGAAGCTTTGAAGCTAAGTTTTATTACGTACCTTATTATAATGCCCAAGGGACCTGTTATTACAATTCCCATGCCTCCTCGGGCGTCGTTTGCCGCTCCGTCCACAATCATTTCCCATTTTTAACGTTTGGGTTGACTGTCGGGCTCTTCACCGATGAACTCAGCAACAAAATCTGCTAGAGCCTGGGCCTTTATTGCCGCCCTGGGCTCTTACCTCACATCCCACGATTGTAATTTGATTGCCCATCCCACCATTTTATCCTCAAGGTCAGGGGTCTAGAGAAGTTTCCTGATTGGGTGACCTGACCAGACCACAATCTTGTGCGCCTCAAAATATTGTCTTAGCTTTCTCTTGCACATCATGAGGGTGATGATGAGCTGCTCGACCGGCCCCTTTTTCAATTCTGCACCCCTGAGCACCTGGCTCATATAGTATACATGGATCTGTTGGGTTCCTTCTTCCCTGACTAGGACACCTGTAATGGCTTCACCAGAGGTGGATAAGTAAAGATACAAGTTTTCACCTGGGGTCGGTCGGCTGAGCAGTGGCGGGTTGGTGAGGAATTTCTTTAACTCTTCAAAAGCTTGCTGGAAGTATGCTTCCTAGCTGAAAGTCTCATTCTTCCTCAGCTTCTTGAAAAAATGAGTGCATCGCTTGGCTGAAGAGGAGATGAATCTTCCAAAGGCAGTGATTCTCCCATTCAGCTTCTGAACATCTTTTATGCTTCTAGGGGGTTGCATCTCAAGGATGGCCTTTATTTTCTCTGGATTGGCTTCAATCCCCCTTTGAGAAACCATGAAGCCCAAAAATTTTTCGGAAGGGACCCCAAAAACGCATTTCTCGGGGTTGAGCTTCATCTGAAATTTATTCAATATGCAAAAACTTTTGCCAGATCGGCAGGGTGTTCTTCAGGGCTCTTGCTCTTAACGATAATGTCGTCCTTATATACCTCCACGTTCTGCCCGATCTAGTCTTTAAAAATTTTATTCATGAGACGCTGATATGTGGCACTTGCATTTTTTAGACCGAACGGCATCACCTTGTAATAGAAGGTTCCGTCGTCTGTGATGAAACTGGTCTTCTCCTGATCTGCGAGTCACGTCAGAATTTGGTGGTAGGCAGCGTATGCATCAAGGAGGGAGTAGATTGCATGGCCTGCAGTGGCATCCACCAGTTGGTCTATGCTTGGTAGGGGGTAGCTGTCTTTTGGACATGCTTTGTTGAGATCTGTGAAATCCACGCACATCCGCAGCATCCCCGTCTTCTTTTTCACCAGGACCACATTAGCGAGCCACTCTGGATAGTTGTGACGCGCACCGAACCCCGTAGGATGCCCCGAAGGCCTGCTTTTAGGGCGATCAGGAGAGGTTCATAAAACTTGTAAGAAATTACAAGTGCGTTCATTTTGGGCAACAAGGAGGTTTCTTGGAGTCGCCATCCAATAGAATATTGAAAAAGGTCGTCTAGCCTCAGTGAGCCTAAAACGGCGTTGCTATGTCCATTTTGGGCAAATCAGAGGTGTCTTGGAGATCCCACCCTAATAGAACATTAGGATGGTCCTCTCGCTTCGTGGAGCCTAGGACTATGCACATTAAAGCCTTTTTACGGGACACAAGAGGTGTCTTGGAAGTCCCATTCCAATGGAACATTGAAATGGTCCTCTCGCCTCGTTGAGCCCAAAGAGCAGAGATGGTTCGCGACTCCCCATTTATTCATACCTTGGCTAAGTTTATAATCAAGTTTTGAATTTAGCGTTTCATGCCTTTTTTTCATTCAATTTTAATGCAATTTAATTTAACGCGCATGTCAAACATATAATAAAAGCAATAAATAAAATAAATTACAACAAAATTAGGGGCGGAATACAACCCCCATTTGTAAATAAAATACAATTCATACATAAATCGGGCTATTTATTAAAAATGAGGACATTGGTCCTCTCATGCATAATTAAAGAAAATAATTTTAAAGTGACAATTTATTTTGGATGAAGAAACTAGGACAATGGTCCCGTTTTTATCTAGAAAAAAAATCAAATTAATTAATATAAATATTTTTGTGATTTTTCAATTAACGTGCATAAAAATAAAGTTTATTACAAATTACATATTAGAAATAAAATAATGAAAGCAAAGTAATGAAAATAATAAAAATAACAAATCAACTCCCAAATGGATCTTCAAATCTTCAAGGGCTCCCACTTGGTTTGGAAAGTACTCACACATAAAAACAAATATTAAAAATAAAAGAAAAAAAATAAAAGTGAAGTTAGTAAAAAATTAATTAAACATATAACATTAAAACAATTAAATTAAGGCAATCAAAATTGCATCATGTATGACAAGCCAATTAAAATGACATAATAAAAATTACAATCTAATTAATTAACAATTTAGCATGCATAAAAAATAACATAATAATAATAAAATTCAACATGCATAAACAAGTATAAAATAATATTGATAAAAACCAACATGCATAAGCAAACATAAAATAATAGTTATTATAAAATTCAACACGCAAAAAAGGCATAAGAAAATAAACATAAAATTCAGCATGTATAAAAACACAAAATAGTAGCATTAATATCCAACATGCATAAAAACCAAGAGTAATAATAAAAATCAGCATGCATAAGAAATGTAAAAAATAATATTAAAAATAATAATGATACTAGGACCAAATACTAGCAATAAACAAGGATAATAAAAATTATAATAATAAAACTAGCAATTGCAATTATAATAATAATAATAATAATGATAAACATTATGAAATCAAAGAATATTAAACAACCCAAATTAAGCATTCAAGAATAAAATAGTATTAAACAGCTAGCGTGCACGGAGCTCTCGCCCACAGTGCGCGAGCGGGTGCCGGGGCCCTGCGGCACGCGCCCAGCGTTGCCGCAGCCCGACATTCACGCGAATTTTTATTTTTTATTTTTTATTTTTTTAAATTTTTTATAAAACACAATAATTTAAAAACTAACTTTTTTTATCCCAAAATAATTTTTAAAACTTTTTTAAAATACATTTTTATTCATTCCTTACAAATCAAAACGACAAGCAAATTATCACTTCCAACTTTCATTCTTTTGGCCTACAAATCGGCACACTTAATTTAATCATTGGGTAATCCTGATCAAGGCTACTCGGGACCCGGTGTCTACAGTTGCCCCCAATTTTAGGGATGCTAGTGCGTGGGTGCCTAGGTGAGCCAAAATTCAGGAAAGGGAAAGAAGCGCGTACCTGAGGTTGCCTCCTTCGAGCTGCTCCCTCCGGGAACAGTGCTGTGATTTGAACTGTGAGTATCCTCTTGGATTGCACTGAGTCGCTAACAAGGCTACAAAGTGCTAGGAACCATCCTAAGACGGTGATGCGCCGGATCTGCTACAGACTACAAAAAACGCAAGAAGAGGATTGCACCGAGTCTGTTATAGACTATAAAAAGTGCAAATGTCATCCGTAGATGATGCTGCGCCAAGCCTGCTACAGGATACAAAAAATGCAAAAGAATGATTGCACCGAATCTGCTACAGACTACAAAAAGTGCAAAAAGAGGATTGCACCAAGTCTGCTACAGACTACTAAAAGTGTAGCTGCCATCCGTAGATGACGATGCGCCGAGCCTGCTACAGGCTACAAAAAACGCAAAAGAAGGATTGCATCGAGTCTGCTACAAACTATAAAAAGTGCAAAAAGAGGACTGCACCGAGTCTGCTACAGACTACTAAAAGTTCAGCTGCCATCCGTAGATGACAATGCGCTGAGCCTGCTACAGGCTACAAAAAACGCAAAAAAAGGATTGCACCAAGTCTGCTATAGACTACAAAAAGTGCAAAAAGAGGACTGCACCGAGTCTGCTACAGACTACTAAAAGTGCAGCTGCCATCCGTAGATGACGATGCGCCGAGCCTGCTACAGACTACAAAAAATGCAAAAGAATGATTGCACCGAGTCTGCTACAGACTACAAAAATTACAAAAGAGGACATTTGTCTCCTAAGAGACCCTGGAGAACTGCCTCCTAAGGGGTCCCGAGGATTTGCCAACGTAAATTCTATTTTGACCTAAATGCCCAGCAAGGTGAGTGCTAACTTTGCTGTACTTGACTATCTTTTATGTGTGTGGCCTGTCCTTGACTATCTTTTATATGTGTGGCCTCCATTTGGACTTTTCCTGCAAAACTGTGTGCACAGGAATATACGATAGATTATGCATGCAAGTGTAAATGGCCATATGCAGAATGGTATGAAATGCATGCAAAAATGGATAGACCCTATCCTGAGTGGTTAAGGATCCGTTGAGGATATGACTTGGCCGCTTCACCATGCCACCAAGGATCTAGGAATGGCGTCTTGACTTAGGGACTCGAGGCTGTAAGCTCTTCAAAGAGAACCGTGGTTAAGGATCCGTTGAGGATATGACTTGGCCACTTCACCATGCCACCAAGGATCTAGAAATGGCATCTTGATTTAAGGATTCGGAGCTGTAAACTCTTCAAAGAGAACCGTCAGGTGTGCATCTTTGCCCCCCGATCAATGATCATGCGCCCAGGATTCTGACTCATGCCCTGAATTATGCCCTATCTGGCTAAAGGGAAATCATCCAAAGTAATGCTGCCTTATCGCTCCAGGCATGGGAAGTAATTATTTTAAAGGTAGTGCGTCCCTTGTGGATTTTCACACTAGCTTTTCTTTATGGGAAATACGTCCCTTTGGAGATTTTCACATAACCCTGTCCCTAATTTTTGCCTAGAACGGATCAAACCCAATTCAGCGGCTTTTATTCATTTTTTTGTAGGGCAGACTGCCTGTTTTCAGGTTTTCACCCTACTTTTTGGCCTAACTTTTACTTAGAGAGCCAGTTACGGTTTTCATCTCTAACGGCCTCTTTTTTGTTTTTTTTTTGTGTCCATGTTCCAGTCTGATTTCATCACATGTGATCATCATTTGGCATTAATCTCAAAAATACATGACCTTATCTAACTCGGGATGGATTTTGAAATCATCAAACTCCTGTTATCAACCAGCTCTCTCGGATTTTCATGGATGAAAATTTTCTCTCTGCTCTTAATTTTTGCCCGAATACTCTTTTTCTTTTTTCTTTCTCTAAGCACGTTGGGGATGAGACTCAACTCAAATGCATAAATGCATTCGTGGCTCCTCGCTTGAAGCTCAAGAAACACCACATGCCTCTTTCTACGTACCAAACTTTATTAAAAGGTTATGTCTGCTAATTGGATAAGACTGAACTAAGAATCAAAAGGTCTTACTTTGGTTGTAACGTTAGGCTTAGGTAGATGGCTATCAAAGGAGGATCAGATTTCTAGAGAAAAATGGCCGCAACGTTCATTTGGATGATGGAATCATTTTGAAACTAATTTCATGCTATCCAAAAATTCTCGAATTTGGACTCGGTAATACTCTGACTTATCAAACTCAACGTAATAATTAAGTTAAGAAAGATAGCTATTGAACTCATCAAAGGGTATTATCTTGGGCCCTACTATTTTCCTTCTTTTTTTTTCTTTCTTTTTTTTTTCTTTTTTTCTTTTTTCTTTCTATTTTTTCTTCTTCTCTTTTTTTCTTCACAAATTTATGTCTCTAATTATCCAAAAGATTTATTGGTGATTTAAAACCCCTTTCCTGAAGTGTAGCCAAAAAATTATCGATGATCGTAAATTCGTTTTCCAAAGGGTAGACCCATCCTTATCAGGGTGATTTTTGGTAACCCAAAAATTATCAATGGTTGAAATTCCCTTCTCGAAATGTAGACCCATTTTCATCGGGACAAATTTTTGATGGCCCAAAGGATTGCCAATGGTCAAGCCTCAAAGATCATCAATGATTAAAAATCTCTTTCAGAAGTGTAAACCCTCTTTCACTAGGGCAATTTTTGGATAGCTCAAGCGGATATCGTAATGTACATCCATCCTTACTAGGGCAGCCATTCTTTTAAGGGGAAGCCAAAATTATTTTAGGCGAAAGGTAGTTTTAATGTGTGGAACAATAAAATCGGTACGCATTTAGCATACCAAAATAAAGGTTCAACGGGCTAGCAAGCGATTTTGAAATGGGGGTAGGAAATGGTCATTTAAAGAGCTATACAAAAAAATAGTGCCTAAATCATTTTCTAGATTCAGCCTTATCCAGGAGTCACTTTGACTGGTAATCAGAAAGGCTCTAGTGCTCTTAGTAAGTTTTCATCCAATCCCCTAATTGCAACTAGTTTTTTTTTTACTTTCTCTTTTTATTTTCAGCTCTCAGAATTTTCCTCACTTCAGGAGTTATATCAGATGCTACAAGATCTCGAGATTAAATGAAGGAGTATTCATTAAATTAATATCAAATGACTTGTAGTTGTGATCATGCATAATGAAATCATGAGAACATAAACAAAAAGCCATTAATATAATTAATGTAAACAGTATTGCATACATCAAGACTGAAAAAAGTTCAAATATGAAAAGCATCTACTAGAAGGTTTCCTACCCTATTTCTTGCGGCGCTCTGGATCGGTAATCTGTTTGTTACCGATCAGATCTTGAATCTCATGCCTTAGCCTCACACAATTGTCCGTCACATGCCTAGTGTGCTGGTGGAAGGCACAATACTGATCTGCTTAACGATCAGGATGTCCCTGGTTTCTGGCGAGCTTAGCAGGCAGTGGCTGTAGCTTACCTTCCTTCATCAACCTGTTGAGTACCCAAGATAAGGATCCGCCTAAATTAGAGTAGTGCCTCTGATTCGCTTTAATTGCTGACACTTTCTTTGCCCTTTGGGTACCACTGCCATTATCATAGTAACTAACTCCTGGACTTGCGGGGCCAGCAATAGTCTTATTAAGAGGTGCCCGGGTAGTTGCAAGCTTGGACTTCACAATCTCCTCTTCAAGATTAGTTAGCTTCCTTTCCGTGTTCGAGGGACTGAGGAGGCCCATTGACTGTAAAGGCTCTAGTCCCTTTGCTCTTCCCAGTAGCTTGATTGGTGAGTCGAATAGTGCCTTGTGCCTAGGCTCGGGAGTGGACGGAAAAATTACAGCCGTCGTTGCATGAGCCTTTTGAGTCGGGGTCGAGTTAACCTGGCTAATAGAAGTCATCATGAATTGAGCTTGAAGAACAAGTGCCATGGCATCCATCCTCTCCTTAATCACGGCCAACAACTTCTTTTCTAGCTCTTCAAATCTCTCATCTATCTCTTGAGCCATTAGGGCACGAACCTCTTCAATTTATTGTGATGTATCAGCCATTTCTAATTCCTGTGGATACTCTGATAAAGATACTAGATCTCTGCCAACCAATTTGAACTTTATTTGCCCCTCGAGCAACTGCGGGGACCCCAAAACCTCCCATGTAAATGGTCTATAGTGGCTGAAAAAACCAAAGGGTTAGAATGATGTATGAATGGCATGTAATGTATGATCTTGCTGTGCAAATGGTCCTCGATGAGTGAAAGATCAATAGTTTACAATAATACGATGCGATGCATGGAAAAAATTGTACGTAGGATGATATGTACATGTGAAAGAAAAATAACATGCAGACAAAAGGATATACACACAAAAATGAAATGCATATATTTTTTATTTTTTATTAACACGCATGAATGACACGCGATACATGAGCATGCTGTGCAGCATCTACAACCATATGCAAACAGATAGATCCCTACAACCTTATCACTCCCGCACACGAGGTCTTAGTCTCTTTCCTAGGTGGGATTGGCCCATGGCTCAACAGGGGACCCAATGGGCGCGTATGGTGCATGATGGGAAATCGGCAGCATAACATCTCTTATTTAATGTACATACGTATGGGTGTTTGGCCATTATGTATTTAAACATATCAACTAAATCAAGATGGGCCCACCGGGGCATGAAAGCCTTTGATGAAAGACCATTTAATTTAACTAATTTTATTCAATATATGATGGCCCAAGTAGCAAGCACGGTATTACGGTACATTTCACCAAGTGGAAGTATCTATTGCCAATACATGAGCTTTGGTCAAAAGGTAGTAATACTTTAGGGCTACCCAAGCATGGTCACTGCCAACGGGTCTAACTCATCACGAGCATAACGATCGATTGGGTCACCATTTGATATACCATAAGGTAGGAGGCTTGGGCTAGTGATTATCCTTAACACTTCCCCACATTGAGTGAACGTAGGGTCGTACTTTGGAAACGTACTGGGGCTAGAAAAGGGACCAAACTAGCATAATCTAAGGCTCTAATAATATGCTATGCAATTTCGAAAATGGATGAAATTTTTAAATTAAAACTCAATTGTAAATTTTAGCCAAGGTACTTTCGAAGGGAAGTCTCTAAGGTCCCCAGTGGAGTCGCCATTGTGACGAGTGCCGAACCCCGTAGGTCGCCAAGGCCCGCTTTTAGGGCGATTGGGAGAGATTCATAAAACTTGTAAGAAATTATAAGTGCATCCATTTTGGGCAACAAGGAGGTTTCTTGGAGTCGCCACCCAATAGAACATTGGAAAAGGTCGTTTAGCCTCAGTGAGTCTAAGTCGGCGCTGCTATATCCATTTTGGGCAAGCCAGAGGTGTCTTGGAGATCTCACCTAATAGAACATTAGGATGGTCCTCTTGCCTCGTGGAGTCTAGGACTATGCACATTAAAGCCTTTTTACGGGACACAAGAGGTGTCTTGGAAGTCCCATTCCAATGGAACATTGAAATGGTCCTCTCGCCTCGTTGAGCCCAAAGAGCAGAGATGGTTCGGGACTCCCCATTTATTCATACCTTGGCTAAGTTTATAATCAAGTTTTGAATTTAGCGTTTCATGCTTTTTCTCATTCAATTTTAATGCAATTAAATTTAACGAGCATGTCAAACATATAATAAAAGCGATAAATAAAGTAAATGAAAGCAAAATAAATTACAACAAAACTAGGGGCGAAATACAACCCCCATTTGTAAATAAAATACAATTTATACATAAATCAGGCTATTTATTAAAAATGAGGACATTGGTCCTCTCATGCATAATTAAAGAAAATAATTTTAAAATGACAATTTATTTTGGATGAAGAAACTAGGACATTGGTCTCATTTTTATTTAGAAAAAAATCAAATTAATTAATATAAATATTTTTGGATTTTTCAATTAACGTGCATAAAAATAAAGTTTATTACAAATTACATATTAGAAATAAAATAATGAAAGCAAAGTAATGAAAATAATAAAAATAACAAATCAACTCCCAAATGGATCTTCAAATCTTCAAAGGCTCCCACTTGGTTTGAAAAGTACTCACACATAAAAATAAATATTAAAAATAAAAGAAAAAAAAATAAAAGTGAAGTTAGTAAAAAATTAATTAAACATATAACATTAAAAAATTAAATTAAGGCAATCAAAATTGCATCATGTATGACAAGCCAATTAAAATGACATAATAAAAATTGCAATCTAATTAATTAACAATTTAGCATGCATATAAAATAACATAATAATAATAAAATTCAACATGCATAAACAAGTATAAAATAATATTGATAAAAACCAACATGCATAAGCAAACATAAAATAATAGTTATTATAAAATTCAACAAAAAGACATAAGAAAATAAACATAAAATTTAGCATGTATAAAAACACAAAATAGTAGCATTAATATCCAACATGCATAAAAACCAAGAGTAATAATAAAAATCAGTATGCATAAGAAATGTAAATAATAATGATACTAGAACCAAATACTAGCAATAAACAAGGATAATAAAAATTATAATAATAAAACTAGCAATTGCAACTATAATAATAATAATAATAAACATTATGAAATCAAAGAATATTAAACAACCCAAATTATGCATGCAAGAATAAAATAGTATATGGCAAACTAATAAAACATGTTAAAATATGGCAAATAATACTAACAACAACAACAACAACAACAATAATAATAATAATAATAATAATAATAATAATAATAATAATAATAATAATATATGAACAATATGAACAATTAGATAAGAAATAAGAAATAAGAAGCAAAAAATAGGTCTAAGAGAATTCACATGTTAACTAATTAAATAAAAACAAAAGAATAAGAAAATAAGAAAAAAAATGATAGAACTAAAACAATTTACATGTTAACTAAGTATTTGGAAACAAAAGAAATGAAATTAAAAATTAAATTAAAAAATTGAACCAAAAATGTTTACCCTCAAAATTTATCTTGAAGAAATGAAGGTAAATGATCCAATTTCTTGTCTTAATTGTAGGAAAATATTAGAAAATAAAATATTAAAAATAAATTTTTATTTAAGAACAAATAATTGATTTATTTATCTCAAAGTAGAAATTGTTTGATGAAAAGGATAAAAATTTCCAAAAACAAAAATTGTTATTTTTTGTCTCAAGAATTCACTTGAAAAAATTCATAGAAAAGTTGAGAGAATTTGGTTTGAGAGAAGAAAGAAAAAGAAAATATTTTTTAAAGAAAAATCACCCTAATTTTCTCTCCAAAATCCTTTTTCTTCCTCCCCCAAAAAATCAGATTTTTAATTAAAAAATTAAATTAAATTAACCCTAATAATCACTAAAAACTGCAGAATTTCAAGGGATAAGGATATAAAAAGTTTTAGCATTGAATTTAAATTAAATTATGCAAAAAAAATCAATTAAAAACAGCTAAAAATGAGTAAAAACGGAAATCGGCAGCTAAAGGGTGACAGGGCCGAGGGACGCCCCGTTGGAGCACCCGACGGGTGTCCCCGGGCGCAAGGCGCGCACGACGGGCAAGCCGTCGCCCGCTCGCCTGCGAAGAGCTCTCACGCCCAGCTCGCAGGAAAGCGCGCTCCGCCTGTGCGCGCCCAGCGCTGCCGTAGCCCGACATTTGCGCGATTTTTTTTTTAAATTTTCTATAAAATACAATAATTTAAAAACTAACTTTTTTTTATCCCAAAATAATTTTTAAAACATTTTTAAAATATTTTAAAATACATTTTTATTTAATCCTAACAAATCAAAACGACAAGGAAATTATCACTTCCAACTTTCATTCTTTTTACCTATAAATCGGCACACTTAATTTCATCATTGGGTAATCCTGATCAAGACTACTTGGGACCCGGTGTCTACAGTAGTCTACCTCCCGGATCGTCCCGGTCTTCAGTAGCCTGTCAACCTCCTCAGATATGAACTTCCTCTGCTCGGGCGCATGCCTGCGCAGCTTCTGTCTAACCGGCGGGTGGGTCGGGTCCACATTGAGTTTGTGGGTGATCACTTTAGGATCAATGCCTAGAATATCTTCTGGCTTTCAGGCGAAGGATGCTTGGTTGATCATCAAGACCTGTATGATGGCATCCTCTGTTTCTGCATTCATGCTGGTCCCAACCTGGACGTTTTTGCCCTTTGACAATGCCCTCGTTTTCATCTCTTCGATGGGATCCATTCTTGGGCTCTTTGCCTGCTCGGACCATTCCAGCCCTGGCTCCATTATCATGGACTCCCTCTGCTACTTTATCATGGTGACGTACGCCTCGCGGGATGCTTTCTGGTCGCCCCTTAGAATGCAACTCCCCCTTTAGTTGGGATTTTCATTACCATGTACCGTATGCTTGTGACAGTTTCGATTTGAAAGAGTAAAGGCCTGCCAAAAATGGCATTATAGGCAAAAATCATGTCAATTATCATGAAAGTTACATTGCAAGCGTGGGCGAGTGCCTCTTGGCCAAGCTTAACGAAGAGTTCAACAGATCCCACCACCGAAATAGTAGCATTTTTAAGCCCGATCAGCAGAGTGGCGTTCGGCTTTAACTCTTTGACCCGAAGTCCCATGGCTCGGTAGGCTTGAAAGGTGAGCACATTGACAGCGCTGCCATTGTCCACCAAAATCCTTTTAACATTAAAATTGTTAATTCGATCTCTAACGATGAGAGCGTCCTCATGAGGGAACATCACATCTCCCGCGTCGTCACTGGATATGGTGACCGGAGCAAGCTGTTCGATCTGGTGGGAGAGATAGACACCTTTTCCCTTCTTTTTTTTGGATAGGTCCTCTCCATAAGATGATCCTCCAGTGATCATGTTTATTACCCCGGCATATGATCTGCGTGGGTCGGTGTTTCTTGGATTTCTATGCTCGTCGTTATCATTCGAGCTAGAGTCATCCTTCTTGAGGTTCGGCTGTCGATAGTGACTTTTCCCTCTAGTCGGACCTATAAATTTTTTGAGGGACCCCCTCTGTATGAGCCGCTTGATCTCCTTCTTGAGCGAGTAATACTCGTTGGTTGTGTGACTGATGTCTTGGTGAAACTCGCAATACTTGCTTTGGTCCCTCTCATTTCTATGCCGCTCGGACAGTTTTCTGGGCCAGTTAACTTTTCTGTTCTTTTCCTTAATCTACATCAACACCTGAGCTGGTTGGTGTTAAGCGGGGTAAAGGTTCTGGCCGGCTGGTCATCTGAGCGATCGGATCTTTCCTGTCCGGCTTCTTTTCGCTTGCCCAGATTTTTCAAAGTTGTAGCTCTGTCCGAGCTTCTCGCTGTCCGTTCGGATGCCGGAGCTCTTTTGAATGATCGTCTGTCTGGAAGCTGTAGTCGGTCCATGACGTTGGTCCTTCTTCCCCTGCTGGACCTCAGGGCATCATCCAACTGGATGTGTTGTCTGGCTCTTTCCATCAGATCGAAAAAGTTGACCGGGGGTCTTGTTGTTATTGACTTGAATAGTGGGCGATCCATGATGCCCCGGCCAAGGCGGTCGTCGCCATCTCTACACTCACGCTCCTCACTTCAAACATTATGGCTTGGAACCTATTGACGTAGTCTCTAAGACTTTTATCAGCTCTCTAGTAGAGATTGCATAGGTCACTCACTGACTTTGGCGCACGTGTCTGCACAATGAATTGCGTGGTGAACAACTCTTTAAGTTATCTGAAGGAGGTGATTGATTCCTGTGGTAGCTCATGGAACCAATTCAGAGCATCTCCTCCCAGGGTGGTGGGGAAGATTTTGCAGGCTATTCTTTCATCGTAGATGTAGACCTGCACTTTAGTCAAGTATTCTGCTAAATGAGTGGTGGGATCAATTTTACCTGTATACTTGTCCATCACTATGTCTCTCCACCTGGGAGGCAGCTCGGACTCTGTTATTTCCTTGCACAATGGGGAGGCAGTGTTCTTGCAAGTGTTCCCTTCAAACGTACCTTTTTTGGGATCAGTCAACCAAACTGCCTGAGCTTTTGTTTGAACCACTTATCTTCTCTACTCATGGCCATGGAGATGGACTCATTTTTTGGCCTTCTGGAGTGGCTGCGATTGGGCGTGCACATAAAGGACAAGTCATCCCCAATGGATGGGGTGGAAGGTCTGCTAGGGAATTAAGTGGAGTCCCTGCTTGAGGACATCATCCCTTTCCCCTTGCCATATCTTCCTGGGGTCCTGATGACGCCTCTTCCGCTATCATAAGCTTGCGGCTCGTTGATGGAGAATCCCTTGTTTCTCCTTCTTCTGAAGTCTTCGTCCATGAAGTAGTCTTTATGATCTCTTTCAGAAGTTCTAGGCATCTTTCCCTTCTTAATTATTTGGACTATGCTCTTAGTGAAGTCACTAAGAAGGGCACGCATGTCCTTGACTGTGATAGGAGTGTTTTCTAGTTATTGTAGAATGGCATCGTTAAATTTTGGAAGAAGATTACCCCTAGTTGAGGACCTGGGAGATCTCTCTCTTCTCCCCGAGGGCCTAGACCTGCCCCGGCTATTGCCATTGCGATTGTACTCTCCAAAAGATGCGTGCTCATTTGATCTTGAACTTGCCATAGCTCTCAACGAGAGCACCAAATGATAAGACGTAGAATGTCTTTATCTAGAAGAGAGAAAGAGAGCCAGTCGGATGGATGAGACCTGCATGAAAGAATGCCCGGTAGGACCAGGTGTGAGCACTCCGAAGCTTAAGTTAGTAGCTTTCTAGAGAGAGAATACTTAAAGAGAGAGTCTTAGAGATTCGATACCTAGTGCCACTGTTTGTTAGGCTATTTATAAGAGATAGGAGAGGTGCACTTGAGTGCTTGGAACATGATAACTGGCAGTCAGAGCAGGTGAACGGTGAAGTAACAGGGAGCAGGTGAAGGGCATGGGTGATGCCTTCTGTCAGTGGACTTGCTGTACTTGACACACTTATATATAATACAATCCAAATCCGTCCAATCCGTCCATATGCTATCTACATAAATTAACTTATTATAGGACATATATACTTTTATCGAATTATGAAATGATAACCACATAAATGACATTCATAAAGAGGCCCAGTCAGTCAGTCCAAGTCACCTGGCAAGGCCCAAAGCCCATCAATAAAGAGCAGGTGAAGGCCTCTGCTTTGGCTTTTAGCTCACACTTGGTGCTCTTTATTGATGGGCTTTGGGCCTTGCCAGGTGACTTGGACTGACTGACTGGGCCTCTTTATGAATGTCATTTATGTGGTTATCATTTCATAATTCGATAAAAGTATATATGTCCTATAATAAGTTAATTTATGTAGATAGCATATGGACGGATTGGACGGATTTGGATTGTATTATATATAAGTGTGTCAAAAATAGACAGATCATAAATGGACGAATGTCCAAACAGGTTGGGCGAGTTTAGTTCTATCCATAGATTTGCTACATGTTGGCCCATATGGGTTGTATGTTGTCTTATATGGGTTGGTAGCCCAAATGGTTGTATGGTTGCCTAAATAGATCACTTGGTAGCCCTAATGGGCGAAACTATGGGTTAACCCATTTAACTCTTTTTTTTTTATAAAAATTTACTATAGACTATATTGGGTTAGGTTTAGTTTAGGTCGAGCCGGGATGGGTTGGGCCTAACCGAAATTTAAAGATTCTTTTTCTACAAAAGCCTGCATAAATAACATAAGGACTACTTTGAGCTGAGCCGGGCTCGACAGAGTTCGTGTTGGATTGGGATGGGCTGAGCTGGACATAACCTGAATTTGAAAATGTTTCTACACAAACTTGCATAAGTAAAATATAGGCCTACTTCAGGTTGGGCAAGGTTGGGTTTCGTTCGGGTTAGGCCAGGATGGATAGGATTCGAGCCGGACCTACTCGAAATTTTAAAAATTTTCTGCACAAACCTGTATAAATAAATTACAAGACTACTTTAGGTTCGACTAGGTTGGATTTGGTATGATCGGGTTCAGACAGGATTGAGATTGGTCAAATTCGGGTTTAGCTTAATTGAAATTAGAAGATTTTTTTCAACACGAATGTACATAAATAAAATCCAGACTTATTTCGGACCGGAACGGAATGGATTAGGTTTAGGCAGAATCTAACCAAAATTAAAAAAAAAAAAATTCTACACAAGAATGTATAAATAATATACAGGCTTATTTTGGGTTGGGCTGGCTTGGATTTGGGGTGACATAGTTCAGGAGTGATCAAATTCAGGCTTGGTTGAGATGGGTTGGATTCAGGCAGGGTCTAAACGAAATTTGAAAATTTTTTCTGCACAATTCTACATAAATAAAATTCCGGCCTACTTCGGGTTGGGCCTGATTTGGATCGGAATGGGCTAAGTTCGGGCCAGATTGGGATGGATCGGGCAAGGCCTAAACAAAATTTAAAGAATTTTTCTACATAAAGCTACATAAATAAAATCTAAGCCTAATTTGGGTTGGATTGAATTCAGACCAAACTCGATTGAGTTCAGATTGGACCGAGATGGGTTGGGTTTAGGCCGGGCTTTTGAAGATTTTTTTTCTATAGAAGACTGCATAAATAAAATATAGGCCTATTTTGTACAGATCGAGTTTAAGCCGGACTGAAATGAGTTGGGTTCGGGTCGAAATATGACGAAATGGCTCAGAGTCGAGCTGAGTCTAAACGAAATTTGAAGATTTTTTTTACACAATCCTACATAAATGAAATCAAGACCTATTTTAGGTTGGGCTAGGTTCGGGTTAGGGTGGATCAAGTTTTAGCCAAACTGGAATGGATTGGAAGCGAGCTGAGGCTAATCAGAATTTAAAGATTTTTTTTTTTTTTTGCACAAGTCTGCATAAATATAATTCAAGCTAGGCCGACTTCAGGCCGGACAAGGATGGGTTAGGCTGGGTACGAGTTAGATAGGTTCTGGGCTTGAATAGGTTGGGATCGGGCTAACATACTTTGTATAAAAAAATTGTAATTGGTATAAATTTGTTATATCGATCCAGTTAGTACAGTTGATGGTCAATGGACCACATGGAACATGTCCATTTAGGTCAAAATTTAATGGAATAATTTTGAGTCGGTTTAGATGAGCATGCTTCTGGTTTGGATTAATATTTTTAAGTGAATTTGGACGGAATTTTTGGGTTCGGCCAAATTTGGCACCTCTAAAATTAAAGTTTTAAACCAATTATTCAATCATTGAATCAATATATATATATTTTTTAATTATGAAATCCTTAAATTTGTAACTTAGAGGACGCATCTACAAATATTTTTCAAACAAATAATCGAGGATTTTTTTTTTCAGATTTAGACAAAGTCATTCCTAAAAGAGAATACCCATTCATTCAAAATAAAAAGAGATTTAAGTAAAATAAAAAATATATATATTTTAGTCATACTAAAATATAAAAAAAATTGCCCCTCAATTTCCTTTTTATTTTTCTAAATTTAGTTAAAAATTACTTAAATTTAATTCATACTTTATTTTCTATTACTTTTTAAAGGTAATATATAGATTTTATAAAATAAGTATGATGGTAAAAAGATACATAAATAAATAAATAACAAAATAAATGATATATAGATTTTATAAAAATATATATAAATCTGCTTATTAACAAAATAAATAAATAAATAAAAGAGCTCTAAAAATGGAAAAAAAAAAAATACAATTAGACATACCATTCACCAGCCTCCACTTTGTGCATAAAATACCAACACTTAAACGAGTCCAAATCTTTTTTATTTTTCGAATTCAACACCTTATTGGATCATTAGACTCATATTTTTACTTTAGCCCAAATAATCGAGGCCTTTTTTTAAAAAAAATAATAATAATTGAGGCTCTTTAATAATTTTAAGTTTATCCGAACTTAAATTTCTATCCACTTTTTCTCCCAAGGATATGTAATTGAAAAATTTCACCATTCCATTTTAAGGGTTCAGTCTAATCTTAATACACAAATTAAAAAATAATTAAGCAAATTTTGAATTTATAAAAAAAAAAATTAACAATTTCACATGATTAAAATTAAATTTGTCATTTAATAATCGTAATATATAATAAATATAGATAAATATATAATTGTTATTTTTAAGTTTTCGAAAAGACACTTAAAATAAAATAAAATAGTTAGCGAAGCGAACACTTAAAATGAAACTAATGAATTATATTTGGGGTTGATTTCACCCATGATCACTCAACTTATCACTTATCGCGCAAAAGTAACCGAATTTCTTTTTCTTACTTAAATGTCATTGAACTTTTAACATTATTGCACAAAAGTCATGTTGACCGGAATCCGGCGACAACTCTTGCCGGATTGATAAGTTCAACAAATGCTACATTTAAATTAATTTCACTCACGGTCACTAGACTTATCATTTATCTCTCAAAAGTAATTAACTTTTTTTTTCAACTTAAATGTTACTGATCTTTTAACATTTTTGCAAAAAAGTCATCAATCCGGCAAACGTCGTCGCCGGATTCCGGTCAACATGACTTTTGTATAATAATGTTAAAAGTTCAGTGACATTTAAGTAAGAAAAAAAAAGTCGGTTACTTTTGCGCGATAAGTGATAAGTTGAGTGACCATGAGTGAAATTGACCCTTACATTTGCTATAAATAATCTGGAGCTTTTTTTTTTTTTTGAAGAAACAATAAATATATTTCCAACTCCTAAGAAAGTGTGCCAGAAACATCCAGAAATTAACAAAGAAACTAGAAACTGAATGTGGCAACATACTCTTCACGGTAGAAGCTAGCTTATGATAATTAAATGGCATTCATCTCCCATTCAGTGCTATTATGTTGAGTAAATTGAAGAATCGAATTGTGTGCCAAATATATATATATAAAACAAATGAAACAACCCTGTCACCTTCAACCTTACAAATCTTATCAATCTTAAACCAATTCTATAATCATGCTATGTCTGTTGTATTTGACATATTTTCAGGATAAAGAAATAATATTTTTATATAATTCCAGGCCTGAAGTTATTATATATAATGAAGACATAAATGAAAACTACTAGAAAAAATGGCAGAAGAAGATAACTACACTAAAGATGGAACAACAGATTTCTGCGGGAATCCAGCAATCAAGAAGAAAACAGGAACCTGGAAAGCCTGCCCTTATATTCTTGGTCACCAATTCTAAATCTTTTTCTAATGCTAATTTTCAACTTCCTTTTTGGCTTTGTAAATTAAACTGCATCTCGATTTGGTTGTAGGAAATGAATGCTGCGAAAGATTGGCATACTACGGGATCAACACTAATCTAGTCAATTATCTTAAATTTCAACTGAACCAGCAAAGTGTTAAGGCTGTTAACAATGTCACAAATTGGTCTGGTACTTGCTATGTGATGCCATTGCTTGGAGCTTTTCTAGCCGATGCCTATTTGGGAAGATATTGGACTATTGCTAGTTTCTCCATCATTTATGTTTTTGTATGTCATCCTACATAATTCTCTATTTCTTAAATTTTTCTTAGACTAATTAAATATTAAATTACCCTTAAACTTATTAAAAATATTATATTACTTTAACAGGACACGTGAACAAAGTCATGAATAATTTAATATTTTTTTAACAAGTTCATAAAGTAATTTGACATTTTTATTAGTATAAAAAAATTATTATATTTTAAATAATTTCATGAGCTATATATTTGATTAGTTTAAGGGATAATATGTTAAAGATGATAATTTGAGGGGAAATTATATATGCAAGAACCCTTGTGTACTTGAGATAATAAAGATTTCCAATTTTTGTTTCAGGGTATGACATTATTGACATTATCAGCATCTGTGGAAGGATTAAAACCATCTTGTGATGACGCCAATGTTTGCTATCCAACGGCCCAGCAGACCACAATTTTCTTCCTCGGATTATACCTTATAGCTCTAGGAACAGGAGGGATAAAGCCGTGCGTGTCTGCATTCGGTGCAGATCAATTCGATGACTCTGATGAGGATGAGAAGAAACAGAAGAGTTCTTTCTTTAATTGGTTCTATTTTTCGATTAATATAGGGGCTCTTGTGGCTTCCTCTGTGCTTGTTTGGATACAAACAAATGTAGGTTGGGGATGGGGATTTGGTATACCAGCAGTAGCAATGGCAATTGCTGTTGTGAGTTTCTTCTCAGGTACCAAATTGTATAGAAAGCAGAGGCCTGGAGGGAGTCCCTTCACTCGTATTTGCCAAGTCATTGTTGCATCCTTGAAGAAATTCCGAGTTCAAGTACCTCGCGATGAGTCTATTCTCTTCGAGCTTTCTGATGAAGAATCTGCTGCCAAAGGAAGCCGCAAACTTGATCACACAAACCAATTAAGGTACACAACATAGCAATAGTTCGGTAGCTTAAGCTAATAAGTTTGTAATTTTCTGTTTAGAAATGTAACGTGGAGTTGACTTATGGAGTAATAATTATACCTAAATTGAGGGAGTGTTATAATTGGAAAAACCATCAAATCCCACTGGAGCTCCACGTGTTGTGCTAACGTGTCATATGAGAATAAGTCATTATTTATATAGCTAGCCACATGGCACAATATTTAGAAGATTCGTGTTGATGTGGTGTGATACGGTGACATGCATGTCAGGATGACACGGGGCATGCAAACATGGACAAAATGATAAAATTTTGGGTGTGCCATTATTTAAGTGATTGGTCACGTGAAATAATCTAGAAAAATCATATTGATGGAGATAGAGTGCGCCAAAGTGCAGCTCTGATAGAATTTGGTGATCTTTTCCGGCCAAAATGATTTTATAGCTAAAACTCTCTCAATTTTAAGTATTTTATGTATTTTATGGTTAAAAAAGAAAATTTTCTTTTCGTGTTTTATGATTACTAAAATTTTCTTTTCGTGTTTTATGATTACTAATCCATGATTTTAGTGACACTGATAATGTGTGTGAGTTCAGATTCTTTGACAAGGCAACTGTGGAGACTCCATCCGACCGCATCAAAGGTAGAATAAACTCATGGAGTTTATGCACAGTGACTCAAGTAGAAGAGCTTAAATCCATCATTAGACTGCTTCCAATTTGGGGAACAGGCATAATATTTTCAGCAGTATACAGTCAAATGGGAACCTTATTTGTGCTACAAGGCAACACAATGGATCTTCACATGTGGGGTTCCTTTAAAATTCCTTCTGCTTCACTTTCCCTATTTGACACCATTAGTGTAATATTCTGGGTACCCATTTATGACGGAGTGATTGTGGGCATTGCCAGAAAGTTGACAGGCCATAAAAATGGATTCACACAGCTTCAACGAATCGGAATAGGCCTAGTAATATCAATCATAGCAATGTTGGTTGCCGGGAGTTTAGAAATGGTGAGATTAAATGAAGTTAAGAAACACAATTATTACAAGCTGAAGCATATGCCCATGTCAATATTTTGGCAAGTTCCTCAGTATTTTATAATAGGATGTGCAGAGGTATTTACATTTATAGGTCAACTGGAGTTTTTTTACGAACAGGCACCTGATGCCATGAGAAGTTTGTGCTCAGCTCTGTCACTCACTACTGCTGCACTTGGAAATTATTTGAGTAGTTTTCTGGTAAATATTGTGACAGATTTAAGTACTAGAAATGGAATGCCTGGGTGGATACCTGATAACTTGAATTATGGCCATCTTCACTATTTTTTCTGGCTTTTGGCTCTTTTGAGCTTCCTCAATTTGGGGCTTTACCTTTTCGTTTCTAAGTCCTATACCTACAAGAGATCACTGCCATGAGCTACCCATTAATAATTTCATGTTTTTTTCCTTTTTCACCACAAAACTCTTGCTTTGTGAAACTTGAATCCGTTGTCTAATTATTCTACAACAGCATCAACTTTATTACTGGATTTTATAGTAGAAGAATTAATTTAAATTTTATCTTTTATTAATTGGGTACTTATAAAATAATAATATCATGCTATTTTGGGTTTGTAATAAATCGGTAATATCAGGTGCAATTTTGTATCAATAAATGTTTTTTTTTTTTACTTGATACAACGTTCAGCTCATAACATAGACAAAAAAAAAAATATTAATTAATATCGATTCTAAAAAATATTCATTATAATTTACTAAAATATCATTTTACTAATTTTTTATAATTATATATTTTCAACCTATTATTTTTTTTAAGCATATATGAGAGTAAAATAAAAAAATACATAATTAATACTTTTAAAAATTTGAAAATTGTCACTGTAAATGGAACAAGTGATATTAAGTGGAATGAATATACACATCGAATGATTCTATTAAAAAAAACTATAAAAGGCTATTTTTCAGAACAAAATAGAAATTGTACCAATTTCTGTTGGTCCAGATGGATGCGAATTTTGATTTTTTTTTAAAAAAAAAATGAATTCGAATCCGAGTACAGATAATGTGTATAAAAAGAATAGCATTGGAACAATCACTCTCTATATTGGACCTCTATGGTAGTGCTTGGAATAAATGAATTTCATAAAATTTTACGAAATTCATTTGTAATTCTCATTTTTCATGCTTGAAATGCAAAAAAAATAGGAATTGAATTTACAATTCCATGGAATTCATTATACTTTCACAAAATTTCATCAAAATAGGTGAAATTTGCAAATGAATTCCATATTTTTAAGAGATAAAGTTGATAAACTGTAATACCCTTTTAATCATTTGTTATAAATAAATTATTTTTATACAGCTAACGTAATCTGTTATTTTTTCTCCTCCATCACTGTTCTTCTCCCTCTCCTATTACTATTTTTCTGTCACCCAAAGCCACCATCACCGAATTTTTATTCGTTTACATTGGATTTTTTTTACTGACTAGTTTCATTCGGCATGTATGTTTTTTTTATTGGGAGTAATTGAAATTGAAAGAAGACATCAAAATTGAGAGTAATTAAATTAATAATAAATTTTAAAATGATGATTAATGGTTGTTAATTTTTTTTTATTGGGAGTAATTGAAAGAAAATATTAAAATTGGCATTAAGGATATTTTAGTAAATAAAAAAGAAATAAATTCATTTATTCTAAGTATAAAAATAAGAAATTCATTTTCAATTCTATATTTTAATAATTTTATTCCAAACATAGAAATTTATTTACAAATAAATTCCGTATGAAATTTATTTGTAAATAAATTATACAAATTGAATTCATTTGTTCCAATCGGACTAGTATGAAAAGGGAACAATCCATTTCGCTCACTCCAACTCCTTTTGTTTTTTAAAAGACTTGAAGGCATTTGATTTAACCAATTGATGCAGCTGATCACCGTCCCATATCTAACAATTTTCTAAAGGTATATTTTTATTGAGTGCTTCTCGTCTAGATTTGGTTTAAAAAAATTTTATAAATTAAGCTAATAATGTATCTATATAAGATTTGTTGAAAAAAGAGTAGGGTGGTAACATATATATTAGTAAAAATGCACATGCATTGCACCTAAAAAAATGGAAAAATAAAAAAAATATTATAAATAAGTCTTATGGAATATATCAATATGTCAATGTTAATAGAACAAGACGTAATAAAAATTAATCAAAGCATATCATCGACGAAGAAATAATAATAATAATTATAGAAAAGCTTAAAATAATAATTAAATTTTTAAATAATCATCACAGTTTTGTGATAATTAAGATATTATTATGAATACCACGAAACTAAGTATATATCATTATATGATAGATTGATAGTGGACTTTTATGAATATAATGCAATTATAATGTATAATCTATTCACCAAAGATCTTGATAATCCCAATATTCACACTACAAAAGAAAGAGAATTAGCGACGGCACTTTTCGTCGCTAATTTTATAATTTCCGTCGCTAATGACTTTTAGCGATAAAATGACTAACTGTCGCTATTCCGGCCGTCGCAAGAAATTTTGCAACTAAAACATATAACAGTCGCTAATAATAGCGACAGCAAATTCCGTCGCTAAAAATAAAATATTCCGTTGCTAAATAAACCTCATAATAGTCGCTCTAAATATTAAAAAATATTAGAGACCAAAAATTTCGTCGCTATTCCGTAGCAAAAATTATTAAATTATTATTACTATTTTTAAATTAATTTAATTTATTATTATTATTATTATTATTACATCAAAAATTTAATTTATATAAATAACAATTATGCAATATGCAATATTATTAACAATATACAAGGCATATAACTATTTAAGCCATCCTATGGCAAGGGAAAAAATTCACATATGAAGTCCTTCACCCATCACAATCTGATCGAGCAATGTAGGTAAGGAAAAGAAATCCCAACTCCCTTTAATTCATCTAAAAAAAATACAGAATTTGCCATCTCTATTCAACTTTCAAGCAACTGACATCTAAACTAAAATACATAATTTCTAACTCAACTGTATTCAAATGAAAAGATATTACAATGATACAAGTGAGATGAAATGTAACCTTCATCTTTGTTGGACCAACTCTCTTTAATTCTGCAAGCCTGGGTTGATCTTTCAATCTAAAGAAGCCCTTCCGCAGCTTCTTTCTCCAACTGAGAACATTACCTTCCAAATGTATTGACATTTACATGAAGTTTGAAATCTATACTAAACAAAAACTTCATTTCCAATCTGTTTAACTCTTCAGTGCTTATACCTATCCCACTTTGGCATAATATGCACAAAGATCTTCTAAGAATTTGAGCAAAATGATAAATACAAATTCAATATAATTAGCAAGCAGTCAATTATTTGCCAGTTGAAGAATGGATAACAAGCTACGAGAAATATGGGGAAGTATGAAGCTTTTGGATTTCATATTAAAACCTTCATACATGCATGAGACCTCTCTAAGCATAATGTTTTTGAAAACCTATGAAGCACTGATACGGCAGCAGAGTACAGTATCCCGTATCGGATACCGTATCCGATACGATACATGTCGGATACGGTCAGATACGCGTATCGTACGACAGAGAGAAATTGGATACGTGATTGCCATTGGGGATACGCGTATTTGAGGAAACAGATACGCGCATCCCAGAAACAAGATACGGGAAGTTCAATCGACTCAAAATTTTTAGAGTTCTGGAAAAAATTAAACACTAAAATGGAAGAGTTATATTCAAACCTCACTTGGAACAGCAAATCGACATCTTCAATTATATTTCTTCAAATAATCAACACAGCATCTCTTATTCTCTTGCTCCGGCTCCATCTCCATCTCGATCTCTTATTCTCTTGCTCCTACTCCATCTCGATCGAATTGCTTCTGCACAGTCGATCTCACGAATCAGGTTTTTCTTCTGCCCACTTTGTTTCGACTTTTACAGTAAAAGTTTTACTTATTGTTCTACCTTATATCCTTTTTCCTTTTCATATGTTACCCATTGGTTTTTCTTACTGTAAAAGTTTTTCTTATTGTCTTTTTGCACTTTTTAAGCTATTAGCTCTGTTAATATAGGCTTTGTTGTTTTGTAACATTTTTTGCTTTTTGTACGTTTCTTCATTTCCTTTTGTTTTTATGATATTTATGTTTTTGACTTTTCAAACTAATTATTTTACTTTTTTCTACTTTTCTATTGTTCTGATTATTTTATTGTTTTTATGTTGCATATGGCTCCAAAATGCATTGTAAAATATGTATAGCCCTGCTATTATGTTATATCTATATCCCTGCTATTATGGCTGTCAGATATTTGTGTTCATCCTGTATAAATGACCATGGAATACCTTACATATTCACTTTCTGTGTTACATCAATCTTGGATGGGCTTATAATATGTATGAATTGAATGCCACTGTTATGGTCAAGATCTTTATTATGTAGCTCATCTTGTGTGGGCACAAGGATACATATTAATTGGATTATTAATTGGTTTGCTCAAGTAATGATAATTTTTTATCTTTCAAATTTTGATTTGAAAAGTAAAATATAACTACAAATAAAATATAACTTCATATAAATTCCCATTTTTCTGCCAAGAAATTGCCTATCACTACAAAACATGTCTTTCAAATTAGTTGTATTAGTTCTATTGCCTTTACTGCACTAGTGCCTCTATTGAAAATAAATTATAACTCCAAATCATCATGCATGGTTACCTCTACTTTATTTAAAAAGCTGGTGGAAGTAAGAACTTCATAAATAATATCTTGTATTGACACGTGAATATTTGCAGTTGTGGAGATGAGGATCTATATGAGCTATAAAACTAACTAAATGGTTGCTATTTATTTTTATGTTTATCAAATATGATAAGTTTAAATGCTTAAATGGTTAGCAAGTACATATGGCTGCTTATGGATATTTTGTTTACACGTTGTCCTTTAGTGTTATTTATAGATAATAATTTAATTCTTGTGAAACTTATTTTAATCATTAGCTAATGGAATAAAATATTCTTCTTTTATACGGAATTAAATTTATGACTCATACGATGCAGAAAAATGAGTCAATCCCAATCAGCTTCAAGTTCCAGTAGCAGTCCCACAGTGATTATTGAAGACAAATGTGAGGAGAATCACGAGAATGATCCTCCACTTTGGAAGTATGTCAAGATTATTCAAAAGGCAGGAAAAGGAGGAGGTAACACAGCTTTTGAATGCAATTTTTGTAAGAAAAATTATAATGGATCTCATACTAGAGTCAAATCTCACTTGCTGAAGATAGCAGGGCATGGAATTGCTCCTTGCAAAAAGATTCCTAATGATATATATGCAGAAGTAAAGAGGATTACAGCTGAATACGAGCACAAGCAGAAATCAAAATCTCAAAAGCAGTTTCCTGTGCCCAATGCTAGTTCTTTGCCTATGTCAATGGCTCATCACTCTCGACCTCCAATGCCTTTTGATAATAAGAAGAGAAAGGTTTCAGCTGTTGAAAAATCTTTTAATAAGGAGGCTAGAGATCAATGTGATGCTGAAGTTGCAAGAATGTTTTATACAGGTGGTTTATCCTTCCATCTTTCAAGAAATCTGCATTATAGAAATTCCTATATTCTTGCTTCTACACTTCCAGGATATGTTCCACCAGGCTATAATGCATTAAGAACTACTCTTTTACAACAAGAGAAGAGCTGTATTGAGCATTCTTTGGAGCCAATCAAGAGTACATGGAAGAACAAAGGCATGAGTGTTTGTAGTGATGGGTGGACTGATACTCAAAGAAGACCATTGATCAATATTTTGGCAACCTGTGAAAGCGGCCCTATGTTTTTGAAGGCAATTAATTGTGAAGGCGAGTACAAAGATAAACATTTCATTGCCAACATTCTTATGGAATCCATCAAAGAAATTGGTTATGAAAATGTGGTACAAGTAATAACTGATAATGCACCTGTTTGTAGAGCCGCTGGTTTACTTGTTGAGGCCAAATATTCCAACATCTTTTGGACGCCATGTGTGGTTCACACCCTTAATCTTGCTTTAAAGAGCATTTGTTCACCAAAAATTACAGATGATTGGTATGAAGAGACTAAATGGATTCCACAAGTTGCTGAAGATGCATGGTTCATAAAAAAATTTATTATGAACCATAGTATGAGGTTGGCCATGTACAATGAGCACTGCAAATTGAAGCTACTATCCATTGCTGAAACAAGATTTGTTTCTACACTTGTGATGCTTAAAAGATTTAAGGAAGTGAAGGAAGGTTTACAACAAATGGTGATTAGTCCAAATTGGTCTTTGTATAAGGAAGATGATGTGGAAAAAGCAAGAACAGTGAAGCAAAAGATATTGGATGAATTATTTTGGGATGAGATTGATTATGTACTTGATTTTACCAATCCTATATATGAAATGATTAGGATGGCTGACACTGATAAACCATATCTTCACTTGGTTTATGAGTGGTGGGATACTATGATAGAGAAGGTGAAGATAGTTATCTTTCGACATGAACGCAAGGAACGCCATGAACAAAGCAACTTTTTTGATGTGGTTTACAATATTTTATTGGAGCGATGGACCAAGAGTAGCACACCACTACACTGTTTGGCACATTCCTTAAATCCGAGGCAAGTATTTATGTACCATACTTATTAATTTAAAATTTACTTCTAGTTTTGTAATTATAAATTGTTATCTTTCAATTTTTCAAAGGTATTATAGTCCAGAATGGCTTCAAGAGAATCCTACTCGTGTGGCTCCCCACCAAGATGTTGAACTTACAAGGGAGAGAAAAAATATTTTGAGAAATACTTTTCGAATGAGTCTTTTAGAAGAAATATCAATGTGGAATATGCTAATTTTTCAATGTGCTTGGATGATTTTGGGGCTATTGATGCTATGAATGATAGATTTCATATGGAACCAATGGTATGGTGGATTGTCCATGGAGCTTGCACACCAACTCTCCAATCCATAGCTTTGAAGCTACTTGGACAACCTTGTTCATCATCTTGTTGTGAAAGAAATTGGAGTACATATAACTTTATTCACTCTCTAAGAAGGAATAAGATTACTCCACAAAGAGCTGAAGACTTGGTGTTTGTTCATAATAATCTTTGTCTTTTAACAAGGAAGAGCTCAGTTTATAATGAAGGTGTTACTAAAATGTGGGATGTTGGAGGAGATGGATTTGATAACTTGGGTGAAGATAGTGTTGGGATACTTGAAATAACAAATTTATCTCTTGATGACCCGTCATTGGAGGCTTCAATATTTACTACTGAAATGGAATAAATTATGATGTCTAATGTTTAGTGTTTGACTATTTAAATGGAATTTTATTATGTTTGAATGAAGAAAGTTATTAAAGTTAGTAAAAAAAATTATATTATTACAAATTTTTAATTATCGTATCTATGCCATATCGTAGCTTCATTTTTAGAATTTTGTCGTATTCCCGTATCATACCGTATCGTATCCACGTACCGGTATCTGTATCCGTGCAACATAGTTGAAAACAAATTGGATTCCGTGCTTATAGGTTGCTTTTATCTGATAAACCAAACTCAATCAATAGACATGTAAACTACAGAAATATAAGCAGTCCTTTAATAAGCAGTCGTTTTGTGTGTCTTGATGTGCGGACAGGCGGAGACACTGTCCTTAACATGGCATATACAACATATATATATTGAATAAATTATCATCTAAAATATAAATTTACAGTTTATTTATTAATATATTTCATAAATGTTTTCATTTCTATAATTCAAAATGCACTAACAGACAATCTTGGGGGACCAAGCGATTTTAGCTCATATCTGACTTTATATATATATATTTTCGATCGCCGATATTCCATATGTTTCCAAATATGCAATACATGTGGATTGCTTAATAAAATACTTCGTTTGCCCATAATGAATTTAGAAAAATATATTTCTAACTAAACAGGGAGGGGCTAAATCCGACATCTAAAGCTACACCTCTAACATATCAATCCAAACACAAATTTACCAATTAAAATGTTTTCAAGTGATAGTAGAATCTGCATTTTTTATTCATTCTCCTAAATTCTACCAGAAAAAAATATTATTCCTTAATCAAATAAATATTAAATACTTTTTTATATCCAGGCTTGAAGTCAAGGGCGGAGCCACGTTGGCCTGAGGGTGTGCACATGCACACCCTGGAATTCTTTTTTTCATTTATATACATATATAAAATATATATGTGACCCCCCTCAATGAACTTAAATGACCCTACCCCACCTCAATTAACTTCATTGACCCTTCTTAAATTACAGTCTCAAATTAGCATAGCAAAAGATGCTCTTCATTTCTTTAGATGTTGCCCAAAACGACGTTTCTCCCTTTCTATTTCATTTCCCTTTTCTTCCTTTCCTTCGTTCCACTCTTCACCCATTTTTTCCCTTGATTTGATTCTAGCTCTTCATTCCACTCTGTCCTCCCTCTTTTTTTCTCTTCGCGTGCGACGACAGCAGGTACTCCTTGCATTTTCCTCTCTTTGCCTCTTACGTTTTCCCCCTTTTTTCTTCACTGGAGCACAACCGTCAGTCTACAGTCCTCTTCTCCTTGAACAACGACTACAACTTGATTCTAACCAGTAAGTATAAGTGATTTAAGATTTGAAATTTTGATTTTTGAGGAATTGGGGGTTAGGGATTTAAAGATCCAAATTTGGGGATTCTGCTTTTAATTAATCTGGATCCAAAATTGGGGATTTTTACTTTGGGGATTTTGAATATTTAACAGGACATCAAAATCAGCAACTCAACATAGCAAGGCAGCAAGTAGGTGTTCTGTGTTCACATCAGAAAAAAATTGCAAGTTATACAGGATAAGGTAATTAAACATTAGCAATTCTCTTATTTAATTGTTATGTGAATTTGTTAATTGTTATGAATTCTCTTATTTAATTGTTATGTGAAATTCTATGAGTATTCTCTTATTTAATTGTTATGTGAATTTGTTGGTGTTCTGTGAATTTGTTAATTGTTATGAATTATCTTATTTAAAGGCAGCATTTGTTTGTTAAAAATACTCATAGAATTTCTATTCTGCCTATATAATTATAACAGCCCACAATCCCTTGTTTTGCTTAGAATTTTTTTTCATTGATATAGGGTATGGATAAATTTCTCAAAAGAAAGTCGATTTCTGATCAATATTCTTCGACGTCTATTGAAACTAATGTTGAACCTCGAGTTGATATTAACTTGGAAGAGGTTCCATTAGATCCTGGTCTACGTCCTAAAATGTCACATTATCATCCTAATGACCGAGATAAGATTAGAAGATATTACTTGCAAATAGGGCCATATCAACCTCGTCAACATGATTTTCCCAAGAGAAAATTCGGTGATAAATTTCGTCGATTTTGTCCCTCTTGGTTTAACGAATTCAATAATTGGTTGGAGTATAGCATAGCAAAAGATGCTGTATATTGTTTGTGTTGCTATCTTTTTAAGCCTGATATTGGAAAGCAAGCTGGAGGTGAGGTGTTTGTAACTGAGGGGTTTACCAAATGGAACAAAAAAGATAAATTGCACCTTCACATTGGAGGTCCAAATAGTGCTCACAACATTGCTAGAAGGAATTGTGAGAGTTTAATGAAACAAAATCAGCACATTGAAGTTGTTCTTTCTAAACAATCTGACCAAGTTCGTGACTTGTACCGAAAAAGATTAACTGCATCAATTGATTGTATTCGGTTCCTCTTGAAGCAAGGAATAGCTTTTCGTGGTCACGATGAGTCAGAAAGTTCATCTAATCAAGGTAACTTTCTTGAACTTCTCAAATTTCTTGCTGATCACAATGAAGGCTTGAAAAGTATAATTTTGCAAAATGCTCCTGAGAATAATTGATTAACTTCTCCTGACATTCAGAAAGATATTGTTAATGCTGCTGCAATTGAGACAATTAATGCCATAATAAATGATCTTGGGGATGAATATTTTGCTATTATTGTTGATGAGTCACGTGATGTTTCCAACAAAGAAGAAATGGTTGTTGCTTTGCGTTATGTTAACAAGTTGGGATGCGTTATTGAGCGTTTTATTGGTATAGTGCATGTTAGTGATACTACTGCTTTATCATTGAAAAAGTCAATTGAACAATTGTTTTGCAAGTATGGTTTGAGTATATCAAGAATTCGTGAACAAGGATATGATGGTGCTAGTAATATGCAGGGTGCATTTAATGGTCTTAAGAGTTTGATATTGAAAGAAAATCCATTTGCTTTCTATATTCATTGCTTTGCTCATCAATTGCAACTCACCCTTGTTGCCATTGCCAAGAATCATATCCAAGTTGCTTCTCTTTTTAACTTAGTTTCTACTTTATTGAATGTTGTTGGAGGATCATGTAAGCGACATGACATGCTTCGTGAAAAACAATTTGTCAAAGTTAGAGAACTACTTGAAAATGGAGAAATTCTTAGTGGTCGTGGTTTGAATCAAGAAATTGGGCTCAAAAGAAGTGCCGATACTCGTTGGGGGTCACATTATGGCACTTTGATAAATTTAATTCTTCAGTTTTCAGCAATAGTTGATGTCCTTGAGATTATTAGAGAAGATGGATTAAGTGCAGATCAAAGAGCTGAAGCTAATAGTTTGTTAGACTCAGTGCATACATTTGACTTTGTGTTCACTTTACATTTAATGAAAAGCATATTGGCAATCTCTAATGAGCTGTCGCAAGCATTACAAAGGAAGGATCAAGATATCATTAATGCCATGAAATTAGTTAGTATTTCAAAGCAAAGGCTACAAAATTTAAGAGATGGTGGATGGGATAATCTATTATCTGAAGTATCTTTGTTTTGTACTGCTCATGATATTGATGTGCCAAACATGGATGAGATGTTTCTTTGCAACCGGCGATCAAGACGTAGAGTTCAAGAGATTACCAATTTGCATCATTATAGAATTGATTTGCTTTATACTGTTGTGGACATGCAACTTCAGGAGCTCAATGATCATTTTAATGAGACAAATACGGAACTGCTTCTTTGTTTAACATGCTTAGCTCCTGATAACTCATTTTCTGCATTTGACAAGCAAAGGTTGATTCAATTTGCTCAGTTTTATTCAAATGATTTTTCAGCTATTGATTTGATGGTTCTTGATAATCAGTTAGAAACATATATCATTGATATGCGGAGTAGTGAAGACTTTTCTAATTTGAAGGGAATTGGTAGCCTTTCCCAAAAATTAGTTGAAACTAGAAAGCACATTGTTTATGCATTGGTTTATTTGCTTATCAAATTGGCTTTAGTTTTACCTGTTGCTACAGCGACCGTGGAGAGAGCATTTTCTGCAATGAAGATTGTCAAAAATCGGTTGCGTAACCGAATGGGAGATATTTGGATGAATGATTGTTTAGTTACTTATATAGAAAAGGATGTATTTGATAGTATTGACAATGATCTAATTATTCAACGGTTTCAAAATATGAAATCGCGTCGAGAACAATTGTAATACTTGTAATTTTATGTTATTTTTGTTATTATCTTTTTTTTTTAAATATAAATGAAATATATTTTTATGGTATAATTTGTATGTATTTTTAATTTTTAATTTTTTATAATGAAATTATAATGTGTGACCCCTCTGACTTGGGGGTCCTGGCTCCGCCCCTGCTTGAAGTTATAAAGAAAAAAAATAATTGTTATATTGTTAACTCATGGAGATCAAACTTAAACAAGTAATTGTCATATGTGATAATCTTTAGCATATCCAGGAAGTAATTCAACGAGGAAAATCCTGATATTGGCAGTACATTTGATATCTTCAGCATAACAACACATTAATATTAATAGTCATCTCCTTAACAGAGGCTTAACTCATCTAACACCTGCATATAAAGTATAATGAGGTTATAGGAGCTTTACAGTATGGTTCCTAGTTGCAAAAATTCAGTGAGCATAAGCAACATAAGCGTTGTTTATCTCATTCTTTCATTGTGCACTATGCACATAACATTCCCATCTCATTAGGCATCATAGAACTGAGTTCAACGTATATAGTTAAATTTCTTTGGAGTTGGATTGGCTTAAATTTAGGTGTAGCAATCTTGAAATTTTAAAGCAGACAGAATTTATATTCTCTCACTCTTAGTACTGATAAAGATACAGACTTTTTTAACACATATTTAAATCAATCAAAGCAAGAGCAAAACAAGGATGTCATGCCCTTAAAGACACAAAATTAGCAATCATTTATGTAGAAGTCACCATACATATTATTCATAAAAGCATGCAAAAGATACACTAATTCTGATAAAGGATAATTGCTCTATATCTATCTACCAGTTTATCCGATAACAAATTCAACGACAAGATAATTAACTAGTTAACTATTTCACTTAAAAATCAAAAATCTAACCTATTTTAAACTTAAAACATCAAATTCCTAAAATTAGAATTTCAAATCCCTAACTCCTAAAATCTGTCTCTAATTATTTTTCCTCAAACTATCAAATTTTGAGCTAAGATTAATCACTTTAAGGGGCTGGTGGTGCAACTGGTGGCCGGCGACAAGGAGGAGGAGAAGGAGGCGTCGGGTGGGGCTGAAACCCGACTCCAAACGCGCGATAAGAAGGGCAGAAGTTACTTCCGTCGCGTACGGAAGGGGGGAAAGAGAGGAGGGCGACGTGGGCGGCTGATAGCAGGGGAGAAGGGGCTGAACGGGGGGGAGTGACGGGGGAGGGAGGAGTAGATCGTGGGAAGGGGAGGCGGCTGGAAATGTGGATCGGGACCAGGGAGAAGGAAAAGAAAGGAAAGAAGAGAAAAAGTATTGGCCCAAAACGAAATAGTTTTAATTTCCAAGAAATATTTTACCGACGCAATAGCGACGGATTATTCCGTCGCTAACTTATCAGTTCAAGAAATATTTTCGTGATAAAAAATTTGAAAATATTTAGCGACAGAACTATCCATCGCTATTCTGTCGCTAATTAAACAAAGCCACTAGAATTGCAAATTTAGCTATTGAAATTGCAGTCGCTATTTTAGCGACTGATTTTTCAGTTGCTAAATTAGTCGCAAAAAATAGCGATTGATTTTTCAGTTGCTAAATTAGTCGCAAAAAAAGCTCGATAAATTGCCGCCAAATTTTAGCGACTATTTTTTTTTTCACCGCTAAATTAGTCGCAAAAAAATAAAAAATATCATTTACCGACTAATTGTTAAAACAGTCGCTAATTAATTCAGTAGTCGGTAATTTTAATTTTTTTTTGTAGTGTCGTTCGCAAAAAGTTATTGGACTTTCTCATTATCATCACCTGTAAATGGACCAATTGAATAGACATAAACTACTCCGTGCTAAAGAGCACTCTTCAATTGCTCTTAGAATCATTTTGTTGTTACCTTATTTCAGTTTACACTAATATTTGGTCATTTCACATGTCGGACTACTATTCTATTATATAATTTATCCGATAATAATTATTGATAAATAAAATACTTTTTTATATATATATTTTAGTGAAAAAGGAATAAAAAGGCAATGTCAGAAACCTATGTTAATTTATAGGTGGGAATATATTAATTCTTCACCACTAATTAAGTTTCGTCTTTAATTTAGTCAATTTTATAATTCTCAACCAATCATGCGCAATAATTAATGTCACGGTCTTACTAACAAATACAAAATTCTTCTCCATTGCCATTATGCAAAATTTCAAAGAGTTCAATCATTTTAGTTCTTAGAATATCTTCAGATATTGCTTTGAAGACACAACATAAATGGTTTGAATATTGAACTACCCCACTAACAAAGCCACCCTTAATGGATTGCTATCTTCATAAACTTAAATTATTATATTGTTATTGTTATTTGATGAAATGGTGATTCAAGCAATCTCTAAGCAAAGCCCATCTTTCTTTTTTTTTTTTCATTAAAAAAAAATATCTGTTTTAGTTAGACAGTAATTAGATTTGTTACTCGCAGAGTTGCAATAAAAACTATGTATCGTTTAAATTATAGGTCATTTCTCATAATCTTTCACTTCTGTTTATGGCAGGGAAAAGAAGGCAAATGCCTAGACCAAAACAAGACACGCCCTGGGTAACAAAATAACCAAGCAATCCGCTAGCAAATAAGAATTAAGCTCAACAGGAGGAATAGCAAAATAAATTAGGAGTACCAACAGAATAAGAAATTGCCACCTTGGCCATGAAATCCACACACCTGTTGCACTCTCGATAAATGATGGATCTCGACTAGGGGTGAGCAAAATTCGGTTAAAACCGAACCAAATCGATCGATTTTTAAAATTCGGTTCGGTTATTCGGTTTTAAATTTATAGGTACATCGGTTATTTCGGTTCGGTTCGGTTTTGAAAGGCAAAAACCGAAGAAAAACCGAACCGACCGAACTTTTAAATTTATATATTATTTTATTCAATTTTTACATTAAAAAAATTATTTTTGTATTTTTTTTATCAATTTAAGGGGTTTGAAATTAAATTATATATGTACATTTTTTTAATTTGATTTTTTTTAATTTTAATTTTATGATTTATAATTTTGTATAATTTTTTAGATAATTTTTTTAATTATAATTTTGAATTTTCGGTTTTTCGGTTAACCGAACCAAACCGACCGACAAATTCGATTCGGTTTGAATTCGGTTATTATACCAATTCGGTTCGGTTCGATTTCGTAAAATATTGTAATTTCGATTTTCGGTTATTTCGGTTCGGTTATTGAACCGAATCGACCGTTGCACACCCCTAATCTCGACAACCCAATCTCTCTGCAGCATCTCCATGATAGAGGTGATAAGAGGCTTGTACATCCCAAAACTGAAACCATTACTTATTAGATCAACCTCCCCTTTGCTGTCCATCTCCTAGAAAATGCGACAGTAACCCAAATTCCACGCCATCTGCGACCCATCAACACATCGTTCAGCCTGTTGAACAGTACATTGAGTTGACTTCAGCTGAGCCATCAGTCTTGACTTTAATCCAATCTTGAGGTGGCTTATGCCAATAAATAATGTTTCGATTAGAAATAATTAATTTGTAATTGTAATCAAAATATAATTCGATTATTATTTAATGGCAATAAAATAAAAAGAAAAATAGCTTTTATAATTTTCTATTAGAAATTGTCAATTTGTAATTGTAATCAAAATATAATTCCACCATTATTTAATCTATATGTATCTATATTTATATTATATGATCTATATCTGTCTATATTTATATTATATATAAATGTACAAACTAAGTGGAAAGTTTTTAGACCAAGATAACTTTCTCTTCTTATTTTTTGAATAAAGTATTATAGTTACACACTTTGAAAAACTTTAACATTATTAGGGAACCACATTAATTGCACATTTTCTATTGTACTACCTATATTTTCATATTAGTTATTTTCAATATAAGTTGATTTGTTTCTAAATTTGTTTGTTTTCTATATAGGCTATGTTTATAGACTAAGTTTTTATATCTATAAATACTCTTAGTGTTATTGTACAGACATAATAAAATATCAAAAAATATATATTTTTCATTTTTCTCTATATTTATATTTTGATTTTACTTTTTATTTAAAACACATAATCAACATAATCAAATTTCTAACATAAATTTTGAAAATTAAAAACTAGTGATTTATAGTAGGGGTGAGCAAAAAAACCGATGGACTCGGTTAACCGAAAAAAAAATCCGAAACCGAACTGATGGACTGGTTAACCGATTGTAATGGACTGGTTAATGGTTAGTGTTTTGAAAAAACCGATATTAATGGACTGGTTAATGGTTTTTGACTCATGTGACTGGTTAACCGAACCGAGACCGAATTTTTAGTTAATTTATTAATTTTTTAATAATTTATAACAACTTATCCTAATTAAAAGTAATCATGTAATTTTTTTTATTATACTAATTATTTTAAAGTTTTTAAGTCTTTTTAATTGGTTATTAGTAAGTATAATAATTTATGTAATTAAAAGTGATTATGAACCGGTTAATATATTTACTTATTAAATATTAATTTTTAAAAACAAATTTGCTTATATCCACCAAATATTTTTATTTTAACAACAATAATGTTATATTATAGTGAAAAAATTTTAATTTTTAAGTATCTTGAACATTTTAATTTTATTTATGAATATATTTATAATTATAGTGGTTAACCGAAAAATATTGGGTAACCGATCCGAAAATCCGAAATCGATGGACTGATTAACCGATGGTAATGGACTGGTTAATGGACCTTAATTTCAAAAAACCGATATTAATGGACTGCTTAATGGACTGAGACTAATGGACCGGTTAACCGACCATACTCACCCCTAATTTATAGGGGTGAGCATGGTCGGTTAACCGGTTCATGAGCTGCAGTCCATTAACCAGTCCATTAATATCGATTTTTTGAAATTTCAGTCCATTACCATTGGTTAACCAATCCATCGGTTTCGAATTTTCGGATCGGTTACCCAATATTTTTCGGTTAACCACTATAATTATAAATATATTCATAAATAAAATTAAAATATTCAAGATACTTAAAAATTAAAATTTTTTCACTATAATATAACATTATTGTTGTTAAAATAAAAATATTTGGTGGATATAAGCAAATTTGTTTTTAAAAATTAATATTTAATAAGTAAATATATTAACCGGTTCATAATTACTTTTAATTAGATAAATTATTATACTTACTAATAACCAATTAAAAAAACTTAAAAACTTTAAAATAATTAGTATAATAAAAAAAAGTACATGATCACCTTTAATTAGGATAAATTATTATAAATTATTAAAAAATTAATAAATTAACTAAAAATTCAGTTTCGGTTCGGTTAACTAGTCACATGAGTAAAAAACCATTAACCAGTACATTAATATCGGTTTTTTCAAAACACTAACCATTAACCAGTTCATTACAATCGGTTAACCAGTCAATCGGTTCGATTTCGGATTTTTTTTCGGTTAACCGAGTCCATCGGTTTTTTTCTCACCCCTAGTGATTTACTCCAACCCACCTCGAAGGAATTGAAGTTTAATTTGCAAGAATTAAATGGTAAGTAAATCTAATATGTAAAGTTTGAATTAATTTAGTAGTCATTGATTAATATATTGATTATAATTAAACTGTGAGATTTGAAAAGAGTTTAAATTTATGAATAAATTAATAATAAAAAAAACTTTTAATTTGAGAAAAAAGAAAATTACAATCCCGTTGCCGGTATAAATTTTGTGATTTATTTTGAAAAACTATAAATTAATCCTTACACTTTTTGTTTCTCAATGAATGTGTTTTTGTTTCTATCAAATGAATATATTTTATGTAAAGTCATATTTTGTTTTTTGTTTTTTTTTTTTTAATTTGTTATATTTTGACACTTTATTTATAGTCTATTTTTTCTCTTTTCAATATAATGTCTTTACAACGTCGAATCTCATGAACTTTAAATTTGTTACCCTTGATATTGCTGGGAGAAATTATATCTTTCATGAATACTTAATGCTGAAATTCACCTTAATGCTATAATCTTGGAGATTCAATAAAAGAAGAAAATACAACATCCCTATAGGATCACTCTAAGACAATGATTTTTTCTTCAACACCATTTACATGAAAAATTAAAAATTGAATAATTTAAAGGAGAGATATGATCACCAAAAAATGGTGATTCTTCCTAAAACTTGATATGAATGGATACATTTATGTGTGCAAGATTATAAAATTGTAAGTGAATACAATTCAGATTTATTTAAGATTACAATTAAAATTATGTGGATAGAATATTACTGATGAGGATATGTTAGAAAAAACATATTCAACTTTCTATCTCTCGAATGTACTCCTACAGCAACAATATTGAGAGTGTAGATTCAAAAAATATTCCGAACTAATCTCTTATTTACTTGTTGTTGAACAAAACAACAAGCTTTTGATGAAAAACCACCAATCTCGTCCAACTAGTTCATCCCCATTACCTAAGGTTAATGTGGCATTTTCTCAAGGTAGTGGATGAGGTCGTGGGAGAAGAATTATTTCTAATTCTTCTCCACATGCTGAAAACAGAGGTACTAACAAGAAATGAGTCAAAAGTGGGAAAAATACTAAAAAGAAAATGCAAAACAATGACAATGTTTGCTTTAAATGTGAAACTAAAGGTCATTGGTCTCATATATATCACACTAATAAACATCTAGTTGATCTTTACAAGGCATCACTATAGGAAAAAAGAAAAAAAATGTTAGAAATGAATTTCTTAGAACTTGTTAATCATGCTAATGATAAAGAATTTCCTTTAGATGCTGATTTTGATGTTTCTGATTTTTTCGAGGATGATAGTAATAAAATTGATCATTTGATTGGCTATGGAAATGTCAAGTATTAAAATAAGTTTATTCTTTTTATGTGATTTTGCAATTTAAATAAAGACGACTCTTTAATAAATTATTCTTAAAGTGTTTCTTGTTTGTTATCATTTTCCTTCTTGTTATTAAATAAATATTTTGTATTACTAGATAATGCCATATAAACTTGATGTTATGGAGAATGACATATGTTTAGTGGATAGTGGCACAACTCACGCTATTTTTTGTAATAAAAAGTATTTCTTACAATTAACATTAGCTGAAATTAATATTAATACAATATCTGGTTCAATAAATGTATATGAAGACTCTGATAGAGTCCATTTTATGTTCGTAAATAGAACATCTTTATACATTGATGATGCGTTATAATCTAGTAGATCCCGAAAAAATCTACTAATTTTAAAAGATATACATTACAATATCATATTGAGACCACAAATGAGAAAACTGTTGAATATCTATATATAACTTCTATAAAATTGAGCCAGAAGTTCATATTAAAGAAGTTCCCAAGTCTATCAACTGGATTGTATTTTATCAAAATAAAGATGGTTAAATCTAATTATATGTACTGAAAGTGTTCAGATCCTAAAAATTTTGTACTTTAGCATAATTGTCTTAGTCATCCAGGTTCAACGATGATGCGATGTATTATCAAAAATACAAATGGACATAGATTAAAGGATCAAAAAAATTCTTTTATCTAATGATTTTTCTTGTAGTTCTTGTGCACAAGGTAAATTGATTGTAAAATTTTCATCATCCAAATTGCATTTAAAGTCTTTTGTTTTTCTTTAAAGGATACATGGAGATATTTATGGCTCAATTCATTCATTTTGTGGACCATTTCAATATTTCATGATTTTGATTAATGCTTAACTCGATGTTCACGTGTATGTTTACTTTTTACTAGCAATATTGCTTTTGCTAAACTTTTTGCTCAAATTATAAAGTTAAGATTTAGTTTTTCTGATCATCTTATCAAGACAGTTCATTTAGATAATGCATGTGATTTTTCTTCAAAAGTATTTTATGATTTTTTTTATGTTAATAGGAATTAGTATCGAGCATTCCATTGCATATTTTCATACTCAAAATGGTTTAGCTGAATCTTTTGTTAAGCAATTATAATTAATTGCTAGACCTATGCTTATGAAGTCAGTCACAACTTCCTGCATCTACTTGGGAGCATGTAATTATTCATGCTACATCTTTAGTTCATATACGACCATCCATATATCACAAGTTTTGACCTTTGCAACTTGTTTCTTTTATCAACAACCCAATATATCTCATTTTAGAATTTTTGGTTGTGCTATTTTATGTTCCTATGATCCTTTCTCAACCAACCAAAATAGGTCCCCAACTAAATCTTGGTATATATATTGGTTTTGATTCTCCATCTATCATTAGATATCTAGAACCTTTAATTGGTCATCTCTTTAGAGCAAGATTTTTATATTGTCAATTTGATGAATCAGTTTTCCCTCAATTAGGGAATGATAAAGGTAAAAGGCCAAAAGCACAAGAAATTAGTTGGAACACTCCAACCTTATCCCGTTATGATACATGTATAAATCAATGCAAACTTGGAGTTTAAAGAATAATAAATTTGCAGAATGCCATAAATCAATTGACATATATCTTCACAAGCACCCAAAAGGTCACTAAATCCCATGTTTCGGCTGCCAATGTACTTGCAAGATTAATTGTCCTTACTAACTTCCAGGAGGTATGGTAGCCAATAAATCTAACATACGCCAAAGTGTGGTAGACCTGTTGGTGAAAAGCTATTGTTCCTCGAAAAAAAAGGGAATTGAAAAATATTAAAATGATCTCTAGAAGAGGTTAAAAATAACACATATGAACAACTTCATATTTTTAGAGAAGCAACCCTAAAAATGATTCCAGCATCTAAAAATTATGAGATCTCATTAATTTTTGAAAATTTGTGGGATAAAGATGACATAGTTGTTGATAATATGTTTGTATATGCAGTTGCTTCTAAGATAATCAATAATAATGAGCTTGAGCCTCAAATTATTGAAGAATGTTGACATTTAAGTGATTGGCTCAAATAGAAAGAAGCAATTCAAGCTAAGCTATATTCCTTAGCTAAGTACAAAGTATTTGAACCAGTAGTCTAGACACCATAAGATGTCAAACCTATTGGATAGAAATAGGTCTTTTTCCATAAGAGAAATGAGTTAAATGAAATTGTGATATACAAATCACAACTTGTTGCACAAGTTTTCTCACAAAATCCTAATATAGATTATGAAGAAATGTATTCTCCTATTATGGACACAATCATGTTTATATTTTTGATTGGTTTGACAGCCTTTAAAAGGCTTGACATATATCTAATAGACGTGGTGACAACTTAGTTATATATATCGTTCGATAATGGAATATATATATGAAAATTCCTGAAGGGTTTAAGATGCCTAAAGCATATAATTCAAAACCTTGACAAATGTACTTGATTAAACTCCAAAAATATTCGTATGGATTAAAGAAATTTGGAAGTATATAGTACAATCGACTAAGTGAATACTTAGTGAAAAATGGGTATAAGAATGATTTCATTTGTCTGTATTTTTATCAACAAGATAAATTCAAGATTTGCTATAGTTGCATTTTGTGTTGATGACTTAAACATAGTAGGAACTCCAGAAGAGATCTCTATTATTGTAGAATACTTGAAAAAGGAAATTTAAAATGAAAGGTCTTAAAAAAAACAAAATTTTTTCTTGGGTTTCAAGTTCAATATTTGCCAAAAGGAATTTTTTTGCATTAGTCATCTTATATAGAGAAAATCTTGAAATAATTTTATATGGATAAGTCTTATCCATTAAATATTCCAATGGTTATTCGTTCTCTTGATGTCAGGAAAGATCATTTTTGTCCATAAGAAGATAACGAATAGATTCTTGGTCTTGAAATACCATATTTTAGTGTGATATAGGGATGATCATAGGGCGGGGATTCCCCGTCCCAGGTGGGGACCCGACCCGAACGGGGCGAGAAATCCCCGAATTTTTCCCCCCCAGGGACGGGGGGAGAAAGAAATTCCCGCCCTTGAATTAGGAGTGGGGACGGGGAAAGGTGTCCCCGCCCCGAAAAAAAATTATATATATATATATATATATATATATATATATATATATATATATATATATAGTACATTAATAATATATAAATATTTGTAATATTTGAATTGTACTGAATGTTTACAAATATTTATATTTTAATTATATGAGATATTTATAAATATTTGTATTTAAATTATATGAGATGTTTTAAATTTTAAGTTATCAATTATTAAATTTTGCAAGGTAAATTTTGTAAAATATTTTTGATTCAGGTCGGAAATCTCCATCGGATCGGAAATTTCTAGTAAAATTGAATATTTTTATTAAGGACGGGGATCCCCACCGAGGCAGGGACGGGGGGAATTTTTTCCTCGTGTCCCCAGCGGGAGCACGGACGGGGAATCCCCACCCCTGAGCGGGGCAGTACGTGGGGAGTGGCTCCCTGGCCCCGCCCTGTGATCATCCATAGTGTGATAGGTGCACTTTTATATCTTGCAAATAACACTATACCAGATATAGTTTTTGCAGTTAATTTGCTAGCAAGATTTAATTTTGCACCAACTCGAAGGCACTAGAATGGTGTAAAACATGTTCTACGTTATCTTTATGGCACTTCTAACTTGTTTTTCCTAAAAAGAGTAAAGTTAGAATTAACAAGGTATGCTGATGCCAAATACCTATCAGATCCTCATAAAACTCGATCACAAATAGATTACATCTTCATATATGATCACACTACTATTTCTTGAAGATCCATGAAGCAAACAATCATTGTTACTTCCTCAAACCATTCAGAAATATTAGCCATTCATGAAGCAAGTCATGAATGTACATGGTTAAAAACCATGACTCAACACATTAAAGAAGCAAGTGGGTTAGTGGTGGAGAACAAGCCAACAAAATTGTATAAGGATAATGCAATATGTATTTCACAAATCAAAGGTGGTTATAAAACCAAACATATCTCACTAAAGTTCTTATACACTCATGAACTTATGAAGGAAGGACAAATCGATGTTTATAAAGTTCGCTCAAGTGACAATCTAGTAGATTTGTTCACAAATGCTTACCAAGTTCAATATCCAAGAAGCATACGCACAACACTAGAATGTGCCAATTGATAGATTTAATATGATTCGTTCTATTTTTTAGGGAAAGTACCTATGAATATTGTACGTTTTTTTCTTCATTCAATTTTTATCCCACTGGATTTTTCTTAGCAAGATTTTAACGAGATATGCTCATAGTCATCAAAAGGAAAGTATGGTGAAATGTCCTTATTTAGATGACTACTTATTGATAACAGCACGGTTATACGGACTGCTAGTTAGGAAGGACCTTAGAGCAAAATATTCATAGCCTAACTATCAAATGAGGAGAGAGATTGTCTGAAAACAAAGGAAATATGATGAAAGTTCCGATGAGGAACACTCCGACGGTTAAGTTAAAGAGCATTTGAGGGAAATTGGATGAAAATGCAACGTATAAGGGAAAAATCATACCTGAGCCTATGGTTTGGTGAGCTATTTATATTGCTATTGCTATAAATGCTCATTAAAGCCATAGTAGTTAAGGTAGGGCCTGAATTGTTATGGAGTGCAAGAGTTGCACCGTTATGGAAGCATAGAAGTTCAAAGATTGTAACTAGCTCAATTCTGGACTCTAGTACTTAAATTCGGACTATGTCATTTAGTCCGGTGCACCGAACTGTTTACGAAGCCTGAATATTACCCGTATTCTCATATTAGTTTTTTTCTATATAACTTAATTTGTTCTTGAATTTATTCATTTTCTTTATATGCTAAGTCTTCCTATATGGATCAAGTTTTTGTGTCTATAAATACTCTTAGTATTATTGTATAGACACACAATAAAATATCAGATAATACATATTTCTTATTTTTTTCTATATTTCAGTTTTGATTTTAACTTTTTTTTTATGATACTTCCAAAGATTTTAACATTATAGGGGAATGCACCACACGGTTACACTATATTTGTATTGGAATTATTTTTATTTTAGGTTTTAAACCTATTTTCACTTTTTAATAATCTTTTCTTATATTTTTTTTTAATTGAGGACTATTTATATTTCTTATAGTATAAATAAAATAATCGATAATCAATTTATGATAAAATTATATTTTATGCAATCACTAATAAGAAAATCTATTATTAATGATTAATAATAAATAATTAAATTACTAACAATTATATTTTGTCGCAATTTTAGGAATTAATATACTATTAATTTCCTTCCAAAAAAGATAGTGATAGAATATTAATATAGGTATATGGATAAATTGCAATGAGATTTTTCTAAAATTGAGGTAAGTCAATCATTTTTCTTGATCTATGTTAAAAATAAAAATAAGGGACATATCTTAACAAGCTCTTATTCCTTTCCTTCTCATGCTCACCAATTGGATTTGAACCAATATCAAGCTACTTGCCTTTTAGTAGATCATAAGGGGGTCTATCGTCCTTTTTATTATAGTCCACAAAAATAGCATTTTGAAAATCTTCCTAAAGTATTGCGGTAGTTATTTTTGGTTGAAATGATTCGACATTTGTTTCCGTTAAATAAGATTTCAATTTTTATTCTTGCAAATGAAAAAAATCAATACTGTGAGAGTTTTATCTTTCATAGTGGACCGCTGGATTCGAAGTAGATAGTATTAATAATTATTAAAAAAATACAAATATTATTGTTAAATCTATTATTCTCTTGGAAAAAATATTGGGAAGTGATAGAGTCTGGATAAGCCCATGATTCCTAATATGAAAAAGAATCCATATTAATATGGAAATTGTCCAGATATGGAAGTGATCCATATCAAAAAGGAAATAATACTGATATGGAAACGGTTTCATATCAAATCCCTTAATTAAAAAATATTCCTTGTTTAAGAAAAAAAAAAGGATAACTTCCCTTTAATCATTTATTTTCTTTAATGTATCAGTTTCCTATTTTAGAGCAAGAGGATATATACATAGGCCAAGGAAAAATCTGAAAAGGATAAAAAAGGAAATTACAATAGCGAAACTCTGCAAAAATTTCCTCACTCTTTATTATCTCTAAGAGGTTTTTAGATCGTGGGTTCGTGCTATTATCCTACATCTGTTGCTCGTGGATAAAGTAGCTACCAGTAACACTAAACGAGGTCCTTTGCTTCCACTCATTCAAAGTTTTTCTATGCTTTGAGAGGTAAATTTAGTTTCCCACTTATTCGATATATTGTGATATATCTAACATTGGTATCAGAGCCTTTGCTTTTGCAATTTGGCATGTGTTTTTTTTATTAGATCTATAATTTATATGTAAATTAGTGGATCTAAATAGGTTGCATGAACACTAAATTAATTTTTTAATTGTGTTCTTGATATATATAATCTGTGTATTTGTACACCAGATTTTTGAAAGAGTCGACATGGGTGTCCAAATCGCTAAAGTAGAAGTTGTTCTGTTAATATTTTGACCACACTAATGAGATCACAGACCTTAAAAACCCCTCACCAGACAAAATTTTGACACCAGAATCCATTGGGAAGGTGGCACGTGTTTGCCGCTACATGAAAAGGCACGTGCACATGGGTGGTGGCAGACACACGCAGCCACGTGTCAACAGTGATGCATCATTATTGACACGTGGCCTAATGTATCACACCACATGGATGGCAGTGGTCATGCCATGTGGTAATGACCTGTCATCTATGTGCCATGTGGGCGCCTGGCCCAATAAAGGGGAGACAAATAGGCGACTATGGTCATGTCACATGTGTACGATGATGTGGCTGTAACACCCCAATACCCCTTGGGAGAGTATCGAGGTGCTACACACACAAAACAACCGACATACATATATATAGAAGCGGAAGCATTTAAACCAAATAAAAGATCAAAATAATCATATATTTTAAATGATCAACAAATTTCAGAAACATTCTTATAACAAATATATGTAGATATACCAAAATATTCATTTACAAAAAGTTACAATAATCTAATCATAATATTTCTTAACATATACATATATGGAACTAAACCAAAAGGACTACAACTGGAACTCCTAGTGGCCGACCTGCATATGCTCAACACTGGAAACGGACCTGCCACCTACACGGGATAACATCCGTGGCAAGTGATAACACTTAGTGGGGAGGAACAAAAACCAAGAAAATACAATATATATAACCATGTACATAACCAATTAACAAGACTAGCGCATATAATTTACATGTGTTATAACATACATAACCATTAAACTTGCACACTCACTAAGACGATGCGGTAATATCATATCTTAACATCTTTGACACATGCATATATATAAGCATATAATAAACGAAACATCGGTGTACAATCAAAACATCAATACTTTACGTCTTACTGTTGCTTAACCACATATACATATAACTTATAAGCATTTTCATAGATATATGATAGCTTGAGTTCACAATGAATAGTGGATACGGGTACTATTAATGCGGATAGGACACAGTATCGAAAGCATATAGAGACATGAGTCTCGAATCATATATACCCGAAGGTAGAAGGGGAGATCGAAGTCTCAAATCATATAAACCCAAACGGGGCCAATATGTAGCAGTTGCACTCACACTCTAATCCTTAATAAGCATACTTATCTATCCACTGCTATGACCATTCAGGCTCAACCAACTCTATTACTATCATATAAATATCTCCTGGGTAAACACATATAGAGTAAGTGTAACATCCCAAAAAGGGCCTAGTAGGAATTGTTTGGTTAATTGAGTAATTAAGGGCATAATTATATTGGAAGAGTGTGAAATTGGAATTAATGAAGGACCAAATTGAAAGAGAATTTAAGTTTTAAAGAAAAGAATTTGTTTAATGAGTAATTAGTATTTTATCGAGGACCAAAGTGATATAAGCCAGGGATTTTATAAGTATAACCAATTACATGTTAACACCTAAGCAAGGTGGTTGGGAGCAATAAATGAAGAAGAGGGAAGAGAGAAGGAAGAAAACAGATTTGGCTTTCTTCTCACGTAAGTCTCCTTCTCTCGTTTTCCTCTCCCTTCTCCATCTTCTCCATTTCTTGCTGCCGACTGGTCCTTTCTTGGGTGGTGTTCTTGGATTTTTGAGCTGGAATTGAAGAGGTCTTGGGTTTATTGAGAAGGTACGTACTAGATGTATGGTGCTCTATTTTCTCTCCTTAAATTCTGCATTTTGGCTTCAATTTCTGGGTTAGAGTTAATGTTGTATTGGTTTGGTTCTTGCAAGTTGCGGCTGTCAAGAGTAAAGGGAAAAGAAAAGAGAAGGTTTGAGTGAAGATGGGCCGAATCTCAGAAGCTTTTTGAGAGGTTTGGGAGTTATGTTTTGTTTGATTTTGTCTTTGTGCTTTGATTTAAATTCAGGAATTTTTGTTGTTGAGGTATATTATGTGTATGTTTGAGTGGGTTTTTGATTAGTTTTAGAGTTCATTAGAAGTGGTACTAGTGCTTTAATGTGGGCATGATCTTATGTGTTTATAGTTAATTTGAGTGTGATGAAGTTAGATGATCATCTTGTTTAGTTTGTTAATTAATTACTTACTATGGTTTTATGATGTTTATGGCATGATTATAAGTATTTTTTTTATAGTGTATTAATGTACGATTTGAGTTGTATGCTTGAGGATTAGAGTTTGGGCATGTTGGGTTGTGAGAGGCGTTGCTATTGTTTGGTTCAGAGTGTGAAATCATGACTCTGTCGCGAGTGCAACAGAGGGCATGATTGCCGTGCTCCTGCTAGGATGCCCTCTGTCGCGAGCGCGATAGAGAGCTTGATTGTCAAGCTTCTGCCAGGTCGGGCTTCCTCGCGAGCGTGAAGGTGACCTGCCATCCTCTATCACGATTGCGACAGAGGCCTGTTAGCTGCCTCTCGCGAGGGCAAAGCTTGCTGCGTGCTCAACGGGTCGTCGCGAGTGCGACCTTCCCCTGTTCATCAATTGTGTTTTAATTGTTGCCCTTTGCATGGTTTCTCACTCTTAAGCTATGTTTAGAGCATTTTGTGAATCTTAAGTGATGAGTACTCAGTGTGATGCATGGATGAGTAGAGTTTGAATTGAACTTATGTACGTTTATGGTTTTATAGTTAAGCCTAAATAGTTATTATAGTGGATAGATAAGCATGCTTATAAAGGGCTAGTGATTACAGCTACTAGTGTTTAACCCCATTTAAGTCTAGTGTTTGGTACCTTCAAGTATCTAAAAGTTTTAAAATGTTTAGAGCCTTCGATCTCTAGTGTTTGATACTACTCGCAGTATCTAGTGTACCCGTATCCACCACCCATGTAAATTCAGGCTAGTGTACTATTTTTATTATTGAGCTTGATATATTGATATGTGTATATGTATATGAATTTTCGAGTTGTAGTGTTTTGCCTTTATTCGTATTCTCTGATAATTATTTTGATATAGTGAATACGTTGTATGTTAGTGCTTGATTATTTGGAGTGATTATGGTATGTTGTTGCATTAGAATTTTTGCATGTTCTTATTATGTGTTTTTGTGAGTGAAAGTTATTATTTGTATGTTTATGTTCCTTTCCACTAAGTGTTATCACTTAGTACGGGTGTTTTCCCGTGTAGGTAGCAGGTTCGGTTCGGAGTTGGGCATATGCAGGCTGGCCACTAGGAGTTAGAGTGGTTTCTTTTTATTTTTAATCCAATATTTTGTACAGTTCAGTATAGGTTTTTTACATAATTTTTGTTTAAGTTAATCGTATATTGTATATGGATATTTTTGTAATATGAGATTTAAAAATTAATATATGATATTATTATTTTCTTATCTAACTATTTATTTCAATTCCGCTATTGCGTGGTTATGTATAAGCTTTGGTGTGTGTAGCACTCCAATATCCTCCCAAGGGGTATTGGGGTGTTACAATTTTATTGGTATCAGAGCATAGGTTTAGGCGGGTCTGATCTATAAGATTAGAGTATAGAATATATATATGTGAGTCTGTCTAGTGTCGTGGTCTAATACAGATGTTGTCTTGTGTAGACTTAGATGGAGTCTGATCCTAGTGAGGATGTGAGTGAGGCTACCGGTAGTGTTAATCCTATGAGGGGTGATCAGCTTGCACCTGCTCGTGCTCCAGCTGAAGGTCCCGGTCATACATATGAGAATCCGGCACCAGTACAACGGTTACTGCAACTAGTAGATGGACTGACAGCTCCTAAAGCTCCTATGGAACTTTTGAGAAAGAAAGGAGCGAAAGAGTTCAGTGGGACTTCTTTAGACCAATCGGATATGGTGGAGTTTTGGATAGAGAGAATTGATAGGATTCTATAAGAGATCATTTGTCCTTCAAATCAAAGGGTAGCCTGTGCGGTGTCACTATTACAAGGGTTGGCATACGATTGGTGGAAGCTTGGTTTTGCAATTCTTTAAGACCAGCAGAGTTATCTTGGGAGTTTTTCGCCCAACAGTTCGAAAAGAAGTATGTTACCAAGGCCTACCGGAAAGCGAAGTGAAAGGAGTTTATTAGTTTGAGGCAGAGGAATATGTCAGTTAGTGATTATAAGAAGGAGTTTAACCGCTTGAGTAAGTACGTATCGGATGTGTTCTTGACGGAGGATTTTAAGTGAGGATGGTTTGAGGGGAGTGATTAGGGGACCTATATCGGTGATGGTGGTTATGCAGCTAATGGGCTACTACCAGTTAGTTACAGTGGCAATGAAGCTAAAAGAGTCAGAATGGGTAAAGCAGAGAATAGAGCAAAAGAGGAAAGCCTCGGATAGTAGAGTTATCGGAAGTAAGAAAGCTCGAGGTGTTCCTAGTAGGCAAGGAGTTAGAGGGTCGGCTCAAGTGTAGCCAGAAGTTAGAAGTGTAGCACCGCCCTCCAGTAGCGGAAGTTTGATACCCGAGTGTGAACACTGTCGGAAGCACCATTGGGATCCGTGCCGAAAGCTTACCGGAGCGTGCTTCAAGTGTGGCAGCATGGAGCACATGCTCGCCAATTGTCCGGAACAGAAAGAGAGCAAGGAGCAGCCCGGGTGTAGGGTGAGTGGAGAAAGATCTGGAGCAGCAAAAAGTGGTAGAAGTAGGAGTAGAGCTCCTCAGATGCCATCAAAAACTATGGAGTAGCCAACTGCTGTGGGTGGTTTTGCTCGGGTATATGCCATGATAAAAGAAGATGCAGAAGAGCCCGCAAGTCCTTTCGGTAAGTTGTGATTTATTAAATTTGAGTTAAGTTATTGTTTTGGTATTTAGGATTGTATGTTTACTAGCGTGAAAATTTCGAGAACGAAATTTCTTAAGGGAAAGAGAATTGTAACATCCCAAAAAGGGCTTAGTAGGAATTGCTTGGTTAATTGAGTAATTAAGGGCATAATTGTATTAGAAGAGTGTGAAATTGGTATTAATTAAGGACCAAATTGAAAGATAATTTAAGTTTTAATGAAAAGAATTTGTTTAGTGAGTAATTGGTATTTTGCCAAGGACCAAAGTGATTTAAGCCAAGGATTTTATAAGTATAACCAATTAGATGTTGACACCTAAGAAAGGTGGTTGGGAGCAATAAATGAAGAAGAGGGAAGAGAGAAGGAAGAAAGCAAATTTGGCTTTCTTCTCATGTAAGTCTCCTTCTCCTGTTTCCCTCTCCCTTCTCGACCTTCTCTATTTCTTGCTGCTGACTGGTCCTTTCTTGGGTGGTGTTCTTGGATTTCTGAGCTAGAATTGAAGAGGTCTTGGGTTTATTGAGAAGGTATGTACTAGATGTATGGTGCTCTGTTTTCTCTCCTTAAATTTTGCATTTTGGCTTCAATTTCTGGATTAGAGTTAATGTTGTGTTAATTTGGTTCTTGCAAGTTGCGGCTGTCAAGAGTAAAGAGAAAGGAAAAGATAAGGTTTGAGTGAAGAGGGTCCGAATTTGAAAAGCTTTTTGAGAGGTTTGGGAGTTGTGTTTTGTTTGATTTTGTCTTTGTGTTTTGATTTAAATTCGGGAATTTTTGTTGTTGAGGTATGTTATGTGCATGTTTGAGTGGGTTTTTAATTAGTTTTAGAGCTCATTGGAAGTGGTACTAGTGCTTTAATGTGGGCATGATCTTATGTGTTTATAGTTAATTTAAGTGTGATAACGTTAGATAATCATATTGTTTAGTTTGTTAATTAATTGCTTTTTATGGTTTTATAATGTTTATGGCATGATTATAAGTATGTTTTATAGTGTATTAATGTATGATTTGAGTTGTATGCTTGAGGATTGGAGTTTAGGCATGTTGGGTTGTGAGAGGAGTTTCTATTGTTCGGTTCAGAGTGTGAAATCATGACTCTGTTGCAAGTGGGACAGAGGGCATGATTATCGTGCTCCTGCTGGGATGCCCTCTGTCGCGAGCATGACAGAGAGCTTGATTATCGAGCTTCTACTAGGCCGGGCTTCCTCGCAAGTGTGAGGGTGACCTGCCGTCCTCTGTTGCGAGCGGGATAGAGACCTATTAGCTACCTCTTGCTAGCGCAGAGCTTGAAGCGGGCGCGAGTTAGGGTGAGTTTTGCCTCTATCACAGGAACGACGGGTCGTCCCGAGAACAACCCTCCCCTGTTCATCAATTGTGCTTTAATTGTTGCCCTTTGCATGGTTTCTCACTCTTAAGTTATGCTTAGAGCATTTTTGAGTCTTAAGTGATGAGTACTCAGTGTGATGCATGGATGAGTAGAGTTTGAATTGAACTTATGTACATTTATGGTTTTATAGTTAAGCCTGAATGGTCATTGTAGTTGATAGATAAACCTACTTATAAAGGGTTAGTGATTACATCTGCTAATGTTTGACCCCGTTTGGGTCTAGTGTTTGTTACTTTACGGTATCTAAAAGTTTTAAAATGCTTTGAGGCTTCAGTCTCAAGTGTTTTATACTACTCACAGTATCTAGTGTACCCGTATCCACCACCCATGTAAATTCAGGCTAGTGTACTGTGTTTATTATTAAGCTTGATATATTGATATGTGTATGTGTATATGAAGTTCCGAGTAGTAGTGTTTTGCCTTTATTCATAGTCTCTGATAATTGTTTAGATATAGTGAATACGTTTTATATTAGTGCTTGATTATTTGGAGTGATTATGGTATGTTGTTGCATTAGAATTTTCGCATGTTCTTATTATGTGTTTCTGTGAGTGAATGTTATTATTTGTATGTTTTTGTTCCTCCCTACTAAACGTTATCCCTTAGCACGGGTGTTTTCCCGTGTAGGTGGTAGGTTCGGTTCGGAGTTGGGCATCTGCAGGTTGGCCACTATGAGTTAGAATGGTTTCTTTTTGTTTTTGATCCAATATTTTGTACAATTCAGTATAAGTTTTGTACATAATTTTTGTTTAAGTTAATCGTATATTGTATATGAATATTTTTGTAATATGAGATTTAAAAATTAATATATGATATTATTATTTTCTTAACTAACTGTTTATTTCAATTCCGCTATTACATGGTTATGTGTGAGCTTTGGTGTGAGTAGCACTCCAATATCCTCCCAAGGGGTATTGGGGTGCTACAGTAAGTCACAATAATCAATTTATATAAGGCTATTTAATGAAGCAAACATGTGATTCATATATTCATTTATGCAAACAAGAATCAATATTATAAAGTATAGTCATATAAATCCCAGGAGTGAGAAACCATACAAAGGAATCTAAAAGAAAAACATTTGCAAAACAGGGGTCTGTCGCGCTCGCGACCAAGGTCATGCCTGCAATAGAAGCCAAAACTCCACTGGTCGCGCTCGAGCGAACAGCCGCGCTCGTGACAGGAGACAGGGCCACGGTTGCAATTGTGCACACCAACGTGTTTGCGATAAGGACCGCTCGTCCAAAGCTCGGCTCACGCATTCTCTGTCATGCTCATGACAGAACACGCTCGGTAGGAGCTCAGTTGAGGATCGAAGCTCGAGCTCTTGCCCAGTCCAAAACTCGAGCGCGACAGAGCCGAATTTTTAGAGTTGCAACTCCAACTTCTCAAAACATCACATGCACATCTTCTCCCTATCTCATACTATCATGCATATACTCTCAATTCACTTAACATTGGCATTCTAAACATGCTAGAAATCATGATAACAACAATTAACACTTGATAGAAACAATTAAATTGGCAAAAATGCATAATAAAAAATTGAACCCAGAAATTACTCTAACATCATATAATTCTATATTTAAACTCAAATATGCCAAATTAATCCTAACATATCGTACATATATCAAAACTCACTTCAAAACATGCATATCAACATCTTTAGCAACTCAATTTCCAGAATTTGAATTAATTGGCAAAACACAACAAAAATATGTAAACTCCCAAACCTCAAAAATTGTAGCTCTAAGACCACTCTTTCAAGATCCAACATTCTCTTTGCCTTTGCCCTTGCTCTTCCTCTTATCACCAGATTCTTGTAATCAAACCAACCAAAATACTTTTAATCCAAATCACAATAACCCAACACACCCAAAACGTAAAGAAAAAGAAGAAGAAAAAAAGACCAACTCAGTCACTTACCTTTTAAAACCAACTCTTAATCTTGTAAAAACCCAACTCAAAACCTCGAAGATCAACTAAGAGGAAGCAAGAAATGAGAAGAAGAAAGGAAAGCACACACACACACTCACGCAGGAAGAAGAATGGGAAAAACAAAAGAGCAAATATGATTTTTCCCTCTCTCCTCCTTACCTTTCTTTTCTCTTTTCATTTAATGCCTCCAACCACCCAGCTTAGGTGTCAATCTCCTATTGGTCAAACTTAAAAGATCCTTGACTTATATCCCTTTAGTCCTTGTTCAATTACTACCTACTCACTTAAATAAAATCTTTCTCTCAATACTTTAATTCCTTTTTCAATTTGGTCCTTAATTAATCCAATCCTTACTTGTACAATTACAATAATGCACTTATTAGTCCAATTTACACTGTAAATTCTACTAGGGTCCAAATCGGGATGTTACAGTGGCACATTGACACATGGCCAAATGGGACAGTGCCACGTGGATGACAGGTGTCACACCACATGGCAATGTGTCAACCTGGTGCCATATGGGTGCTAGGTGGACCAATAAAATTTTGACATGTGGCATAACATAAGGTATGACGTGTCGCCACAGGGCACAATGTGGGTGTGACACGTGGTAGGAAGGTGGGTGTTGCACGTGACGACGAATGGGCGTATATAACCTCTCGCTGTCAACGCGTGCGTCTTTTCGACCACCAAAACACCTCCAATTTTTTATAGATTATTTTTTTAAAATTTTTCTAAATTTTTAGTCATTTTTTCAAAATTTTTTAATGACCAGAAGATATATTTTTTATTTTTATTATTAAAATATATATTATAAAAATTGTAGAAAATGTGTTTTCTTCCTTTGAATATTTTAAAAAATATTTTGAAAAACTTTTTGAGGTTTTGTCCTTTTGATTGAAATGTATTTCAATCATATATGCTTATACATAAGTATATAAAATTTTCTATAAAATATTGCAAAAATATTGATAAGGACACTATTCTTCCTAAAACTCCGTATGTAGTTATTTTGAGAAATACAAGAGTGCAATCAGTAAGCAACTTGAGAATGCGTAAGAAAATTAAAGCTGATGATATTGATGCAATAGTGCATCAAAATAATGTATGTGCAAGAATAAATACAATAGTGCATTTTGATTGTGGTCTAAGTATGAAATGGATGATAAAGTCTTGATTAAAGTGTTGATTTACTCCTTTGAATTTCATTAAGAACTAAGGGAGTTATTAGACCTGGTTGATAGGAGATAGATTTTATAAAAAATCTATTATCCACTTTTTGGTTAGAGTTGCCAAAAGGGGACTATTAATAAGCAATACTAAATCTGTGACGACATTGAGAAATGGACATAGAGTGCATCGTCAGATTAAGCAAACTAATAGTTTACCAGATGAGTTGGTTAACATGGTCAAAGAAATATTCCCAGTATTAAGAAAGATTTTGTGAAAATGTAGACTTCTAGAATAAATTGACATAATTGTCAATTTTAGTTGGCATTTATTTGTTAAATAGGATTTGTGTTTCTTATTGTTATTTAGACATTAGTGTCTAAACAATAAATTATTGAATTTATTTTTTTGAATAAATGTATTAGACATTTATTCAATATTTGGTGGCTTTTAACTTTTTAATAAATGTGTTTATTTAATTGCCATGTAATATTTTATTTGCATGTTTATTAAGTAGAGACTTAATAAAACAAAACCAATAAGATTCCCCTCTTCAGTTTAAAAACTTAACTATCCAATAATTTGAATTTACTATGTATGAAATTTTAATCTGTAAAGTTGGACATTAGAACTTAGAGGGTAATTGGATACTATTAATAGCTTTTTCGAATTTCAGCCTAATAGAAAATTTTTACTAGGTTATAATTTCATATGCGTAGTAAATAGCATGTATTGACTTATCTCATTTAAAAATGTTCAATATTATTCTATTAAAGATTAGAGGATCCTAATTGCTACTACTTTCAAGTCAATTGTCGCAAAACTTAACAAAGATATTAAGTTGAATGGTGACAATTATACAATCTGGAATATGAAAATCCAGTATGTGCTTGAAGAGCAAGAGGCTCTAGAACTCTTAAGTTCGGTTATACTGGACCTAAAGATGGCACTACAGCCTAGCATAGGCGAGATCGAAATGCCTATGTGGCATGAGAAAAGATGAATTTCACTGCTCATATCATCTTTCTAAGTGCAATTGATGATGACATCATTAAGTAGTTCTGTAAGTATCAAAATGCAATGAATTTGTGGACCGCTTTGCCGAAAAGGTTCATAGGTGTGACTCTGACTAAGTTCTGATCATTAATGATCAAATTTGATACTTATTATAAGAAGTCTGATCATACCATGTGAAAACATCTAAAAGAGATGAAAAATGATAAGTGAGATTAGTGAGGCTGGTCATAAATTAATTGACAAGCAAATTGTCCAAGCTATTATTCATTCCTTGCCCATGATTTAGAAGCATATTAATATGCAACTAACTCATATGGACAAGGATGAAGACATTTGAGGATGTTGCTCGTCATTTGGAGGTTGAAGAGGGCAATCTGGCAGCGATATAGGTCAATGTCGTAGTGCATATGGCACAGTCCCATTCTGATAGAATGAGTTCTAACCCAAACAAGAAAAGAAGTTTCAAAAGTTAGGATAAGGAAAAGGCAAGAGAGCCTAAAAAGCGAAAGGTAAAACATAATAACTATAGGTTCAAAGGCAAAAAGAAGGTAAATGTTTCAAGAGTGAAATGTTTCAATTGCTAACAGAAATGACACTATACAAGAGACTGCACTGTGCCCAAACAGATATATTATTCTGACTTAAGAGTGAGTGAAATATGTGTATTTATTGCTGAATTTCATCCTTTGTGGACGATAGATTTAGGACCAATGGACCATGTAACAAGGGATCGAGATGCCTTTGTTAGGAATTCAGTTTATGTTCTTGCTTTATTAACGAAACTTGGTTTTGATTTAATTTTTAAAGGATATTAGTATGCACTTGAGCTTAAATGATGTTTATTTTGGTTCTGGTTATGTGTTGAACGATTTTAATGTTATGGATGTTGACCATGACCATTTGAATAAAACTAGTTTTTCCTTTAACTCCTTCTTCTTCACATAGTTATGAGAACAATGTAAAATTACGGTATGTTAGATTAAACCATATCGAGTAAGACCGAATGAGTCAGTTAGCTAAAGCATGTTTAATGGGTGATTCAAATAAAGTTGAGTTGCCTCCGTGCGAGCATTGCCTAAAAGGAAAACTAGTTAGAAAATCATTCGGAAAAGGAACTAGAGCCGAATTTCATTGCAGTTAGTTCATTCTGACGTGTATGTTCAAATGAATGTGACGACGAGGCATGGGGCCTACTACTTCATCACATTTATATAAGACTATAATAAGTATGGTCATGTCTAGTTGATTTCTCATAAGTCAGAAGCATTAAAGTTCTTAAAGACTTTTATAAACTTGGTTGAGAATCAATTAGACAAAAATATTAAAACTTTAAGAACTGACTGTGGTCGGGGATATCTTTCAACCAAATTTAAACCTTTATGTGATGAAAGGGGGATTGAACATCAGTTGTTCATTCCAAGAACTCTACAACAAAATAGTATTGTGAAAAGGAGAAATAAAACTCTGCTCGATATGGTTAGATTTATGATGGCAGAGGCAAATTTACCAATCTTCTATTGGGAAGATGCTTTATTGACTGCCACATATATTCTAAATCATGTGCCTTCTAAATCTGTTACTTTCACACCTTATGTGTTGTGGACTAGTCGACAATCTGACCTAAGCCATTTATGACCTTAGGATTGTAGTACTTACGTCCATCATACCTTATGTAAATTTGGTAAATTGAGACAAAAAGATAAAAAGAGTATCTATATGAGATATTTTAAAATATCAAAATGATACATTTCGTGGGTGAGCAAGAGAATAGCACTGTGATAAAATTTGAATCACAAGACATCTTATTTTTAGAGAATGAATTTCATAAGTTAGGCAAAGTGAATCAAGTTTTCACTTTCTATGAAACTCAGGAAGATGAACTATCAGGATCACTCCATCCAAGTGGGAGGGAGTTAGAGGATGAAAGTCAAGACCATTATCCTCCAAAAGATCTAAATGTTCGAAATCCCGATTTGAGTGGGAGTATTCTTAATTTCAGTGGGAGTTGGAACATGATCCTAGTGGAAGCATTCCGAATTATGACAAATATATGAGATATATTTCACTACAAGAAAATCATTATTTAGCAATGAAAATTTTTTTATCGTTAAATAGCGAAGAAAATTCAATTCCGTCGCTAAATAGAGACAAAAATTCCATTTCGTCGCTAAAAAGGGAGGAAAATATTCCTTCCATTTTTAGCAATCGTTTTTAGCGATGGATTAATTAAGCCATCGCTAAATTTGGAGCCAAAAAATAGCGAGATTATTCGGTACATAAATTAACTTTCGTCGCTAAAAAAATTAATTAAAATTTTTAGTAAATTTTAGCAATGGAAATTAATTCCTTCGCTAAAAAATATTAAATAAAATTTTTAGCAAATTTTAGCAGCGAAATTTTATTTCCATTGCTAAAATTTAGCGACAAAAATTAATTTTCATAGCTAAATAGCGACAGAAATTAATTCCGTCGCTAAAAAATATTAAATAAAATTTTTAGTAAATTTTAGCTACAGAATTTTATGTCCGTCGCTAAATTAATTTTCGCAGCTAAGTAGCGATGGATATTTAACTTCCATCATTAAAAAGATAATTAATATTTTGTATTTTTTAGCGTCGCTAAAAATTTTATATATAAAAAAATCTTATGGCCCTTTTTTTCCCCTCCCTCTTTCTTTCTTTCTTTCTCCCCCCTGCAGCCCTTGCCCTCGCCCCCAACCAAATTTGGCCCTCGCCCTCCGCCCCATCTCCCCCCGTTGCCTTTGCCCTCCGCCCCTCTTTCTCCCCCGCAGCCAGCCACCCTCTCCCCCCGCCAGATCTGCTTCCTTTCGCCGCTGTCTCCCTCCAGCCGCTTTCGCCCTCCACCCCCTCTCCTCCCTGTAGATCTACTCCTCTTCGCCGCTCTCTCCCGCCAGCCGCCCTACACCCTCCGCCCCTCTCTCTCTCTCTCTCTCTCTCTCTCTCTTGGCCTTCGCACCAGATCTGCCCTCGCCGCCCCTACCCCCGCTGGTGGCCTAGGTGCCCAACCGCTGTCTGCCCAGCCGTCGATCTCCTCCACCACTGCTCCCCTGCCCCGCCGCTGTTCCCTCATGCTACATTTCTCGGTTTCGTATATCTTCCTTTTTTTCATTTATTATTATTATTATTATTATTATTATTATTATTATTATTATTATTATTATTATTATTATTATTATTATTTAAGATTTAGGAGCTACTTTGGGTAAGGAAGGGTTGAATTCATTTGCTTTAATCTTTTGTTTCCCAACTTCAGTTTGTTAATTTATTGTTATTTAGCGAATACTAAGATACTGAGGAATTATGTACACATGAAATCATTTTACTTGGTAACATCATTTTTCGCTTGAAATGACGAATTCTTTTATGGGCCAAATTGCATATCGGTGGATAAAGGGAGTCTTGTAGGAACTTTAACTCTGTATAGTTTCTTTAAGTTTGGTCTGTTAACTGTTGTTATGTTTATGCTGCACTAATTTTTAATATATCGACTCTAATCTGTGATGTATTAGTTAAAAAAAGAAGATAAACTGTGTCAATGTATCTATAAATGCTGTGATGGATTTGTATGACTGGCCCTTTCTTTTGTCTTTTAGAAAAAGAATTACTTAGCTTAATTTGAGTTTATTAAATGTTATTTTCTCAAGAATTTTAATTTACTTGTCATTGGCAGTGGTAAAACTGCACTGGCTGCAACCATTGGCATCAACAGTGATTTTCCGTATGTCAAGATAGTAAGCTTTTGCCCCATATTGTATATTTTAATACCTTTTTTGTTCCACTTATATTTAGTAGTTTTTTACCTTCTGAAGTTTTAATTTTCATATTTTGTAGATCTCAGCTGAATCAATGGTTGGCCTTCATGAGAGGACTAAATGGAGCACAGATTGCTAAGGTTTGTGAATTTGCAATTGAGATTCCATTTACCAAAGCACTAAGGAAAACTGGGGCTTTCTATTTTTCTCTTTCCCCACATTCAAATTGAGAGTTCCATTATTTTGTGCTTAAGCTTGCAATTAATTATGGTCTTAAACAACAAAAGTAGGCAACAACATATCTTTGTTGTTTTATTTTCATATGATTTTAATTGATTATTTTTTTGCTTGATGAAATTAATTTCCGTAGCTAAACACTTTGATAATAACATGACTTTTAATTTGATAATTGAACTTGTATTGGTGACTTTTCTATGTTTTGTTGAGAATATTAAATTATTTTGATAATTAAACTTGGGTGAATTATGTAGTTAATAGGTATATTATATTAATATTATGAAGGTAAATGTTGTGTAATTGCATGTATAATGATTTTATTTTAACTCAATGACATGATTATATGCATGTGCTTTATGATAATTAAATGAAATATGGGTTATGCTTGAATAAATGATTTTTAAAATAGACACGAATATTATGTGAATTTATGTATATGCATGAATTGATTTGTGAAGGTTTGCATGTTAAATGCATATGGGAATTTAATTTAGATAGCAAACTAGTGGAATATGAGAAATGAAAATTTTTTTTATTAGCTTTTTTAAATTACCGACGAAATACTGACGAAAAATTCCATCAACAAAAATAAATAAAAAATCTAAATTTTCCCGACGGAATAGTAATTTCCGTCGAAAAATTACCAACGGAATATTAAATTTCGTCGATAATTTTTCGACGGAATTTAACTTTCGTCGGCAACATTGCCAACGAAAATTCATATTGCATCGGGAAAATTGCCGATAGAAATTCATATTCCATCGGGAAAATTGCCGATGGAATATATTTTCATCGATAATTTTGCCTACAATCACAGTGCCGACGGAATTGAATTCCGTCAGCAATTTAATTTCCCGATGGAAATTCCTGACTTTTCGTTGGAAAACCCTGATTTTCTTGTAGTGTTTATCAATATTTAGAACTGTAAAACAAAATATTAAATTCCATCGGTAATTTTTCGACGGAATTTAACTTTCGTCGGCAACATTGCCAACGAAAATTCATATTTCGTCGGGAAAATTGCCGATAGAAATTCATATTCCATCGGGAAAATTGCCGATGGAATATATTTTCATCGATAATTTTGCCTACAGTCACAGTGCCGACAGAATTGAATTCCGTCAGTAATTTAATTTCCTGATGGAAATTCCTGACTTTTCGTTGGGAAACCCTGATTTTCTTGTAGTGTTTATCAATATTTAGAACTGTAAAAATTTAAAAGGATAAGTGTTCTATACCAATGATTTCAAATCGAAGGCTCGAACAAATCCCTTTTGATTACCCCACAAGATGAGAAAGGGCCTAAAAATATTCAAGAGGCTCTTTTATGTGCATCTAAGGAAAAGTGGATTAAAGTAATGGAAGAAAAAATGGCATCTATGAGATCAAACCATGTTTGAAAACTGATTGACATACCGAAAGGACGCAGACCAATTGGGAATAAATGGATTCTTAAAGTGAAGTAAAAAGCTGATAGAAGTATTGAAAGATATAAGATTTAGCTAGTCGCTAAGTGGTTCACGCAATAAGAAGGGCTTGACTATGGGAAAACTTTCTCACCTTTTGTAAGATTTATGTCCATAAGATTGATTCTGGCTATAGTGGCGAGTTTGGACCTAGAGTTGCATCAAATGGATGTGAAGACTGCTTTTCTCAATGGAGAATTTGGTGAAGAAATCTATATGGAACATCTTATAGGTTTCATAATGTGGAACCCCAAGGCTAAAGAACTCGAAACCCCTTGAGCATACAATATGGTATGAACATGAACAAGAACAAGAACAAACCACCATTCTAAAGAACCCCCAAACAAGATTGAATGGAAACGCTTATAATAGATTGATTTATAAACATAAGAACAGAATTCACCACAAAGTAAATACCTTGATAAGAATTAAAGTTATTGATGCAAAAAAAGAAGAAAAACGATCCTCTCTAATAAAGAATTCGGCCAAGCTAAATAAAAGTCTCAAAATATCATAATCTTTTATTGAATTTGCTTATAATAGGAGTATTCATTCTTCCACTGGTTTTTCACCATTTGAACTTGTTTATGGTTTACCACTGACCATGCTTGATCTTTGTCCATTTTCTTACATGAGCTTTCAAGTTTGGATGGTAATCGGAAGGCAAAATTGGTGAAGTCTTTGCATGAGAAAGCACGAGCAATCATTGAGAAGAAAAATAGGCAGTATGCTGATAAAGCAAATAGGGGAAGAAAACAAGTGGTATTCACCCCTGGAGATTGGGTTTGGGTGCATTTTCAAAATGACAGATTTCCAAACCAAAGGAAGAGCAAGTTGGATGCGTGTGGTGATGGTCCTTTTCAAGTCTTGGAGCGCATCAATGATAATTCATACAAGATAGACTTGCCAAGTGAGTATGGTGTTTCAGCTACATTTAATGTTTATGACCTTTCTCCTTTTGATGTGGATTTAGATTTGATGACAAATCTTTTTGAGGGGGGAGGGAATGATGCGGATTCACTATCAAAACCATAAACCATCAAAGATCTGTTAAAGATGCCGAGTGGTCCAATTGCAAGAGGGCGAGCTAAGAAGATGAAGATGGCTATGACAGCCTATGTGCAAGGCTTTGTGATACAAGAGCTACGTGAAGATCCCTTTGAGAAGTGTCAAAGAGAACTTGAAGGCATGCATAAAGTACTTAGCCTTTTGGAAGCATGTAATGAAGTTGGGCCAACTTAATTCATCTTTGGGTTTAAACAACTTGGGCTTTAATTGTACAAGTCATGTGCTTTATTTTAAAAGTCACATGACTCATTTAAGTTGTAAAGGATGTTGGGTTTTAAGCAGAATAATGCAAATTAAACGCAGCGAAAAATAAAACCCGAAAAACAGGATCCATGTATTTCGATTGATTCAAATGGAAGTGATAAGATTTACTAACCTTTTCAGTGTGAAAATTCTAATTAAACACCTTTAAATCGAACTGAAGACGCTGCCTTTAACACGAACGTCCTCTACTGGTATCCACACGCACGAACAAAATGAACCGAAGTCGCAGGGTTGCTAGTTCCCTTTAGATGCGAATGGATTTTACGATTTTCTTTCCTTCTCAAGGAAGAACAATGGTGGCTGTGTTTTTCTTTTCAGAAAATTAGCTAGATTTTTTCTTTTCTTCTTCTCAATAAGAAGTTAAGCTAGCTAGGGTATCCAATGTTGGTATCCAATGTTGGTATCCAATGTTTTTAACCACCTTAAAACTCTCATTCCTTATGAAAAACGGAAATTGAGTTTTGATAAGAGTTAATAACAAGAGATAATAGCCCAATAGCCCAATAAAATCCATATTGTTCATTTTGGTCTTGGTGTGTGACCCAATAGGTTTATATTATGTTGGCAGTGGGCCTTATCCCATAATAAGCCCACAAGTCATAATTGGTCTCTAGCAAGACATTATGACTACCCAAATAATATAAATATCGTTAGTCCGATTTTAACCTGTCAATAGAACATGTTATTATCCTTTTATCACACGATACCTTATTTGAACATAAGTCATGGTACATGTCAAACTTATATTGTTCAAACATTTAATTTCCCGATCACTAAGTAGACTGATAAATTCAAATGATATTGATGACACTATCAATTCATTCGAGAACGGCCATGCATTTTACAGTCCTACTTATCGAGGGGCCCAATAGATATCTCTCTCATTAGAGAGGGACAAATTCCATCTTGATTATTCACTTTCCTCCGCATAATTCTCATTATGTCCGATCATAAACTTTATAATTATCCGATTAAAGATAACGTTTGATTATGTCAAAACATAATGATCCTTATGTAGGAAACTATGATAACCTCAGGTCAAAGGATTCAATAACATATCTATTATAAGATCACTTATGACACTATCCCATGAATTGATCTTATAGTGGGTCTATCCAATACTTTGTTCTCTAGCAAGTATCTATAGATTTGATTTATATCAACATATATAATCATCCCATGATTATCAATGCAAATCTATACTAGTCTTAATTTATCTTTATGCCCTTTATTGATAAATGACTAGGGACAACATGAATAACATTGTTATTCATAAACATTACAATAATGTAACATGCCAATAATATCAATGTGAAGAAAACCATTATATAAATGAAAATGTATTGATTACATCAAGGTCCAAATGTTTAGCCTAGGGCATAACCACTAACAAAGGATGGGCTAGGCGTGTGGGCTTTCTTAAATGGGTTTAGTTTAGCTAGTTGGGTTATTAGTTAGTCTTTTCTTTTGGGCTTGAAATTCTGCCAACATTCTTTACTTATTGGGTTTTGTTTTAAGTTATGTTTAGTCATTGTAAATTGGGTTTATCTGTTTAGTTTAGCCCATGCGAATTAGGCCTACCTTAGTTAAAGGCTTTATTAGGGTTTTCTTTAAGTTAAGTGTTACTTAGGGTTAGCCACCCTACAAATAGGTTATATTTTAATGTGAATTTCAGACTTGACATTATTTCTTTGTGGGTTGGCCGAATTTTATAGCATAGATTGAGAGTGAATTGCTTTCTTTCCTATTGCATGAAGAACATGAATTACTTATCAATTATTTGAATTGTAACACCCCGAACACACCCTAGTCGGATTAGGGTAGGTTTAGGGTATAACGGAAACCGAATGTAGTTGAGATATGAATGGAAGTGTCAAAAAGGATACAACCGTCATTAATTCGAAAGTTTCGGCGAGTTTCTGTAAATGGGACAATTATATCATCGTGCCTCTAGCGACATGAAGAGAATTATTCTTGGTGATTAAAATGTTTAATTGGATGAAGGAAGTGATTAATTGTAGTAAAAGAATGTGACTAGTTTTATTTGTGTAAGGTAGGGGTATTTCGGTCATTTTGTAATTAAGGATTAAATTGATTGAATTAGTTAATTAAGTGGGCTAATGTATGTAATAGAAAAGTGAAATGCCAATTGAGGGAAAGGAAGTAAGGAAAGGGACCAAAAGGGAGAATTGTCATAAAAATCTTTGGAGGGCCAATAGGAAGTAGACATGTGGCATATGGGATAAGTTTGAGTTATTTTAGGAAAGGGATATCAGATTTCTGCACTTCCCCTCTCCTCCCTCATGTGAATTTCCTTTGGTCTTCTTCTCTCCCTCTTCTTCTTCATCTCATGCCAACCCTCCCTCTCTTCCCTTGCAAGCTCAAGCTATGAGTATTAGAAAGTGCAGCTCAAGTGTTTGAAGGAGAGATTTGAGTTAGAAGGGTAAGTAGGGATCCTCATCTCTAGAATTCCATCTTGGTTTCATTAAAAATATGGAGTGATATTCTATGTTTTTATGAGGAAATTGGAGAGACAAAACTGAAGAGGGAGTACGAAAGCAAGAAGTGCCACCATTGAAGCTATTGGAGCAAAGGAGTTAAGGTTTGGAAACTAGTTTGATTTGATGATAAATAATATGATTTGAGATGTATTTGAATGATATGTGTTGAATCTATGATGTTGATAGTGAGTGTTGGCTTTAGATTGTTAAAATTGTGCATGCGAGTAGGATTTGATGAAAATTGTGTTAAGAAACACTTGACCTTTCTTCAGTTATTAGGTTCTATCCAGAGTTTTAGAACTCCAAAAAGGGTGAGACCAATTGTATTAGAACTATAAGATCCGTGTCTTTAAATGTTGTAGAAATAGCTCTGTTTATTTGAGGAATCTAAGGTCATCAAAATTGACAATAACTATAGTTACATTTCTGTAGGAGGGCTTCTGGAACCAGTTATGTTCCTTTGGCCATAACTCCTTCATTTTAAATCTAATTTACCTGAAACTTGTCCCATTTGAACGACAAGACATAGGGGAAGAAATGTTAAGAAGGGACCTTTGCCTGAAATTGAGTGTAAGATATCGGTTTGCACTGTACAAAATTGTGGTGTGAACCAGTATCGAAAGTTAGCTTTTGTTTTACTTAATTTAGTATGTCACGGTCACAACCAATTAATTGTCACTGTGACCCCCCCCTGTTTTGTCTATTTAGGGTGTTTTTCTTCCCAAAATGCACCCGAACTTCACCACGAGTTCCCATAGCTTGTCTAATACATATTTATCATTATAAAATGAGTATTTTAAGCATGATGAACTATGCATGCTAATGTGTATAAATATGTATGAGCTATAAGTGTTTTAAGTGTAATGAATCAAGTATGTAAATATGTATAAATGAGTATGATTAAGATTGGTAATTTAAATAATAAAGTAATAATATATAATTATGTGAAGGATAGCAAATGGAATGCCAAATATATGTGTATGAGAGCGATGTTAAGCTCAAGTGATGAATGATATATGTGCTATGAAGATTGATCAATGTGAAATGGATGACATAATCAAATAACTTAAGCCTGCGAGTCAAGTAGTGGATAGATAGGCATGCCTATAGGGTCAAAGTGTTGCAGCCCAATGCGTTTAATGTATCTGATTCCTTGGGAATCACAATGCGTATAATTCTTGCTGGATTTTATTATATGTGAAATAATATTACTGTACCTGAGGGTACCAATGTGTAAATAAGATTTTAATGTGATCATAGTACCTCGGTGGTACCAATGCGAAACCCATTATCCGCGTCTTTGAATTGCAGGCAACTTAATAAATGGAAATAATAATAATACAACCATTATGTATGTTATACTCTGGAATTATGAGATGGGTTGCTTAATGCTCTATGTGTATGAGAATGCTAAATAAATCATGACATGCCTAAAATGGTACTTAATGTGATATAGTCAGTTAAGTATGATCTTTTGCGTATAATGTATGATGTTCTATTTGTGTGGTGTATTACTTGTTATGTGTATGTGTTTCCCACTAAGCTTTATGCTTAGCACGGATTTTCTTTTAATCCGTGTAGGTACTATTGATCGGGTCTTTCGAGAGTCTTTCCACAGCAGTCCAGGCCAATGCAGGCTTATGAAGAGATATTAGCGTAAAATTTGTATAGTCTTGATAATGTATGCAAGATTTGAAATTTGAAATTATAAGTTTTGTAAAAATGATATTGGTTATGTAAATGGTCTATCTATAGTAAATTCTGACGAAGTATATTTTACAGTGCGATTGTATAATGAATTTATAGTTAAATATAATTTGTTTTTGAAAATGAAAGAAATTTTATAACTCATATTTTAGCTTAAAGGTTTATAAGTTTTGCGTGTTTGTTTCGGTAATGCCCTTGATCGTCGTTATGGACCACCGGTTCACTACGTACGGGTAAGGGGTGTTACATTTAGTGGTATCAAAGCATAGGTTTAGTCGGTTCTGGATGACTAGAGTTTAGAGTTCAGTCTATATAGTTTTTGCATTGGCCAATGCGGAGGTTTTATTTTTGTATAAGTGTTGTGGTAAGAGTAGATAGACGTTGATGACATCAGTAACGAGACAGTTAAGTGTGATATGTGATAAGTTATGATCAGCCTATTATGAATTCATTTCCTATTATTAAGGTATTGGATGTAGCTGTAGAGATTCTAGTTAGAGAATTGTATGTAGTACAATATAAGTTATGTATAAGTTTACCCTGAGGGGAAATATGGAATAAAGGATTAGACAATGCTGGATTTTCTGTAATTGAACGTATTTTAAGGATTGTGACACTCTGTACACCTGTCAGCTACTTTACTGATGAGAGCAATTATTTGAATGTGATACATCATGGGGGTTGGGCAACTTGCATTGCCATTATTTGAACTGCATTAATATATTACATCATTTTGCATATATAAATCATTTAGCATTCATTACATCTATCTTTGTTGACCCTTCTTGATGAACATCAGACATGTGTATTTGCCTCTAGTGATAGGAAGCTGACAGAATGTACATTGAGTGTAACAAAGTTGAGTGAGTGTAATAAGGAATTAGTTCTTCAACTGAAAAAAAAAAGAGAAGAAGAAAAGAAAGAAAGAGAGAGTGAAGGATCACGGAATGTGTATAAGAATGAGTAAGAAATCTGTGCTTACAGAATTGGTGGGTTTGACCCTTCTTTGTTAAGGAATTTAAATATAAAATGGGATAATATTTATATATATATATTTGGAAAGAAATGGAATTGTATCTGATTAGATTGACTTGTTGGCTATAGATCTGAACTTGCTTATAAGAGTGAATAAAATTGTGAACTTTTGTGCAAGATAGTCGAATGATAAATACTGTAAAATCCATGTAATGTTTCAGAAGTGATAGTCAATCGTAATTAGTGATCCTGGTAATCTAGAGGGAACTGTTATAATTATTTTGATCAAGAAAAGAGTTTAGTGAATGTGAGAGAGTCTGTATTTAAAGGACGATATGTTTTTTGAGGAAAGAGTTAAGTGAAAAGATTGACATGATAATCATAGGACAAAGGTATATATAAAGATATATGATGAATTGAATATTGGGAATATGTGTATGTCATGATTGTATTGAAGTTGAGTAAGGAATAATTCGATGGAGAGGGTTATATGTACATATGATTTGATAAGGTGAATTGAAAATGACATTTGGGATGCGATAGTGATAGAATGCGAACAATCTGTAATTTAAAATTTTGGAGATGCTTATGTTGTAAGAAGGATTTTCTGATATATGTAATGATACTAGTAAGAATGATTTGGATTATATGATGATTATGCAATGTGGCATGATAACTTCAATATAGTGTTTAGTTTTCATAGTGTTTTAGTGTGATTTTTGGGTGTTTAGTTGTGTTTAATGTTAAGTTATGTTTCTTTTATGTTAATTTTGTTAATTTTAGCCAAATTGAAGTTTTGATTCATTTTAGAAAGCATTTTGATTTTAATTTCGTGCCTTTGTAGATTTTTGCTCAAGAGGTCACGGTCACAATGAATTGGTTGTGACCGTGACATAAGGAGATTGCAGGCAGAATAAAAGTCGCAGGGGTCACGGTCACAATGAAAATGGTTGTGACCGTGACATAATTATCAAGTGGGCAGAATGTAAAGGTTGAAGACCTCATGGTGGCAACCAAACTTCATTGTCACCGTGACATGTCAATTTAGCAAGGCAGAATCAAGGCAGCACGTACCTCACGGTCACAATGGATTTCATTGTGACCGTGACATAATTAGTTCGTGGACAGAAGCTAAACTGTGAAGACCTCACGGTGACAATGAAATTCATTGTCACCGTGACCAATCTCCTGTGCGGAAAAGGATTTGAAATTCCCGATAGATCACGGTGGCAACCAAATCCATTGCCACCGTGACCCCTCTGGAAGTATAAATTCGTAGCTTTCTATTTGGCTAGGGTTCCGAAAATTTTTAGCTAGTTTTTGTTCTTTGGTTTGCGGCTGAGTTTTTCTAAGTTATCATTATGTTCTAAACTCTTAGTTTTCAATTAGTTCTTTGGTTTTCAATCAGTAATTGAGGTTAATTTGCTTTAGTTTCATAGTTTAATTTCAAGATTTTTGCTAGTTCTTAGTTTTTCCAGAATTTTAGTTATTTTCTCCATTGAAGATTTGAAGAAAGAGATCGAAGATCGAGCAATTCAACCGGGATTTTCTCAATGAATTTCAGGGGTTATTCTTTCTTTTACTCTTTTGATTTTGTAATGGATTGTGAGTAGTCGTTTAGTTGTTCGGGGGATCTCTGAATCTCCTATACCTAAGATGTGAATTATGAATGTCTGTTGAGTTTATGTATGAAAGATTGGTTTATTTTGCTTGTGTTTATTGATTGTTTATGGATTTTAATTTTTCAGTTCAGTTTCCAATTGTGATGAATGATTTATTTCATATGTCTATGTTGGTTATTGAATTTGTTAATTGGATGCCATGAATGTATTTTATTCTCAGAATTTTCTATCATGTTTGTTGTGGTGTTTAGACTACTCCGGAATGGGAATCTAAATGGACAGGATTTTATGATTTAAGATTTGAGTGATGAGTGAAATAATGAGGTTTTGGGATGTTTGACTCCGGAATGGGAAAGCAAACCGAACCTAGGATTTTAGACCCGTGATTAGGCTAGTTGTATAACTTGCTCCGGAATGGGACGTTATGCGATTAGAATAGCTTGCTCCGGAATGGGACGCTTGGGTTAAGAGGGTTATCCTGATTTCTTTCATATAAGATTCATAGATTGATTTTATTCATATTTGGGTAAGGGGTGGATGAGTGAACTTGAACAACGCTTTTATAAGTTGATATCTTTTCTTGTTTTCATTTGATTCTAATCTTTGCTAGTTTTACTGTCATTTTAATTTATTTTTACTTAACCATTACAGTAGTCGATTAATTTATTAGTTTTAGTTTAGTCATAATTAAATCAATTCAATAACTGGGAATTCTTTAGCATACATTCAATTTTCATAACTTGCGTGTTCAGTCCCTTGGGTACGATAACTCGGAGTCTTAATTTTACTCCATTATATTACTTGTCGATTCAGTACACTTGCTGAGGTCGTGTCAAGTTTTTGGCGCCGTTGCCGGGGACTGGCGTTTGTTTAAGTTTTGATTATTACTTGTGTGTGTTTTTATTTTATTTTATTTTATTTTATCTTATTTTTATTTATTTTTTGTATTCTTTTCAGGTGGTTGTTGAAGGTGCATGATCAGATTGAGACAGGAACAAATCGCACCCTACGATCCTGAAATCGAGAGGACTTTACACCAACGAATAAGAGCCAACAGAAATAATAATATGGAAGAAAATCCTCTTCCTATTGGTGAAGTTCCTCCCGAGAACGCACAAGTACCGAGGGCACAAAATGAAAATATGGGAAATTATAGAGAAGAGGTCCCAAGACAGAGGACAATTAGGGACTATGCAGTACCAAGATGGAATGAGGATAATCGGACGATTGTGCTGCCAAGGGGAGTGCAGTTTGAGCTTAAACCAGCCACCATCGGTATGGTACAGCGAAATCAGTTTTCAGGTTCAGATGTCGAAGATCCTGCACAATATTTAGACATTTTCTTAGAGATCAGTGATACGGTTCAAATTCCTGGAGTGTCATCTGACGCGGTAAGATTAAAGTTGTTCCCTTTTACATTGATTGGAAAAGCTCGTGAATGGCTGCAAATGCTACCTAGACAGTCAATTAGATCATGGGATCAGTTGTAGGAAAATTTTTTGATGAGATTCTTCCCTCCCACAAAGACTGCGAACATCAGAAATAGTATATTAGGCTTTAGTCAGATGAGTGAGGAGCCCTTTCATGAAGCATGGGAAAGGTTTAGAAGATTGTTGAGAAGCTGTCCACACCATGAGATAGCAATTTACCATTTGATGACCACTTTTTATTCTGGGGTTACACCACATACAAGATCCTTATTAGATGCTTCATCAGGAGGGTCATTTATGAATAGGTTACCAGAGGAAGCTTTTCAATTACTGGATGAAATGGCAGCTAATGATGCTCAATGGTATAATCCTAGGACAGTTCCGAGAAGGCAGGGGATACATGCTGTGGATGAGGTCGCGATGCTGAAGGCACAAATGGAGTCTATGAGGAAGGAGATGAATAGCTTGAAAGTGCAGAATGTAGCTGCAGTGGGACAAGAAAATGGATGGTATGAACAGGAGCAAAGTGGGCAAGAAAGTGGAGCAGTGGGTGATGTCAATGCTGTGGGAGATTTCAAAAGGAATGACCCTTACAGTAACACGTATAACCCGGGATGGAGAAATCATCCAAATTTCTCCTGGAAAGATGGAAATCCAAATGCTTCATTATCTAATCCGCAAGTAAGAGCTCCCTTCAACCAAAACATCCATCAAAACCACGGGCAGCCATATCAACCACCATATCCACCTACTCAGAACCAAGGGCAGCAGTATCACCCACCGGGTTATCAACCCAGGCCACCCGTTCAAGAGAGAAAGCCAAATCTGGAAGACATGTTGGCTACATTCATTAACAGTCAACAGCAATTTATGAATAACCAACAGCAATTCATGGTAAATCAAGAGTCTAGATGGAAGTCTCAAGAGCAGTGGAACCGGAACTAGGATGCCTCCATAAGAAATTTGGAGACTCAAGTGGGACAGCTTGCAAATTCTATGTCCCAGAGGCAACCAGGAACATTTTCTTCAAATGTAGACCGAAATCCAAAAGAGGAGGCTAAGGCAATTACACTGAGGAGTGGTAAGGAAGTGGAACCGAAAGATGATCAAGGTAAAAATCTTTTATCAGAAAAGGAGGAGCCGACACGGACGGTAAGTAACTCTAACTCTAAGTTAGAAGTTAAAGAAAATGCTCCTAAAAGTGACAAGGGTAAGAGTATAGTGAATCCTAAGATAGAGGATCTTGATATTAATAAACTGCCATTTCCTGCTATTGCTAGACAGGAAAAGAAAAATGAGCAAAAAGCTAGGTTTCTAGAGATGTTTAAGAAACTGCACATAAATTTACCATTTGCTGAAGCTTTAGCTCATATGCCTAACTATGCTAAATTCATGAAAGAACTCTGTTCTAATAAAAAGAAATTAGAAGGGCATGAGACTGTACAACTAACAGAAAATTGCAGTGCTATTATTATGAACAAGATTCCTGAGAAACTGGAAGATCCAGGTAGCTTTACTCTTCCTTGTGTTATTGGTGAAGATTTTTACGGTAATGCTTTATGTGATCTAGGTGCAAGCATAAACTTAATGCCTTATTCGTTATGTAGGAAGCTGAATCTTGGAGAGCTTAGGGAGACAGGAATGAGACTCCAACTAGCAGACAGGTTCGTGAGGAGACCAAAGGGAGTGATTGAGGGTCTGCTAGTGAAGGTGGGGAAATTTATTTTTCCTGTGGACTTTGTGGTAATGGAGATGGAAGAAGACCACAAGGTGCCATTGATTGTGGGGAGGCCATTTTTAAATACCGCCAAGGCGTTGATAGATGTTAATGGTCAAACGGTTACCCTAAGGTTTAATGGTGAGGAGTTGGTGGTAGATATGAACAAGGCTCAAAAATACCCATCTGGAGATGTGAAAGAGTCTATATATTTTGTGGATGTAATAGATGATTGTGTGGAGGAAGTACAAGAAAAAGAATTGGGAGCTGATTCAGAAAATAAGTGTCTATTACATTCAGTGGAGGGAGAAGAATGTGAAGAAGAGATAAGGGGACAAGAGATAGCAAGTGTGGAGATAGACGACAACAAGGAGAAAATTGATCCTAAAGAGGGGGATTCAAATTCTGAACTTAAACCTCTTCCCTCTCACTTGAAGTATGTGTTTTTAGAAAATGAGAGTAAACCAGTAATCATTTCTTCTTTGTTGTCAGGTGCAAAAGAGACGATGCTGCTAGAGGTGCTGAAAAAGCACAAGGGAGCCATTGGCTGGAAGACCTCAAATTTGAAGGGAATTGACCCAAGCTACTGTACACATAGGATCCCAATGGAGGAGGAGTGCAAGCCGGTAGCTCAGCCTCAACGGCGACTCAATCCAGTCATGCAAGAGGTAGTAAAGAAGGAGGTACTCAAACTCCTAGACTCATGTATTATCTACCCTATCTCTGACAGTAAGTGGGTAAGTCCTGTGCAATGTGTGCCTAAAAAGGGGGGAATGACAGTGGTAAAGAATGAACTAGATGAGTTAATTCCAACTCGTACAGTTACGGGTTAGAGAGTCTGCATTGATTTCAGACGGTTAAATAATGCCACTAGGAAGGACCATTTTCCTTTGCCTTTTATTGACCAAATGTTAGAGAGGTTAGCGGGTAATAGGTTTTATTGTTTTTTAGATGGGTATTCGGGATATATGCAGATTCCAATAGACCCTGAGAATCAGGAGAAAACAACCTTTACCTGCCCATATGGCACATTTGCATATCGGAGAATGCCTTTTGGGTTATGTAATGCACCGGCTACGTTTCAGCGGTGTATGATGGCCATTTTCCATGATTTTATAGAAAAATTTATGGAAGTATTCATGGATGATTTCACCATATATGGGGTTGATTTTGAGAGCTGTTTACAGCATCTTGATCTAGTACTAGGAAGGTATGAAAAGACTAACCTGGTATTGAATTGGGAAAAATGCCATTTTATGGTGAGAGAGGGCATAGTGCTAGGACATAAAATTTCAGAGAATGGGATAGAGGTAGATAAGGCCAAAGTTGAAGTAATTGAAAAATTACCACCTCCGACAAATGTTAAGGGCATAAGAAGTTTTTTAGGACATGCAGGGTTTTACAGGCGTTTTATTCAAGATTTTTCAAAAATTGCAAAACCCTTGTCTAATTTACTTATGAAAGATGCCCCTTTTGTTTTTGACAATGCATGTATGTTAGCCTTTGAAACTTTAAAGAAACGACTTATATCAGCTCCGGTGATTATATCTCCGGATTGGAATTTGCCGTTCGAACTAATGTGTGATGCTAGTGACTTTGCAATAGGGGCAGTGCTTGGACAACGAAGAGATAAGATTTTTTATGCCATATATTATGCTAGTCACACTTTGATAGGAGCACAGGTAAATTACACCACCACAGAGAAAGAACTTCTGGCGATAGTGTATGCGTTTGAAAAGTTCAGGCCGTATTTGCTGGGTGCAAAAGTGGTGGTGTGGTCGGATCATGCAGCCTTGAGGCATTTATTCGCAAAGAAGGAATCAAAACCGAGGCTGATTCGATGGGTGCTTTTATTGCAGGAATTTGATTTGCAAATTAAGGATAAGAAGGGCGCTGAGAATTTTGTGGCAGATCATCTGTCCAGATTGGAAAATGATCGTATTGAAAAAGGGGAAATTTTAGATTTATTTCCCGATGAGCATATTTGTGCTGTATTTTCCTGTGAAAATTCTGTCCCTTGGTTTGCTAATATCGCTAATTTTCTTGCAGGGGGCTTTATGCCAAAGGATTTTTCATGGCAGCAAAAGAAGAAATTGCGTGCGGATGCGAGACACTACATATGGGATGATCCCTACCTTTTTAAATTATGCGCTGACCAAGTGTTAAGACGGTGCATCTCCGATGCGGAGACCAGTGCAATCATCACAGCTTGTCACAGTGGAGAAGCTGGTGGACATCATGGGCCGAATAGAGCGGTAATGAAAATTCTGTCTTCTGGTTTTTATTGGCCAACAATGTTTAAAGATGTCCAATTTTATGTAAAAAGTTGTGATAGATGCCAAAGGGTAGGAAACATATCTAAGCGTGATGAGATGCCCTTAACAAATGTGCTTGAGGTTGAATTATTCGATGTTTGGGGAATAGATTTCATGGGACCTTTTTCGGTTTCATACGGGTTTGAATATATTCTGGTAGCAGTGGATTATGTTAGTAAATGGGTCGAAGCTGTAGCTACCAGGACTTGTGATGCACGAATTGTGTTAGAATTTTTAAGAAAAAATATTTTTACCCGTTATGGAGCTCCTAGAGCCATTATAAGCGATGGTGGTAAACATTTTGTTAATCACCAATTCAATGCTTTATTAAAGAAATTTGGCGTTAGGCATAAAGTCACAACCCCATATCATGCTCAGGCTAATAGTCAAGTGGAAGTGTCAAATAGGGAATTAAAGGCCATTTTAGAAAAGACGGTAAATTCCTCTAGGAAAGATTGGTACCTTAAGTTAGATGATGCTTTATGGGCCTACAGGACAGCATTCAAGACGCCGATAGGGATGTCTCCCTTTAGGTTGGTTTATGGGAAGTCCTGTCACCTCCCAGTGGAATTAGAGCATAAAGCCTATTGGGCTACCAAATTTCTAAATTTTAACCTTGAGAATGCAGGAAAGTGCAGGTTTTTGCAGTTGAATGAACTTGAGGAGCACCGATTCTGGGCTTATGATCATGCCATGAAATACAAGGACATCACCAAGAAGCGGCATGATCGGAAGTTAGTTAGGAAGGAATTTGTGCCTGGGATGCATGTACTTCTTTACGACAGTAGGCTGCGATTATTCCCTGGTAAGTTGAAGTCAAGGTGGAAGGGACCATATCAAATAGTGGCTGTGGACAAGTTTGGAGTGGTAACACTGAAGCACCCGAGGGGTGAGACAGAATTCAAAGTCAATGGACATCGTGTGAAGCCTTATTTTACATCTACGTTTGATAATGCTTCCACGATCGTTACTCTCACAGATACTTGACGGGTTTTAAAAGTCCAGCTGCGGACTTGTTAAATGCAGAACTATTTCTCCATTTTGTTCTTTTTGATGTTAATTAGTTTCTCTTTTATGTAGCTAATTTTATTTAATTGTACCACATTTTGTGTGTAGAAGAGAAATTATGTTTGTGTTGGAGGAGTTCAAATGTATTTGTAGCTGGAAGTTAAGCATTTGATAAATTTACTTTTGGAGTATGTAGGTGGTCACGGTGGCAATGGATTTGGTTACCACCGTGACCAATAAAGGATGCATTCTGGAATTTGTCTACTGAACATGTCACGGTGACAAGATATTGGTTGTCACCGTGACCCCTTAAGGTACACTTCTGTTTTCAAATTGAACATGTCACGGTGACAATGGTTTTCATTGTGACCGTGACATACGGGTAAATTGCCTTCTGTTTTCAAATTGAACATGTCACGGTGACAATGAAATTCATTGTGACCGTGACATGTGCAAGTTTCGATTCTGTTTTTAGAGAGTGGTATGTCACGGTCGCAACGACATTGGTTGCCACCGTGACATATTGGCGGTTTGATTCTGGATACAATTTTTAAGGATGTCACGGTGACAACCATTTGGTTACCACCATGACCCAGCGAAAAATTTTAAACCATAAGTATTCCAGTTTCGTTCTTTTCTTTCTCACTCTCTCCTGCAAAACGTAATCTCCTCCTCTCGAATTGTTCTTTTTCTCTCTCTAGCGCTCCATTCTTTGTGACTTCACTGCAAGTAAGTTTTCTCCTCTTCTATTTCACGTTGATTTTATTTCTTTTATTTTAATTTCTATTTTTCACTTTCCCTTTTCCCCATTGTTGCGTTTTCCCCTGTTCCTGCAAATTTTCGGATTTGGATTTAGTTTTAAGAGATCATTCGCTTATTTGATGATCGCAATCTCATAAGAATCCCTTATTCCTACCTTCCCTTCTTCTCTTTATATCTATGAATGTTCATATTGAGGGGGATCAACGGTTTAGGGCTTTATCTGAATTTGAATGGATTTAATGTTTTAACCTAAATTCGTGGCTTGTAATGGAAATTAATCATCTGTAATGTCTTGTTCTGATTGTGTCTGCTGTGTATTACAATTTTGAGGTCCAAATTTTGGCTATGCTTGTTCTTACCAGTGAGTGTAAATGTTGCACACCGACTATTTGATTTAATGACTCTATGAGCGAATTTACAGATTTAGCCACATGGTTGTTACCAATTGGAATGCTGAACTAAATGACCATCATGCTTACTAGTTTTTATAAGGGCGATGCACTTTTACACTTGTTAGTAACTGCTATCATTTGGCTAAATCCATTGATCTTTGTGAGTAGAGTTTGTGATAATTGCATTGTTGGGATGAATTTTGCATGTTGTATTTGATTGTGGCCAATTGCTTCTTTATGTAGTGGCTCCCAAAAGAAAGAGTACAGCATCTGCTTCTGGCTCCATCAGCTCACCCTCGAGCTCACAATCCGTGGATATTTCGAAGGTCCCTAAGTGGGTACCGGTACCAAAGAAAGAGGTTTATACTCTATTCACCAAATGCACCTACGTCCCCACCACCTATCTGGATTTTGACTTGCTGCAGAAGCTCAGGATCAGAGATCAAGTGCAGCACCTAATTGCGAACATCGGGTGGGAACAGGTCTTCTCAATCCAAGAGAAAGTCTACCCGAACTTGACCAGAGATTTCATATCCACAGTCACTTGTACACCCGGTCGCAACCCAGCCCAGGACCCAGGTAAAGTCTCATTTTGGTTAGAGGGAACGCAGTATAACATGTCTTTTCAGGAATTTTCAGAAATTCTGGGTTTTCCACCACGCACCCACGATGCTTTTGACGACTATGACAAAGACACTGCTTGGGCTACCATTAGAGACCCCGCCACTGCCACCATGTATGTCTCGGGGAAGACGAAGGCCCATCATTTGGCTGATCACACATTGCGAATCATCCACCGCTTCTTCTCCCTGTCTCTTCTGAGCCATGTAGACTCCGCAGGTCAGGTAAACCTGCCCGAAGCCCTTTTTCTTGCTTGCATGGTAAGGGGTGTTCGGATCAATGGTGCTACCCATTTCTGGCACAAATTAGAAGAAATGCAGTGGCACCCGAGGAAGGTAAAAAAAGTAGCGCTGGGAGGTTTTGTCACTTTGCTTGCCAAGAGGGTTCATCATGACTTTGGCAGGGGCAAATTTTTATCTTCCATTTCAGTCATTGATGACAAGATGCTTCGAAACATGAAAGTGCTAGTCAAAGATGACACCACCGCAGATGGATACCGGTTGTCTACCAGAGATGAATATTTGCAAGGGGTGGAGCGGGGTCTAGGTGGACTGCCACAGGAGGCAGGTGAAGAGGCTGAGCCACAGGATCCCCCTGCACAAGCACCGCATCAGTTTGGGCAAGCGCAATATGATGCTCTGATGGAGCGGATGGATAGCATTTTCGCTACCCAAACTGAGCTCCGATCTCAGATGGAGCAAGTGCTCTATGGCCTAGCGTCTTTGACGTCCAGATTTGATGCACATTTTCCCCCACCGCCACCACCATCCGATCTATGATCAGGGAGAACTCTTATCTTTTGTTTTGACTTTTGTTTATTTTCTTTTTATCTGTAATATTATTACTTGCTGGGGACAGCAAGTTTTTATGTGGGGGGGTAGGAGACATTAATTTCGCATTATATATGTAATTAACGACCATTCCATTGATGTATGATGCATGGTTAGTTCTGTTTTTAGTTTATTTGCACTTTATTACGATTGCCTAAATATCCTTATCTTAGTTTAGCTTAACCTCAGTTATTTCTGTTGTGAATGTTTTGAACTTTAGTTGGAGAATAGTCTATCTTAAATAAACTGATCTTGGCAAATGAGTAGTTGGAAGTTTTTGAAGCAAATTTAATCTCAATCAGTCATATATCTTGTGATTTCCAATCAATGCACTATAGGCTTGTTTGTAAAAATTTGAAAAACCCAGTGCGTAAGAGTTTTTGAGTGAAGGAATGGAAGGATAATTAGAACCTTCCTCATCACCCTTCGAAACATGATAACAACTTAAACAAGTTTAGGATGTGATTAAGGCAATTTGTTTCTTTGATCACCACTTTTAAATAGCTTTAGACCTACCTTTATACGTTATTTCCATTGCTAGCCCCGTTGAGCTTATTTAGTATGCTAAAAGCGTACTACTAAATTTTCTTGGTACACTATTATTTTACCATTTAGCCTAAATGCTTTTGCCTACCTGTCTTTAAGAATTGGCCACTCTAGGATTGAGTTGGAATATCATTGAAAGTTGAATAAGAGTATCTATTATTGAAATAGTGGAAGTGTGAGAAGAACTGTTGAATTTTGTGGGCATTATTTAGTATGGTATTAAACTTTCCCTCATTAGAAAAAAATGGGTATAAGAAATTCTAGACTTGGGTACCCCCGTGTGTAAAAAAAAAATAAAATAAAATAAAATAATGATGAAAAAAAAAGAAAAGAGAAAAAAAAAATGATGATGAAAGTTTGATGAGTTTTGTGGTTTCTATTAGTCAATTTTGATGTATTGAATATAGAAAAATTCAAGTGTGGGGTACCCTTGAATAGAAAAAGATATACTCATATTTACGGAATTGGGTTTAAAAGTGAATTAAAAGGGAAATTCATCATTTTGTTATTGTTGAGTTCAATGCATATTATGTATGGAGAAGTAGACAACATTGGAAATTATGGGTGAATTGAAGGTAGGATCTGGACAATTTTGTTCAGTTTTGGTTAGTTGAATTTTAGGTAAAGTGGCAAATTCTTTGTTTGAATTCTTTAACTTTTCTTGTTAGCCAATACCTTAACCTAACATTACGACCCTGGAATAAGTCCTTTTGATTCTATTCTTGGTTTGAGTTGTTTAAGTGGAGATGACCCTTGTGGTTCCGGTGCTAAAGGAGAGGCGTATGATTATCCTGAGTTTTAAGCGCAAAATCTATATGCGAATTCATTTGCATATTTAATTTCTTTGCTCAATTACTGGAATGCATTGGTTGTTTTGTTTTGAAAAGAGAAAATTGGTTTTGAGCCTAGCACACACACATGTGAAATTACTTGATATAAATTGATTTGAGAATTTGTAACTAAGACCCTTCTACTTGGTGCTATGACTGTTGTTAAGTTTTCATATTCTGAGTTAGAGTTTGAAATTTCAAGAATTTGGATAATTCATTTACTCGAGGACGAGCAAAGTCTAAGTGTGGGGTATTTTGATAACTTCAATATAGTGTTTAGTTTTCATAGTGTTTTAGTGTGATTTTTGGGTGTTTAGTTGTGTTTAATGTTAAGTTATGTTTCTTTTATGTTAATTTTGTTAATTTTAGCCAAATTGAAGTTTTGATTCATTTTAGAAAGCATTTTGATTTTAATTTCGTGCCTTTGTAGATTTTTGCTCAAGAGGTCACGGTCACAATGAATTGGTTGTGACCGTGACATAAGGAGATTGCAGGCAGAATGAAAGTCGCAGGGGTCACGGTCACAATGAAAATGGTTGTGACCGTGACATAATTATCAAGTGGGCAGAATGCAAAGGTTGAAGACCTCACGATGGCAACCAAACTTCATTGTCACCGTGACATGTCAATTTAGCAAGGCAGAATCAAGGCAGCACGTACCTCACGGTCACAATGGATTTCATTGTGACCGTGACATAATTAGTTCGTGGACAGAAGCTAAACTGTGAAGACCTCACGGTGACAATGAAATTCATTGTCACCGTGACCAATCTCCTGTGCGGAAAAGGATTTGAAATTCCCGATAGATCACGGTGGCAACCAAATCCATTGCCACCGTGACCCCTCTGGAAGTATAAATTCGTAGCTTTCTATTTGGCTAGGGTTCCGAAAATTTTTAGCTAGTTTTTGTTCTTTGGTTTGCGGCTGAGTTTTTCTAAGTTATCATTCTGTTCTAAACTCTTAGTTTTCAATTAGTTCTTTGGTTTTCAATCAGTAATTGAGGTTAATTTGCTTTAGTTTCATAGTTTAATTTCAAGAGTTTTGCTAGTTCTTAGTTTTTCCAGAATTTTAGTTATTTTCTCCATTGAAGATTTGAAGAAAGAGATCGAAGATCGAGCAATTCAACCGGGATTTTCTCAATGAATTTCAGGGGTTATTCTTTCTTTTACTCTTTTGATTTTGTAATGGATTGTGAGTAGTCGTTTAGTTGTTCGGGGGATCTCTGAATCTCCTATACCTAAGATGTGAATTATGAATGTCTGTTGAGTTTATGTATGAAAGATTGGTTTATTTTGCTGGTGTTTATTAATTGTTTATGGATTTTAATTTTTCAGTTCAGTTTCCAATTGTGATGAATGATTTATTTCATATGTCTATGTTGGTTATTGAATTTGTTAATTGGATGCCATGAATGTATTTTATTCTCAGAATTTTCTATCATATTTGCTGTGGTGTTTAGACTACTCCGGAATGGGAATCTAAATGGACAGGATTTTATGATTTAAGATTTGAGTGATGAGTGAAATAATGAGGTTTTGGGATGTTTGACTCCGGAATGGGAAAGCAAACCGAACCTAGGATTTTAGACCCGTGATTAGGCTAGTTGTATAACTTGCTCCGGAATGGGACGTTATGCGATTAGAATAGCTTGCTCCGGAATGGGACGCTTGGGTTAAGAGGGTTATCCTGATTTCTTTCATATAAGATTCATAGATTGATTTTATTCATATTTGGCTAAGGGGTGGATGAGTGAACTTGAACAACGCTTTTATAAGTTGATATCTTTTCTTGTTTTCATTTGATTCTAATCTTTGCTAGTTTTACTGTCATTTTAATTTATTTTTACTTAACCATTACAGTAGTCGATTAATTTATTAGTTTTAGTTTAGTCATAATTAAATCAATTCAATAACTGGGAATTCTTTAGCATACATTCAATTTTCATAACTTGCGTGTTCAGTCCCTTGGGTATGATAACTCGGAGTCTTAATTTTACTCCATTATATTACATGTCGATTCAGTACACTTGCTGAGGTCGTGTCATGGCATATCGTGACAATGACCGTTGATATTACTATTACCGAGACAACTTCTTATTTGGATAGCAATGTCGATGATTCTCAAACAGATTACTATTGTTTCTAGATAATGACAATTGGAAACCAGGAAAAAAAAATCAGAAGTTTAAGTAAACATTGAACAGCTGTATAAATCATATTATGTGACAGGAAGTAATAAAGTGGATTATGTAAGAAACAAAGTGTAATTATTATATGATAAGTATAATGTTAACGTGGGTGAATGTTGTATAAAGATTTTGATATTCAGAAATCGGATATAAGTGAATTTCGAGGACGAAATTCTTTTAAGGAGAGTAGATTTGTAACACCCCGAACACACCCTAGTCGGATTAGGGTAGGTTTAGGGTATAACGGAAACCGAATGTAGTTGAGATATGAATGGAAGTGTCAAAAAGGATACAACCGTCATTAATTCGAAAGTTTCGGCGAGTTTCTGTAAATGGGACAATTATATCATCGTGCCTCTAGCGACATGAAGAGAATTATTCTTGGTGATTAAAATGTGTAATTGGATGAAGGAAGTGATTAATTGTAGTAAAAGAATGTGACTAGTTTTATTTGTGTAAGGTAGGGGTATTTCGGTCATTTTGTAATTAAGGATTAAATTGATTGAATTAGTTAATTAAGTGGGCTAATGTATGTAATAGAAAAGTGAAATGCCAATTGAGGGAAAGGAAGTAAGGAAAGGGACCAAAAGGGAGAATTGTCATAAAAATCTTTGGAGGGCCAATAGGAAGTAGACATGTGGCATATGGGATAAGTTTGAGTTCTTTTAGGAAAGGGATATCAGATTTCTGCACTTCCCCTCTCCTCCCTCACGTGAATTTCCTTTGGTCTTCTTCTCTCCCTCTTCTTCTTCATCTCATGCCAACCCTCCCTCTCTTCCCTTGCAATCTCAAGCTATGAGTATTAGAAAGTGCAGCTCAAGTGTTTGAAGGAGAGATTTGAGTTAGAAGGGTAAGTAGGGATCCTCATCTCTAGAATTCCATCTTGGTTTCATTAAAAATATGGAGTGATATTCTATGTTTTTATGACGAAATTAGAGAGACAAAACTGAAGAGGGAGTACGAAAGCAAGAAGTGCCACCATTGAAGCTATTGGAGCAAAGGAGTTAAGGTTTGGAAACTAGTTTGATTTGATGATAAATAATATGATTTGAGATGTATTTGAATGATATGTGTTGAATCTATGATGTTGATAGTGAGTGTTGGCTTTAGATTGTTAAAATTGTGCATGTGAGTAGGATTTGATGAAAATTGTGTTAAGAAACACTTGACCTTTCTTCGGTTTTTAGGTTCTATCCAGAGTTTTAGAACTCCAACAAGGGTGAGACCAATTTTATTAGAACCATAAGATCCGTGTCTTTAAATATTGTAGAAATAGCTCTGTTGATTTGAGGACTCTAAGGTCATCAAAATTGACAATAACTATAGTTACATTTCTGTAGGAGGGCTTCTGGAACAAGTTGTGTTCCTTTGGCCATAACTCCTTTATTTTAAATCCAATTTACCTGACACTTGTCCCATTTGAAATATAAGACATAGGGGAAGAAATGTTAAGAAGGGACCTTTGCCTGAAATTGAGTGTAAGATATCGGTTTGCACTGTACAAAATTGTGGTGTGAACCAGTGTCGAAAGTTAGCTTCTGTTTTGCTTAATTTAGTATGTCACGGTCACAACCAATTCATTGTCACCATGACCCCCCCCTGTTTTGTCTATTTAGGGTGTTTTTCTTCCCGAAATACACCCGAACTTCACCACGAGTTCCCATAGCTTGTCTAATACATATTTATCATTATAAAATGAGTATTTTAAGCATGATGAACTATGCATGCTAATGTGTATAAATATGTATGAGCTATAAGTGTTTTAAGTGTAATGAATCAAGTATGTGAATATGTATAAATGAGTATGATTAAGATTGATAATTTAACTAATAAAGTAATAATATATAATTATGTGAAGGATAGCAAATGGAATGGCAAATATATGTGTATGAGAGCGATGTTAAGCTCAAGTGATGAATGATATATGTGCTATGAAGATTGATCAATGTGAAATGGATGACATAATCAAATAACTTAAGCCTGCGAGTCAAGTAGTGGATAGATAGGCATGCCTATAGGGTCAAAGTGCTGCAGCCCAATGCGTTTAATGTATCTGATTCTTTGGGAATCATAATGCAATTACAATGCGTATAATTCTTGCTGGATTTTATTATATGTGAAATAATATTACTGTACCTGAGGGTACCAATGCGTAAATAAGATTTTAATGTGATCATAGTACCTCGGTGGTACCAATGCGAAACCCATTATCCGCGTCTTTGAATTGCAGGCAACTTAATAAATGGAAATAATAATAATACAACCATTATGTATGTTATACTCTGGAATTATGAGATGGGTTGCTTAATGCTCTATATGTATGAGAATGCTAAATAAATCATGACATGCCTAAAATGGTACTTAATGTGATATGGTCAGTTAAGTATGATCTTTTACGTATAATGTATGATGTTCTATTTGTGTGGTGTATTACTTGTTATGTGTATGTGTTTCCCACTAAGCTTTATGCTTAGCACGGATTTTCTTTTAATCCGTGTAGGTACTATTGATCGGGTCTTTCGAGAGTCTTTCCGCAGCAGTCCAGGCCAATGCAAGCTTATGAAGAGATATTAGCGTAAAATTTGTATAGTCTTGATAATGTATGCAAGATTTGAAATTTGAAATTATAAGTTTTGTAAAAATGATATTGGTTATGTAAATGGTCTATCTATAGTAAATTCTGACGAAGTATATTTTACAGTGCGATTGTATAATGAATTTATAGTTAAATATAATGTGTTTTTGAAAATGAAAGAAATTTTATAACTCATATTTTAGCTTAAAGGTTTATAAGTTTTGCGTGTTTGTTTCGGTAATGCCCTTGACCGTCGTTATGGACCACCAGTTCACTACGTACGGGTAAGGGGTGTTACATTTAGTGGTATCAGAGCATAGGCTTAGTCGGTTCTGGACGACTAGAGTTTAGAGTTCAGTCTATATAGTTTTTGCATTAGCCAATGCGGAGGTCTTAATTTTGTATAAGTGTTGCGGTAGAATGAGTAGATATAGATGATATCCGCAATGAGGCAGTTGAATGTGATATATAATAATTTATGATCAGTCTGTTATGAATTCGTTTCTTGTTATTAAGGTATTGGACGTAGCTGTAGAGATTCTAGTTAGAAATTGTGTACAGTACAATATAGGTTATGTATAAGTTTTCCCTGAGGGGAAATATGGAATAAAGGATTAGACAATGCTGGATTTTCTGTAATTGAACGTATTTTAAGGATTGTGACACTCTGTACAACTGTCAGCTACTTTACTGATGAGAGCAATTATTTGAATGTGATACATCATGGGGGTTGGGCAACTTGCATTACCATTATTTGAACTGCATTAATATATTACATCATTCTGCATATATAAATCATTTAGCATTCATTACATCTATCTTTGTTGACCCTTCTTGATGAACATCAGACATGTGCATTTACCTCCAGTGATAGGAAGCTGACAGAATGTACATTGAGTGTAACAAAGTTGAGTGAGTGTAATAAGGAATTAGTTCTTCAGCTGGAAAAAAAAAAGAGAAGAAGAAAAGAAAGAAAGAGAGAGTGAAGGATCACTGAATGTGTATAAGAATGAGTAAGAAATCTGTACTTATAGAATTGGTGGGTTTGACCCTTCTTTGTTAAGGAATTAAAATATAAAATGGGATAATATTTCTATATAAATATATTTGGAAAGAAATGGAATTGTATCTGATTAGATTGACTTATTGGCTATAGATCTGAACTTGCTTATAAGAGTGAATAAAACTGTGAACTTTGTGCAAGATAGTCGAATGATAAATACTGTAAAATCCATGTAATGTTTAAGAAGTGATAGTCAATTATAATTAGTGATCCTGGTAATCTAGAGGGAACTGTTATAATTATTTTGATCAAGAAAAGAGTTTAGTGAATGTGAGAGAGTCTGTATTTAAGGACGATATGTTTTATGAGGAAAGAGTTAAGTGGAAAGATTGACATGATAATCATAGGACAAATGTATATATAAAGATATATGATGAATTGAATATTGGGAATATGTGTATGTCATGATTGTATTGAAGTTGAGTAAGGAATAATTCAATGGAGAGGGTTATATGTACATATGATTTGATAAGGTGAATTGAAAATGACATTTGGGATGCGATAGTGATAGAATGCGAACAATCTGTAATTTAAAATTTTGGAGATGCTTATGTTGTAAGAAGGATTTTCTGATATATATAATGATACTAGTAAGAATGATTTGGATTGTATGATGATTATGCAATGTGGCATATCGTGACAATGACCGTTGATATTACTATTAACGAGACAACTTCTTATTTGGATAGCAATGTCATTGATTCTCAAACATATTACTATTGTTTCTAGATAATGACAATTGGAAACTAGGAAAAAAATCAGAAGTTTAAGTAAACGTTGAAAAGCTGTATAAATCATATTATGTGACAGGAAGTAATAAAGTGGATTATGTAAGAAACAAAGTGTAATTATTATATGATAAGTATAATGTTAACGTGGGTGAATGTAGTAATAAAGATTTTGATATTCAGAAATCGGATATAAGTGAATTTCGAGGACGAAATTCTTTTAAGGAGGGTAGATTTGTAACACCCTGAATATACCCTAGTCGGATTAGGGTAAGTTTAGGGTGTAACGGAAACCGAATGTGATCGAAATAGGGACGGAAGTGTTAAAAAGGACGCAACCGTTATTAATTTAAAAGTTTCAGTGGGTTTAGGTAAATTTGACAGTTATATCGTCGTGTCTTAAACAATATGAAAATAATCATTTTGGTGATTAAAAATGTGTAATTGGATGAAGGAAGTGATTAATTGTAGTAAAAGAATATGACTAGTTTTATTTGTGTAAGGTAGGGGTATTTCGATCATTTTGTAACTAAGGATTAAATTGATGGAATTAGTTAATTAAGTGGGCTAATGTATGAAAGGGAAAGATATTGTGTTAATTGAAGAAAGAAGGTAAGTTAAGGGGTAAATTATGAAGTTTGACATAAATATCTTGAGAGGACCAATCAACTTGTGACAAGTGGCATTTGAGATAGGAATGGAATTAATGGCTTTAATTAAATCACTTTGACTTCAATTAGGCCATTTTTGGCCGTGGAAATGAGGGAATCAGATTGAGGGAGGACTCTTCTCCTCCTTCCTCACGCCAATCCCCTAATTCAAGTACCTAAATCAAGTTAAAAAGGTAAGTTGTGTAATTGTACCTCTTCTTCTTCTTCTCTAATTGTAAGTTTCAGAATTTATATAGAAATTATGGTTATTAGATATGCTAACATGTAATTTCATGGGTTTTGATGAGGAAATTGGATGATTGTGATCATGAAAGAATATGGGAGTAGAGGAGTGCAACTAATTGAACTAAAAGGAACAAAGGAAGTGAGGTTTGGAAACTAGTTTGAGTTGATGTGTTTTGATGATAAATAATATGATTTGAGATGTATTTGAATGATATGTGTTGAATTTATGATGTTGATAGTGAGTGTTGGCTTTAGATTGTTAAAATTGTGCATGTGAGTAGGATTTGATGAAAACTGTGTTAAGAAACACTTGACCTTTCTTCGGTTATTAGGTTATATCCAGAGTTTTAGAACTCCAAATGGTATGAAAAAAATACCGTTTGAAATCTAAGACATATTCCTACAAATGTCTTAGAAATAATCTTGAGCAAATTCTAGCTCTAAGTGTCCCAAAAGTGGTCATGAAATAGAGCTATCTTCTCTGGCCGGGTTTAGGGGAGCAGTATAGATTGTTTTAATCATAACTGAAAATTTAAGTGTCCAATTTACCTGAAACTTGTCCCATTTGAAAGATAAGACATAGGGAAAGAAATGTTAAGAAGGGACCTTTGCCTGAAATTGAGTGTAAGATATCGGTTTGCACTGTACAAAATTGTGGTGTGAACCAGTGTCGAAAGTTAGCTTCTGTTTTGCTTAATTTAGTATGTCACGGTCACAACCAATTCATTGTCACCGTGACCCCCCCTGTTTTGTCTATTTAGGGTGTTTTTCTTCCCGAAATGCACCCGAATTTCACCACGAGTTCCCATAGCTTGTCTAATACGTATTTATCATTATAAAATGAGTATTTTAAGCATGATGAACTATGCATGCTAATGTGTATAAATATGTATGAGCTATAAGTGTTTTAAGTGTAATGAATCAAGTATGTGAATATGTATGAATGAGTATGATTAAGATTGGTAATTTAACTAATAAAGTAATAATATATAATTATGTGAAGGATAGCAAATGGAATGACAAATATATGTGTATGAGAGCGATGTTAAGCTCAAGTGATGAATGATATATGTGCTATGAAGATTGATCAATGTGAAATGGATGACATAATCAAATAACTTAAGCCTGCGAGTCAAGTAGTGGATAGATAGGCATGCCTATAGGGTCAAAGTGCTGCAGCCCAATGCGTTTAATGTATCTGATTCCTTGGGAATCACAATGCAATTACAATGCGTATAATTCTTGCTGGATTTTATTATATGTGAAATAATATTACTGTACCTGAGGGTACCAATGCGTAAATAAGATTTTAATGTGATCATAGTACCTCGGTGGTACCAATGCGAAACCCATTATCCGCGTCTTTGAATTGCAGGCAACTTAATAAATGGAAATAATAATAATACAACCATTATGTATGTTATACTCTGGAATTATGAGATGGGTTGCTTAATGCTCTATATGTATGAGAATGCTAAATAAATCATGACATGCCTAAAATGGTACTTAATGTGATATGGTCAGTTAAGTATGATCTTTTGCGTATAATGTATGATGTTCTATTTGTGTGGTGTATTACTTGTTATGTGTATGTGTTTCCCACTAAGCTTTATGCTTAGCACGGATTTTCTTTTAATCTGTGTAGGTACTATTGATCGGGTCTTTCGAGAGTCTTTCCGCAGCAGTCCAGGCCAATGTAAGCTTATGAAGAGATATTAGCGTAAAATTTGTATAGTCTTGATAATGTATGCAAGATTTGAAATTTGAAATTATAAGTTTTGTAAAAATGATATTGGTTATGTAAATGGTCTATCTATAGTAAATTCTGACGAAGTATATTTTACAGTGCGATTGTATAATGAATTTATAGTTAAATATAATGTGTTTTTGAAAATGAAAGAAATTTTATAACTCATATTTTAGCTTAAAGGTTTATAAGTTTTGCGTGTTTGTTTCGGTAATGCCCTTGACCGTCGTTATGGACCACCGGTTCACTACGTACGGGTAAGGGGTGTTACAAACCCAGCCAACTAACCCATCTAAATGTTGACTCTAATTATTATTTATATCAAAATATAATATAAATTTATATCAAAATATTTAACATATTTAAACTCGTATACTTATCATATAATATTCCAAAATTTCAGTTTTTGTAAATAGTACTTTTCGGGTCGTGAATAGTGACACAACGGCGAACGATACCACGTGGTATCGAAAAATACTTTATTCGACCATTGAAAAGTACAATTTATGAAAAATCCGAGAGTATAATTTGAGATGAATTTGAGTTTAAATAGACTCTCAAAATTCAAAAATAAAAATAAGACGCGATTCGATTTAAATAGTAACGGTAATTGACTAAATTTTGACCAGACTTGAAAAAAATGCTATAGACCTCCGAAAAATTAACCTAACATATGAATTCACTCCAAATAATGTAAGAACATTTTTGAAAGTGAAAATTAATTTTTGAATCACATAGAAAAATAAGTTATATTCTGATTCATACTCAAATCGATATATATATATATATATATATATATATATATATATATATATATATATATTCATTAATCTTATTATATAATTTAAGTTTGCCCTACCACACTCCACTAATTATACTATTTTTGTATCATAATTAAACTCATTCACTTGAAAATGGATTATGTTAGTTTAATGAGCATGTGTTCATGTAATGGTTTGGTTTTAGTTGACTTAATCTCGCTTAACGGCTACTTATTTGCTTCTTGTGGGCAAATATTTTACTCCTATTTTTATTCATCCACCAAAGTTTAAATATAAAATACCAAAATAAATAATATTATTTTTGACACTTATTTTTATAAATAATATTTTAACTTTGAGTTTTTTTGAATGTTAAAAATTAATGCTACAAGAATTTATCTTTATAGTGTACCCACCAATCTCAGACCTGAATACTACTCCAATTATATATATATAAAAAAGTGAATAATAGCTTTTTTTTTATATAATAATATATTAAAAATAACTATTGTGATTTTAACTGCCATGAATCTGATATGCTAACTTCAATTACCAATATTATTGAATTACAAAAAAAAAAGAGAGAGAATCAATATTTTTATATGGTTATGATTATTAATAATAAATTATTAATTGGTATTTATCAGTGATTATTACCGGCAAATCCAAACATGGTTTTAGTTTAGTTAAAGTAAAAACTAAAAAGATTTTAGTATTTTACATGTGTAACTTGTACAGTCAAAACAGTAAATATTTAAAAAAATATTTACAAGAATGAAATTAATGTTTTATACTTAAAAAATATAAATATAAATAATATAAAATTTATATGTTAGAAAATTAACATAACCCATGTAAGCCAGTCATAAACCAACCAACTCAATATAAAGAATTTAAATTATAATCCAGCTGGATTGGGTTGGGTTCAACCCATTTAAAATTTTAGATGGATTGGATGGAAAATCGATCATAACCCATCCAATGTCACACCCCATTTGCCCCCTAGTAGAATGAGCCTGTCAGTCTGTCTGTCTGTCTGTATGTGTAAGCATTTGCATGTGTTCGGCATTTCATAAGGGTACTTTAGTAATAATGCATGTTTTTGGATTTTATTATTGTGTGGGTGCATACATGGTATTAAGGTGAGAATTAATTGAGTTATATTTGTGTGCACTTACTTATACCATTGTAGGGTGCATTTAAATGAGGTTACTTAGGGTGTGTGTAATGCATTTTAGTTTGGTGTGAGTGGTTAGCTTCACTAATAGGAATTTGACACATAATTAGGGCAAAGAAAAGAAAAAGAAAAAGGAAAGGAAGAAGTGAAGATAACAGATTCACGTTATCTTCTTTCTCTCACGTTTCTTCTCTTCTTTTTCTTCATTTTCTTTACTCTAAGAATTGTGGTGAGGATTCAAGCTTGAATTGGTGAAGTTAATCTCTCCTTGCATTCTCTAGCTTGGTAAGTGCATATCTTTGTCCTTGTTTTACTGTAATTTTCATCTTCTTCTTCTTCCTTTAGTTTAGATTTGATTTAGGGTTTGCATGTTGGTTTTTTGTGTTTAGCTGAGGCTCCACGTGATCCCAAAGGCAAGGAGATTGCTGGGAGCAGTGGGATTAAGTGAAGAGAAGCATAGAATTTCAGGTTTGGGGTTTTTGTTTGTGTATTGTGCTTGATTTTGAGTTTACTGTAAAATTGTTAGGGTTTGTGTTCTTGAGGCTTGGATATGTTTATGCATGTTTTGTTGGTATTATTTTGATGTTATAATTATGGGTTTTGATTTGTAATAGTTTATTATAGTAATGCATGATCAGCTTTTGCTTTCTGCATGTAAAGTTTTTGATTATTCCGTATTTTCTGAATGTATGTTTTGAATGAATGTATGTTTTGAATGAATGTATGTTTTGCTTCGCTATTGTTTGGTGACACCTTTACTCATACGGCATCTCACTCCTTCTCGGATGGGATCGCCTACGTATGGGAAGGGGGTGTTACAGTTAGTGGTATCAGAGCATAGGTTTAGGCATTTCTGGGTGTTGTTATGATTGTTCTGAGTTTCTTAGATGTGTATGTGTCTAGATCTGTGTTGGCTGATACGGTTGTTTCTTGTTTGTTTAGATGGCTTCTAATTCTGCTCATGGTGCGCGTGAGGAATCCGCCGAGAGTGTGAATCCTCCAGCTGTAGATCAGTCTGTTTCTGTTACTGTGTCGGCTCAGCATGCTAGGGTTCAGCCCGAGGCCGCAGCCATGCCCTTTGAGGCTATGTTTAGACTGCATCAGGACATGGCTAGGGTTTTGGAGAGAGTGACTGCTCCTAGAGCACCTATGGAGAATTTGAGAAGGGCAGGAGTTGAGGATTTCTATGGTACGGGTTTGAATGAGTCTGAGATCGTAGAGAGATGGTTAGACAAAGTGAAGCGTGCTTTGAGAGAGATTCGGTGTCCTCCCGACCAGCAGGCAGAGTGTGCTTTAGCTCTTCTTCAGGGGTCTGCTTTTGAGTGGTGGGAGTTGGTTTGCAGGCATCCTCAGCTACCGGATCCGATTACCTGGAAGTTCTTTGAGGGTGAGTTCATAAAGAAGTACATTACTCAGACTTATAGAGATGCGAGATGGGCGCAGTTTTTGAGTTTGAAACAGAGGGCCATGTCTGTAGCGGATTATGAGAAAGAGTTCAACAGGTTATCGCGCTATGCCCCACGAGGAGTTATGACTGATGACTTTAGATGTAAGCATTTCGAGGCTGGGTTAAATGAGTCATTGAAGATTGCTTTGATTTCCTTGATGTGTATTCCTGGGGTTAGCTACTATCAGATAGTGGAGGCTGCAGTGAGAGCCGAGTTATCAGAGACTGTGTTGAGAGAGAGAGCTCAGAGGAGGAGTTCTTCTCGTGGAGGTTCTTCAGCGGGTAAGAGATCTAGGAACCCACAGGATGAGTCAGCATCTGGTCCGGCTTCTAGAGGTAGACATCAGGGTTCTGCAGCTGTGTCAGGTTCTGGTAGGGGAGGTAAATCTGATGCCATACCTATTTGTGAGAATTGCAGCAAGGCTCACCGGGGTGAGTGTAGGTGGCTTACTGGGGGATGTTTCAGATGTGGGAGCACTGAGCACCGTGTGGCTGGTTGTCCCCAGTCGATTGAGGATTCAGGAACTCAGGGAGGAGCTAGTAGGGTTGGTTTGAATGCTTCTCAGGCTACCCGAGGTAGAGGTCGAGGTAGAGGGCGAGGTGGACGGCATAGAGATGGAGCTGCTTCTGAGACTGTTGAGCGTCCTCCTCAGGCTGCCATTAGAGCTTATGCTATGAGAGCCAGAGATGAGCAGGATGCGCCTGATGTTATTGCTGGTAAGTTCCTACTCCATGACACTGAGTTGTATGCTCTAATTGATCCTGGTTCCACACACTCATATTTGTGCACAGATAGAATTGTTGATAAATTGCATTCAGTTGATCAGTTAGATTATGAGATTTGTGTGACCAGTCCATTAGGGCATAGTGTCAGTGTGAGTAGAGTTTTTAGGAGTTGTCCTCTGACTGTTGAGGGAGCTGTGTTTCCAGCGGATCTGATTGAGTTACCTTTCAGAGAGTTTGATCTGATTCTGGGTATGGACTGGTTGGGAAAGCATCGGGCTGTAGTTGATTGCCATAGGAAGACAGTTGTGCTTCGAGATAGATGTCAGTCTCTTGTGTTTTTGAAAGGTTTGGGTGCCAGTTCGTTGAATAATGTTATTTCTGCGATGCAAGCCAAGAGATTTATCAGGAAAGGTTGTGAGGCTTTTCTAGCAGTTGTGTTAGATTCCAGGAGGGATCAGGTTCAGATTGAGGATATTCCTGTAGTGCGGGAGTTTAGTGATGTGTTCCCGAGCGAGTTGCCTGGTTTGCCTCCTGAGAGAGAGGTAGAGTTGTCCATTGAGATCATGCCAGGTACTACACCTATTTCGAGAGCACCCTATCGGATGGCTCCTGTAGAGTTGAGGGAACTTAAATCTCAGCTACAAGAGTTATTGGATAAGGGGTTTATTAGACCGAGCATATCTCCTTGGGGAGCTCCAGTTCTGTTTGTCAAGAAGAAAGATGGATCCCTGCGAATGTGTATTGACTACCGCCAGATTAATAAGGTTACAGTGAAGAATAAGTATCCATTGCCTAGGATTGAGGATTTATTTGATCAGCTTCGAGGTGCGGGGGTCTTTTCCAAGATAGATCTTCGATCAGGGTACTACCAGCTTCAAGTTCAGGATGCAGATGTGGTTAAGACTGCATTTCGGACTAGGTATGGCCACTATGAGTTTCTTGTGATGCCGTTTGGTTTGACTAATGCTCCAGCGGCTTTTATGGATCTGATGAACCGTGTGTTTAGGCCATACTTAGATCGATTTGTGGTAGTGTTCATTGATGACATCTTGGTGTATTCCAAGAATGAGAGTGAGCATGAGGAGCATCTCCGATTAGTCCTTTAGATGTTGAGAGAGCATCATTTGTTTGCTAAGCTTAGCAAGTGTGATTTCTGGCTTCGAGAAGTATCATTCTTGGGTCACATTGTCTTAGCTAGAGGTATTCAGGTAGATCCAGCCAAGATTGAGGCAATTGTTGATTGGAAAGCGCCTCGAAATGTTCAGGAAGTGAGGAGTTTCCTCGGTTTAGCAGGTTACTACCGTCGGTTCGTTAAAGGATTTTCTGTGATTGCTGCTCCGATGACTAGATTGTTGAGGAAAGGAGTTAGATTTGAGTGGTCAGACAGGTGTCAGTCTTGTTTTGATCGGTTAAAGCAGTTGCTTGTTGAGGCTCCTATCCTTACTCAACCCATCTCGGGTAAGGAGTTTGTCATTTACAGTGATGCTTCTGGAGTTGGTCTTGGATGTGTGCTGATGCAGGAAGGAAAAGTAGTGGCTTATGCTTCTCGTCAGTTGAAGCCACATGAGAAGAACTATCCGACGCATGATTTAGAGTTGGCAGCTGTGATCTTTGCCTTGAAGATTTGGCGTCATTACCTGTATGGGGAAAAGTGTAGGATCTTCTCGGACCACAAGAGTTTGAAGTACTTCCTTTCACAGAAAGAGTTGAACATGAGACAGCGCAGATGGCTTGAGTTATTTAAGGACTACGACTGCATTGTGGATTACCATCCTGGTAAGGCCAATGTAGTTGCAGATGCCTTGAGTCGGAAGTCAGTTTCAGCCTTGTTGTTGAGGCGATTCAGATGGCGTTTTGGTTCAGATGGGGCTTTGCTTGCTCAGTTGCGTGTGAAGCCTACATTGAGACAGAGGATTGTAGATGTTCAGAGAGATGACCAGAGGCTTCAGCAGATTGTACATGAGGTCAGATCGGGTAAGCAGTCAGAGTTCTCAGTTCAGGATGGGATGCTTTTGTTCAGAGATCGTTTGTGTGTGCCAGAATCTGAGGATTTGAGGAGACAGCTCATGAGTGAGGCGCATAGTTCAGTCTTTACTATGCATCCGGGCAGTGAGAAGATGTACAGAGACATGAAGCAATTCTATTGGTGGTCTGGTATGAAGCGTGATATAGTGGATTTTGTTTCCAAGTGCTTGACTTGTCAGCAGGTAAAGGCCGAGCATCAGGTTCCTTCAGGTTTGCTTATGCCTTTATCCATTCCTGAGTGGAAATGGAATGATATCGCCATGGACTTTGTTTCTGGTTTACCTTTGACTCAGAGGAAGCATGATTCGGTTTGGGTTATTGTGGATCGACTTACGAAGTCAGCTCACTTTCTGCCGGTTAGAGTGGATTACTCCATGGATAGATTGGCCAGTATCTATGTGGATGAGATAGTTCGGTTGCATGGTGTACCTTTGTCCATAGTGTCAGATCGGGATCCGAGGTTTACTTCCAAGTTTTGGAAGGAGTTACAGAGAGCTTTGGGCACTAGGTTGAACTTCAGTACAGCGTTTCATCCTCAGACCGATGGTCAGTCAGAGCGAGTCATTCAGATTCTGGAGGATATGATGAGAGCTTGTGCTTTGGATTTTCCGGGTAGTTGGGACAGATATGTGTCGCTTATGGAGTTTGCCTACAACAACAGTTTTCAGTCGAGCATCGGTATGGCACCATATGAGGCTTTGTATGGTCGTCAGTGTAGGACTCCAATTTGTTGGACCGAGCTATCCGAGAGATCTATGATTGGACCAGACTTGGTCAGAGATACTGAAGAGAAGATCAGAGTAGTGCAGCGGAATTTGAAGGCAGCAAAGGATCGACAGAAGTCTTATGCCAATTTAAAAAGGAAAGATGTGCATTTTGAGATCGGGGACAAAGTTTTCCTTAAAGTTTCTCCTTGGAGGAGAGTGCTTCGATTTGGAAAGAAGGGTAAGCTTAGTCCTCGTTTCATTGGACCATATGAGATTTTGGCTAAGGTAGGACCTGTAGCCTATAGATTGGCGTTACCGATGGAGTTAGCAAAGTTACATGATGTATTCCACGTTTCGATGCTTCGTCGGTACAGATCAGATCCTTCACATGTTCTGTCAGTTCAGGATATCCAGGTTCAGCCAGACTTCTCTTATGATGAGGAACCGCGAGCTATTCTAGCCCGAGAGGTGAGGCAGTTGAGAAATAAGCAGATTCCTTTGGTTAAAGTGTTGTGGATCCATCATGGAGTCGAGGAAGCGACTTGGGAACCAGAGGAGTCGATGAGAGCTCAATATCCACAGTTATTCAGTTCAGGTGAGAATTTCGAGGACGAAATTCTTATTAGTAGGGGAGAGTTGTCACACCCCATTTGCCCCCTAGTAGAATGAGCCTGTCAGTCTGTATGTGTAAGCATTTGCATGTGTTCGGCATTTCATAAGGGTACTTTAGTAATAATGCATGTTTTTGGATTTTATTATTGTGTGGGTGCATACATGGTATTAAGGTGAGAATTAATTGAGTTATATTTGTGTGCACTTACTTATACCATTGTAGGGTGCATTTAAATGAGGTTACTTAGGGTGTGTGTAATGCATTTTAGTTTGGTGTGAGTGGTTAGCTTCACTAATAGGAATTTGACACATAATTAGGGCAAAGAAAAGAAAAAGAAAAAGGAAAGGAAGAAGTGAAGATAACAGATTCACGTTATCTTCTTTCTCTCACGTTTCTTCTCTTCTTTTTCTTCATTTTCTTTACTCTAAGAATTGTGGTGAGGATTCAAGCTTGAATTGGTGAAGTTAATCTCTCCTTGCATTCTCTAGCTTGGTAAGTGCATATCTTTGTCCTTGTTTTACTGTAATTTTCATCTTCTTCTTCTTCCTTTAGTTTAGATTTGATTTAGGGTTTGCATGTTGGTTGTTTGTGTTTAGCTGAGGCTCCACGTGATCCCAAAGGCAAGGAGATTGCTGAGAGCAGTGGGATTAAGTGAAGAGAAGCATAGAATTTCAGGTTTGGGGTTTTTGTTTGTGTATTGTGCTTGATTTTGAGTTTACTGTAAAATTGTTAGGGTTTGTGTTCTTGAGGCTTGGATATGTTTATGCATGTTTTGTTGGTATTATTTTGATGTTATAATTATGGGTTTTGATTTGTAATAGTTTATTATAGTAATGCATGATCAGCTTTTGCTTTCTGCATGTAAAGTTTTTGATTATTCCGTATTTTCTGAATGTATGTTTTGAATGAATGTATGTTTTGCTTCGCTATTGTTTGGTGACACCTTTACTCATACGGCATCTCACTCCTTCTCGGATGGGATCGCCTACGTATGGGAAGGGGGTGTTACATCCAACCCATCTTTGAACACCCCTAGTGTGAATGTTTATGTGTAAACATTTACTATTATTTTGTATTAGATTTAGTATGTTGGACAGAGAAATAGCCTACTCACAAGGGTGTTTGTCTTAGTTTTGTCAATGAGTTGGTAAAAACTAAGATGAGGCGAATTTTGAGCATATGAGATTTTGCTCGAGAGCCTATTCAAAATAAAAGTGTCACCTTACATAAATTACAAGATTAATCTTATTAAGGTGCGAGATAAAAACATACATAAGGTTGTATGCTTTTAGATTAAGATCCAAATTAGGATTGAATGGAATCCCATCGTAAGTTAAATGTTACTACCATGTTCTGTTTAAAAAGTCAAAAGTAGTCTTTAAGTAAGGGGATTAAAGTTAGATGCTTCAGTGCATCGTAACCTTACGCTTTTATATGGTATTATATATATTGGAAGACATGCGCTCCTTTAAGGGAAGAAAAGAACACCATAACACATGTTTCATACTATGTGTGCTTAAGTTGACCAAAGGGAGGAGATTTAAAGTAATCGATCTCAACTTTGCTTAGTGTGAGACCCTATATGATTAATGACCTTTAGAACCCTTAATTTATCTTTGAAATATGATTCAGTGTGACTAGCTTAGTTGGTCTCCAGGAGGTCATGAGAAAAATTCAGCCTGGCAGATCTAACTAGAAAAATAAGCCGAATCATAATGGATGGCATATAGTAAGAGGGATAGAAAGCCTTTTAATTACATTTAATGGTTTTGTGGTTTACCGACATGCCTATTATAGTTTCTATAAGTAGAGATATAATAATGAACATGAAAATTATTTTATGAGATCATGAGTTAAAACGGTAAATGTGAGAAAATAATCTGGGGTTAGGTATAAGTGAAAAAGATGATCGTGTTGTTCCGAGATGCTATATATCCCTAACAGGTGTATAGCACCAATGCTCTCGATGTATGTTGGTCGCAAGGTCTATCTACCTGTATGACTAAAGATCTCGACTAGAAATCGTTCCGTAATATGCGAGTGAAAGATTATAGAGTTTGGATATGCTCAAAACTCCCAATATGGAAAGGAATGCATATCAATATAAAAATTATCCAGATATAATAGTGATCCATATAAAAAAGGATGCTGATATGAAAACGATTACATATCAAATCCCTTAATTAGGGAATATTCCTTATTTGGAAAAAAAAATATAACTTTCTTTTTATCATTTTTTTCTTTTAATGTATCAATTTCCTATTTTAGAGTAAGAGGCTTTTTAAATAGGTCAAGGAAAAATATGAAAATGATGAAAAAGGAAATTGCCGCACCGAAACTTTGCAGAAATTTTTTGTCCCTATTTTATCTCTAAGAGGATTTTTATACTGTGAGTTCGTGTTATTATCCCGTGTGGATAAAGTCACTGCTAGTAACACGAAACAAGATCCTTTGCTTCTGTTCATTCAAAATTTTTCTACATTTCGAGAGGTAAATTTAATTTTTTTTCTCTTATTTGATATATTGTGATATATCTAACAAGAAGCCTTCAAATTTAATTTTTGATAACATGTAAATAACTTATTATTAATAGCCAAAATATATTTAGAAGATATTCTTTTTATTTGTGATCCATATGTCCGACTTATATATTTTGAACCGTAAAAATGATGGCTACGATGATTTTCTTTATACTATAGTATTAATTATAATGCAGGAGATAAACGATATACAAATCATTCATAGAACTATATAAAAAAAAAATTAACGTGTATCCAGCATGATACTATTTTTGATCAAATTCATGGAAACCTTAAAGATCCAGGAAAAAAATATTGTAATTGTAATCTTGATAAAATAAGAGATTGAAAGGTATAGGTGTTTACGTATAGCCAGCAACACGTGAAGGAAAGAATTTATTGCAATATCTAATAAAACTAGAAAACTAATAACCTTCTTTACTATAATAAACTAAAATATTTTAGTAGGGCTAAAGGTGCATTTTTGCCCCTGTAGTTTGCCAAAATGGGAAAATTTGCCCCTAACGTTTATTTTGAGGCAAATTTGCCCTTAACGTTTGTAAAATAGGAGATTTTTGCCCCTACCGTCAATTGCCGTTAACTTTGACCGTTAATACGTTAGTTGACTATTAGTGGGACACATGTCATACATTCATTGGACATGTGGATCAAACGTTTGGGTGCCAAAGGTGTATTTTTGTCCCTAATATTTTTTCAAACGTGCAAATTTGGCCCTAACGTTTGTAAAATAGGAGATTTTTGCCCCTGCCATCAATTACCGGTAACTTTGACCGTTAATAAGTTAGTTGACCACTGACGGCAAGGGCAAAAATCTCTAATTTTACAAACATTAGAGGCAAATTTGCACCAAAATAAACGTTGAGGGTAAATTTGCCCATTTTGACAAACGTTAGGGACAAAAATGCACTTTTGGCCCTTTAGTGCCCTATGGTTCAAAGTTTAGAAGGATAAGGCTGGAATTTTCTTTTTTTTATAATGACCAAAGGTGCAAGTTTACCCGTATAGTTTCATCAAATGGGCAAATTTAGCCTTAATATTTTTTTAGTGGTAGATCTCCCTCTGACGTTATAAAATCGGGGCAAAAATACCCCCACCGTCAGTAGCTGTTAAATATAACCATCACAGCTTGAGTTGATCTCGTTATCTGCCAGGACTTGGACACGTGTCGCCTTCACAATTGCCACGCCACTCACACAATGAAAGAATCGGTATACACGTGCGGGTAAAAAAAATTAACCTTTGCCCTAGATTTTCACCCTTGTACCCTCTCCTGAGTTCATCTCTTCCTTCCATCCCCTCCGATTCCTCTTTTAGCTAAATCATCTCCCTTGTAATCCCGAAATCTTGTTGCTTCCGATTTGTGTAGGTGAAATTTGCGATTAGGAGAAGGAATTGAAAATCTAAAGCGCCAAAACTGTGTAAGTGGAAATCGAAGGAGAAACAGGGAGAGAACTTCAATCTCGAAACCAATCGTGAACTCCAAAGAACTTGCATCAAATGTGTAGCAAAAACGCTGAGGATCTAGAAGATTTATTTAGGTATGTTTAATCGGACAAAGTGTATGTGCTGTTGTGGTTTAAATTAAGCAATCGTCGCTGATTGTTTTAGCGTGTAATGGTTGTTGTAAATTTGTGTTTATGACTGCAATATGTTATTGAATGGAAGGAAAAAATGGTGGATGTATATAAATAGTTTATCCTTTGTGGTGTGATGTTGATTATTTTAGTCTGTGGTCCCAGTTGCATGTTACTTTATTTTGTTTACTGTAGCAAATCATGTGCACACTGTTATATTTTTCAGTACATTCGTTAGTTAAACCATTGGTAATGTCAATTAAATGCAGGGTGAATGTGGAAACCACTGTTAATATAAGGTTTAATTGGAATGGGAGGTGGCGATTTGGGAAAAACTTTGGCTATTTTGATGGAAAATTTGTAACGATGAACAAATGTGATCCAGATTTAATTAGCTACAAAGAAATATGGGATGAATATGTGCAAAGATTTGGTGTTAAGGATCTAAAATACGTAGTATGTTTAGAGCCTGGTAAAAACATATTTGAAGGGCTTTTTGCATTTGTAGGGGATGCTAGTGTGCACAGGATTTTGTCACGTTTAGATATGTTTGCAAGGGAGATAGCTTTTTTTCCGATTACAAAATTTGATTTGATTGTGTTCCCTGATGACTTGTTAGATAAAATAGGGATAAGTAGGGAAAGGGTACGTGTGGAAGATGTAGATGGGAGTGTAGGACTTGGTGGTAGAAGTGTGAATGAGAAAGTGGTGTGAGTGAAGGACAATTAGCTGAAGAAGATCATATAGAAAGAAGCAATAGTGAAAGAGGGGAGTCATCTAATTTGGAAGAGGACAGTTAGAGTGAGATTGAGGAAGAGGATAGCGATGGAGAGAGTAAAAGTGACTCAGTCCTAGGTGAATATGTAAGTGAAGAAGTTGTCAGAGTTGAGGTTAGAAAGAAGAGAGTTAGATATGATCCTAAAGAGGGCAAGGCATATTTTAGCAAAGGAATGACCTTTAAAGATGCAAATGCTGTGAGAGAAGCTTTGAAATCTTATTCTGTTGTTACCGGAAAAGACTATAAGATAGTAAGGAGTGAGCCGGACAGAGTAAGAGTTATATGCAGGAGGGAAAATTGCCCATTTATTTTCTATGCATCTAAGGAGAAGGGCAGACCAGGTTTGAAGGTTAAAACCTTATGCATGCAACATAAATGCTATAGGGTATTCAAGAACAGTAAAGTCACTTCGAAGTGGATTGCTGGCCAATTGAGGGAGTCCATTCAAGCAAATCTAGGAGCAAGAATAAGAAAAATGCAAACTGATATTGAGAAGCTGTTTAGGGTGCATGTGTCTTTTCACAAGTGCAAAAGGGCAAGAAAGTTAATACTAAATGAATTACAAGGTAGTTATAAGGAAGATTTTGGGATGCTAGATGCATATGCCCATGAGTTAAAATCCACAAATCCTGGCAGCACTATTGCAATTGAGCTATGCAGGGATGTAGTAGAGGAGGGAAGGAAGGTTTTCAAGAGGATGTATATTTGTTTTGATGCATGCAGGAAAGGATGGAAGGATGGATGCAGGCCAATCATTGGGCTTGATGGCTGTTTTCTTAAGACAAAAATTAAAGGGATGCTATTGACTGCTATTCGTGTTGATGGAATGAACCAGATGTATCCCATTGCATTTGCTATCGTCAGTAAAGAGAACAAGAATAACTGGACTTGGTTTCTAAAGCGATTGGAGCATGAACTTAATTTGGGAGATGGATCACAAATTACACTGACGAGTGACATGCAGAAGGTAATATTTACTTATTTGCCCATATTAAATATTTGTTTACTCATTTAAATAGTAAGCTTGATGATGTTAATACCTATTATGTAGGGATTAATACCTGCTATTTTAGATGTACTCCCTTTGGCTGAACTAGGTGGTGTGCAAGGGACATCTATGCAAATTGGAGTAAGAAATGGTGAGGTGAAGAGATGAGGAAGAGATTTTGGATTTGTGCTTGGAGTAGTTATGAGGAGGAGTTCCTTGATAACTTGAAACATATTGGAGATCTCAGAGCAGATGCTGCAAGAGATTTGGTAAGTTATGCTCCACAAGGTTGGTGTAGAGCATATTTTAGCAATAGGTGTAAATCTGCAATGTTGGACCATAATATTTTAGAGACATTCAACTCATGGTTATTGGTTGCTAGGTGCAAACCTATAGTTAGAATGATCGAAGAAATTAGAATTAAGATTATGAATTTATTGGTGGATAACGAAAAGAAGTTGAGTAGTTGGTTTAGTAATTATAGCCCACTGTATGGAAATGTATGAGGATTGGGCTGATATTGCTTCTAACTGCAGAGTTGAGTGGAATGGAGAGTCTGCTTATGAGGTTAGTGAGGGAGATGATAGGCACAGTGTGTGGTTGGATAAGAAGATGTGAATATACCGGGCATGGGACTTGACTTGGATTCCTTGCCCACATGGGATAGCTGCTTCGTATCACAAAGGGGAAGACCCAATTGCACAAATTTCTGCATACTACCATAAGCAAACATATGCAGCAGCATATTCCAACAAAATGCAGCCGGTTAGGGGTCAAAAATTTTGGAGGGTGGACAGTTTCAAAACTATTGAGCCTCCACCTATACCAATCATGACTGGCCGACCTAAGAAGTCAAGAAGGAAAGACAAAAGTGAATCCAGAAAGTCTAACTGAACCAATGAATCACAAGCAAGTACTGGGGTTTGTATTGGGAGATATAGCAAAAAAGGAAAACATCAGACTTGTGGGAAATGTGGGCAGCTAGGCCACAACAAACGAAGCTGTAAAAAGGTAATTGAATTTACATTCAAATTCTAATTTATTTGATGTCACTTAATTTTACAGCAAAATTTAAATTAACTTTGACAGGATTCCAGTCAACCATCATTAGGAGATGAAACTCCTGTTGCCGAACCTCCTGCATCTCATGACCATTCCAGTCATACGCACACTGATGAGTTACTACAAGAGTCACAATCTGATCCTGCAGGAAGGAGACCCCCGAATGCCATCTTAAGGCGCAGGATGCAACAATCGAGTCAAAGATCATTTGATTCTCGACAAGAAAGGGGACATGGGATATTTTATGATGAACATGGCAATATTATTTACAATGTGAGTATAAATAACTAATGCTAATTACTACTGATGTGGTGACAGTTTGATTGCTACTGAATTTGAATAATTAATGTGTACAATGCAGCCTGGACATGCTGACAGCTACATTGTTAGTTCCTATAGAGATGGTAATTACAATAGTAAAGATGAAGAGGAGGTGATAGAAATTCCAGATCCTAAGTGAGAAAGAAGTCATAACAAATGCAAGGAAGACAAGTCATGTTCCAACTGGATTAAGGATTATAAATCTAAAGGGCAATGGATATGAGGTTTCGATGCCAGGTAGACTGCCATTTAAACCTCCAACAAAACCAAGACTTTCATTGGGCGATTTGGAGAAGCAGCAAAGGATGAAAAAATTAAAGAAGAAGACAGCATAGAGAAATAGTTGTACATTCACAAGCACTTATTGATGTTTCCTATGTACATTTTTTGTATATTCATATATGAAACCTAAGGTAAAACAACTTACTGTTGGATCGTACACATAGAAAACAAATTTTGTAAACAGGGAGTATATAGAACATCATTTTAACTATGCTGGTTATTTTGTTCGTATTAAGAAAGAAACATTTCTCTGCTTGTTGCTTTATGTTTTGCCCTACGATATTGTGTTTCAATTAAAATAGGATTTTAATTACAACATTATTTTACCAGGGTTCTCATCAATCAGAACATATACAAAGTAGAATGGAAACAACCTGTTAACACAAGCTCAATATAAATGAATAAACCATAATCAGAACATAAAAAAACTGAATGGAAACAACTTGTTAACACGAGCTGAATATATATGAATAAACCATAATGCAATTACGATGTCGAAGTTAATATTGTGAATTGCAGTATATAAGAAGGATATTAAGGAGTCATGAGGTAAAGCAAGATTGGATGAATCAGTACACGACTCGGAAACAAGAGTTTATAAATATGCCTAACAAAAAGTTTGCAATAAACCAAATTCCCGCCTTCAATACAATAAATTCACAGATTACAAATGGTGTGCATGTTAACAAACACATCACCCTGATATAAACCCAAAAACTGCTAATACATAGCATCCTAACATATGCATTAAACCTTGCTAAATGCCCAACACACCCACGTAACCACCACTACACACATAACCTTCATCATCCACAAAAAGCACCCACTGAAATTAGCATTTCTTGAATTCATTTGATTCTCCTTCCCAGGCCTACTTTGTAACTCAGAAAAATCAGTTGTCTCGTCAAATTGCATGGCCAATTGTTGTATGGTCTCTGATTGGCTTTCTATCCTTCTGTTCAGCCTCATTATCTTTTGTTCCAGTTGTAGATTCTCTCTACGCAATTCATACAGTAACATTCTTGACCTTTCCTTCATTGCTACTACAGAATCATACCAAGAAAAAAAGTTGCATTTCCTGCCCTACAATAACAGTACAAAGCAAAATCTAATATATTACTCATCTCGTTGTAGTGACAATGAAAACGAACAAAAAAAGTTAAATTGATTAATATTACCCGATATGGGGACAACTATAGTATCTCCTCCCAGGGTTGCTAATACTCCATAATTCAAGTAAAATAGCTCTATTCCCACACAAACATTTGACTTCTACCCCTTCATTCCTGAAATTTTTTCCGTCCCATTGTCTTGACTGCACTGACGAAGACATAAAGCTACACGACATCCAGGTAAAAAAAAATAATAATAAGAACTGAACGGGAAAAATGGGAGATCAGATCGGGATGATCGCAAGCGTCGCGTCCATGGCTGTAGAGAGATATGATCTCAGGAGAAGGTAGAACGAGAGAAAATTCAGATCTAGAGCAAAGGTTAATTTATTTTTACCCACGCGTGTATACCAATTCTTTCAATGTGTGAGTGACGTGGCAATTGAGAAGACGACAGGTGTCCAAGTCCTGGCAGATAACGGGAACAACTCACGCTGTGATGGTTATATTTAACAGCTACTAACGGTGGTTATATTTTTGCCCCTATTTTATAACGTCAGAGGGAGATCTGCCACTAAAAAACATTAAGGCTAAATTTGCCCATTTAGTGAAACTATAGGGGTAAACTTGCACTTTTGCCCTTTTATAATTCTATCAAGTAGAGTAAAAAGAAAGAAAGAAAAGGTAGAAAATTAAAAAAATAGGAGGGGCATGATTGCAAGAAATTAAGTACAGTGGTCAGTATAAAGATAAAGATCCTGATTCGTGAGATCTCTACGATAAATAGGGAAAGGCAAAAGGCGTGTAAGGAGTAAGAACCGGACTTCTCGCTCTTCCTACTGTTATTATGGTTCGCTAACACCCCCACTCTCTCTCTCTCTCTCTCTCTCTCTCTGCTTCTACCACTTCTACTCTTTTTATTTCCATTTCAAAACTCATTCTTCTTCACAATCTCCGATTCCAGGTATGTCTCAATCTCTCTATCATGCCATTTGCTTATTTGGTTTTCATTTCGCATGCAATTCCTCTTGTTTTTCGTCGTTTCCCTCTGATTTCAGTATTTTTCCGATCCGTTTCGTAATCCGTGGCGTTGTGAATTTAGTTGAGTCTGGGAAATAAAACTTAGATTCATTTTACTTTAAATTTCTGAATTTCGGATTCAGTTTTGTAATTTTGTCTCTGTTTGTTGTGCCAAGTTTGATATCATATTGAGAATTTCTTGCACCTGCATGTAGCCAGATTGTTTTTTAAATTCTTAAAAATATGATTTTGTGATGTGAAGAAATTTCAGATTCATTGTGCTATTAATCATCTTTGTTAGCATGTGATTTTCAGTTTTAAGTTTTAACTTTGAAATTTGAGTTTTCTTTTTCCTAAAAAAGAAAATTATCATTTCGAGTTTGATTTCATCATAGTGAGAAATTATCAGTTCTTTTGTTTTTCTCAAATTTACGAATATGATTATGTGATGCGATAATAGTGACGATAATATTTTGATGCCACTTTCTCTGACCTTTGGACTTTCACTGGATAATCATAACGCTTAGACTTGAAGCAAATTTTTGTTTTATATTAAATTTTAAAATATAAGAAAATTTGGAATCTTTGATTATGAGCGTGGATTGCTGGCTTTTAGTAGATAAGATTATTTAGGAATGGGAGTATCAAACCCGCAGTCTGCGCTCGTATAAGTGTGGATTCTCTCTCGGCTTTCCCATTGTAAAATTAGAATTATTTTTCCCGAACGTTGACTCTTGAATCAAGCTAACGGCCATTCTTTTCAAAAGCTGTGGGTCAATTTATGAGGTCTTTTACTAGCCTCCATTTTTGAGATTATGTTATCTTTTTAAGCTGATTTTTTTTTTTTATAAGGAAATAAAACGAACAAAAAAGTCAATGTTTCAACGATTACGAATCACGACAAAAAAGAGAAAAACAAACTTATTTATCAATATCAATTATAGAGGCTTATTTTAGTATGATCCTAATCAGCTAAACTTTTTTTGGACACTATAAGCAACTATTGTATAGCGGTGAAGATTTCTTTCTTTCTTTTTCCTTTTTTTTAAAAGAAAAAAAAAATTAATAATTTTTTGTTTTTCGAACTGAATAGTTGTGAAGTTAAGCAGCATTTATATAAAACTAAAATAGGGGACTAAAATTTAAATTTTGATTAGTATATTTTTTTCCTTCTACCCCCTCCCCCCAATTTTTTTTTCTTTTAATTTCCCTCTTATTGATTCATTTTCCAAATCCAACTCATAAGATTGATTTCTTGTGAAAATTTTGATGCGTGGAGAATAAAAGAATAATGTGATGTGAATTACTTGTTTAATAAGCATGTCTTATTCAATTCGTTTAGGCATTCAGATTTGTAAATATGCTAATGTAATTTGCAGAGTATGATTTATTATTCTATAGTATGATTTATTATTCTATGGTTTGGAAGGCAGAGGAACTCCCTATAATATGAGAAATTTTTTCTTTTATTTTCTTTTATGTTATTTATTTTTTGTTTTGTAATTTCTAAGATGGCTTTTCCTATTTAAGAATTCATAACAAATTAGTCATATTTTAACCTCTGAGATCTAGTCATGATGGGTCTGATAATGCACACATTTAATGATTAATGCACATTGAATTTTCAAGGGTTGAATTTAATAATTTTTGTTTTCAGGTGAAATATTGAGATTAAGTGTTATAATATCCAGCATATAGCAAATCTCATAGGACGTTATGGCAGAAGATGATGTCTACACAGAGGATGGGACTTTGACCATAACTGGAAAACCAGCAAATAAAAGGAAAACTGGAAACTGGAAAGCTTGCCGTTTTATTCTCGGTGTGATGTCTAATTGACTTTCTTGTTTTTCTTTGCTAAGATAAATACATTTACAAATGTTTCTTTTTGAGTCTGTGTTATTTTTACCTACTCCATAACATGAAATGCTTTTAATAAACATGTCCATATCTAAATATTTTTGCATAGAGAACCAACAATAGTTCAATAATATTGTGAAAAATTTACTAGAAGGGGTGTGTAACCTGCAGAAAATGTGTGGGAATTGTAGTATTGTTCTGTGATTACATTTTGTTTAGAGTCTTCAAATAATTTTTAGTTGATTCAAATTCTTGATTAACTATATGCCCAAGACACTAGTCCCTTCTGGAATTTTCTTGTAGGCACTGAATGTTGTGAGAGGTTGGCCTACTATGGCATGGGTACCAATTTAGTGAACTATCTTGAGGACCGCCTCAACCAGGGAAATGTTACTGCATCAAACAATGTAACCAATTGGTCAGGAACTTGCTATGTTACACCACTAATTGGAGCCTTTCTAGCTGATGCATACCTGGGAAGATATTGGACAATTGCTGGTTTTGTTGTCATCTACATTTTTGTAAGTTTACTCGAAATCATTTTTAAGCCCAGAAATTGAGTATGTAAAGGCAAAAGCAATTGACACTAATTTAATTGGCGTTTGAATAACAATTTGCATCATGGGTTTTGATTTTGTTCATTTTCCTTTTCCAAGCTGTTGTACAAATTCCTTTGATACCTTTAAGAGGAAGAAGTCAAACCTTGATTCTGCAAATTGCATCTAACATAATAAAAGGCATAAGCCATTACATCATCATTAGATAAAGTACAAAAGCATAACTTAGTTTCTTTTGTAGACATGAATTATACAAGAATACTCTAGATTTTTTTTCTTTCTTTCCTTTTTTTTATTATTTTTTTTCTAATTCTCTGTTTATATTTGTTTTTCCTTTTGAAAATTTTGTGAGAAAAGTTTCAGCTTTATTTAATTTCTTGAGGTTGAATTGCCACTTTTTAAAAGTAAAAATGATAAGCTTGAGCCATGTGCAGCAATTTTTTTTTTTTTTGTTTTTCCTCAAGAACCATGCTGGTGCTAACAATTTAGATGTATAAGGATTCACCTTTTTTGTTTCGTTGTAGGGGATGACACTCCTGACAATTTCTGCTTCTGCCCCTGGGTTAAAGCCAACATGTGACAAAAATTCTTGCCATCCAACAACAACTCAGGCTGCAATATGCTTTGTTGCTCTTTACTTAATTGCTCTTGGGACTGGTGGAATCAAGCCATGTGTCTCATCCTTTGGTGCAGATCAATTTGATGAAGGGGATGATGTTGAAAAGAAAAAAAAGAGCTCGTTCTTCAATTGGTTTTACTTCTCAATAAACATTGGTGCACTTGTTGCTTCTTCAGTTTTGGTGTGGATACAAATGAATGTTGGTTGGGGATGGGGATTTGGGATTCCAACAGTTGCAATGGTCATTGCCATTATGTTTTTCTTCGGAGGAAGCAAGTTATACCGGCTTCAAAAGCCTGGAGGGAGTCCTTTTACAAGAATTTTTCAGGTTATAGTTGCATCCTTCAGAAAATTGCATGTTCAAGTTCCTAATGATAAATCTCTACTTTATGAGACTGCCGATGAGGAAAGTCACATCAAAGGAAGTCGCAAGCTCGAGCACACAAACAAGCTTACGTAAGTATTCTGCAGCCTATATTTATACCCGATTCTTGAGTGAAGCCCATTTCTTTAGGACCTTAGTTGTTTTTCAAAATACTAGTAAACATATTTCTTATCCTTGTTTTTCTAAATATTTATTAGTCGGTCCTCTCTATAACATAATTTCTTTCATCAGTTCTGTAAATTCATTGCAGCAAGCAAGATGAATTTGTTTCTTTTATGTGCACTTCATAGAAAAGCACATCCTGGAAAAGTTTCTCAGAATCCCAACTTTATGTGCTTTTTGTCACAGTTAATACTAAGGGATAAGTCGGTCATGTTCTGTAGTTTGATAAAGATTATAGCTGGTTTCCACATTCTAATCTTCAAGTAGTCAAATTAATCAAATTTTAGGTTCTTTGACAAGGCTGCTGTGGAGACCCAAAATGATAACATTAAGGACTCACCAGACCCATGGAGACTTTGCACAGTAACTCAAGTCGAAGAGCTGAAGGCCATTATCAGGTTGCTTCCAGTATGGGCAAGTGGAATAGTATTTGCTACTGTATATAGTCAAATGAGCACCATGTTTGTTTTACAAGGTAATACTATGGATCAGCACATGGGTCCACATTTTAAGATTCCGTCGGCATCTTTGTCCCTCTTCGACACCATTAGTGTCATCTTTTGGGCTCCTGTATACGATCAAATCATTGTTCCATATGCAAGAAAATTTACAGGCAATGAACGAGGCTTCACCCAGCTCCAACGCATGGGCATTGGCCTAGTTATATCCATTTTCTCCATGATCACCGCTGGTGTGTTAGAGGTTATTCGACTTAACTATGTCAAGAGTAATAACTACTATGATCTTGAGTATATTCCGATGTCTATTTTCTGGCAAGTACCACAGTACTTTCTTATTGGATGTGCAGAAGTGTTTACTTTCATTGGACAGTTGGAGTTTTTCTATGATCAAGCTCCCGATGCTATGAGGAGCTTGTGCTCAGCTCTCTCCCTTACAACGGTTGCATTAGGAAATTATCTGAGTACTTTATTAGTCACAATTGTGGCTAAAGTAACTACTAGGCATGGTAAGCTTGGGTGGATTCCAGACAACTTGAACAGAGGTCATCTTGATTACTTCTATTGGCTCTTAGCTATCCTCAGCTTATTGAATTTCTTAGTGTATCTTTGGATTGCAAAATGGTATACTTACAAGAAAGCAACAGGCCGTCCTCATTGAGACTAAAATGGTACATTTGTTTTATATTTGTTTTGTTTAAGGCAATTAGAAATTAGAGTTCTTCTCGCTGTTCTCTCTTTTATTTAGTTTGGCTTTATGGGACACAAGATACTTGTAAATACCATTGTTCGTTTAGTTAATTTTCTGTTTAGTACATAGTCAGTGTTGGTTGCTAATCATAATTTTCTGTGGCTGCAAGTTCTATGCTCCTCAATCTCTAGGGTGTGCACACAGTCCGGTACAATATATAGATTTATAAATTTTCATATTGGTTTGAAAATTTTAGACAATTCGATACAATTTTCTAAAAAATAAAGTATAATTGTGTTCGGTTATTTTATTTTTTCGATACTAAACAATATAATACAAAATAATCTAGTATTTTGAATAATTCAGTATTTTTAAAAGTTTTCAAAATAAATAAATGCACAATAATAAATATAAATATAATTAAAATATTTTAATGACAATAAGTACAATTAAAATTTAAATATAATATACGGTCATTATATGTATTATATTTGCACTGATTTGATGATCTTGAGTAATATCTAAAAAAAGATAAAAAAAAATAGATAATTATACCATAAAAAATCTAAATACTAAATATACAATTTAAAAATTTATGTAAATATAATAATTATCTTATTAAAACTTTTTAATTTTTTCTGTTAATGCATCTGAAACTAAAATTATAGTCGATTTCAATCAATTTTGGCAATAAATAAGAACATCAACTGTAATAGGAGATAAAAACTTTTAAATTTGTTTAAAGTCTATCTTCCAATATTAAAAACTGATTCAGAAGTTATAGTTAGAGCAGTGAATAGCCAAAATAATTTTAGTATCATTAGTAAAAATTATATAATTTGGCTTATTTATCTTCTAGCAACTCAAAATGTCAAAATCAATATAAGTTTTTATTAATTTATCAATCAAATAAACATCCAAATCTCTTTTAGACACAGCTTTCTTCTTATTCTCATTTTCCGAAAATCATACATCTATATCTTCAGAATTGGATGGTGAGACTACAATTCGATCAATATTAACTCTTCCATTTTTTTTTATATTATTCTACCAGTCTATTCAAAATAATTGTTACTTTAGAAACTAATTTCTCCAGCTCACTACAACCATAAAAAGTTGTGTATTTTGAAACTAAAAATTTCATTTTAAATTTAGGATCCAATACCATAGCTATAAAAAGAATGACATTCATCTTGATAATTGACTTCAATACATGTCAAATTTTAACAGCATTTATTTTTCCATTTTCATTAAAGAATTATCACCATTAGTTTGAGAAAATTGCAACAAATTCAAAATACACACAATTTAAAAAAAAAATACAACTTTAAAGTTGAATATAATTACTAAAACAATTTTCAAGTCACACCAAATAGCCTTTTCAAGAATTTTGTACTCGTTACATATTTCATATTAAATTAAACACAAATTACTTTAGTTAAATATTCGTATTTATATAAACATAACAATTATTATTAATAATTAAATTTATTTTATTAATAATTAAAATATTCAGTTTAATTTATTAACTAATTATTGTCTTAATTTCGTGCATTAAAATATTTAGCACAAATAGTTATGAAGTTAAATTTTTATAATAAATGTAGAATAGAAATTATAAATAATATTTATACATAAATTATTAGTATTATATATAATAATTAATAAATATTGATTCTTTCGATCCAATTTGATTTCAGAATAATTCGGTACAGTTTAATACGATTCTCGGTCCGGTTCTAGAGAAAATATCCAGATCCATTTCAAATAAAATAAACGGTACAATTTGGTTTGATTTTAGTCAAAAACTCAACAGTACGATTCAATTTTGCATCTTTTTTTTTTTTGTATTTCAATTTGGTACAAAAATATCAATACCCCTATCTATCTCTACGGGGAATGAAATTATCGTTACTATATTCTTAAAATGCCAATGAAAGTATTTTCATATATAAAACATTTAATTTTATCTATATGATTATTAATTCATGGATTATTTTTATACAGTTAACTTTTTTTTTTTATTTTAAATTTATAGGTATTTGTTATAATAGTTATAATTACGATCATAATACGTTTTAAGATAGGAATTTAACAATAGGCTTAATATATAAAATTTTTCTTAAAAAACTTTTAAAACTAATACTTAAACTTTGATTATATTTAATTCATCACTTAAAGTTATACTAACCTTTATAAATAACCGCATCTAGATTACAATATGTTATTGTTTTACCTACAAAAATGTGATAGTCATCTTTTATCAATATTGTATTTGCCATAGGTAAATTAAAGATTGTGAAATTGTCATTTCATTATATCTTCTCATAATAAAACTAGTGTAACGTTCAGGGACGGATCCAAAAATTATTTTCAATAGGGATTGATAACCAAACACTTTACTCATGAGTTCGATTAGCCGAAGTTATCTGAATATTTATCTCACTAACAGTTCGGTTAACCCTGTCAATCCAGAATCAATATACTTCCCTCATTTGCGGGGATTTCTAGAGTCCTTTGAAGATTTCAATTCTATCGTAATAGGGATTTACCTTATCTGATCATATAAATCAGGAATTAATCACAAATCAAGAATCCATGAGAATTCTATCCTGTTTAGAACTTGAATCCTATTTGGAATTTGAGTACTATTCTAACACTGATTTCTAACTTTATAAAATGAGAAAAGCTTAAGGTGCATTTTTGCTCCTATCGTTTCCTCAAAAGTACACTTCTACCCTTAACGTTTAGTTTGAAACAAAAAAAAACCCCTAACGTTTGCAAAATAGAGCGAATTTGCCCCCACTGTCAGTTGAGGTTAAGTTGGACCAAAAATTCGTTAGTTGACTGATGACGTGACACTGGTGGGACGCATGTCACCTTGCTACTGGACATGTAAGCGCCTGCGTGGAAGGAGCATTTTGAACACGTGCCAGTAAAAACTTTTCACCTTTTCATCTTCCCCTGCTCTCCTTTCTCTCTCTCTTATGTTCTTGATGGAAATTAGTAATCTCCCCCATCTCCATCTTCCATCCTCCATCCTGTAATTAGAATTTTTATTTTGAACTTTTGGAACCACACCATCTTCAAGCCACCATTCGACCAAGAAAAAGAATCTTCATGCCACCAAGCTTATAAGGCAGAGAAGGAAAAAAAGGAAAAAAGAAAAATCAATCCCATAAGTTACAGAGAAGATGAGTGTGGTGATAATAGATGAATCAACGGTGCGTGAATTTGTGAACGATGATGTTGACTTCAAGAAGAACGTAGATGAGTTATTTTCGAAGCTAGATTTGAACAACGATGGAGTATTATCTAAACCCACTTTGGAATCGACGTGGTTACATCGCCAGAGCACTGAACAACGATGGAGTAATATCTAAACCCACTTCGGAACTGACGTGGTTACATCGCCAGAGCAGCTTACTCAATTGTACGATTCCATCTTCGAGAAATTTGATTGCGATAAGAGCGGTACTGTTGATCTTGATGAGTTGAGGAGTGAGATGAAGAAGATTTTGCTGCTATTGCCGATGGCTTAAGATCTAGTCCTATTCAGATGGCTTTTGAGGGTGATGACCAAAGTTTTCTTAAACAACCTGCAGATCTCGAAGCCTCTAAGCTCCAACAACCTTAATCTTCTTCTTTTTCTTCTTCTTCTTCTTCTTCTTCTTCTTTATGTATGTTGTTGTGATAGCTTACCCATTATGGAGTTATTGCTTTTTCTTGTTCTTCGATTGTTCAATTCAAATAAATGTCTCCATCTTCCATCCTCCATCCTGTAATCAGATTAGCTATGGGAGAGATTACCGATTTCTATCAAGAACAGGAGAGAGATAAAGGACAGTAGGGGAAGATGAAAATGTGAAAAGTGTTTACTGGCACGTGTTCAAAATGCTCCTTCCACGTTGGCGCTTACATGTCCAATAGCAAGGCGACACGTGTCCCATCAGTGCCATGTCATCAGTCAACTAACGAATTTTTGGTCCAACTTAACCCCAACTGACGGTGGGGGCAAATTTGCTCTATTTTGCAAACGTTAAGGGCTTTTTTGTTTCAAACTAAACGTTAAGGGTAAAAGTGCACTTTTGAGTAAACGATAGAAGCAAAAATACACCTTAAGCCAATAAGAAATCCATATATGTTTTCACTCTCTTGATTTTTTTTCCAATTTTACCACACTTTTTCCATTCTCGTCAATTTTCTAATTTGATTGCCGGATTCTCCTTTATCGAAAGTCCGTCAGACTTCTTTGTTTTCAGGTGATCAGCTCAAGACGATAATTTGCTATTTTCATACAGTCATCAGGAATAAACTTATGAACATTATATTTTATTTTGTTGAAAATTAGAACACCTATCAAATATATTAAAAATACTAGTCTACTATATCAAGAAAGTTAATTAATTTTTAAATTAAATCAGAAAAAAAATGGATAAATTTGTCCCCAAACTATGCAAAATATTATGTATTTGTCTTTGATTTTTTTTTTGGGTTAAAAAATGCTTCTACCATTACCAATGAGCTCACATTTTACCTATGTCCTTATGAAAATAGCTCACCTTTGCCATCATTTGTAATAGTAATATCACTATGAAACTTTTTTCATATTAGCCATGTAGCGCCATATACCCGTATGTGATACGGATACCGGATGCTACAACACTGAACTAACATACACTCTAATACTTTGTTATCTGATTAAATAACTGTTACTTTTAATCCGGTTAACCTAATTAAACTATTCAGGTTATTAAATAGACCATTAATTAAGACCGGTAAATTTTTTTTTTTTTGAATAGTATTGTATGTACGAATAGTGCCGTATGTATAATACTGTATGAATAGTACTATATGAATATTCAACTTACTTAAGTCTATTAATGCTTATTAATTAATTATCAAACTTAATATTTACTATTTTTAATTCACCATTAACTATACCGATTGACCTAAAACTGTCTAAATTACTATTTATTTAGTCAATATTCCTTTAACTTGAAAATCTATATTTTTTATTTTACCAATGGTATTAACTTAATTTCTACCAATTATTAGGCATGCCAATCACAATATACTAGAGACAGTTTTAATAGTTTATTACAAAGCAAAACCCAAAAGTAGTAATATTATAAGACACATACATGCCAAAATCTTAACATACTTAATTATTCCAAATAATACTCTTCAATACCACTTTCCAAGTGTGAGGTATGCTCTGCTCCCAAACTCCTACAGAGTACCTATACGCAGTCAAGTAAAACTACGTGCTGAGCATTAAATATGCCCAGTGGTGATTGCAATTTCATAAATTTTCACTTAATTTAATTTTTCATGCATAATAATATTCACATAAATAATATCAATTAATATTCATAAATAAACATTTTTAATTAAATTCCCAACTAGGCATGCAATATCACATGTAATTATTTTTCAACTTCATAATTAGGCAATTACACAATTAACATATAAATAATCTTATTACCATTGTACCCTTAACTTAAGGCAATATTTCACTTATACCCTTAAATTTTTTTCAAATAACAAAAATGCCATTAGTTCATTTTAACTTCATTATATTACCATTATGCCACTAGTTCATTCTAATTTCAATAATATTACAATTATGCCACTATTTTAATTAATTTTACTAACCTTACAATTTTATTATTAATTTACATGCCAAATTACAGTTTTACCCTCCAATTATTATTTTCATGCCAAATTACATTTTTATCCATATAAAGTGGCCAATTTTCATATTTAACCATTTATTTATATTTTTAGCCTTATTAATTATTCTTAACACACATATGCACAAAATTACAATTTTGCCCTCAAACTTTTTATATAATAATATTTATGTCATTTTTCCACATAAATATTATTTTAATCACACTTTAACCATTTTAATTTTATTTTTACAATTATGCCCGTATAACACACTGGCAGACTCTGAATACAGGATAAACGAGACGTGAACTCCATAAGTTCACACATAAATACCAGCGGAGTCCTGTGGGACCACCACTATCTTTTAATACAGAACAGTACACTTCAGATATTCAGATATTCAGATTTTCAGATACAGAAGTAGCACCATCATTGGCCTACTAAAAAGTGAGTCGCCATGCTCACACCCGCGGTCTTATGTCCCTATAGCATGCCAACATATGCTGAACTAGACTTGACTACCAGATTACTACACAGGGCAATATTATTTTATTTTATTATTGTTATTATTATTATTATTATTATTATTATTATTATTATTATTATTATTATTATTATTATTATTATTATTATTTTCACATTATTAATATGATATACATATTTTTTTATGGTATATCATCACAATATCTCATTCTTTTTTCATACCATTTCATCAATTCACATGTGATTATCATCATTACATTATCACATGTCATGTAAACTTATTATTTCATCATGGTACACATGCATACATACATATATGCATACGGCCCACATACCAATTTATTCACATTAATTCTTTTTATCAATTTTATCATTTATTTAGACCAATTTCATGATGTGTAACATCACCATACCATCAATTACCATGAAAACACATTAAAATCATGACTTTACACATGATATACATTCGGCCATACATACATCACATACCATATGATGTTTTCACATGCTCCAACACATACCATTCATTATTTCACATGCCAAATACCATAGATCCATCATAATTATACATAAAACATCATGTAAACACATAAAATTCACATGAATACCATTCGGCCAAAGAAAGAACTTTTCACACAAAATTTATTTCTTCAATTTAATCACCCATACCATCATTTTTAACATCCCTAAGTATGAATATCATGTTTATTTTAATTAAACATGCATAAATCACATACTTTCTTCACAAACATAACTTAAATTCATGCTTTTACCATGGAATTAAATGGAATTTGCAATCACAAACCTCAAATCCGTGTATTATACTTCTCAATTAACCTTTTCCTTGCCCTTAGCTTGCTTAGAAGTTCCTTCACCTATTGGACATAATTATGTCCAAAAACAAAAATTAAGATTTAATCAAATCTAAGGTTCCTTTCAAAAATCAAACTTCATAAACGTCTTATTAACATCCTAGAGTACCCTTAGGAACCTTAAAACTAAATTAAAATCACTTAAATCACTTACCTCAATTTTACACCTAAACTTCAAGTCTAGATTTCACCCAAATTTACACCTCCAAACGAAATTTTGAGACCACCAATGGATTCTGGAGGGGCTGTATTATGTTATAGAGGCTTGATCTTGAGGTGAGATGAAGAAAAAATGAAAGAAAAATGGTGAGAAAGAGAGAAAAAATCATTCGGCCAAGAGAGGAAGAAGAGGGAGGCTGAAATAAAAGGGAATCCAAGGGATTTCCAGATTTTTGAATGCTTTTATATGGGTCCAATCGGACCCAACCAGGTCCAACCAAAGTGGTTGAGCCGATTTGGTTCGATTTTCACTTTTCGGGTCATTTTCTACTTTTTTGATGAAATTTAATGTTCCCGAATTTATTTTCACTCCAAACCACTTCCAAAATTCTTATAATATTAAAATTAGTCTCCCTACAAAATTTTAGCTCAATCGGAGTCCGTTTGGGGTCCGGTTCACTTAAACTGGTCTAATTCGGTTCAATCCGGTACTGCCGTAAAATAAAATTCTAATACTGTCAAAAATTTCTAAAAATTATTCTAAGCCTTTTATCCTCTTACAGTAGACCATTTTATCCACTCTAACTATTTATAAAAATTCGGTCAAAGTTCAGTCAAACCTTGGTTCAGAGAAACTTCAGACTGAATTTCGGAAGCCTATATGATCTCGTTTTTACACCAAAATAATACCATCAAACTACATTTTTCATTCTCTTTCTGATGGTGAAAAAAATATTTTCGGGTACTATTCATTCCGGAGTCACTATTTTGTGGGCCCCACAGTTACTATTCACGGACCCACAATTACTATTCAAAGACCAGTCAAAGATGCTGTCACTATTTAATGGGACCCAGTCAATGATGATGTTTCTAACCAAATGATTATGTTTCCAACCAAATGATGATGTTCCACATTAGGGGACATAGTTATTATTTATCATCATGACATTGCTGATGTCATCGCTGATGCCATTATGGTCCCATATTTACTATTCAGTGGATCCCACCTGGGCCCACTTTTATTGTTTAGTGGGTCCCACTTGGGCCCACCTTTTACTTTTAAGTGGGTCCCACTTGGGCCCGCTTTTCATCCGAAATAAATACCTTTGTTTACTGTTGCAGCCATTTCGGACTCGTTTGACCTCCGATTGACACGAAATTTTCGCCTATGGACTCGTATTGATGAGTTCTATCTAATGGTCTAATAAAATATTTTTCGATTCCGGAAAGTACTATTCACCTCGAAAATACTATTCACTCTAGAAAAATACTATTTACGACTAACTCGGTATTGGGGCTATTACAAGCCATTAATAAAATGGCCTATATTTATCATCATTATTACAAATAATGGTAAATATGAGGGTTTTCTTTTAACAAAAAAAAATATATTCAAAGACAAATATGTGCTATTTCACATAATTCACGAGCAAATTTGGTTATTATTATTTCTTTAAATTATTTGGCCCAAAATTTAATATAACAATTTTTAGATGTATATATATATATAATATAATATAATATAACATTTACTTATAGATCAATATGTGCTAATTGTGAAATTATTTGTTTTTTCATTCATAATAAATATATTGTGACCAAAAGATAATTATGGTGATTATAACTTTAGATGGTGAATTAAATATAATCGAAATTTATGTATGAATTTTGAAATTTTTTATAAATTTAAGAGAATTTTATATATTATTTTTTATAAGATTAGGAGATTTTATACATTAGGCCTTAACAATACTTGCGTCTACAAATTTCTTTTTCTTTTTTTTTTTTCCGAAACCCATACACAAATTTCTTAAATCTACTAAAATCATTAAAATGTTTAATGCTAAAAAAGTATTCATTATGAATTTTTAAACTCATTTAACTTGCTAATTTGTATATTTTGTTACACAATTTTCTATCCCATATTTAGTTGTAGCAGAACATAAAACATAACATATTATTTGAGAGTGCCTTTAGATTTGCAATTAATAATTATTACACACCTAAACTTTCAAAATGACCACTTACCTCCTTAAAAAGGAACCTCGTACTCTCTCAAGTATCATAAAATAAAATAAAATAAAATAAAATAAAAATAAAATAAAATATAGGGTTCATTTAAACAAAATTTATATTTAGAAAAATAAGGGTTGACTTTAACAAAATTTAGGAAGTAAAAAATCTTCCATAACATCCAAGGAATGAATTTTGAACAAATTCATGCAATATCCTTATATCTAATATGCATGTGTGCGTCTATATTATTAAGGGTGTACACAGTTCGGTTCAGTTCGGTTCTTTACAAATCTCCGTATTGTATTGAAATTTCGATTTTTATAAATTTCGGTACAGTTCTGTTCTTATTAACTTCAGTACAGTTCAGTACAGCTCTTATAATTTTCAGTACAGTTCAGTTCGATTTTTCGTTTTTTTTTTATACAAAACAAGACAATACAATACGGTATTTTGGATAATTCAACATTTTTAAAAATTTACAATATAAATATACACAATAATAAATACAAATATAATTAAAATATCATAACAAGTACATATAATTTTGCATTCAATTTTAAGAAAATATTTCAATTTATCCATCTCTTTCATGAAAAAAGAACAACATATTCTAACAATAGTCACTCTTAATAAAATTTTAAATTCGGGACAAATTGTTTCATTAAATTTCTTAAAATTCTAATATTTAATAAAATTAATTGGTAATTTATCCCTAATGATCATCCTAATTATAGCTTATGTACAAATTTATTGATCAAATTTTCAATTAACTAATGACGTACTATTAACGAATTTAACAAAATTAAAAATTGTGTGTGACTTATCCTTACTTTTAGTTGTAGCCGCGGAGATGACAATGGCAGCGACGGGAAGGATGAAATGCAAGTATAGGCTAGAATCAACGGAAGAGATAGAAAAAATTGTGGAGCTTGACACGATTTCGAGACAGAAAAGGAAGAGGCATGCACAATTTAGTTTTTTTATTTTATTATATATATATATATATATATATATATATATATATATATATATATATATATATATATATATAAAACCGACCAAAATATCTCAAAACAAAAGTATTTTATTTCAAGTTGAAAAGTCCCCTCTAAACTAGGGTAACAAACAATTTATATGAAAAAATAAAAAAAATTATAATAATACCCCTAAACTTCAAATTGAAAAACGGAAACTCAAATGTTATTTTTGAGGCACGAAATGGACTGTTATAGGGTACTAAGTTTCGTGAAAGTTGACCGACTCGAAACGAGTTTTCCGGAAACATATAATAAATAGCAAACGGACACTTGTAGCAAAAGTTACAACAAAAATAATAATTAATGATGATTGACCCGTTCAACTCGCTCCAGATACTGAATGCCCAACTCGTCCGCATTAGATTCCCTCCAAATATTTCACTTTCCTTGAAATATTTTAATTCCGTCCAAAACTTAAAATAAAAAATATTTCTACTAAAATTTTTCAATTTTTATTCTTAATTTACTCTAAAAAAATTTAATTAATAAGATAATTATATACTCATATAATTATATTATATATTAATTAATAAAATTTTATTAAAATAATAATTGTATATAATTATATTATTAAAATATATTTTTAATTACTCACATAAATATTGTGCTAAATACAGATGAATATTAGTTGAGTAACACCAAAAATAAAAGAAATTAAAATTTTATTATAAATAATTATATATAATTTTATTTTTAATTTACATATTCATATAAGTATTGTGATAAAAATATGAGTATTAGTTGAATGATACTAGAAGCAAATAAAATTAATTGATAAAATAATTATATAATAAATTATTCAGTTGTATATAATTACATTATTAAAATAAATCATCAATTATTCAAATAAATATTGTGTCAAAAATAGATAAGTACTAATTGAATGACACAAAATATAAATGAAATTAATTGATAAGGTAATTATATATACAGTCTCGACTGATTATATAGTTAGGATTCATTCACATGTATTATCGTGGCTCAGTTATTATACTCAATCTCACTAAATTTGGTTTAATAGTTAAAAGATTATTAATTAATATTATAGTCAATAACTATAAGTGTGAATGTAAAAGTAGTATTAAAACTAAATAAAATTAATTAGTAAAATAATTGTGTATATAAATATTTGTACAAAAAGAAAAATTAAGTAGTGGTTGAGTGACATTAAAGTTTAATTAAATTAAACACGAATTAGTAAAATTTAATTATATATAATTAAATTATTAAGTTATAATTCAATTACTCATATAAGTATTGTGCCAAAATAAATAAATACTAATTGAGTGATATTAAAAACAAATGAAATTAATTGGTAAGATAATTATATATTTATATAATTACATGAATTGAATTGGTAAATTTCATTATATATAATAATTATTATATATAATTATATTATTAATTTATATGCTTAATTACTCATATACTTATTGTACAAAAAATATATACGAGTACTAGTTGAATGATACTAAAAATAAATGAAATTAATTAGTAGGTTGATTATATACTTATATAGTTATATTAATTAGTAAAATTTAATTATATATAATTAAATTATTAACTTACAATAGATAAATACTAGTTGAATGATATTAAAAGTAAATGAAATTAATTGGTAAGATACTTATATACTCATATAATTACATTAATTAGTAAAATTTCATTGATATAATAATTATATTTGCGTGTGTATATAAATATTTGTACAAAATGAAAAATTATATAATAGTTGAGTAACACTAAACGTAAATTAAATTAAACACAAATTATTTTAATTGTACATTCATATAGATATAATAATTAAATTTATCTTATTAATAATCAAAATATTTATTTTAATTTATTAACTATTTATTATATTAATTTCGTACATTAAAATATTTAATACAAATAATTATGAAAGTTTCAAAAAAATACAAATAATTATAAAGTTAAATTTATATAATAACGATATAATAGAAATTATAAATAATATTTATATATAAATTATTAATATTATATATAACAATTAATAAATATCGGTTATTTCGGTTCAATTCAGTACAAAACAGTTCACTACGATTCAATACGTTTTTGATTCGGTTACAGTACAATTTGGTTCAGTTCTAATTAAAAAGTCAACAGTACAGGTTCAGTTTTAGTCAAAAAAAATTAACGGTACAATTCGATTCTGAATCATTTTTTCGGTATTTCGGTTCGGTACAGAAAAATTCAGAACCGTGTACACTCTTATATATTACATTATTGAGCAAGAAATATAGAATTTTTTTAGTCCGAAAATTCAGAGACCTCATGTGTTTTGCCAAAAATAAATAAATAAAAAAACTCGCCTCCGAATAAATTGTGATGCCCGTCCGAGCAAGAGATAATGTACATAATGAAAGGCCCAAAATAGGCCAATTGGCTGAGTCACCTGCCCCGCCGCCATGTCTCCTTCATTATCCCATTTTCTCCCCTCCGAACTATTTTTTTTTTTTTCCCTCTTTCTCTCGTTTGAACTAAAAGAGAAGAATAAGATGATTGCCCTGAAAGTCATTCATACCTCATTTACACCTACAAAGCATGCCTTTTTTAACCAAACTAGAAGACCAACCATCCCTAAGAATTCGAATTCAATTCTGTGCCTTTCCAAGCCCAATGATTCTGATCCTGATTCACAGGCTTCCTCACCTGAAGGTGACACTCGCAAGCAAGAGCTACTGGCCAGAATAGCTATGCTTCAGGCTCAAAAAGTTCGTCTCACTGATTATATCGATGACAGATCTGCTTATCTAACTCAATTCGCTGAGGAAGCCAATGCTGAGTTCGATAAAGTTGGAGAAGATGCACTCAGAGAACTCGGCGAAGCTGGTTCCAGGGTCTGTTCTATTCAATTCATTTTTACTGCCACTCTCCTCATAACTGGTTTTCATTAACTAGTTATTTTTTTGTTAGCAGATAATGGAGAATATTGAAAGCCAGATGCAAGCTTTTGAAGAATCTGCAGAATTGAACAGAGTTGAAATTGAGAAGAATGACGATAAATTAGCAGATTTTGAAAGTCAAATTGTAAAAGATCGAAATGAAGGAATGTTTTTTAAGAACCTAGGTCAGAGATCACCTGTTGGTAAAGCCAAATCTAAGGTAGAAGCAGAGAAGATTAAAGATCTGACTAAAGCTAAAGCTGGGTCCAAGGCTAGAAAAACCATTTACCTTGCTTTAATGACAGTGCTTGTCATAGTTATCGCTGATTCTTTTATCTCTTCATCACCTGACTGGCGAAAGGTTGCAGTTTTTGGAGCAATTTTGGTGGGTTTGATCACTCAGTTCAGCTATGAGCAGAGACTGTCATCAGAGATAGAAAGCATTGAGAAGACGCAAAACGAAAAGAAGTGAAGTTCTTTTACCCTCTTATCTAAAAATAGATTATGTTGTACAAACTTTTAGTAACGATAATCTTCTTCAATGAATATAGCCTGATAACATAGACCCAAGCGAAACCTCACATCTTGGGTTTGATACATCAAGCTCTTTTCTTTTGCATCATCTACTGTGATCTCGGTGACATTACTGCGTCACCAAGAACCATGTAACTAAGTTACCATGCTTGATGCTCAACTTTAGTGTTAACCATATTTATAGAAACATATAAAAGCTCTATGCAGTTTCAGATATTTGGACACTACAAACATTTCAACAGAGCTTGATTTCAGTGTTCTGTTGCTTGAATGGCTGACATCATGCATGACAATGAAAAGACCTAACCCAATCAATGACATCTTTCCTGCTTGGAATTAGTTGTCTACACTGGGAGCTCTATACAGCCAGTTAAATACATACCGTGTTCCCTGGTGTTCTAATTAAGTTATCCCATAAAGGTGTTATTAATGCAGTTTTGGCATAAGCCTTTTTTCTGAGATGTGAAAGTCAAGATTGGGTTCATGATTGAGCTGATCAAGCAAATAACTGTACTATGTAGTGATTTGACAAAGGGATATAGCACATACCTCAACATTCTCCAAGCTCTTAGGTATGAACACCTGCAGATATGGCCACTCAATTAGAAATATTGTTTGAAAAAAGAGGACCCTTTAGTAAGTAGAATAAGCAGTGCATTAGAAACCAATGACTCACTCACCTTAATTACCATGAATGAATTATCATCAAGAAGATCCCATAAGCCACTTATTCCTTGTTCAGAAGGGATGAGTCATCGTATGGTACGGTGTAATATGGTGCGGTATAATATTATATTATAATAATTATTAAAATGTTTGGCAAAATGCGATATAGTTTAATAAATTTTTAGTAAAAGGAAAAAAATTAAAAATATTTTTGATAAAAAACAAAAGAAATAAAATTAAAATTATATTAGAATATAATAGGAGTTTTCAAGATTAAGTAAATAAAAATATAGAAAACCATGATAAAACACCAATTTGGTGGTTTAAAAAAAAAAAAAAAAAAGTTAACTGAGTTACCATCAAATATCACACTCACGAGTTGGAAATCTTCTCAAACCAATACAATATTTTACCATACCATCCGTAACCATGATCCCTTTGTAAAGGGTTACTGATTCAAGTTCCCATTCTACCTGAATCCAGGACTTACAGGGATCTCAACATCACGAACATGCCAATAGCTGGCAGCTGAAATGAGTTGAAAAATCTTGTTGGCATAAAGTTGCACTATCCTACACATAGGAGAAGGGCATCATCAGAAATTAGCTTCTCTTCTATGACAAACCAAATCAACAGGCAGAGAGGATAGATGCAGAATTCACAAAGAAAACACATACTCCCAAAATATTTTAAATACCCACAAATCAGGAAGCAACAAAATTAACTACAGCTCTGACAAGGATGTCCCATGTGACAGCAGTTGGAAGTATTCCCCGACTCAAAGCATCATTCAAGAACCCAATGGCATCTGATATTCTACCACAAGAACAAAGTCCCTTCAAAGTAATATTGTAAGAGATGATATCTGGCTGTAGGCCATCCGTTAAAATACAATCCCAAATCTCTGATGCTTTTTCACAGTCTCTAGCTTTATAGAGCCCCTCCATTAAGGTATTGTGTGTCACAAGATCTGGAACACAGGTTGAACACTTCATGTTTGAATAAAGCTGTAAAGCATCTTTGATTTTGCCAGCTGAGCAAAGCCCATGCATTAAAATGTTGTGCATCTTTAGATCAGGCTTAAAACCTTTGTCAAGAGCTTGGTCCCACAAGTTGAGAACCATGTCAATCTTCTTTTCTTGACAGAGGCCATCCATCAACAAGCTATAAGTTATCATGTCTGGCTTCATATCCTTCTCAAGCACCTCCTTTACAAAAGAATATGCCTCACTAAATCTTTCTGCTTTGCATAGACCATGTATAAGCGTATTATAGGAGATAAGATTGGGTGAGAAACCCTTACACTTCATTTCCCTGAAAAAGATTTTTGCCTCCTCAAGTTTGGAGGCTCGTACAAACCCATTAATTACAGGATTACAGACATGAGGAACTAGCTCATAGCCATGCTTCTCCATTTCATTGACTATGCCTATAGCTTCATCTATTCTCCCTTCTTTACACAAGCCATCAACCATAGAAGAATATGCAAACCTATCAAGCTTAACAACTCCATCCTCAGCCTCTTTCAAAATTTTTAAAGCCTTGTTCAATAGCCTATTTTTGCATAAACCATGAATTAAAATGCCATATGTCGTGGAATCAGGCCCACAGCCCTTCCTATGCAAGAGTTCCCAAATAGAAATTGCTTCTTCCACCTTTCCATTTGCAAACAATCCTTTGATCAATATGTTATAACTAACAACATTCCGACAATTCTCCTTCCCCATTACCACCCACAATTCAAAACTCTCCTTTATCTTCCCCGCTCGACAAAAGCCATTCAGCATTGAATTATAAGTAACCACATCGACCGCTTGACCACTTTCAACAATCTCTCTATAAACTCTGATAGCCCCATCAACATTCCCAGCTTCACATAACCTATGTATCAAAGTGCTATATGTAATCATATCTTTTTCACGCTCATTCTTGTTCATTCTCTCCCATATCTCCAAACTCTCACCAAACCTTCCACACATGCATAACCCATTAATCATAATATTATAAGTAGCTACATTTGGATAAACCGAAGACCCCTTCTCTAACCTGGCCCATATCCCCTTGGCCTTACCATAGTTCCCTTTCTTTAAAAACCCATCAATTAACATATTATAACATGTAACATCAGGTATGACTCCTCTCACAAACATTTCATCGAACACCTCCAATGCTCCTGACAAGTCCCCACTTCTCACCATTCCGTTAATCAAAGTGCCATAAGTATACACATCAGGCTTAAAACCATTATCCCACAACCAACCTAACAACCCTTTTGCCTTCTCAGATTGCTTCTTCTTACACGAAATCTTGATCAGAATATTATAAGTTTGCAAATTTGGAGACAAGCCCGCAGTTTCAAAATAAGCAAAGAATGACTCTGCCTTTTCCCAGTCATTCCAATCGACAAATGCATTTAGCAAAGTATTATAAGATTTAATGCCTGGTTTGCAACCAAATATTTGCTCCATTTGCTGAAAAGTATGTAAAGTTTTGTCTGCCATCTTGTTCTTTGCATAAGCTTTGATAGCAGTTAAAGCAACATCTTCTGTGCAATGGCATTTCTGGGCCTTAATGAGCTCGACGATCCGAGAAACATGGGCTACGAGTCTTGACTCGGCGAGTCGACGAAGCATGTGGTGGAACACGTGCGGAGAGTGGGTGTAACCCTGCCGGCGAGTCGCTGAGTCGAAGAGGGAGAGTGCGGATAAAGCATTCTTCTCGGCTTTGAGGAGCTTGAGAAGACGCTTGGCGGAGAGGGATTTGGGGAGGTCGGCCATGGAAGTGGCAAGAAAGGTAATTCTGGAGATTTTTGGGTCTCATTTTTCATGGCATTTTGCAGAGTCGAACATTCGGTGTTTTGGGAAATAAGTTGAGAAGCGTTGAAATAGAAACTCCGTCCATTCGCTATGACTTTGGTTTCAGGTTTTTGGCTTTTTTATTTTAACAAAAAATGCTTGTCAATCAAAAAAATTACTCTTTTATGTGAAAAAAGGAAATTTTCTTTCAAGGTTAAATATGTATTTTTATCCCTATCGTTTATCAAAATGGATAAATTTATTTTTAACGTTTATTTTGAAACAAATTTATTTTTAATGTTTAAAAAATAGAGATTTTTACTTTTACTGTCAATTACCGTTAATATATTAGTTGACCGCTAATAGGACACGTGTCATATATCTATTGGATAAGTGAATCAAATATTTTGGTGCCAAAGATGTATTTTTGCCCCTTACGTTTTTCAAAGCGTGCAAATTTGCCCCTAACATTTGTAAAATGAGAGATTTTTGCTCCTACAGTTAATTACCGGTAATTTTGACCGTTAATACGTTAGTTGACTGCTGACGGCGGGGGTAAAAATCTCCCATTTTACAAACTTTAGAAACAAATTTGCACTAAAATAAACGTTAGGGTAAATTTGTCCATTTTGATAAATGATATGGACAAAAATACACTTTTGGCTTTCTTTCAAAATAAGTGCTCTTTTCAGAATATAAGATAATTTTATATACTTTTTTTCTAAATATAACTCTTACTTTTTATTTATTTATGATCTTTTGGTCCGTGCTTTTTAAATATATGGAACTAATTAATTTAAAATCGAATATTATCGAATTTTTGAATCTAAAATCTAATATAACTCTTAAAGGTAAGAATGAAGTACTTAATGAAATTCATTTTTTAAATAACAAATAAATAAAATGTAAGAATAACTAATAATTTTTCTTAATATTTATGAACCTCGTTTTGTGGAATGGAAGACATAGGATTTCATTTAAGTTCTGTTTTGATGGTGGGTGATATATAGTAGTCCAATAATAAGTTCGTTAATATACAATAAAAAAAAAAATTTGAGGTTATTTAAATATTTAAATTTTCTGCATTATATCTTTTTATATATTTTTCATTAAGTCTTTATATTTTATTCTGAAATAACAAAGAGCTCCTCCCAAACGGATCAAACGAGTGTGTTGGTCAACATAAGTCAGCTTTTCTCTAACCAAAAGAAGAAAAAGAAGATTTGTATTGAATAAAATAGAAGAGAGAGATGGGGAAATATATGGAATTGTTAGATATGTTTAGAATCACTGGCAGATTTTATTCTCCGTTGGCCGTCGACGACCAGCATCACCAACACGACCACGACGGTCACCATGGTGGGTCCGTGGCTCTTCTGTTGGTTCAAGATTCGAGAGTATTTTTCCAGTTGTGAGTTGAAGTTTGCAAGCAAAGGGTTTTGAGGCTACTGATCTGATATGCTTTTCTTTCTTAGTTGGATGCCATCGATTTATCACCAAGATCTTTCTCTCCCTCTCCCACTCCGATTATAATTACTTCCATTGTCCCTTATTACGGTTGTTGTCGCCATCTTTTTCAGTTTCTTCGACATGGATTTTGTCTAGATTTTTTGAAGTTTTTTATTAGATTGTAAATTTTGTGATAAATTATCAAGCTTTATATTGTTTTGGTGATTTCGGAATTCTTCTATATAGTTGCAGGACAATCTTTGTCAAAAGAATATGTAATTTCAGATACAAAATGGCAATAAAAAAAACAGGATATTTTTTGAAAGAAGTTTCCCAGATGAGCACGAGGACGATTCTTCTTTTCAAAGCAACCAAAATTCTTCTCTTTTTCCCTTTCTTAAAGACCTAAGTTCTGCATTTTAGTGGGATAAAAGGTTATTTAGGTTACGAAGAGTGCACCATCATCTCTTTTTCTATTTTCTTTATTTTACCGTAAATTTCAGTTCTGTCTCTCTTCAACGAAACACATCGTTTGAGATTCGGAAACCATCAAATTCACCATGGAAGCAAATGCCGGCATGGTGGCTGGGTCTTACTGGAGAAACGAACTGGTCCGGATTAGCCATATATAAACATATGCAGGTCTTTTTTAATTATTTGATTTCCTTTGAATTTTTTCTTATTAGAATTTGGGTTGAATTTGAATAACTCTTTTGGACGAATTTGAATTGAGGTAAAATAACAAATTTATTGATAAGTCCTAAAATATGATTGAATAAGATGGATTGTAGTTAATTATGCGCTAGCCGATCGGATTAGCAAGATTTTATGAGTTGTAATAAGATAAATCCGATCGAATTAGATGTAAATACTCTAAATTTTAAGTCAGTAATACTTTTAGAGAGAATGTTGTAAGAAAGTCTCAAGAATTCTTTAACTGTGTCTTAAGTTATTTATATTGAAGGTAAGAAACCACTTGAGTGGATCTATATTTTGGTGTCAGAGTAGGTGAACTGCAATGTTACAAGGAACAGATAAGAGGTGTGGGTTTGTGGCATGTGTCAGTGGACTGACAAGGAACATGCCCTACCAGTTCGATCGGATAGTTAGTATCGTCAGTACTTTGGCTCCTTGGTTGTTCGTTTGTCGCGCGCTTGGGTCCTGTGGCTCTAGACCTTTGCTCACCATTGGGTCTTGGGTTGAGGTTGACTCGGGTCCAAAGGATAATTGTATTATCATTTATCCCCCTTAAAAAGATCCAATCGGATTGAAAGAGAAAGCAGCATTAATGTCTTTTGGCAGTTCAATTTATCAATTTATTTTGAATTTCAAATTTGAAAATTTGAGCCCATCCTTTCACCTTCCCGACCGTTGAGTCAATTCATTGACGGGGACATTTCATCCAGTATGCCCATTAATGATGTCACTTGGGTTTTCGCGTAGGTGGCGCTTCATCCTTTTGGTCTGCGAGCCATTTCGTGACACGTGGCTGCTCCGAATTTAATATTAGGCTTGGCTTGTTGAGGAAGAAATCCTTTTCTTATAAACAAGTGACTTCATTTCATTTTTCTACTTTTGCAAAAAGCTTTGAATTTTTATATCTCTGCAATCCCATCTTTTTCTTCAAGTTCTTCAATTTTCTTCAAGTTTTTCCAGATTTCCTTTCTGTGAATCCTCAAGTAAGTAATTTTTTACTTACATGTCCTTTATTTCAATTTCTTCAGATTCTCCTTCTTCATCATCTTCTTCAAGTAGCTTTAGTGAACTTTCACAAGACATCGAAAGAATCATCCATACCTATTATAACGATCCCCCCTTTGAAAATGTCTTCTAGAAATTCTGTAGAGTTAGATACTAGCTTTTTAAGGCTATATGCCACTACAGACCCAGTAAGCAAACACAATAAACTGGCAACTTCAGAGGTTATCCAAATTAAGGCAAAACACAAATTGCCTCAGGATATTTTTGTCATGGCCTGCCTTCTTTCCATGTCAATGTTAGAGTGGCCGTTCAGTAAGAATCACAAAGAGTGGTTCATCTGCCATCAGCCTAGCTTAGACTGTGGCTTAAGGTTCTCGTTCGACACATTCGACGTCAACATTCTCTAGGGCTACGGAATTACGCCGAACCAATTGAATCCGAACGGTTGAAGAATGTTGGCTTGCTTTAAGGTGCTATGCAAAAAACATAAGTTGGCTCCGACTTCTCATATTTCTTTTATATGTTTGATCGAGAGAACAGAACAGAGTATTATTTCACCAGCAGATACAAGAGGAAGTTGTTTTCCCTTTCATCTTCTATGAAGGGATTTAAGGAGAAATTTTTCCTAATAGGTCGAAAGGGTAGCTCCGGGGTTAACCTTACCTGATCGGACAAGGGGAAGTCACTGAAAGATCTTGCTTCTAGTCTTCACATCTTCGAGGCGGACATCGAGACATTGATAAAGTACGTGGAGGAACACTCCAAGGATCTAAACAACTCATTGGTCCTACTGGCTTTTTTAGACCAACCGAGCCCTTCTGGCATGGGGGATGCAGGATATGAGACCTTAGAACCTTAGAAAATTTTTCATTTACATGCATCTGTTAGGTCACATATTACTTTACTTGTTAAAATTTTCTAAGTAAATACTTATCTGATTGTTCTCTTTTGCAACTTCTATGGATCCTTCAGTGCTATCTAAAAAACTGGCAGAGTGGACCAAGAGAAAGGCAAAGGCCAAGTTAAGAAAGAAGTCAATAGCAAGGGGGTGATTAATATGCTTGTCCTGTCAACATCTGAATCCTTAACTCAAAGATGGCCCCAAACGCTGCTGCTGCTATTGTTAGAGAGCAAACTCTTACTCGTACTTCTTCTCCTCCTCCCTTTCTGCCTGTTGGTCGGACCGGTCCGATGCCGTTGGAGGAGATGCCAACTTCTGCGCCATCCCCGAAGATTTTCATCGATCGAACGTTGTTCGAGGAGCCCGAGGGCTCTTCTGCAGTGGCTGCCGCTATTGCTCTGGCTTCTGATTTGGGGCTTTTTTCCTTAAAAGATATCTTAGCTCAAAAGTTTAGAGAAGGGTATTTCATTAGGGATCCCTAAGTAGCAGACTTCATTAGTTGTGGCTTGGTATCCGATAAGGACTTTCAGGATATAGGCCCAGTCACGGCAGCCGCTCAGAAGCTGGCTGAGATGCAACAAAACAATTTTGAAGTGAGATTCTTCATTGCTTATTAAACAAATCTTTATCTTTTAACTTAGCTTTTTTGATTTGGCTTTTAATCTTGAACATACAGTTCAGAGGGGATTGTGCCTCTATGCCGAGAGCTTCAATGTTAGGAATGTGTTGAGTGAGAAAATCCAATCGAAAAGGGAGCTCAACAGGAAGCTAGAGTTTATGACGAAAGATGTTGATAGTCTCTGATTGGAGAACCTACTCCTTACACAGATTTCTCATGTTAATTTCTAGAACTCTCATTTTTTTTGTAAAATCACTAACTTTCCTCCAAGTATTCTCGAATCTTGGCTCAGATGGGGGAGTTTCAGAAAAGGGTGGACTCCTTGGACACTACAAAAAAATAGTGAATTAGCGACGGACATTTTCGTCGCTAAAAGGGCTATTTCCGTCGCTAATTACTTTTAGCGACGCGGCAACTAACCGTCGCTATTTGCTCCGTCGCAAGAAATTTTGCAACTAAAATATAAAACAGTAGCTAAAAATAGCGACGGCAAAATCCGTCGCTAAAAATAAAATTTTCGTCTCTAAATAACCCTTAAATTAGTCGCCATAAATTTTAAAAATTTATTAGCGACGGAAATTCCGTCGCTAAATTATTATATTTTTCAATATTATTTTGAATTTAATTTTTTATTATAATTTTCAATTTAATTTTATTATTATTACATCCAAAATTTAATTTAGTTTATGTAACTAATAATTATACAATATTTTTAATATTACTAGTAATTTAAAAAAAATAATATCAAAAAGTGCATTAAATTGTACAATAATTAAAAAACACTGTAAAAAAATACTAATTTAAACTAAATAGTATTACTTAAAAATATATAGAAGTTTACAATAACTTTGTACAATAAGTTCACAATAATTCAAATATAATAAAAGTATATTAAATTGTATAATACTTAAATTAAAAGTACATATCCTTGTTATCTTTAGCAACATTCCATCCAATTCCAATACCTACAAGTCACCAATAAAATTTTCACATGAATACATACCAAAATTAATGAATTAAAAATCAAACTAAGAAAGATTGATTCTAGTTCATATATTACAAGGCAGGAGCTACCCTTTTCTAAATTCTCCACTTAATTAATTAACTAGAACATACATACGTATGTACGTATGTACATACATACATACATACATTATGCCAATTCATGTATAAAACATAATGCCAATTCATATATCATGTATCCAAATTTGACTCACTGGCTAATTTACTCTAACTACATTCACATAATTCATATAACTCTTTAGCGTCATTAGTTCAAGAATACATATATAATTATTTGTTTATTATATATATAACCATCATAATCAATTTTGCTATGTTTCATATTATTTAAGTTCTACCTAGTATCACTCACATTTTCAAATTACCTTAGCACATGGATTGGTATCATTATTACACCTGACCCCTCTTTATAGTCTATTTATTTCTCAACACAAACCTTCCATGAGTATTCATGTCACATTTATTCGTATATTGTAAAACATATAAACTCAACGTATAATTAACCAAAATTTAAACTAAACTTGGCATTCCATAGCCTATGTAATTCGACTAAGTAATCGTATTCATCAAGGCATTTTGTTTTGAAATGACACATAATCCAGTTTACTACTATTCAAACCAATTATGGAAACTCTAAATTAATCTAAGCATAATTCATACATTTGATCATTTTTAGGCCAAACATAATGAGCATAAATTGAATAACATTATCAAATTACATTCAATAACCAAATTAAAAGTTATGTTAGCTTCAATTTATATTTATTTCCACAAGATATTTACCACTTTATCGAACTGTAAACAGTTCGAAAAGTCTAATCCCAACATAATGCATATTCTGAACAAAACTTGAGGAAAGTCACCAATACAAGTACAATTATCAAATTAAAAGTCCTGTTGTTATCAAAGTATTTCCAATTACCATAATTAAATCTCTAATAAACAAAGTGTCAATTAATATAGAGCTTAACTAGCCATGTGAACATGTAGTCTGCAATTCAAACAAACCAAGGGTTGAAATGCAACACTCATAGTAAATGAACTGTGGATGCAAATTTTCACACCTAAGTTGAATGATAGTCTAAAGGAAAAACCAAATTAAAAAATAAATAAAAAAAATAGCAGCAAAAAGGAATTGAAAACATCTAAAAGCACAGTACATAGCTGACATTTTTTTGAAGCACTCATACCACCACAAGGAGAGGTATGAGCAGATGAACTTGGTATCCCACTTACAGTCTTGTGGTAGAAGACCCTTTTCATGGACAACACCACCTGCCAATGACCAAAGATCACTAATAATGTTTTCTTCTATAGAAAAAAAATTCTACATAGGAAGAATGACAATGTATAGAATGAAGGACAAAAAAGAAGTGACAAAACAGAGCCAGAATTTGTTAAAATTAGTCAATAATGTCAGATAACATCCAAAAGCTGTTGTGCAAGTTCCAGAAGCACAAGGCCACAACAGAGCAAAGGTGAGAATGTCATACCACAGAAGAGTCAAAAAAGAAAAAAAAAAGCTCCGCTAATGTTCTAATTCATAGCTAACAAAGCAATTAAAAAGTTAACCATGACTAGAAGCATCAGTAAGAAAAAGTTCAATTGAACTCATTTAACTTCTATTGCATAGTGCCTATGCAGTTTAGTCGAACACCATAAAAAATGTAAACTTGATTTTGTTTTTCTTCGAACAGAGCATACACAACAATGAAAGGAAGCAATTAGGATTTAACGGATTGATTGTTAATTTATCATGTTCTAAATTAAGTTGATCAGTATCACAACTTTTAAAACCTAAGAATTCCACTAAATGGCATATGGAATGATGAGCAAAATCACAAAATCAATGCAACTGATGCTGAGTAAGAGATTTGTTTTGACATAGGAGCTGAATGAATTTATGAAGCAACCAAGAATTGCAGACTGCATGTTCACTATTAAACATAATGTATTTATGTTAGGAAAGTAAATTTTACAAGCTTAACTAGCTAATTAATTCTGCAATTTAATTCACATAATATCTAATTTAGCGATTTTAATGCCAACTTACAAATAAACTTAGTAATTGTCAATTTCACCACTTTTAATACACATATATAGTCATAATAATTGAGGAAAAAGCAAGTTTAATGGGATACTGACTTGTTTGAATCGAATTCTAAAACTTTCGGTTCGATTCGCACAAGTTAGACTCAGATCGGCGGCCACCGGTCATCGTCATCGGAGCCTCATCTGACACTGCCACTGCTATCGTGTAGCTCAGAGTACCAGGACCCCATTACTAGTAGTCACATACCCTAATGTGGCGTGGCTTGGCAGAAATCTTCGCCGGAAGAGCTCAAAAGAGCTCGGTACACCCAAAGCCGATCTATCCATAACCGGCGAATGAGATTGATCGGTGGGTATAGGGAGGAGCGCCTGATCGCCAGGAGTCCAGTAGTGGTGCTCATTTTGCTATCCGACACCGAAGTTGGTCGAAATTTGGAGAAGAAACGTCGGTTTTGAGGAGAGAGAAAGGAACCGAGGAGAAGGAGGAGGAGGCCGGCGGTGGCGGTAAGGGGCAAGATGGCGATAGCGGAGGGCTTCCATCACGTCGGCGGCGGCGGAGGCGAGGCTCCTCCCCAGCCTCGCCATCTCGTCTCTCCCGTTTCCCCCCTGTTCCCTCTGTTCTCCCTTTTTTCCCCATTTTCTCTTTTTTTTTAATTCACCCACTCCCCCTCTAGACTCAATTCTTAGTATGTATGTATGTATTATTATTTATTTGTCTAATTATATATCTATACATTATTTATCTATTTTAATTTATTTATTTAAATAATACATTAAATTTGAAATATTAATTAAAAGACTCTAAAATAATAGCATGTCTTTTTTAATAAAATAATAGCATATATTTTTTTAATAAATTCTTTCATTATATAAATTTCAGTTTTAAAATTATAATTTACCAGTCATCGAAATTTGGGATTTTTCAATTATTGAATTTTGATTTGAATTTTTTTTAATTATATAATTTCGAGTTTAAATGTTAATCTTATCGATATTAGAAAAAAGATTGAATTTCGATACTATTTTATGTATAGCAAAAATACTAAAAATAATTAATAACCATAAATTTATAGGTTAAGACAAATCCTAAAAATAAATAAAACTGAAAATTAAAATAATCCCTAAATAAAACTTTAGAAGGCCCGAAACTGCTCCAAACGTTGGAATTTGGGCATGCCACGAGCGTTTACGGGTAAACTCAGTAATCTACTCCGAATCAATAAATTTCTTTATTAATATTAATTTCAGTTCACCCATCTAATATTTTTTTTCAATTTTAAATAATTGAATAATAAAAAATTTATTTTATACAAATTAAAATTTATGTCCAAAGCAAAAATATTAAAATTAATTAATAACTATAAGTATATAGGCATACTTTTATTAATATTATAATCAATTTTACCGACGAAATAGCGACGGATTATTCTGTCACTAAAATATCGCTTTAATTTCCGAAAAATATTTTCATATTTAAAAAATTTAAAAATTTTTTAGCGACAGAAATATCATTCGGTATTTCGTCGCTAATTTAAGTGTCTTTAACGATAGCAAGTTTCCTTGCTAAATACGTCGCAAATAAAATTGCTAAAATTGCATCCAAATTTAGCAACTGAAATTTTCGTTGCTATTTTAGTAACGGATTATTTAGTCGCAAAAATTAGCGATTGATTTTTCAGTCGCTAAATTAGTCGCAAAAAAGTGCGATAAATTGCCGCCAAATTTTAGCGACCGTTTCTTTTTTCAGTTGCTAAATTAGTCGTAAAAAATAAAAAATGGAATTTAGCGACTAATTTTTAAAACAGTCACTAATTTTAGTTTTTTTTTGTAGTGGGAGTCCATCCAGTAGGTGGCAAAAGAGAGGCAGTACTTTCTGCATGAAGCTCATTAGAAGGAGTTAGATGACCAGGAGGAAACCATTCTGGAGCAACTGAGTGATACTCAGAGCGATCTCTTAGCTTGTATCACAATCGAATGTAAGAGATGCTTCCCTAGAGCTGACTTCAAATGGTTATCCAATCTGAACGCCCTGCCTAAAGTTCCTCCTGATGAAAAGGATGATAAGCTTGCAACGACGAAGCATCTGAGAAGGGGGAAGATATAGATAGAGATTATTAGAATAGGATTTTTTCCTTGATTTATACTTAGTTTTTTCTCTTCATATGTACTTTAAATTTAAATTATTGAAATGAAATTTGCTCAATTCTGATCTTCCATTTTATTCTTTTACTTATTGCTTGCAATAGTAATCTGAACGAAATTTTTTCTTATAGTGAATGTCAAAACTTAACATTTCACTTGTCTTAAAAAAACTTAGAAATTTTTTCCTTTTTGTACTTCAAATTTAATAAGCAAGTAATATGATTGTACAATGTAATCATTATGCAAATTAACTTGGAAGCGAATATTAATCAAAGTAAGTAATCATGTTAAATATGACTTCGCAGATTAGATTGGAATAAACGTTAAAGTTGCGATGCAAATAATCAGATAGGATGTGACTTTCACGAATTAACTTGGGACGACATTAAGTTTAGTAAAGCGAATAAACCCATCGAGTTAATTTTGCAATAGCTTTAGGAATAATCATTAAGAAGTGCAAGCGATCAATTCGAATTCATTTTGCAATAACTTGGAAAAAATATGTAACTTGTATTTTCAATAATCATTCCGATCGAAATTTGATACTTGGGTCTACATTGCCTTAAACTATTTATAATGGATGTGAGAAATCACTTGAATGGATACGCTCTGGTGTCAGAATAGGTGAACGGCGATGTGACAAGGAAAAGGTAGGAGGCGAGGGTCTATGGCGTTTATTAGTGGACTGATAGGGGGCGTACTCTGTCAATCCAATCGAACAGTTAGCACTGCCAATCCTTTGGCTCCTTGGGTGTTCATTTGTCACACGTCTGGGCCTTGTAGCTCTGGACCTTTGCTCACCATTGGGCCTTGGACTGAGGTCGACTCAAGCCCAAAAGATAATTGTATTATCATTTATTTTTGGGTTAATTAAAAAAAAATCTCCCTAATCTATGATGAATCTGTTTTTGTTTTAGCTTTCAAACTAAAAAACTAATCAAAGCGATAAATTTTTACAATAGTTTGAAATACATCGCTCAAAATATGAAAAAACTAAAAATTATTAAAAAATAAAAATAAATATTTTTCAAATTAAAAAAATAATTTTCAATTCGGAAAATAAAAATAATATTTTCTTTTCAAATTAAAAAGTAACAAAATACGAAAAAAGTTATCAAAAAATTAAAAAAAAAGCAAACTAAAAAAATTAAAAATAGATTATATGAGAGTACTTTTCGGACTGTGAATAGTACCACCCAAGGTGAATAATACCATCCAAGACTCCATGCATTTTTTTTTTAGTATTGGGGAGTACAATTCATAGAGAGTTTGGAGATGTAATTTGAAGTGAAATTGAAGTCAAATAAGATTTCAAAAGTCGAAAATAAAAATAAGTAACGGAATCGGTGTAAATAGTGCATTAGATTGCCCGATTTTTGGCTAAGTGTAAAAAAAAAATTCGAGATGGTTAAAAATTAATTTGACCATGGAGAATGATCGTAAACGGTAAAATGAAATTTTTGGAGGTGGAAAATTAAAATTTATTTGAAATTGAAAAGTGAATTATTGAATCGATCAATGCACCGCCGGACCGAAAAATACTTTTTATTATGAGACTCTTAAACTTAGAACATATGGTTCATACAAGACTAAATTTTCAAATAAATATGTAATTTTACATTTTAGTGATATATTATACCTTGTGTTTTTATTTATTTTTTTCGTGTTAGTATTATAATCAAAGAAAAACACATGAAACAAAAAGATTGAAAATATTATATCAATAAAAATATTTTAAGAAAATAAATTTCATAAAAAATTATGTTTTTTATTCTTACATTTTTATTTTTTAATATAAAAAATATTTTTTTATTTTTTAATTTGAAAAATAAAAAGTTTTTATTTTGGGAAAAACATTTTCCATATTTTTTATTTAAAAAAGCATTTTAAATATTTTTTTAATATAAAAAATTATTTTTTTAATATTTTTTATTTTGTAGATATTTTTAGCAATGGATTTCGACGTCCGTCACTAAAAATCCGTCCGTCACTAAAATTCTATTGCCGAATATTCCATTAGATTTTGGACGGCAAACTTAATTAAGGGAGAATTGGATTTGAAAAATTCTAAAAGGTTGGAGATTGATTTAGTTAGTTTTTTAGTTTGGATGATAAAATGAAAATTGGGTCATAGGTTGGCATTTTTTTGTAATTAACTCCTTTTTTTTCTTCACTTTTACATTTTGCATCAAATATGGTGCATACAAACAAAAAAGTTATTATTTTTTTTTTTACTTTTTAGCTAAGGTGTATTTTTGCCATCGAACTATCGGAAATGCGTGATTTTATCCTTAGAGCCTCTTTTTTTTTGTTCATTTTGACCGCGAAATCAATTAAACCATGTGTTTTTATCATAAAATAGATGGAATACACAATTGGCTAACGACACTAATGGTGTTCAATCATAATACGACACATCAGCAAACTATCTCTCTTAATCATAGATCCAGTCAGCAAAAAAAAATGAATTAAATTTACACCTAGCAGCTGAAAAAAAACTCTTTTCTCCGTTCTTCTTCTTCTTCGAAAATCACCAGCTTTCTAACATTCACATACAAAAACACAAAAAGATTAAAAATGGCAAAACAAAAATTAATTGCAAACCCAGAAAATTTCTCATATAATTGTACAAATAATTTTTTATTAATATTTTGTATTTATTAATTATATTTCTAAAGGCAATAAATATTTTAAGGCAATTAAATATTTTACACATGTTTTACATATGTTTATTTTGTCGAACCAGTATTCTTTGACCTAGTAGTTCTTTTAAAATCTCTAAACTAGTTTTTTGTTTGAATTTTCACCAGAACTGCTTTTCTGTTCTAGATTCTACTTCATTAAATATTCATGCCCTTATTTTTCCTCAAAATAGTTGTTGTGAGATGCCTAAAAATCCTGCATATATTACTTTTTCAAATAAGATCTTATGGGTTTTATGAGAGTGAACAGAAAAAGGTATTAATTTTTTATCACGTCAGAAATATGTGTTCTCCAGATTTTTAATTTCTGTTACGTATTATATATAGAAGTTTGTTGAATCCTAGAGGATATGCCTTTATATTAATCATATTACTAGTATGGGCGAATTATCCTTCAAACAATATCCATACACACCTCAAGTTTTGTGCTATCAGAATTCTGCCTAACAATATTAAGGATAATATGTATGTTGAAACTATTTCTACCCATGTTGCCGCTGGTTTTGTCAATGGTGTTCCTTTTAGCACACCGATGTTGTTGCTACTAATGGCATTCCCAACATCTCCACAACACTTCCTATGATGTCTATAATACATTTTATCAAACTTTTCCAAAATATCTTTAGAATTGAAATGTCTAATGGAGAAATTCTCAAAATGTAGCAGAAACGAGTTTTCTCAATTTCAGACATGCATGAAGTGGCTTCTACTCTTATTGATTCTAAGCCAATGGAGTTCTCCACTAAGCAATTGAAGTTATGTGATCATGCAAATAAGGTATGTAGGCATAAAACTATTAGCATGCTTTATAATGTGTTATTTGATATCTTTTGGAATCATGTGTTTACAAGCCCAAAGCTAATAATTTTAATTTCAAGGTGAAAGGAAATTATGTTATGGATGGCAAATTAGGCCACTATGCATCTCAATGCAGAAAAAGAAAAGGGAGGAATGACAATCCTATTAAGCCAAATATAAATTTGGTTAAAGCATATGATATAATTGTTACTGTCATTTTTCAAGTGAATATTGTGGCTGATGTAATTGAATGGGTGATAGACTTTGGTACCACTAGGCACATTTGTCCTAACAAAAATACTTTTTTTGTCTTATACTCAAATTAAGGAAGGATAATAAATAGTTTATCTTGGTGATTCACGAACTACAAAAGTTCTTAGACAAGGCAAAGTCCTTCTTTAGCTCACATCTGGCAAGGTACTTATTTAGGTCATATCTGGCAAGGTATTAACTTTAAATGAGGTGCTTCAAGTTCCCAATATTCAAATCGATTTGGTTTTTGTGGAACTATTAGGAAAAGTTAGGGTGAAAGTTGCATTTGAATTTGAGAGGGTCATATTTACCAAAAATAATAATTTTATTGGTAAGGGCTATTATAATCCTGGTTTGTTTGTACTCAATATTTCTAAAATAATTAATGAGAATGCTAGTGCTTCTACTTATTTGATTGATTTTGTTATTTATGGCATGCTATATTAGGACATGTTGGTATTTCTTATATTCAAAAAATGCAATATCTAGGCTTAATTTCTAGTATCAATAATAAAAATATGATATATGTGCTGAATCTAAACAAACAAAGAAAATACGTGCATCAATTTTTAGAGAATCAGAATTGTTAAGTTTAATTCATTCTGACTTAAGAGACTGAAAACAATGTATGACTAGAGATAGTAAAAAGTATTATGTGACTTTTATTGAAGATGTTTCTACATATACTGAAGTATATTTGCTTAGAAATGAAGATGAAACTTTTGAGATGTTTCTTAAATATAAAGTAGCAGAAAGAAAAAATGGTGTAGTTGAAAGAAAAAAATATAACTTTAAAGGAAATGATGAATTGCATGCTTATTAGTTTTAATGCACTAGAAAATCTATGGGATGAAGCTATATTGTTTGCATCTCACTTACAAAATATGATACCTTATAAGAAATTTGGAAGGACACTTTATGAATTGCGGAAAGGCTATCCTCCTAATTTAAAATATTAAAAATGTGGGGGTATTTAGTAAAAGTTATGCTACCTGACCTCTAAGAAAAGAAAAATAAATTCTAAAACTTTTGATTGCATATTCATTGGTTATGTAAACATAGTGCTACCTATAAATTTCTTATATTGAAAAGTGATATGCTTCATTGTAATACTATTCTCAAGATAAAGAATGTTGAATTTGTTGAGCATGCATGTGTTCCCTTTGAAAGTTGATCATGTTTCTCATGCACCTATTATTCAAAAAAATTGTGAAAATGAGGATTTAAGAAGATATATGATAGAGTTGAGATACGCCCATGACTCTATAAAGGATTAAGTTTCTATCCAGATTAAATTGAGTTATTTAATCTAAATTAAATTACCAAATCTTATCTCAGAAAGAGTCTGAGTTAAACTAGAGTTAGGACTCTAGCTTTTAGAATCTCTATAAATAGAGGTGAGGTCCTCATAATTTGGTAACGAGAAAACGTACACGCCGCAAGGCTGCTCGTTCCCACTCACAAGTTTTCTGTCTTAATTTTCAGGGGCATTTAGATTGTGATCTAGCTGCTCTTACCCCGAGTGGGTAAAAGCCGGACCAGTGACCAAAAACAAATGGGATCTTGGTAGACGCTTCCGCAACGAGTTTCTGCGCTACAAGAGGTAGGTACATTTATTTAATGTTACCTCCGTATAAATTTTATTCGTTATAATTTTTTCCCATATCCATCATTGGTATCAGAGTCGTTGTTTTTGCATCCTGCCATGTGGCCAAAGAGATCTAAAATTTTATGTGTAAAATTATTATATCTGTGATGCAATAAACACAACAAAAAAATTGTTTTTTGTGTGAAAAATATATATGCGTGTGTATTTCGGCTCGATTTCGTGTATGTGTACACCGAAACCCGAGGGGACAAACATGAGTGTTCTAAACGGCTAACTAGAAGCCGGAATTTTTTATTTTTGACCTCACCATTGGATTTACAGACCCTAAAAACCCCCCACCGGCCGGAACCGGAGCGCCAGAATCGGTCGGCAAGGCGACACGTGGCTTACATGCGCCACAATTCGTTCGGCAGGTGCGCGAGGGCTGTAGCCCACACGCGCATCAGCACGTGTCAGCAGTGATGCTTCACGCTGACACGTGGCCCAATGGCCAAGTGCCACATGGTACAACGTGGGGCGGACACTTAGGCAAATCAGAGGATTACATGTGGCTGACTGAGGTCACGCCACGTGTCATGATGACGTGTCAATAAGGTGACACGTGACCCAATAAAGAATCGACACGTGGATCACTGAGGTGCTGCCACGTGTCACATCGGGTGTTAGTGATGACCTGGCATCACCGACACGTGGCCCAATAGACGTGAGACAAGTGGCAGACTGTGGTCATCCCATGTGGCTCCAACATGTCACAGGTGCCACGTGGTCCAATCAGATATTGACACGTGTCAGACTGAGGTCTGCCACGTGTCGGTGCTGACGTGTTACGTGTGACGCGTGGACCAATGAGATAATGACACGTGGCGTCGACTGTGCCACGTGGGCACTAGGTGGACCAATAGCATTTAGACACGTGGCATTACTGGATGTGGACACGTGGCACACTGTGGTTGTGACACGTGTCTGATCGAGTGGGAGGCCATACGTGTGGCGCGTGAGGGCGTTTATCTCCCTCTGGTTGGCGCGTGTGGGCGCGTAAGTCATCCTCCGACCACCATTTCAGCTCCGATTTTTGTCAAATAATTTTTTCAAATTATTTCTGATTTTTTTGTCTTATTTTCGAAATTTTTTAATGACTAGAAAATAAATTGTGTAATTTTTGATATTTAAATGTGTTTAATTTCAAAATAAAATATTAAAAATTTGTAGAAAATGTATTTTCTGCTTTCAAAAATTTTTAAAAATATTTTGAAAAATTTTTGAGGTTCTGTCCTTACTTATTGATTGAAATGTGTTTCAATCATGAGTATTTATACATGAGTGTATAAAAATTTTCTATATTATGTTACAGATAGGGGTGAGCAAAATTCGGTTAAAACCGAAAAATCGAACCAAACTGACCGATATTTTTAATTCGATTCGATTTTTTGGTTTTTCGGTTCGGTTTTGAATTTATAGGTAAATCGGTTATTTCGGTTCGATTTTAAAAGGCAAAAATTGAACCGACCGAAATTTTAAATTTATATATTATTTTATCCAATTTTTACATAAAAAAATTATTTTTGTATTTTTTTTTATCAATTTAAGGGGTTTGAACTTAAATTATATATGTATATTTTTCAATTTAATTTTTTTAATTTTAGTTTTATGATTTATAATTTTGTATAATTATTTAGATAATTTTTTTTAATTATAATTTTGGATTTTCGGTTTTTCGGTTAACCGAACCAAACCGACCGAAAATTTCGGTTCGGTTTATATAAATTATAATATTTCAATTTTCGGTTTTTTCGGTTCGGTTATTGAACCGAACCGACCGTTGCACACCCCTAGTTACAGAAATATTGAATAAGGACAGCCGGTTCTTCCTTAAGAAACGCATAGGTTGCTTTGAGAATTGCAAGAGTGCAATTAATAAGCAACATAAAATGCGAATGAAGATATGAGCTGAAGATATTGATGCTATAGTGCATCATAAAGTACATGTGTGAAAACAAATGCAAGAGTGCATTTGAATTAGTGGTCCGAGTATGAAAATAAAATTTTAGTTCGAGTTATCAAAAGGGAAGTATTGAGAAGCGACACTAAAATTCTGTGATAGTATTGAGAAATGGACGGAGTGTGTATCGTCCATGACTTCATCAATGGACTTATGAGTCGCTTGATAAATTGATGAAATCGGTCAAAGATATAATCCTAATAACTAAAAAGATTTTATGAAATCTGGACTTCAATAATAGTTGACATAAGTGTCAATTTAAGTTGGCATTTATTTTTGTTAAATAGGATTTATGTTTCCTATTAATATTTGACATGAGTATCTACTTTTGGGATTATTGAATTTTATTTATTGATTAAATAAATGTGTTTATTTATTAATTATGATGGAATTTAACTTTATAATAAATGAGTTTATTTTAATTGTTAATTGCCTTGCGATATTTTATGAGTAAAATGGTAGCATGTTTATTAAGTAAAGGCTTAATAAAGATCCCCTTATAAGTTTGAGAACTTGATAATCCAATAATTCAGATTTGTTATGCATGAAATTGTAACCTATAAGATTGGACATTAGGACTTAGAGGGTAATTGGATACTATAAGTACCCTTTTCGAATTTGAGCCTAATAGAAAATTTTACTAGATTATTATTTCAGGTGCATAATAAATTGCATATATTGTCTTATCTCCTTTAAATATGTGCAACATTATTCCATTTGAGATCAGAAGATTTTAATGGATGCTGCTTCCAAGTTATAATTATGAAATCTGGAATACAAAGATCCAGTATGTGCTTGAAGAGAAAGAGGCTCTTAAATCTTCAAGTTCGGTTATGGCTGAACTTGAGGATGACACTATAACAAAGCATAAGCAGGACCGAGATGCCTATGTTGCATCACAGCACTACGCTATTTCGCAAGTATCAAAATGCAATGGATCTGTGGATCGCTTTGCAGGAGAAATTCAGAGATATGACTCTGAATATGCTCCGATCATTGAAGATCAAATTTGATACATATCAGAAAAAGTCTGATTATTCGATGTAAAAACATCTAAGAGAGATGAAAAAGGAAAAGTGAGCTTAGTGAACTTAGTCATAAGTGACCGATGAGCAGTAAGTCCAAACCGTTATCCATTCTTTACCCAAGAGTTGGTAGCATGCGAAGATGCAACTAACTCACATGGATAAGCATAATGACATTTGAGGGTGTCGCTTATCATTTGAAACTTAAAAGGGACCGTCTGACAATGATTAAGGTCAATGTCATAGTGCGTATGGCACAGTCCTGTTCTGATAGAATGAGTTCTCATTAGAATAAGATAATAAGCTTCATCAATAGGGATAAAGAAAAGGCTTGAGAGCCTGAAAAGCAAAAGGAATGGAATCACGAAAGATCCAAAGGCAAAAGGGAGATAAACTTTTCAAGAGTGAAATGTTTCAATTGCCTATAGAAATGACATTATGCAAGAGATGCATTGTGCCTAAAAAGATACACTATTCTGACTCAAAAGTGAGTGAAATTTATGTATCTAGTTCTAAATTTCATCATTTGTGGGTGATAGATTTAGAACCAATGGACCGTCTAACAAGGAATCGAGATACCTTTGTTATGATATTTAGGTTCTGTTCTTGCTTTATTGGAATTTATTTTTAATTTATACTTTAAGGATGACAGTATATGCTTATGCTTGAATGATTTCAATTATGGTTCTAGTTATATTCTGAATGATTTTATTGTTATGGATGTGGATCATAAGTATTTGAGTAAAACTATTTTTTCCTTTAATTTATTATTTTTCACATAGTTATGAGGACAATATGAAATTATGGCGTGCTAAATTAAACCATATTGGACAAGACCGAATGAGTCGGTTAGTCAAAATAGGTTTAATAAGTGATTTAAATAAGTTTGAATTGCCTACATGTGAGCACTGCCTAAAAGAAAAAATTAGTTAGAAAATCATTCGGAAAAGGAACTAAAGCCAAGTTTCCATTGCAATTAGTCCAATCTGACATATGTGGTCAAATGAATGTGAGGGTAAGGCATGGGGCCTACTATTTCATCACATTTATATATGACTGTACTAGGTATGATAATGTCTATTTGATTTCTCACAAGTCAGAAGCATCGAGTTGCTTCAAGACTTATATGAGTTTAGTTGAGAATCAATTAGACTAAAGGATCAAAGCTTTAAGATCTGACAGAGGTCGGTGATATCTTACAGATAAATTTAAAGTTTTGTGTGATGAAAAAAAAAAGGATTGAACATCAGTTGTTCATTCTTAGAAATTCTCAACAAAACGGTGTTGAGGAAAGGAGAAGTAAGACTCTCCTATATATGGTTAGATCTATGATGGCAGAGGCAAATTTGCCTATCTCCTATTGGGGAGATATTTTATTGACTGCCACATATGTTCTGAATTGTATGCCTTCTAAATCTGTCATTATTATAACTTATGAGTTGTGAACTGGTCAACAAGTTAACCTAAGCCATTTACAACTTGGGTTGTAATGCTTGCATCCATGATACCTCAATTTGGCAAATTTGAGACCAATAGGTGAAAAGAGTGTCTATGTGAGATATTCTTAAGTATCAAAAGGATACATGTTTATGGATAAGCAAGAAAATGGCATAATGACAGAATTTGAATCACCAGACGTTATATTCTCAAGAGGATGAATTTTCAAAGTTGGGCGAAGTGAATTAAGATCTCACTTTCAATTAATCTCGAGAAGAGAATATCAGGATCACTCCATCCGAGTGGGAGTATTCTTGACTCTAGTGGGAGCAAAGAATATAGTATTCCTAACTCAAGTGGGAGTATGGAACATAGTCCGAGTGGGAGCATTATGAATCACGGTGACTATATGAAATATATTTATCAAGATTCAGAACTGCAAAAATCTAAAAGGATAAGTGTTCCATGCTAACGATTTAAAATTGAAAGCTGGAATGAAGCCCTTTTAGTTATCCCACAAGACAAGAAAAAGCATAAAAAAAAATATTCAAAAGGCTTTTTCATGCCCATCTAAGGAAATGGATTAAAGTAATGGAAAAAGAAATGGCATCCATGAGATCAAACCATGTTTGAGAACTAGATAATCTACTGAAAGGACATAAATTGAGAATAAATGTATTCTCAAAGTAAAGCGAAAGGCTGATAGAGGTATCGAAAGATTTAAGGCTCGGCTAGTCGCTAAGGGGTTTATACAATAAGAAGAGATTGACTATGAGCAGACTTTCTCATATGTTGTAAGATTTATGTACATAAGGTTCATTCTAGCCATAGTGGCGAGTTTGAACGTAGAGTTTCATCAAATGGATGAAAAGACTTATTTTCTCAATGGAGAATTGGATGGAACAATCTACATGTTTCATCGGAAAAGGTAGCGAACATAAGGTTTGCTGATTGATGTGTTCAATCTATTGCCTTAAACAGTTTTCAACACAATGGTACTTGAAACTTCATCATACAATCATAATGAATGTGTTCAACATGATTGATAAAGATCATTGTGTTTATAGTAAAAGCTCTAAAAATGAATTTATCATTTTGGCATTATATGTATACGACATACTTAAAGTTAAGAATAATAAATGGTACGTAAATAAAATCAAAGATTGGTTATCGTCCAACTTTGAGACAAAGCATATGAGTCATGCATATTATATTCTTGAAGTTAAGATTTCAAGAGATCATTCGAGAAGATTGTTGTCTGTTTCTTGAGAGAAATATATCAACAAAGACCTTGAGCGATTTAATATGCAAAACTGCAAACTCATAGATTACCCCATTGCCAAGAATCAGTTTCTTAGCAAAGATTTGTGTCCTATGGCCAGAATAAATGAACGTATAAGGAACATTCGATATGCTAGTGTCGTGGGTAGTCTTATGTATGCAGTATTGTATACAAGACATGATATATGTTATGCAGTGGGCATGGTAAATAGATATCAATTTAACCCAGGCAAAGCACATTGAAAGCAATTGAAAGGATACTTATATACCTTAAAGGTACTGCAGCCTATTCTCTCTATTATTAAGAAAAGGATCTGCAAATGAGAGAATACAGAAATGTTGATTGGGCAGGAGAAGTGGATGAGAGATAATCCATCTTAGGTTTTATATTCTTATTTGGCAAGAGTGCCATCTCGTGGAGTAATAAGAATTGAACCTATGTAGCCCTATCAATAGTGGAAGTTGAATTTGTCACTTCCTCAATTACAGCACTGGAGACAGTTTGGTTGAAATGGTTTGTGAGCCATTTAAGAGTAACTGTCTCAAAGGTATCAATGACAGTCCGTCGTTGATGGCTTATAGTAGAGCTAAGCATATCGCCATTAAGTATCAATATAAGAGAGATATTGTTGCACGAAGATACATGAACTTGCAGTACATTTCTACGCATGCAGATCCATTGAGTAAACCTATAACGAGAGATGTGTTTCGAGAGACACATTAGATCTCGAGATTTGTGTAGAATTTAATTAGTACTGTTATATTTTATATAATCCCTTAACGTTATTATTTGCGAATAATAACTAAAGTTCATTGTTGGCAATACATGAGTGTGAAAGTTTATGTGTAAACATTTACTGTTATTGAAATGAGATTGAGCATGTCGGACAGAGAAGTAGCCCACTCACAAGGTTGTTACCTTAGTTTTGTCAATGAGTTGGCAAAAACTAAGATGAAGCGATTTTGAACATATGAGAATGCTCGAGAGTCTGTTCAAAATAAAAGTGCCGTCTTGCAGAAATTACAAGATGGGTCTTGTTAAGGTGCGAGATAAAGACATACATAAAGTTGTATGCTTTGAATTGAGATCCAAAATAAGGATTGTATGAAATCCGATGGTCAGTTATATGTAACTACCATGTTCTGTCTAAAAAGCCAGAAGTAGTCCTTAAGTAAGCGGACTAAAGTTGGGTGCTTCGGTGCATCGTAACCTTACGCTTATGTATGGTGTTTAATATACACATTATTGAAATGTGAGACATGTGCTCCTTTAAGGGAAGGAAAGAACACCATAACACATGTTTTATACCGTGTGTGCTTATATGACCACAGAGATGGAAATTTAATAATATTAATGATATCAACTTTCCCTATTGTGAGACCCTATATATATATATTTCGACCCTTAGAACCCTTAACTTATCCCTGAAGTATGGTTCAATGTGGCTAGCTTAGTTAATGTCCAAGAGGTCTGGAAAAAATTTAGGCCTGGCGGATCTAACTAGAAAAACGAGTTGAATCATGATGGATGGCATATAGTAAGAGGGGAAGATAGCCTTTTGATCACTTTCTTAAAGTTTTGTGGTTCACCGGCATGCCTATTATAGTTTCTATGAGTAGAAACATAATAGTGAACACGAAAATTATTTTATGAGATCATGAGTTAAAACAATGAATGTGAGAAGGCAATCTAAGGTCAGGCATACATAAAAAGAGGATCTCGTTTTTCGAGACACTATATATCCCTAACAAGTGTATAGCACTAGTGCTCTCGAGGTATGCTGGTCACACAATCTATCTGCCAGTATAATTGAAGATTAAGACTGTAATGCGTTCCGTCATGTGCGAGTAGGAGATGATAGAGTTGGGATACGCCCATGACTCTATAAAGGATTGAGTTCTTATCCAGATTAAATTGAGTTATTTAATCTAAATTAAATTACCAAATCTTATCTCAGAAAGAGTCTGAGTTAAACTAGAGTTAGAATCTCTATAAATAGAGGTGAGGTCCTCATAATTTGGTAACGAGAAAATGTACACGCCGCTAGGCTGCTCATTCCCACTCACAAGTTTTCTGTCTTAATTTTCAGGGGCATTTAGATTGTGATCTAGCTGCTCTTACCCCGAGTGGGTAAAAGCCGAACCAGTGATGAAAAACAAACGGGATCTTGGTAGATGCTTTCGCAACGAATTTCTTCGCTACAAGAGGTAGGTACATTTATTTAATGTTACCTTTGTATAAATTATATTCGTTATAATTTTTTCCCATATCTATCAATATAAAAGGCCCAGAAAAGAAATTTTGTTTGGAAATGACTTCTACACTTATCTTGTAGAAAATGAATATATAAACTTTCTGACACGATTTTTGAAAATTTTCCTAAGATTCTTTCTATGCAATTTTTGAAAACTTTTCTGGCATGATTTCTGGATCTGATCCTTTAAGTTTTTATGATGCAATTTCTATATCTGAATCTTCATTTTGGAAATATGCCATTTGATTCCATTTTAAAAAAAATATTTGAAAATTAGTTGATTTACCTCCTAAAGCAAAATCCATTGGTTGTAAATGGATTTTTAAAAGGAAATTTAATCATGATGGTTTCGTTGAAATATAAAGCTAGTCTTATTGCAAAGGGTTTTACTGAAAAGCAAAATGTCGATTATTTTGACACTTTTGCTCCTATGACCAGAATTTCTTTTATTAGAATTTTGATTGCTTTGCCTTCTATGTACAAACTTTTTATTCATCAAATAGATGTCAAAACAAATTTTCCAAATGGTGATTTAGAAAAAGAAATTTATATGATACAACCTGAGGGTTGTGTGGTTTCTAGTGAAAAAAATAAAGTTTGTAAACTTCTCAAATCTTTATATGGCTTGAAACAAGCACCTAAATAGTGGCATGAGAAATGTGATCAAGTTTTATTATGTGATGGTTTCTCTTCTAGTGAAGTAGATAAATGTGTGTATACAAAACTTATTGGCAGTGATTATGTGATTATCGACTTATACGTAAATGATATGCTTATTTTTAGTACTAACCTTGAATTAATATATAAAATAAAATGTTTTCTTGCTTCTAAATTGGATATGAAAGATATGGGTGAATCAAGTATTTTATTGGGTGTTAAAATAATGAGGAAGGGCGATAGTATAATGCTATCACAAGAACATTATATTATAAAAATGCTAAAGAAATTTGGACACTTTAATGTCAAACTTGTGAGCACTCCTTATGATACTAACTGTGACACGCGCCGAACCCCGCGACGCCCCGAGCGCTCGCTTTTAGAGCTTTCGGGATGAGGTTTATAAAACTTGCAAGTGAAATTGCAAGGGCGTCCATTTTGGGCAACAAGGAGGTTTCTTGGAGTCACCACCCAATAGAACATTGGGAAATATCGTCTAGCCTCAATGAGCATAAGACAGCGTTGCTATGTCCATTTTAGGCAAGTCAGAGGAGTCTTGGAGGCCCCATCCTAATAGAATATTAGGATGGCCCTCTCGCCTCGTGGAGCCTAGGACTATGCAAGTTAAAGCCTTTTTACAGGACACAAGAGGTGTCTTGAAAGTTCCATTCCAATGGAATATTGAAATGGTCCTCTCGCCTCGTTGAGCCCAAAGACCAGAGATGGTTCAGGACTTCTCATTTATTCATACCTTGATTAAATTAAAATTGAGTTTTGAATTTAAGTTTTCATCCTTTTTCTCATACGTTTTAATGCAATAATTAGAGTTCAAGTTGGTCATTCAATGAAAGCATACTTAAAATAAAGTGCATAAAAAAATAAATTACAACAAAATTAGGGGCGGAATACAACCCCCATTGTAAAATAAGTGTAAATCATGCATAAAACGGGGTATTTATTTAAGGATGAGGATATTGGTCCTCGCATGCATAGTTGAAGAAAATAATTTTAAAGTGATAATTTATGTGGATGAAAAAAAGCTAGAACATTGGTCCCATTTTGTTAGAAAAATCCAATTTATTAATATAAAACTTTATGTGACTTTTTAATTAACGTGCATGAAAATAAACAAACTTATTACAAATTACATATTAAATAATAAAAGCAAATAAAATTAAAATTAAAATAATACTAAAAAATGCTAAAAATGCTAAAAGTATAAGCTCCACCAAAAATGGTGTTTTCAAACTTCCATAGGCTCCCACTTTCCATTGGAAAACTCACATATGAAAAATAAGTATTAAAATAAAAAAAAAAAAAACACAAATGAAAGTGATGTTAGTAATAAAAAATGAATTAAACATGTAACATGTAAAAAATGAATTAAAATAAATAAAACAACATGCATAATGTACGACAAATTAATTAAATGGCATGATAAAATAAACTACTTAACATATTAACATGCAAAAATAATAAAAGATAACAACAATAATAAATTATAATAATAAACAAAACTAATAAAAATAATAATGATGATAGTAATGATAAATAACAACTAATAATAATACTAATCACAATAATAATAACAAATAATAATAATGATGATAATATCAAAGAATATGAACAATCCAATTAAATATGCAAGTGAATATGAACAATCAAATTAAATATGCAAGTAATAATAATAATAAGACAATCATACTAAAATATGTTAAATGATAATACTAACAATAACAATAATATATGAACAAAAATAATAACAATAATATGAACATGAACAATTAAATAAAAAATAAGAAATAATAAATAATAATATGAACAATTAAATAAAATATTAAGAATAAGAAATAATAATATGAATAATTAAATAAGAAATAATAATAATAGATCTAAGCTATAGATAATTATTAGACTGCGACCGGTATAAAGAAAAAAAAATTTACTGCATTTGTCATAAGCATCGATTTGATCGTAGTGTGTGACACCCGATATCCGTACCTATTACGGGTATGGGGTGTTACATTTAGTGGTATCAGAGCAAGTTTAGGCGATTCTAAGATCGGAGTGGGTTAAGTAATCGGAAGAAGTTCATATACATGCCAAATTAGGAAAAAGAGATCTGAAGAATGCATAGATAGACCAGAATAATTTATTAAGAAATCCTGGAGGTCATATTGTTATAATAATAGAATGTATGGAGAATTGTTTTGATAGTGTACCAGGATGTGCTTTCTTAGCCAATTTGATTAAGTTTTTTTATCTGTAAGAAGATGTTACCTATTAAAAATGGATTGAGAATGATATTGAGGGCATGATAGTGCTAGAATGCAAACGATCCGTAACTCAAATTTGGAGTTCTTGTTTTTGGAGAAGAATTTTATGAAATATGTAATGACATTCTTAGGAATGATTTAGACTGTATAATAATGGAAGGTGGCATATTGTAACAATGACAGTTGATACCGACTTGAGTGAGGCGACTTGCTATTTGGATGGTGGCTTTGATGACTTTTAAGTGAGCTACCATTGTCTTTAGGCAGTAGCATTTGGGAACAAGGAATATAGAGAATTAAGTAAACATTGAAATGATAAATGATTAAGTCATAAGTTAGGAAGTGATGAAGTAGAGTGATTGATAACGGAAAGGTGCACGAAAAATAGGTACATTGAATAGAGTGAAATGTATGCGTTATGAATGTAAAGTGTAAATGTTACATGATTGTATGAAAATAATAGGAGTAGTACTGATATGGAGTGTAGTAGATCATTATCTGATGCAAGTGAATTTCGAGGACGAAATTTCTTTTAGTGGGGGAGAATTGTAATGGCCCCCAATACCGAGTTGGTTGAAAATAATACTTTCCGATAGTGAATAGTAATTTCGAGGTGAATAGTAATTTTTGGAATGAATATATATATATATATATATATATATATATATATATATATATATATATAAAGCTCCTCAATACGAGTCTGTAGGCGCAAATTTCAGGTCAATCGGAGTTCAAACGAGTCCGGAATGGTCAAAACAGTGAGCATCGGTGGACTGAGAGATAGGCTTCCCGTCGGTGAAGGGATGGTCAGCCCATCTGTAGAGCCTTCAGATGGGTCAAATCAGCCTGGTTCGATCGATTTTGACCCAAAACTTGACTGGATCATAACTTGAGCTACAGATTTCAGAAAAATATTCTAAAAATATGGGCACGCTCGTATTGATGAATAGAATCTATTGGTGTAAAGATATTAGAGTTTTTATGAATTTGATAATTTAGCTATCGGACAGATAAATTATTACCAGACCGGAGAATAGTCTCCGATTGAGCCAAAAATATTCATGGAGTCTAATGAATATATTTTGAGTGTTATGAAGTAATTTGTATGAGGAATTAAGCTTTGTAAATAAGGAAAAAAAAAAAAGAAAAGAAAAGAATGCTTTCGGTTTAAATAGTATTCGGTTGACCGGAGGTTTGACCAAGGCTTTGAAAATAGTAAATGATGTCCAAAATTGATGAAAATTTTCATATTTATTCTAGATAATATTTATGAATTTTTTATAGTAAAAAATAGAATTTTTCGAGGAATTTGAAATTTAATGACCGGATTGATTTGATTTGACCGGACTGTAAACGAACTCGGATTGAGGTAAAATTTTGTGTACAACCTAGTTTTCGTGTGGTGTAAATTATGGAATTCTATTTGAGTAAATTTGGAATTAGGAAATGAGAGAATTGGATTAAGTTGGGAAAAAAATGGATAATTACTTTATTAATGAGATAATTAATATGCTAACTACTCTCACCTACCTATTGAATGTGAGAAATCTATAGATTGGGGGAAGTCTTTCACGTTTTTCTTCTCTCTTCCTTTGCTCTTCAAAAGCCGTGGCCTTGTTCTTCATTTTCTCTTCCTTTTTCTTTCATTCTCCCTGATAAATCCATCATTTTCAAGCTCTTCAATTGGAATTAAGCCTCTTTTCAGCTTAAAAGTGAGAGTTAGAGTGCTTTTGAGTAAGAGGAAGAGAAGAAATCAAAGGATTTCAAGTGAGGGGTCCAAGTTGAGGTAAATAAAATTGAAGAAATTATTTTGATTTTATGGTTTATATTAGTAATTTAAGATGTGTATAAGTTGTTTATGCTATTGGAATTGATTATTGAAGCAAGAAATTGAAGGATTCTTTTGCTATGGAATTCGGCCATGGAGGAGTTTGAGGGAAAAAGAGATTTCCAGGGGAAAAGTTAAGGATAAAGAAGTTTGAGGAGAGTATATCATGGAATTGAGGTTTGTGATTACTCAATCTAATTATTTTCATGTGAAAAATTAGGTTTTATATTATGTTTATATAGTGAATGTGTGTATATTATTTGTATGAGTCAAATTGAAGTGATAGATGAGTTTAAGGAAGCTAAATAAATTGATTAGAATGATTAATTTAATAGAAAACTAATTGTAAGTTTGATGATAGTGAGACATAATGATATACTTAGGTATATTTAGTGTGTACCTAATGATTTAGTGGAATGGAAATGGATAAACGTGTGAATTGAGATTTAAATTAGTGAAATAAGTGTTAAATGAAGAAAAGAAAAATGTTAGAGGAAACCTTGTAATGTGACCGAATGGGTTAGTAAGGAAAAAGGGATAATTTTATGATATTTATTTGATAATGGAGTGGTAAAATGAATAGATGAGTAATTAGATATGGAAAAGAAGATTTAATGAAAAGAATGATATGAAAAATTGAATAATTGACATAATGAACCAAAGATGAAATTAATGTACTTAATGATATTTAAATCATAAGATGAATATGAGTATAAATTGAAAGTATAAGTACTTAATTGTAATTAAATGAATGAAATTGAATAATTTGAAGTTAATTTCCCATTATGTCCACGGTGGGAAATACTGCTAAAAGATTGAAGTAGTTGAATCTATAAGTATATTAAGAATTATTTTTGATTAAATGAATAATTGAAGCATAATTAAAAAGAAAGAATGTGTGGCTTTGGAGTACTTTCATGGCCATTTAATGCCCAAAGTATACTTATTATGTAAAATAAGTATAAGATGAATTTCATTGAATTGATGAGATAATTCATTTATGGTACAACATTGATGAGTATGTTGTATGAATGATAAAATGAAATGAAAACGAACTGTGAATGTAAGTGAATCTGATAAAATCTGAAAAGTGGATCTGAAAGTCTGTTTTGAAAGCTATGGCCCTTAGTAGTGTCTGGTAGTGATCTAGTTTAGGATATGGTGGCTAGCCATAGGGATTCTGCACTGTACTGTTGTGGAGCATGATGACTCCACTAGGTAGGCCAATGACGGACTACCATACTGATGACTGATATACTGTTTACTGATGTACTGTTTACTGTTACTGTTAAGTGATTCCTTCAGGGTCACTCTATTCTGCTCTGTTGTGGACCACGAGATCCGCACCCTGTTTATCCGACTCACAAATTTCTACCGGAGTGACACTAGGGGCATAATCGTAATTGAAATGAAAAAGTAAAAGTGATATGGAAGAGTAATAGTGAAATGAAAATTTAAAGCTTGAATGAAAAAGAAGATCTTATTTGGAAAGAAATAAAGTTTAGGGTAAAGGAAGGAACTTACCTAAATGATAAGTTAGGTGGATAATATTAGTAAAATGAACAAAAAAAATGTAATAATCGAATTGTAAATGATAAATTGAATGGAAAACAACCTATATGAAAGAAAATAAGAATACAAGAACCGAAGGGTAGTTTACTGAAAAAAAAAATGATTAGTCATGAGACTAATTGGTACATTGTAAGTTAAAGAGTTAGTAAAAGTGTAAACCTACATAAGATATGATAGAAGTGAAATAAATCTCTAAAAGAAGGACCTTATTGTAATCTAATAGAGGTTTAAGAGCAAAACAAAATTTGAGAGTAAAAGCAAGTTAAATGACAAAGTATAAAGTGAATTTTAAGTGACCTCTACATAAAGAATGTAGGGTTTGAGAACTAAACTGTAATTTGATATGAAATTTTTAATATGAGGGCTAATAGGTAATTTGTAAAGTAAATAATGGTTCAAAAAAAAGAAGGAAGAAAAAGAAAGAAACTAGTGGCAAAAAAATTGTAATTATAGTGTGAAAGAAGAGAATTTGTATTTTATTGAAAGATTAGGGACCAAAGTGAACTGTTACCATAATGATGGTACCTAATACAATAACTTGAAGAGTGAAGTGAAAATAATGTTTAATTAAGTAAATGATAAGATAATGAGTGAAAATAATCAAAGAAATGATTTTGATGTTGATATATACGAGTCAAAAAAAATGTAAGGGTTAGCAGTAAATTGCCTATTACTATGGCACTGACTAAAGTTTAGTATGTGACCTTAATGAGTTGGAGGAATTAGTTAAAGTGGGTGTTAAATAAGTGATAAGAAAAAATGTAGGTTAAAAGATCAAAGTGGATCTTGATAAGTAAGAACAAAATATGGAAAATAAGGCGAAATCGTAATTAAGAAGATGAGAAAGGACTAGATAATATTATGATACTGTAAAGCCTGAATATAAGGACCAAAGTGTATGCATGTATGTATGTGCATGTATATTAGGACTGAAAATCCTTAGATTCGTAATCACTGCTGGGCATTCTTAATGCTCAACATGTAATTTATCTGACTGCATGCAGGTATCGTGAAGGACGTGTGAGGAGCAGGCGTGCTATCAGGTTCGAGATCAGATCGGACCTCAGAATTTAAGATGAGTATTATTTGTATTTTTCAGATGGCATGTATATGTAACTGTTTAGGATTAACTATCTAAAATATATTATGACAGTAATGAATGTTGTAAATTGTTAGTATGATGTGAAATGCTATAGATAATTATTAGACTGCGACCGGTATAAAGAAAAAAAAATTTACTGCATTTGTCATAAGCATCGATTTGATCGTAGTGCGTGACACCCGATATCCGTACCTATTGCGGGTATCTAATCAATTGCAAACAAAAATAAATTAAAAATTAAATTAAAAGTTGAGCCAAGAATGTTTACCCTCAAATTTAATGTGATGAATGAAGTTGGATGACAAATTCCTTGCTCTGATTTAATAAAAATATATAATATGTAATGAAATTTTATCCCAAGAACAAATAATTGATTTATTTGTCTTAAGAAAAAATTGTAACAGAGAAGTAAAAAAATTTACAAGAACAAATAATTTATTTATTTGTCTCAAGAATTAAATTAAAAAAAATCATATTAAAACACTTGGAAAATTTTTCTTGAAAAAGAAAAAATAAGAAGAAGAAGAGAGAAAACGATATTTTTCTTAAGAAAAATCCCCCCAAATCCTCTCCAAAAAATCCATTTTATAACTCAAAATAAACAAAATTTAATAAATAAATTAAATTAATTTAACTCACATTAAACCCAAAAAACTGAATAATTTGAAGAGTTTAGAAGAAAAAAGGTTTTTAGAATTAAATTATGCTAAAAAAAATGAGGAAAAAACCAATTTTTAGGCCAAAAAACGGAAAAAAAATCAAAAATGGGCGAATAGGGGCGTCAGGGGGCGAGCGACGCCCGTCGGCGAGCCCGACGGGCGTCGCCCGCGCGCTGCGCATCGCGAGCGCGGCAACGCGCGCCCAATGCGCTGCTTCACCCCGATATTCGCCGAATTTTTTTTTAAAAAATTTTTTCAAACACTATAATTTCAAAACATACTTTTTTTTGTCTCAAAATAATTTTTAAAACACTTAAAATATTTTTTTAAAATATATTTTTATTTATTTATGATAAATCAATTTGATAAGAAAATCATCACTTTCAACTTTCATTTTTGCCTATAAATCGGCACACTTAATTTCATTATTGGGTAATCCTGATTTAAACTGTCTCGGGACCCAGTGTCTACACTAACACTTAATTAAAAAAAATTAAAGATGAATCAATTTCTCAATCTGAGTATGCACAGATTATTAGAAGCCTGATGCTTTTAATGCATTTTTCTCGACCAAACATTACATATGTTATATGTAGATTGAGCAGATACACACACAATTCAAATCATGATCATTGGTTTCCATTAGTCAAATTAAGGAAATATTTGAGAGGTACTATGAATTATGGTATTCTATATACTGAACTGTTCCCTGTATTATAAGGATATAGTTATGCTAACTGAATTTTTGATTCAGATGAGACAAAATCCACTAGTGGTTACGTGTTTACACTTGGTGGTGGTGCAATTAGTTGAAAGTCAGTCAAAGAAACTTTAACTACTAAATCTACTATAGAGTCAAAATTTATTGCATTAGAGTTGGCTAGTAATAAGGCTGAGTGGTTGAAAAACTTCTTAGCAATTATTTCGTTGGGAATACAACTAATACCTTATGTGTCTATGCATTGTGATTGCCAAACTGTTATGAAAAATAAGGACCGGATTAAAGCAAAAACCGCAGCTAAAATAAAGATAGTAAGGAATAAAAAATTTTAACGAGATTCGGCCAATATTACCTATGTTTTCGGAGACTAAGAATATTATTTCACTAAAACTGAAAAGTGAAATAATACAAGAGAGAAAAAATATGGTTAACTAATTGACAAGTTAAACAACAAGAGATGATTAAATCTAAAGTTAAGTGGCTATATTTATAGCTATCAAAAAACCCTCTTCTTTCTAATTTTCCCGATGTGGGATTCCCCCCTTTTTTTTTTGCCTACCATATTTGACTAACAATCTCCCACTTGAAGATTTGATTGAGTATCAATCACATCTTCACATTATTCTTTCTCTCTTGCCAATCCCGTTGCTTGTGTATCTGTCAGGCCGCTGGAAGATCGACACCAAACAAACTTGTCAGTATTGATTGCCTTTGTCATGAAATCTGCTAGGTCGTCTTTGGTATGAATTTTCTGCATATCTACTATTCCTTCTTCCACTTTCTCACGAACAAAGTGGTACTGCACCCTTATGTGTTTGGTCTTCAAATGAAATCCTGGATTCCTTGCAAGATGCAAGGCACTCTGACTGTCACAAAATAAAGAAATTTTCTCTTGCTTGTGCCCGAGTTCCTCCAATAGCATTTTCAACCATACTGCTTCTTTACTGGCTTGTGTAGCTGCTACATATTCTGCTACTGTTGTTGATGTGGCCACAACTAATTGCAGTTTTGAAACCCAGCTTACAGTTCCACCAGCAAGTTTAAACACATAACCTGTAGTAGATTTGCTTTTATTAAGATCACCTGCATAATCTGAATCAACATATCCGCTGACAATAAAGTCTGAACCTCCATAACATAATGCAACATCTGAGGTTCCCTTAATGTATCTTAGGATCCTCTTAACATAATTCCAATACTCTCTACCAGAATTCGCCATGTATCGACTAACCATTCCCACTGCATGTGCAATATCTGGTCTTATACATATTATAGCAAACATTAAACTCCCCACTGCTGATGCATACGGTACTCGAGACATCTTCATCCTCTCTTCTTCATTGCTAGGACTCATCTTTGAGGATAACTTGAAATTAACAGGAAGTGGGGTAAAAATTAGCTTACAATCTTGCATGTTGAAACGTCGCAAGATTTTCTTCAAATAATTCTTTTGAGAAAGCCAAATCTTCCTATTATTTCTATCTCGGTGAATTTGCATCCCTAGAATCTTATTTGCTGGTCCCAAGTCCTTCATATCAAATACCCTAGCCAACTGAGCCTTTAACTCCTTGATGCAATTTTTGTTGGGCCTTGCTACCAACATGTCGTCTACATACAACGGCAAGATAATGACATCATTTTCACCAACCCTCTTGAAATATGCACAAGGGTCTGCATTTAGCCTGCTATATCCAAGACTCATAATGAAAAAATTAAATCTCTTGTACCAACACATTGGCGCCTGTTTTAGACCGTACAGAAATTTATTCAACCTGCAAACCAAGTCCTGCTTTCTTTTTTCTTCAAAACTTTCTGGTTGGAGCATGTAAGGGGCTGTTTAGTTCTGGAAAATAAAGCCAGTTTTTCAGAAAACTACTCCAAGAAAATTAAAAAACGGAAATTACTGCTTAGTTGTAATATTTTTCAATTTAGAAAATTAGAAAACTATTTTCTAAATTTTTCAAAATTAAACTATTGTATAGAAAATACAAAAAATATGTTTTCTTATTTTTCCTTTATTAAAAGAGAGTTCAAATTCAACTACACTACCTTCTTTTCTAATTTATGAAAAAAAGACTTAATACAAACTTAATAGAACAGTTCATCTCTTTCTGCAACAATAAAAAATGAGGTAATTTTTTTTATGACTATTTTTCTCATTGATTTCTTATTTATTTATATATTAATTTTTTGTTTTTATTATAATTATTATATTTTTTTTGTTTCTATTTGATTATCACCAACAATAGTTTTGTTGTAGTTTTTATTTGTGAATTGTTCATTTTTTTTTCTGGGTTGAGAAGAATGTTTAATTTTTTTTTTTTCACTAAATTATTTGGTTGCTTATATATATACACACACGAATTGGATTATCACAATACATGGCATTTGTTTGAGTTTTTTTCCCACCATCACTGTTGTATTTTATAGTATATACATAGTTATCAAACTTTTTTTTGTTTTTCTTTATCCACTGCACGTAAAAACATGTAGAATAAAAACAAAGTTGAAATGGACATGAGCCATATCTTTCAATGGTGGTGGGACGTGGACTAGAATTAGTTTTATATAGAATAACATTAGTTTTATATTTTTTTTTCAACTTTCTAGTATTGTTTGTTTTAATGTGCCTTAAAGTAGACTTACGGTATGCATCTTTTAAGTGAATTTTATTTGATATACTGTTATTACAATTTTGATGACCTAAAGTTGATTGAAAGATGTTTATTGGCATATATAGATGGGGGAAGGATTGTAACTGGTGAAGATGCCAAAGATTGGCCTGAGAATAATGAGAATGCATTTCTAGCAATTTTATATGAAAAGGTTAAGAAAGACTCAAATGGTACACTTGTGTTTAAATCTACTGATTGACAAGACATAGATGAAGAATTGTTCTTGATAACTGGAGATAGATATGGAATTGAGAGGTTAAAAGGAAAGTATAATAGGCTTCATATTAAGCATCGACATTTTTCTGAGCTATTAGATCACATAGGTGTTACCTATGATTCTGTAGAAGATGTTCGGCAAATGTTTATTCAGGTATGAAATTATATCTTTTACATTTAGATGTATAAGATATAATTATTAAGCATGATCAATTAACTTGTTGTTGTACATTTGATTTTAGAAGCACAAGAACTTCAAGGTATTTAAAAAAAATAGTTGTAAGAATTATGAGATGCTTGGTCAAGTTTTTAATAAACCCACTGCTACTGGGAATTTGCACCATGCTTCTACTCAATTGCCTCCTACTTCAGATGATGAACTCTAAATGAAGAAGAATTTCTTAATAAGGGTATTCATGTCACTGAGGGTAGTGCAAAAAGAAAGCGTGCTGCCGATGATTTCATTCATGCTTGTGCTCGAGTTAAGAAAGAGTCAAAATTTGAGAAATTAGATGCATGCTTAGAGATGTGGGCATCTTCTTTGAATGCTAGAAAAGAGAGAGATTTAGCTAAAGTTGAAAGTTACAAAGCACAGTCCAATAATACAACAAGTGCAGAAGCTGATACATATTCAATTGAGTCATGTATGGATTTAAAAATGATGGAAAATGTCCCTGATGAAGCATATCTCAAAGCACTTAATAAGTTCATAGATGCAAATTGGAGGAGAATGTTTATGAAAATGTCCAATGATAGGAAGAAGGCTTGGCTAAAAAATTTAGAATAATATTTTTTTATGAGTGCTAGACCTATTGCTACTTATATTTTAGTTGGTTTGTACTTCATATTGACTTTATGAATTCATGTTTCTTCCATTTTATGGTTGTTTGAATTTTTTAAATATTAAAATATTGCTTTGCATGTTGACTTCGTAATTAAGTGCTTGCTTCTCTTTTTTTGTTTTAATTTTTATGGCTGTTCAATTATTACTTTTTGAATTTATGTTTATTTTATTTTATGGTTGTTCTCTTTTTGCATATAATAATGTGAATATTATTGTGTAGGTAAGATGACGCAAAATTTACCAAACGATTATGTGTTAAGCTCATTAAGTGTGAATGGCTTTAATTTAAGTGATGATGATAGTAATGATGATGATGATATGGGAGACTTGCTCATGGTGAGATATTTGATGACAACCAAAAATATTTTTATTGAAAAAATTCCTTGCAGAACCTCTATGCTTAGTGGGAAAGAATATATTTTGGAAGTACTAGTGGGAAATCCTTCTAGATGCTATGATAGTTTTTGAATGAAACCACATGTTTTTAAGAATTTATGTGATACGTTGAAGATGATGCACTTATTACATGATGCTAAATATATAAGTGTCGAGGAAGGTATAACAATGGCTTTAGCAGTTCTTTGTCATAGCACAAGATAAAGAATTGTAGCTGAGCGGTTTCAACATTCAACAGCCACAGTGCATTATTGGTTTAAAATAGTTGTAAGAGCATTGGCTACTTTAGGAGTTGATATGATTAAACTAGTGAATAGAGGCGACGTACAACCCGAGATTCAAAATAGTCCAAAATGGTTTCCTTATTTTCAGGTATATTAAGTAGCTATCTAACTACAATTTTCATAATATACCACATATGTAGTACATTTATAATCTATTGTGAATGTCTTATAGAAATGCATAGGTGCAATTGATGGCACTCATGTAGCAGCTTGGGCTCCAGCTTCTAAACAAAAAACATTTCAGGGAAGAAAAGCTACTATTGTCACACAAAATATAATGGCAGTGTGTTCCCATTATATGATGTTTACTTTTGTATATACTGGATGGGAAGGGACTGCAAATGATTCTCGTGTGTTTCTTGATGCATTAACAAGACAAGGAAATAGTTTTCCATTTCCTATTGATGGTAAGAATTTTTTTTAATATAAATTTTATTTCATTATATAATTGTTAAAAACTAATAATAAACACATATGAGATTTACTTATTTTGCAGATTATTACTATGTTGTGGATGCTGGTTATCCAAATATTTCTGGATTTTTAGCACCTTATCGTGGTGAAAAGTATCATTTAAAAGACTTTCGGGGATCTGGAAGAATAACAAGGAAATATAAATTATTTAACTACAGACATTCATCACTGCATAATGTGATAGAGAGAGCTTTTGGTGTATTAAAGGCAAGATTTCCTATTTTAAAATCAATACCAAGTTACTCATTGCATCGCCAAAAATTGATTCCCATTGCGTGTTGCACATTACATAATTTTATTAGAAGAGAAGATAGAGCAGACAAACTTTTTACATTATACGGTAGAGAGGGACTAGATCTTGATGAAGAAAGTGGTCTTGGTGTGGTGCAAAAAGGTGTCCAAATAAATATATCCCAACATAACCAAATGAGTGCTATTAGAGAAACTATTGTTGATCAAATGTGGAATGATTACAATAATCACCGATAATTTCTCGATATGAACTTATTTACAATTTAGAAAGTGACAGTGTTTAGTTTCTTTTAATTTAGAGACTTATTTTATTTTATTATGATTATTAGAAGGAAACTATAATTATAGTTTTCTTTTTGTAAAAAAATTTAAAAATTTATTTGATTAACTGAATGTTATTATTTAAGTTTACTTATAGCTTCTCTAAAATTTTCATATATACCTGTTACCATTTTAAACATTGATTAATTTAAATATTTATTTATCAATACCTAAAATATTATTAATATAAATAACAATTATTGTAATTATATTAATAGAATAAATAGAATATTAAAAAAATTGTAAAAGAGATGGAAAATAAAAATACAGATAAAAGGAGAGAAGCAAACATAATTTTTATTTTCTAATTTTTTATTTTGAAAAATAAAAAAAATAGAAAAATAAGAAATGAAAATGAAAACCGGAAAAGGAAAATGAAAAATATTTTCTATAACTAAACAGCCTCTAAATTTCTTGTTCAAAATCTCCATGAAGAAATACAATTTTCACATCTAACTGCTCAAGATGCAAGTCAGAATTTGCACATATTGCCAGAGCTACTCGGATTGTAGTGAGACGAACCACAGGTGAGAAGTTTCATTATAGTCCACCCCTTCTTTATGAGCATATCCTTTTACCACCAATCTAGCACGATATCTCTCAATTTTATTATCACTATTCTGCTTGATTTTGTAGACCCATTTATTGCCTATGGGTTTTCTCCCTTGCGGTAGTGACACCAGTTCCCATGTCTTATTTTTATGAAGAGCTTCAATTTTCTCTTGCATTACTGCAATCCACTGAGATGCATCTGAACTATTCATTGCTTCTTGGAGAGTATATGTCTCCCCATCCTCAGTTAGAAGACAATATGCAACATTATCCTCCATAATGTAATCTGAGTGCCAATTAGGCGGCCTTCTTGTGCGAGTTGATTGCCTATTATTTGAAACTTCAGCTTCGACTGTCTCTTGTTCCTCGTGCTCTGGTGCAGTTTCAGAAGAATTACTGATTTCTGATTCTCTTTCTACGCATACTGTTGTAGTCTCTGACTTTTCTTCATTTTCTGCTTGTTCTTGATTTTTATCTTCTACAAAGATAACTTCCCTGCTGACAACAACCTTGTGGGTAGTGGGATCCCACAGGCGATACCCCTTTACTCCTTCAGCATACCCCAAGAATATGCATTTTCTGAATTTTGGATCCAGTTTTGTAGTTTTTTGGGCATTGTACATCACATAAGCAGGACTTTCAAATACATGGAGGTTTGAATAATCCACCAGTTTTCCAGCCCACATCTCCATTAGTGTCTTACACTCAATTGCAGTTGATGGAGCTTGATTCACCATATAACAGGCAGTGTTGACTGATTCCGCCCAGAATTTCTTATCTAAACCTGCAGTTCTCATCATTGCTCTTGTTCTTTCCAACATAGTTTTGTTCATCCGCTCTGCCACTCTATTTTGTTCAGGAGTGTATGCTGTAGTGAACTGTCTTTTGATGCCTTCTTGTTTACAGAATTCATCAAATTCTTTATTGGTGTATTCTCCTCCATTTTCTGTCCTCAAACACTTGATCTTTTGGCCAGATTCAAGTTCCACTCGCGCTTTGTAAGTTTTGAAGACTGGAAACACATCTGCTTTCTTCTTGATAGGAAACACCCAACACCTCCTGGAGTAATCATCGATAAACGACACAAAGTAGTTTGCTCCTCCTAGGGATGACACTAGTGCTTGCCATACATCAGAATGAACTAATTTCAGAATGCCTTTGCTTCTGAAATTTGATGTGTTGAACTTCAACCGATGCTGCTTGCTTACAACACAATGCTCACAAAAGGGTAGTGAGACCTTTGTGAGACCTGGAAGTAGATTTCTCTTTGTAAGAATCTTCATTCCTTGTTCAGACATATGCCCAAGTTTCTTATGCTAGGTCATTACACGTTTTTCACTTGGACTGCTCGTGACGACAGATGCCTCTCCTCTTGTAAAGTCTCTTCTTTTATCATGTATAAATTTACAGCTATCTTTTTTCCCTTCACAAGTACAAGCGCTCCTTTTGCTATCTTCATAATTCCATTCTCACCACTGAACTTGCACCCCAAATCATCCAATTGTCCTAAAGACAATATATTCTTCTTTAGGCCCTCCACATGCCGTAAGTCTTGAATAGTAAAAATTGTACCATCATACATTTTTAGCTTAATAGTTATAATGCCAACGATTTTTAAGGCATGATCATTGCAACTGTACACAGATCCTCTAGAGATAAGTTCATAATGATTGAACCATTCTCTTCGAGAGGTCATGTGAAATGTAGCTCCTGAATCAAGAAGCCATACTTCAGCAAATCTTTTTCTGCCTTCATTAGTCGTTGCTGCTTCACAACATAGAGCATCTCCGCTATTGGAATAGCTTGCCACATTTCCTTGAGAATCAGAACTTTTTTTTAAACTCCAGCAATCCTTCTTTAAGTGATCCTTCTTGCCACAGTTGTAGCATTTACCATTCTTCTTACTTCTTGATATTTATCTACCATGATTGTGGCTCCCACTTGAGCCGCGTTCTGTTGATCTCCCTCTCATAACTATCAGGTCTTCCACATGCTGTGAACTTGCCTGCCTGTCTTCCTTATTTTTTCGCTGATTTTTCTCCTCTAGAACAACGGCTACAATATTATCGAAGACTATAATATCCATAAGGATATTATTTGTTAAGTTAATGATGAGTTGATTATACGAATCTGGTAAACTTTGAAGTAGAAGCTCAGCACGTTCTATTGTCTCTATTTTATAACCCGAAGAAGTGAGTTGAGAAAATAGAGTATTTAAAGTATTGATATGCTCCGTCACTGAAGTAGATTCCTCTATACGAAGAGTATAGAATTTTCTTTTAAGAAAAATTTTGTTGTGGAGTGATTTGGCCTCGTACAACTTAGTGAGGTGATCCCATACCTCCTTTGCTGTCTTCTTCTCGTCTATGCTTGACAACACCCCATCTGCTAGTACTAGATGAAGATTTTCCATAGTATTTCCATCCATCTCGTTCCACTTATTATCATCTGTGAAATCAGCTGGCCTTCGACTTATAGCCGTTAGGCAATTATCTTTTCTCAGGATAGCCTTCATCTTCAATTTTCACAGTGAGAAGTTACTCCCGTTGAATTTCTCGATCTCATATTTTGCCACCATTGCTTCTATCACGAACTTCTCTGCTCAAAAATCAGCTCTCACTATTTCATGTGAATAGTAACCGTACAAGTGAATAGTAATCATATAGATGAACAGTGACCGTATACGTAAACAGTTTCGTATACATGAACAATATCCAAGAAAAAGTCTTTTCTGATGTGAAAGATCGGTCTATGCTGCAACCACAGAGCATACTAAGACAGAACCTCGACTCTGATACCACTTGTTATGAAAAATAAGGACCGGATTAGAGCAAAAACCGCAGCTAAAATAAAGATAGTAAGGAACAAAAGATTTTAACGAGGTTCGGCCAATATTGCCTACGTTCTCGGAAACTAAAAATATTATTTCACTAAAACTGAAAAATGAAATAATATAAGAGAGAAGAAATATGCTTAACTAATTGACAAGCTAAGCAACAAGGGATGATTAAACCTAAATGGAAGGGGCTATATTTATAGCTATCAAAAACCCCTCCTCTTTCTAATTTTCCCGATGTGGGATTCCCTTTTTTTTTTTTGCCTACCATATTTGACTAACACAAACGACAATAGCAATTGCAAAGAATAAGACCTTCAATGATAAAAATAGACATATTCGTTTGAGACATGATGTGATAAAGCAGCTGCAAAAAGATGGAGTTATATCAATTGATTGTGTGAAGTTAGAAGTGAATTTGATTGATCCTGTGACTAAACCTTTGGGAAGAAAATTAATAAATGAAACATCGAGGGGAATGGAACTACAACCAATTTAAGATATCAACAATAATGGTAATCCAACCTATGTGATTGGCGATCCCATGAAGTAGGTTCATATAGGTAATAACAATTCATTAGTTGATTTATTGAGCACTATAAAATTCTATCCCTCCTATGGTGTAAATAGTGCTAAATTGTAATGAAAGCGAGGATGAGCTAAAACTCTTAATCAATTTCTGTATCCTTTAAAATGATGTATAATCTGCAATATACATTTGATGGAATGAGGGACAAAGATTTGACTAGAGCTTTTTTAGAAAGTTTTTACGAAAATAGGGTGGGTTGAAAAATAATTCCGAGAGAGGGGTTGAGTCAGAAGCCACAGCTGATACCTGCGGCTTCTGACAATGGGACCCACATAGTGGGTGGCTTTTGGAATAGTGATGCCGCAGCTGTTAGCTGCGGCATCACTTATATATATATATATATATATAAAGAAAGGGGCAGCAGCTGTCGCCTACTGCCCCTTTCTTTTCATATATATATATATATGAAAAGAAAGGGGCAGCAGGCGGCAGCTGTTGCCCCTTGTTAATTTTTTTAAAATTTTAATATAATAATAAATAATATTATTATATCAATATTATTTATTATAATAAAATAAAATTATAATAATATATTTATTAAATATAATAATATAATTATGATAAAATAGTATTTTAATAATATACGAAACGAAACTCTATTTTTTTATTGTTAAGTTATAAATTTTAAAAAAATATTAAATATTTTTATTTAATGTTATTAAAAATATTTTTATTTAATTTTTTAATAATATTAACAAACATATGATAATTTTAATTTGATTTAGTGTTATTATTTGATTTTTATATCAAAAAAAATATTTGTTACTAGTAATTGATCTAAAAATCAAATAATAAAAAATTACTTGTAATCATTTATAAAATATTTTTGTAAAAACACATAATTTTTTTTATCACTATTAGTATCTTTTTTAAAAATATCTGTTATTATTATTTTTTTTTTTTTTAAATTAAAAATTAAAAATAAATTTTTATTTGCATTTCATGAAACAATTACAATACCCCATATTTTTAATTTTTAATTAAAACTAAATGAAATTAAAATTATCATATGTTTGTTAATATTATTAAAACATTAAATAAAAATATTTAATATTTTTTTAAAATTTATAACTTAACAATAAAAAAATAGAGTTTCGTTTCGTATATTATTTAAATATTATTTTATCATAATTATATTATTATATTTAATAAATATATTATTATAATTTTATTTTATTATAATAAATAATATTGATATAATAATATTATTTATTATTATATTAAAATTAAAAAAAAATTAACATGGGGCAGCAGGCGGCAGCTGCTGCCCCTTTCTTTATATATATATATATATAAGTGATGCCGCAGCTAACAGCTGCGGCATCACTATTCCAAAAGCCACCCGCAGGTGTCAGCTGCGGCTTTTGACTCAACCCTCTTCAGGAATTATTTTTCAATCCACCCTATTTTCGTAAAAACTTTCTAAAAAAGCTCTAGTCAAATCTTTGTCCCATGGAATGACCTCTATGAGTGTGGAGTGGGGCTTCCCCTATAAGATTTGTGGTAAAGTTTCTAAAGCACTCATGAATAACTAGGCATGCACATGGCCTATTAATGCATAACTACGTTAAACAACAGAAATGTGAGGCTATAATGTGATTGGTGAGATCTCTAACCTATAAGAAGGATTATTGGTTCATAAAAGCTTAAAGCTTCACCAATTATTTTGTAAGTTATATCTCATTCTTTCTAGTTCTAGTTCATAATCTAAAAGGCACCATAATCAATGCATTATATCTTAAAGTGAGAAATCCAGCTATAGAGATTCAATCTCCTTTTGAAATATGTGGGGGATTGTTGTAAATATTTCATATTTATTAATTATATTTCAAAAATCAATAAATATTTTAAGGCAATTAAATGTTTTACACATGTTTTAAATATATTTATTCTGTTGAACCAGTCTTCCCTGATATTTCTCCTAAAATCTCTCAATTAGTTTTTTGTTTGAATTTGCTCCATAATTACTTTTTTATTCGAGAAATATTCATAATCCTATTTTTCCTCAATTTAGATGTTGTGAGATGCCTAAAATTCCTGGATATATAACTTTTTCAAATATAAAAAAAAGTATTGATTTTGTGTCATATTAGAAATGTGTTCCCCATATTTTTAATTTCTATTGATTTTCTGCTTTCTATTATATATAAAAAAAGCTTGTTTAATCTTGAAAGATATGTCATTATATTAATCTTATTACTGATGTGGACAAATTATCCTTAAGGACAATTATATCTATAATAGATCCACATATGTTTAGATTTCTACATCCTTATTCAACCAATCGCTAGCTAGGTAAGCTGTTTTCGCTATTTGAACCAATGTTTTCAGAAACAAATCGAATATCGACTCGGCCTGCCAATTGAGTTATGAGTCAATTAGTTAGATCAGATTGATTCGGAGTTTTTATTTTTTTTTAAATATAATTATTTATAAAAAATTAAAAATATGATATATAAAAAACACATTCAAGTAACCTATTAATTATCAAATATCAACATAAAAATAGTAATTTTAAATCCAACAAAATTTGCAAGTATAAAAATCAAATAAATTATTCAAACATAAATATCAAATATCTAAATAAATTCACATAATATCAAAAATAAGTATCTAAATAAATTCATTTGACATAGTGATAAATAATCACCATTAATCATCAATCTTCGTCTCCATCTTCCTCTTCATATTCGTCTCTATCTCCATCTCCATCTACTCATTGATTAGATTCAACTAAATTATGCTCCATAGCATTTAAAATAAATATATAATCAAATATAACTATAAACAATTTTCAATATTCTAAAATAAATTCACATTATATAAAAGAAACAAACCTTGCACACTTGAAGCTCTATCATTTTTTGGATGTTTTTTTCAACCATTCTCTCAATCTCATCAAAATGTTGGCTGCTGCCTTATAGATTTCGCGATGCAGAAGGAGCAAAATTGGGGATTTAGGGTATATTAGATTTTTTTAATAAAAAATGCCCTTTTTTTAATTGAACCCAAGTCTGAGCCGGTTCAATAATTTTTGGTCCAACTCGATTTTTTCAGGTCCAAATAGAGTTTTTGCATATTCCGATTTTCATGTTAGATTAAACTAATTTTCTTACTTGTTCGTGGTTGAACCGGTTCGATCGGCCGAGTCAACCCGATTTTTAAAACATTGATTTTAACCTTATTTTCTTCATGACTGTTAGCTGGGATAATTCTTTAATTTGGCATTTTGATAATAACTCTTTAAAAAAAATTAGTAAAATGAAGAATTTATCTTTAACAGAGAATTTGGTTACTTTTTTATAGGGTAGATGATGCAACTGAGATATTGGATTAAATCCTTAAAGTAAGAGAATAAAAGCTTGGAACAACAAATCTAGATGTTGATGAGGATAAAAAATTGTAAGGCTTTCTAAAAATAAAAGGAAAAGAAAAGGAAATTGTAAGAATAAAGAATATAAGACTTGTCTTTGTAATATCCACACTAGACTTACATATATTTCTATTCTTGCGTATTGTAGATGCACTTCAAAGATGCTATTTGCTGCCATTGATGAAAATGGAAAGGGCATTTTCTCTATTTAACAATTAATTTTAAGGTATTTTAATTTGGTGTTTGAGAAAATTTTACTAACATTTTTTAGTCTTTTGTTATTTAACTGCAATTGATGGACTTTTCTGCTGTTGAGCAGAATAAATATAATGTGGGTTATGCATTTTATCAATATGCTCTCTCATTCACACATCATTCCATTTCATTAGGTTATATTTCTTTCTATATTTTAGATGTCATGGCATATTTCAAATCTAGGAGTTTGTTCTAATTGCAAATACACTATGCGTTTTTTATTTGTGCAGGCATTTAACAATAAAAAGTTTAGTAGTGACAAAGTTACTTCTTTGGCATATATATGCTCAGATACAGGGAAAGGTTCCAAAATTCAAGCTTAATGAATGAAGATCCTGCCCAATCCTTAATGAATGAATGATGATTAAAAAGTGCTATTGGCTTTTGTTAGACATATTGAGGCAAATGGAGTTGGGCTTATATTTAAATGATCGTGTCCTTGCATCACACAATCTAAAGATCTTTTTCTTTTCTCGTCTCGTTTGTGCTTTTTCCAAGAGTAAGATATGTTTCTGACCTGGACATCAGTATGGTGATGGTGGTGTATTATGCATAGGAGAAATTAGGATTTTTGGTATTGGTTACACAAAGTTGGAAATATGTAATTTTAATTGGTTGGCCTATCTGACCAGCTAAAAAAGGTGGCTTTGGGGTAATTTTGGTTGGTGCTCTTCGACTCATCATGTATCAATTTGCACTAGAGCATGGAGATTTTTCGAGGGTTATGTGATCTGAGTTTCATTTTCAGAGCAAGTTAATGATTACTAGAATATATTGTTTCATGGGAAGTGCAAAATCATGTCGTTTTAAATTAATAATCTTCGTCTGTTTACCAAATATATAATTTTCCTTGCAAAATATACAATTATCAAAATACACCTACAAATTAATTAACAAAATACATATATAAATTACACAATAACAAAATTAAGTGATGTATTAAAAAAATCAATTTGCTTCTATTTGTCAATTTAAAAAATTTCATGTAATAGTTTTTTTATTTTCTTAAACAAAAAAATCATGTAATTAGTTATTATCAGTAATGATGGATAAATAGAAATACAGCCACATAATGTCTAAACCATATGTACAAATATATTTACAAATTAATTACATAGTAATAAATCGACAAATATAATACCTGCAAATTAATGTATGTATGTAATATTTTTTTTATTGATTCGGTTTGTAAATTTTTTTTTATAATAAATTCAATGCCAACACATGTTCAAAATAAAATATTTATACTTGCATTAGTCCTATGTGCAAACTTTACTATTTCTAAAAAAAAAACATTAACAATTCTTTTTTGCAAAAAAAAAAAAAGAAAAAAAACTGTAAATGCTGTCATACCAGCAACGAGAAAAGATGTTGCGTCCATTAGGATATTGACTCAAAAAACTTCAAAAATCACAAATATTTCTCAAAATACTCTTGTTTTTTAAATAATTTTTTTTTAAAAAAAATATTATTTTTAAAAAATGTCTCTATGGTATGAAATATATGGTAATTTTTTTAAAAATAGAATATAGGTATGCGGTATATAATTTTTAATAAAAAATTATATATAATTAATAATCATATTATAAAATTATAAAAATTAAACTATAAATACTAAAATTATAAAAATAATATGCTTCAAATAATAAAAAAAAGGGCATAATAGATATAACAAACCGGTTAAAATTCTGTATGATCAATGTCAATTAACCGATTAAGAGTTATGTGTATGCGTTTGAATAAATATCATATTAAAATAACATATAATAATAAATGTTTTAATTTATTCAGTCATAATTTTTTGTCAATATTTGTATGTTTAATTTGCGTTCGAGATATTATATTGACATATACGAATAATGTTTTTATATTGTTAGTTCTAAAATAAATAAAAATATACCTTTTTGCAAACATAATTCAAAAAAATGACAAACTATCATCACCATATATATTAATAGACACAAAAATATAAGTTTGCACCTGAGTCGCATCCATTGATACTTACCGAGTATAAATACTCGTCAGGTATTTATTTACAGCGAATATAAATACTGAATATGTATCCGGTGGAAGAACATGGGCTTCTTAAGCTCGGGCCTCGGATTAATCCAATTTTTAAATTTTCATAACGGAAGTTATACTATTGGGCCACGTCCAGCCCGGATTATCTTTTAAATGGTCTTAACAATTAAATGGGCCTTGCAGAGGAGGGTTTATGCATTGTTGCAAATTGCAATTTTCACATATTGAGGGAAGAAAATAATCGTAGTGAAAATAAAATCAATGTGGATAATTAATTAATTATGGGTACGGTTTTCTAATTTCTAAACAATGAGTTTAACTACAAAAATCATGGTGAGAGGAAAGAACATTTAAAGAATATTACTTGTTTTTTTTTTTTTTCCGGATATGCATAAATGTATTATTGTAGTTAAGTTTATCTTTCTCTGATATAAACTTTCAAACTTGTAGTATAAATTTAACATATAATTGGTTGATTTTATTTGAAGCTTCAATAGTATAGACTTAATTAATTCTAAAGTAATTAGTTTTACACACTAGATTTAGATTGTATAATTTTATTATTTTATACTCTGTTGTACATGCAATTACTTTAGAATTTTTACATAATTGATATATAATTAAATTCACCAAATTCAAAATTAAATAAGAAGTTATCAACAATTTTATTTTATTTTATTTTATTTTTGAGTTTCAAAAAAACAATTTAATTTCTTTTAGCAATAGTAAAACTAAAATTTAGTGGGGACAAAAGTGAATTACCAAGTAAGGACAAAAAATTAAAAAAAAAAAATACATAAAACCTAAAAGAATAATGGTGGGGGCGGCCAAACATAAAATTGAATTCAATTTTTACAATACTTTTTGCTAGTTTTGTGAAAATTAAAAAGAAATGACAAAAGTTACAAATCAAAAATTTCCTCAATGCTTAATTAGATATCAATTATGTAAAGTAGAAAATTAATTGGATATTATAAATATTCTTTAACAATTTGAAAAATAAGGAAGGTAATTAGCAATTAGGTTATTAAACAAATAAATAATTAGCCATTTAAGCCTTAATGGAAGCAAATGGGGATTCATTGGGTAACGAGCCTCTTTTTCTCTTTTTCTTTCATTTCCCCTCCCTTTGTTTCTTTTATCTCCTCCATGAAGGAGCATGTTGGGATGTTTTTCCTAATCACTTTTTGACTTTAGAGGCAAAATATTTCGTTGATGATGGAGCTTTTGCACATTTAGAGAAAAAAGCATGATCTTGAACTCGTTTACATTGGTTTTGGATTCCAAATATCTTATTTCATATTGAAAATAATGATTGCATTGCTTGATTTCTGTTTTGCTAATGGGATTTGAGCCCTACTTGGTTTCAAACATCGCCATTTTTATGTTTTATCTACACCATATGTCTTATGGATTTGGAATTATCTCACTCACAACATCTTTGTCTAAAGTTTCTTTCTTTCTCTTTTTTTCTCTCTCGTCTTTTGGTTTTGTTAATTATTTGGTTGCATTGTAACTTCGCAAGAGGAAGATAATGTAAATTAATTGAAGAGTTCTCATGTCTTCATTGACTTGCAAAAATCGCATAAATGGTCTTCTGAGAAAGAAATAAAAAAAAAAAAGGATTGCACCATAATATAACCATTGAAATTTTATGGTAAATAGTTGAAAATAATCTCCCAAAAATCTAAAACATTTTTGTTCATAAAACACTATTACTTATCAACCAAAATTTGGAGAGAAATCCATCCTTAGTAAGTCAAGGATGGGAGCAGATAAGTGATTGAATGAAGGCATTTAAAGGAACACATAATTGTATCAAAAAATATAAAACAAGGAGGCCAAAGCATAGAAAGTAATCTATTTCATCTTCTACATCAGTTAGCTTAGCCACGCTTTCTTCTTCATCTGTAATTTTTGTATACTCCTTTCTCATTTGAATCACTGCCTTTTCTCTTATTATCGAAAGGCCTTTTTACCCTGTAATCTAAATCTTGTTCTACACTTTCCCTTCTTAATCAGGCTTCTAATTAAATTTACGGAGCAATTAGAATTTGATCTCAGCCCTATCTCTTAATGAGGCTGGCTTGAGACTAATTGAAGCTCTACTTGCATTACCCCAGCCACATAATTGATAATCCCACGCCATAGCACCCTTTTGTCCCAAATGTAATATGCAAAATCTTTGGCATAGAGTAAGATGATGCCTTGAGATGAACCTGTAGCCTCCACCTACTTAGGATATCAAAAAACTAACATACATACTTTATGTCCTATCTTCATCTGGTAAACAAGAGAAAGCAGAGCAGCAGCACATAAATTAAACAATAAATACAAAAATTGAGGCATTGAACGACAAACAGTAAAGTTAAAACAGTGACAAGAGAAGAAGAAGAAGAAAAGAAAAAAACACAGAAAAATCTCTGTTATTTGAATAATATTGAGAAGAAGAAATGAAACTCGCAGGAAAAGTAACAAATTTTGTTTTGAACCAACCAACCCATGAAGAATTACATTAGGCAATGTGTGCTTACTTTGTTACACAACAAATGCATCATCAAAATCAAAGAAAGGGAAAAACACCTTATGAACCTTCAGTACAATCGCAATACGCTCCTTGCAATAGACTGTGCATGACTGGATTTACTCTTTCCCCATCCACCTCTCCGGCTACTCCTCATCGGTGTCAAGTAGAATCTTAACAGTCCATTCTCAATATGGTTTGGTGAATACCTTGCACTCCTATTTCTCTCCAATACAAACTCTTCTCTTTTCTTCCTTCCATGCCCATTACCCTCCACATTGCTCTTTCTTCCACTACTAAATGATCCTATACCATTTGAATTCCTCCAACTAACACTGCTATTGCTCCTCAAAATCTTTGGATTTCCATTGCGTTCACCTCTCAATTCTTGCCAAGACTCTGAATACGACCTCTCTACTCCATTGGCTCTACTATACCTATCCTCCTCATCATCTTTGTTCACACTTCGCCGGTGTATAAACCCCCAAATATTCCACGCCTTACTCCATCTACTGGACTTCTTCGCCCCCTTTCTCTCACCGTTCCCGACAATGGATGCATTGTCTCTGAACCCCATTTCAAATGTTTCAGAGCAATCATCCCTTAAGGAATTCGAATCCCTGGATTCCCTGTCTGGTACTACCAACTTGGGTCCATGGATGTAATCCACAGTTGCAGGTGACACTTTGGCATTGGATACAGAAGCAGACTTCAACTCATCAATCTCAGCCACTACAGCTGCCGCAGTTTTCCTAATAGAGTTAGACCTGTCAAGGCTTCTCCTCCTCCTCGAGGAGGAATCAGAATAATAGTCCCTGGTTTGAGCAGAGCCCCCAGGTATTGCCTCATCTTCATGGATGGAATTCATGGGCACTGGCTGTGGTTCTTCAACAGGGATTTGAGTGTCAGACCTTAAAACAATATTAACAGGAGCATCCTCCACCACAGAAACCATGGTGGGCATTCTCGGAAACGTTCTTCCAATCAAATACCCATCCCACGAAGCACGGGGCTCATCGAAGGAGTAGCGAGGATCATCAAACGAAATCCTCCCCGCATCCAACGAGAATCTCGGATCCGTGTCGCAAGATCTTCTGCCGAACCCGTAATCTGCAATTTCTGACTGGGTCTCCCTGTACTGCCGCCCAATCGGCTTCTCCACCGGCAATGTGGCTGAGCCAGGGCCCCCATTTCTCCTCTTCTTGAGCTTCTGTTTTTGCCTCCATTTCTGCAATTTCTTGCTGAAAACCGAAGCAGCAGACCAGAAACTACCTGCAATCTCTTTAAAATCCCTCCCAGAGGGTTTCTTTGTTTGGGAATCGAGATCTATGTGGTCCTTCATGGGCTTCAGCTCCTCCTCTCGAATTAGCTCTGGCTCTATAACAATCGGTTCCTCTTCCTCTATAATCTCTTCAATTGGGTTGGCGTTGGAGTTTCTCGCAGTCAAAACCGCGTCGTCTAAATCCCTGACAATGTCTCCGCTCTCATCGTCATTTTCAGTATTGGTTTCGGTTTCGATTTCGTCCTCCTCCTTAGACTCTAAAACCGGACCTCGAACGCTGGACGAAGAAATTCGGGACTCGACCTCGATTTCAGGACCTTTAGAAGACGACGTTTTACGCTCGTCGTCTTGATTGAAGAGGGACCAGAGAGTGCTACGAACCCTAACGTCACAGGATTTCCTCTGCGGCTCAAAAACGCCGGAAAATCCTTCGTTTTTAGAGGCGGAGAAAGACTTGGTACGGCGGAGCTCAGGGAAAAAGGAAGACTTGGAAGAGGCGGTGCCAGTACCAGCGGAAGGTTTGAAAATAGCTTTAAGGGCGGCGGTGGCGGTGGTGGTGGTAGGGATGGGGGGTTTGCGGGAAGAAGAAGCGGAGGAAGAAGAGTGATCGAGGACGGCAAGACGCTCGCAAAGGCATGAGGGGCAAAAGCCGGTGAAATGCTCGTCGGGATGACGGTCGCAAGAAGTAGAAGGACGGTGGGGCTGGGGTGGCTGCGGCGGCTGAAGCTGTGATGGTTCGGTGGTGGGATTCATAACCGGTGGTGAAATGTAATGCGCAGTGTGCTCATATTAGAGTGAGTAGAGTGTTGAGAGAGAAAAAGAAGTGAAGAGAGAGCTGAGAGAGAGAGAGAGTGAGTGAGAGAGAGAGAGAGAGCAAAGCCAACTGTTTGGTTCCAACGGACAGTGAGAAAGCAAGAGAGAGTGAAGAAGGAGAATGAGAAAATAATTTTTTTAAAAAAAAATAATTATTTGATGGTACCAACGGGAAAAATAAAAAGAAAAGCAAACAAAAAGAGTATAAAAGAAAAAGAAAAATCCTCTGTGTAACAATTACAATACCCCACAAACACTTTTATTTTTTTATTTTTTATTTTTCTCTCTAACTTCGCCTTTCTTTTTCTTTTCAGTGCTCCCTTTGCTTTCTTCTCTTGGGGCACTCGCTTCCTGAAAGGACCATTTTGGGCCTATTTCTCTATATATCCCCCCACTCTTCCAAAGCCCATTTTGTTTACTTATATTCTTTTAGCTCCTTTTTATCCACGCAATTAGGACCGTCCATCGGTCAGATTCGAATTCTTATTATAACTAGGGATCCGATTCGACCAACCTGACTATTTTCAAGCCTCGACAATTAACCTGATTTACCCGAATTAAATATAAAAAAAATATTTAACATATAATTTAAACCTTATTAAACTATAAAAACATTCATGGAACATGTTCACCGTCATAAAATATTTAAAAATTACAATAAACTAAAAATTTAAAAATTCTTGAAATATATATTACATAATAATTAATAACAACAATAAATATAAAAGTCCATGGAAGCTATCATCTTCGATCCTCAATTAATTCACGAACAATCTAATTTATAAATTATAAAAAATAATAAAATATAAAATTAAAAACAAATGGCAAATAAAATAAAATTTAAATTGTACTTGAATTAGATTTACCATACTACTAAGTATTCATTTTATGGTTATGCTTTCCAAATTTGTTGGTGTTTCTTGATTTGCGGTTGATATTGTTTCTTAACTAGCTTGAACTTTATTTTGATTAAATTTTTTCAACTCTATAAAATGGATGAGCAGTTTTAAAATGAATAAAAAATTACAATAACATAAAATATTAAACATGAAAAAAAATACATACCATCCTCAATCTTCTCAATCACATCCAAATCTTCTTCAATCTTGATGTGTTCATTAGATCCTCAAAGCCAATCTTGCATGCATATCAAAGTTTCAACGATTTTAGGAGTCAATGAACTCCTAAATGGATTAAGCACTCTCCCACTAGTGTTAAATGCAGACTCTAAGGCTACTGTAGAAATTGGAACTGCTACGATATCTCTAGCCATGCGAGAAAGGATAGAAAATCGCTCATAATTCAACTTTCACCATTTCAACAAGTCAAAATTTCCCTTTTTGTCATCATACACGGCTTCATGTAAGTATAAGTCGAACTCAGTTTTTCTATCTCTTGCAATCTCACTTTCTACTCTTGCATGCTTAATTTTTTACTTCAAAATTCCTCTTTCCCCAGCATCGGATGTGGTTGAAAGCAAGCTTGATTGGCTATCAACTCCAAAACTACAATCAGGTTGCAGTTTTCTCCTATACTCATCAAATAACTCATTCATGGCAATTTTTACACCTTCAAACAAATGCTTCCCCTTTTGATCACCATAAATTATAACAAAAATATCTTTCATGTACTCAAATTTTTCTCTGGGATCAAAAACAAAAGCCATGTAAATTAGTTTATTCATTTATCATAATCTCCCCAATACTTGTCAAATTTAGTCTGCATTTTCACTCCTATTTCCATCACCTCAACATCAGTGCTACCTTTCCAATCAGACAACTTAATATACAAATCACTAATTTCAGTCCAATATGTGTTAGATATGACATAAGTGGAACCAAAAATGCGCAAGGTAGCAACATAAAATTGTTTCAACATATTTGTAATTCTTTCTACCACCCGCCAATCACCCAAATAAGTGCACCACCCAAACCAGCAGACATATATGAATCCAATTCAATTTTAAAAAATGGATCTATAGTCTCATAAACATAAAGAATCTTTTTATATTGAACGTAGTGCTTAACATTAAATATGTGGAGTTCCATCTAGTTGCCACATCTAAACATAAAGACTTTGAACACTCGAATCCCTCAGCCATACAACATTCTTTAAATCTCTTCAATCTGGCGGGTGAGGATCTAATAAATTTGCATGCATTTCTAACTCTTTTAATAGCAATGTCAACATCTTTCAACCCACATTGACAACAATATTCAGAATGTGAGCAATGCATCTAACATGGACCTAGAAAATGATTATTACATAATGAAATTTAAGTCTTTTGATGATTGTGCAAGAGCTTTATTAGAGGGACCTTGGATTTTTTATGGGCAATATCTAACGATACAATAATGAACTCTGTCTTTCTTTACTGCTAAGCCATTTCCACAAAATATGGTGGCTTGGATTCATTTGTCTGGCCTTTCGAGTGCCACGTATAAGAAAAGTTTATTATGGGCTGCGGTGTCCACAATTGGAAAAGTGATCAAGATTGACTATAAGACAAATGGTGAGAAAAAATAAAAATTTACACGCATGGTACGTAGTTTTCATTGATTTGAATAAGCCATTAATCTCAAAGATGAAAAACTTCATGATTTGCCTATCAATCAATCCCATAGTGTCCATGACAGATGCGTAGTGATAAATTTTGGATCCTCAGCCCCATAAGTCTAGCATTCTAATGTTTTTCAATAATTTCTCTTTCCCTAGTAAAGTTAGAGATCAAAGATCCTTTGTCTCTAAGCTTTCTGACCTTAGAACATTTGTTTCACCTTCTCATTTTTTATTTTATGTGAGTGCGAAACTCGTCCTTTAGTTTCTTTGTCACTTGCTTCTTTTTTTCAGCAATGTATTCATTAATGTCACTAAAGTTGTCATGTATATTAATGACCATTTTTTTCTTTTGTCATTCCTCATACTAGCTTTGCCTTCATCATTCATGGATGCTTTATATGTAACTATGATGCGTGCCAGACCAGCAAGGCCCTCGTTGAGCCCGCCTTTTGGGGCTCGAGAGATTGGTTCGCGTCTTTTTTGATCTTGGGTATCGCGAGATATTTTGGACTCTTCCTACCCAATAGAACATTGGGAGAATTATCTAATCTCGCGACACCTTTAGGCACCTTGAGGCATTTTGGAGTCCATACCCAATTTACGAGAAATTGGGAAAAGGGTCGTCTAACCTCGGAGGTATTAAACCAGAGAAAGTGTTCGGAACTTTACTTTTATTAATAACTTAAGTTAAATTTATAAATGAGTTTTTAGCAGAATGAAATTCTATCTCTTATCTCACGCGATCATGCATTGAATTTAAAGCACATTACAACCATTTTGACAAACATTAAATAAAGTAATAAATAAATAAATAAATTACAAGAGTAAAATTCGCCCAAAAATTAATTACAAGGGCTCAACATGAATAAGTAAATAAATACTTTACAAAAAGGGAATAAAATACATCATACATAAATCGTGTAATTTATTGGGCTTTTAGGAACATTGGTTCCTTTTATTGACTTTAAGAAAATTGGTGAATTCCTTTGGGTATTGATTGAGAAAACAGGGATGAGTGATCCCATTTTATGAAAAATTAGTTCTCCATTTTATAGTAATATTTTATTGGGTGAAATAGGACATTGGTCCATTTTATTTAATAAAATCTCCAATGTTAATTATTGTGAAAATATGATTTATTATAATGCGGGCAAGTCTAAAATACATTTTTGCATGCGACATAAATATAATATACTAAATAAAATACGGCATTTAAGAAATGCAAACCGAATACGAAGGTCTTAGTTTCTCGTTTCTCTAGCCCGCTCGGAGATACCACTTAAGGCGAAATAGACACGTTTTGGGACAATTGAAAAAGAGAATAAAATAGAATGTTAGTGAATTAAATCAAATCAATAAATAATATAAACAAGCATATAAATTAATCGAATGAATAATTATTTAAATAATGATACACCCAATTAGACAATTATTTAAATTATATAACAACCAATTAAATTAATTGGATATATACAATCAATTAAATCAACTAAATGTAAATAATCAATTAAAGAAAGCAATAAAGATGAGTCAAGCAATTAAATGAATAATACGAACAACCAACAAATAAATTAAATAAATTATGCAATTACTTAAACGTTTAATTGAATAAATTAAATAAATTAGACCACTAATTAAACATAAACAAATTAGTTAAATATTTATTAGTCTATAAACTATCTTTATACATCATGCAAGTAATTTATTTTAAGTCAAGATTATTTATGAGACCATATTAATATACAAATAAAATAATGATAACACAAGAAATATATATAATATGTAAATTAACTAGATCAAACGGCAATAAAGAAATATATAATGACATGTTCAACAATAGATAGCAATAAATATACATGAACGGGTTATTAACAAATATCATGAATAAACAATAAATGATAGATGAATAATGTACAATAGCAAACATTAATAATCGGATGGTAATAACAACAACAAATTAATAGCAAATATTAACAATAAAAGAAGAGTTAAAATCAATGGCTCAAAACAACATCTGGGATCTTGTAAACTTGCTAGAAGGTTTTTAAAAAGTTGGCTGTAAATGGGTCTTTAAGACCAAAAGCGACTTGAATGGTAATATTGAAAGATATAAAACTAGACTTGTTGCCAAAAATTACACTCAAAAAGATGGCATTGATTATAAGGAGACTTTTTTCACCCATCTCAAAGAAAGATTCATTGAGAATAATTTTAGCATTGGTGGCTCATTTTGAGTGTAATCTTTGGCAACAAGTCCATATGCTACTGTTGTGAGCAGTTTGATATACCTACAAACTTGTACTAGACCCGACAGCAATTTTGAGGTAAGGATGCTGGGTAGATATCAAAGTAATCCCGGTATTAATCATTGCAAAGCTTCAAATAAAATATTGAGATACTTTCAAGAAACAAAAGATTACATGCTCACTTATAAAAAGTCAAATCATTTAGATGTGATTGAATATTCATATTCAAATTTTACTGGGTGTATTGATAGTAGAAAGTCAACTTTTGGCTATTGTTTCTATTAGCTAAAAGAGCAATCTCATAGAAAAGTTCCAAACAGTCTATCATTGTTTTATCCACCATGAAAGCAGAATTTGTAACTTGTTATAAGGCTACAATTCATGCCTTATGGCTGTAGAACTTTATTTCAGGGTTTGAGATTATCGACTCAGTAAGCAAGCCGCTGAAAATTTATTGTGATAATTCTGCCGCAGGTTTATTCTTTAAGAATGACAAATACTTCAGAGGCGCAAAACACATGGAATTAAAGTATTTTGTTGTTAAATAGAAGATTCGGAAACAAAAAGTGTATATAGAACAAATTAGGACGGATCTCATGATTGCAGATCCTCTAACTAAGGGTTTACAACCATGGACATTCAAAGAACATGTGTTTAGGATGGGTCTTGGTTGTATTGATGATTGATAATAATGTTTTAACACTTTTGAGCTCAATAATGACATGCTTCTAAATTTTATATTTCTTATGCATTATGTATATGTATACATGATTGTTTGAATAAGAAATTTATATATATTTTTTCATAATAAGTATATGGATTGTATGTTATTTTATATTTCTTATTCATTATGTATATGTATACATGATTGTTTGAATAAGAAATATATATATATTTTCATAATAAGTATATGGATTGTATGTTATTTATATAAAACTTATGAACCTAACATAATAAATTCTTAATGTAGTGGTATGTGGAAGGGAGTATACGACTATACTGTATATGACCGCCATAACCCGCATTATGTAATTTGTTGTGTTGAGATGCTTATGATGTTAACAGTTTGTAAGATTTAATTTTTGCTATCCTTATGTTATATGATTAAATATAATGATGAAATATCCAACCAAGTGGGAGAATATAAGAAGTGTGTCGGATAAAAATTATGGCTGGCCTATACTTCTATTTTCATTAAGCCTGTATTAAATTAAGTTTAGGATTTTTCTTTTATTTAATAGTATATTAAATTTTGACCGTTAAATTAGTAATTAATTGATGTACTAGATTTAATTTTAAAGGGTATATAAACTAGTTTTTTCTCCACCCTAATTAAACACGCAGACAAAAATAAAATACAAAAAGAATGTATTTTGACTATCCGTTATGCTACGGAAAGAGGATTAAGGAAAAAAATTCAGTTTATAAAGTTCGTGATTGTTAAAATTTTATACATTATATTGAATTTCGCTCAAGGTAAATAATTTATTTTTTTATTTTATATAATTATTATTATATTTAAAATATAAATAAATATAAATAATTTGAATGAATTTAATGTCAAAACTTACGCTATAAGTTAAAAGATATTCGTAAAAAAAAAAAGAGAGAAAAGTGAATAAAATACAAAAAAGAATGTATTTTGACTATCCATTATGCTACGGAAAGATGATTAAGGAAAAAAATTCAGTTTATAAAGTTCGTGATTGTTAAAATTTTATACATTATATTGAATTTCGCTCAAGGTAAATAATTTATTTTTTTATTTTATATAATTATTATTATATTTAAAATATAAATAAATATAAATAATTTGAATGAATTTAATGTCAAAATTTAAGCTACAAGTTAAAAGATATTCGTAAAAAAAAAAAAAAAAGAGAGAGAGAGAAAAGTGAGCATTTTTATGCTGGTGTCGTCTTTGGTACTGAATGGAAAAAGGTTGGACAAAAGGAGAAGATGGTAATGATTTAAATAGTAAAAACGTGGTCCTAATTTCTAAACCAGCTTATTATTGTTTTGGGCTCCGTGCCAAATTACAAACGTAATTATCTTAAACAGCATATAATGCCAAATATTTTCATGCACTTTTCATTAAATCACAACATTTTTTTTTTAACATTGCTTATTTGAAGAAAATTTGCTAACTGACGATCTCACAACTTATTTATAAGCTTAAATTTGTATTTTTTTTCTTCGCAACAAACCTAGATACACGTGTGTTATGTGTGGGTTTAAGTTGTTTACTAACTCATTGGCATGGGGTGTGTTCACCTCGCGTAGCTGAAAGGTTAGCTCTTTGATCGATCTTAAATTGTATTGATTATAATACGCATTTGCAGGGTATCATTTACACGGATACACAGAAAATTTTATTGGCTTTTTGTAATAATGTAGAAAATTTTTTTTGCTTTGCTTCTATCATTTCTGATTGTAAATTTCTCGTTTTTCGTAGACAGAACATTAAAATAGCTTAGATTAGTAAAAACAACAACTGTGAAGCACACAACTTAGTTAGAGTTTCGGTTTTGTACAGTCATGCTAAAGTTTTGGATTTTACTCCCTCTTAGTTGTGCTCTTTTCTGTTATAATTGTCATTTCTTTAAAAAAAAGTATAAGAAAGTCAAAGAATTAATTCATTGGACATATTTAATCATGTTATGTTTTTAATATGTTTCCGAATCGGTTTTTCTTTTTACTAATATGTATTTTATTTTCTATTACGTAGTTGACAATTCATTTGTTTTTATTAATATATATTGTCTACAATTATAACAAGATTTACATTGTCTAAACTATATAATTGGGATATTAAATTTAGTAAGTTGATTAATATGGACACTTATTAATAATTAAAAGTATAAAAATTGGCATTTATTAAAATATTAAGATAAATCATTACATGCCAAATTCTTTTTGGCATTTAATATCAATTTGTTTTGAGATTACAAACCAAAAACGAGATAAAAGCAGTTGGAGGATTTTTAACTTAGCCCCCCAAAAAAAATAAAATAAAATAAAAACGGAAGAGCCACCGCCAAAGAGGAAACGTGGCGGTGATGCTTATGGCGGCGTGGGAAATCATCGACCTACGTGGAAATATAATGAGCAAATGAGTGCACACGTGTATAGTACGTACTAAATACACTATTACTTCCTTTTCATTACGTAAATTATAGTATTATGTATAAAAAAATAAAATAAATTCTAATAAAGAAAATATTTTATGTATAAAAAAACACGCCAGTTTGTCTTTCCACCGTGCCCAAGCTTCCAAACAAGGCCTTAGTGTGGGACCCACACCGTACTCGACAGATCTTGTGTTTAGTATTTTTGTAGTAGTATCAGCGTATGATGCATGTGATTGATAGCTGTATAGTACATTTAGTATTCCCACGTGTGCCCACCTATCAGTTATTAGTGACTTTGGAGAAAACTTTGTTCCGATTGGGTCCTAAAAAATACATATGAATTACATATGGGGTGTATGCAAAAATAATGTTTTATAATATAGGAAAAAATTAATTAATATGGTCCAGATTTAAAAACAAATCCAGTTTAATCTACTTATTTATTTTTTTTTAAATTTAGTAGAGGAATTGAGATTAGTTTGTGTTATATTGTTGTGAAATATAACCTCGAATGACTACAAATTATTCTTTATATTATTATTAATTACTTCTTTTTATTACTTAATTGACTTGGATCTTCTAATTAAGTTTACTAGTATTCCTATTGTTTGTTTACTTATTTTCCCATTATGAGTCTAATTACTCCAATACCGAGAAAGTATCCGAGTATGAGCAAGAAGTGTCAAACTTGTGTCAACAATATGCCTAATTTTACCTTCAACAGTCCCATTTTGCTCGTGAGTATTAAGGAAAAGCAATGCGGTGAATAATACCCTTGCTTTGAAAATATTTAGAGAGCTTTTGATACTCTCCGGTACATTTAAAGTGAAAGGCTTTAATTTTGTGATTAAATTGTAGTGCAACAAGTTGTTCAAAATTCAAAAATAATGATGTCTCGCTTTTATACTTCGAGAAATAAACCCATGTATATTGAGTAAAATCATCCAAAAAATAGGCATATAATAAAATCTCAAATTTGATAACACGGGGCAAGTGCAGATGCTAGGGTCTAAATCTTTTATTGCCAGAAGAAATCATGTGATAAATCATTACCGAATGTTTAGTAGCAAGTAGAGGTGTGCAAATGGTCGGTTCGATTCGGTTTTGGATATAATCGAATAAACTGAAAATCGAACTTGAAAAATTTTTAGAACCGAACCGCGAACCGAAATTTTTAGGACCGAAACCAAAATAATTTGGGTCGGTTCGGTTCGGTCCAATCGGTTCTTCACAAATATAGTTTTTTTTTAGATTTTTAACTTATATGGATTCATAAATTAAATTAACTTATATTTAACAAAATAAAATCATTTAAAATATAAAAGAAAAAAACATACATAAATTTTTCATATTATTTTCCTAATAAATACTAACTAAAATTATACTAAAAAAAGATACATTAAAAATAAATATAACATAAATTTTTATTAATAATATATTCAATATACTTTAATTAAAAAAATATACATGTAAATAAATATAACTATAGTGTATATTTAGGTTTAGATTTTATATATATATATATAAGAAAAATAGTGAGCTTAACAAACTTCAGTCGGTTCGGTTTTTTCGGTTTTACAATCATAAGAACCGAACCGAAATACCTGAAATTTTATTTCGGTTTAGAACCGAACGAACAGAAAACTGAACCAAATGGACCAAAATTCATTCGGTTCGATTTTGCATAGCCTTAGTAGCAAGGAGGGTTTTGACTGAGAAATTCCAAGACAAGCTAAGGATCAAAAAACCCTTTTCACTCAACTTGGATTGGCCTGGCCCGAGGAGCAATCTCGTCTCATTAGACGAAGGTTTCAGCTAATCAGACAAAACTCTTAGTTTTGTTTGATCAAACTTAACATGCTTTGTTTGATCAAATGAAATAGATTCATCTGATTAGGCAAAGCCTTCGTCTGATCAAACGAAACTTTCAGATACAGACATCTATTTTCTGTGTTCATCCGAGATTTGGAAGGGTAAGACTATCTTTTTGCCTGTCCAGTGGCTTATAAATACCCCATTTTCATAAAGAAAAGGGGTTCCTTTTCCCTCCTCTATCTCTCCTCTCTCCCATTTGGTTTTCTTGCACACCAAGAACCAAAAACTCACATTTGAAGCTTGTCTTAAAAATTTATTGGAAGTTACCTTCCATCCTACACCCAAAAACGTGCAAAGGTAATGCACCTGAGGATTGATTCGATTACAAGATAGTGTTTTTATTCTTTATGTACATTATTGTATGAATATATATGGATATATGTGTTAATGTGTTTGTGAGACCTTTATCTTCATGCTTTTAGCATAAATGTTTCCTTTTTGTTGTTATTCCCTCATGTCCAATCACCCAATTCATGTGTGAATGGGTGTGAGGTGTTTTTCAAAATAAAATTCTCATTTTTGCAAGCCCAATCTTTTCTCTTTGCTTTTTTTGATATTTGAGAGTTGTTTAAAATGTGGTTTTGTGTGTTTTGAACACTTTTGCAGGTACGTGAATGACTCAGAATAAGTCTGAATATTTTAGAGATCCATTTCTGGATTGACAAAATTTTGAACTGTTTTAAAAAAGAGACCCAGTTTCATTTGATTAGACTAAGTTCATGACTTGCATCTGATCAAGCAAGTTTTGAAATACCTCCCAAATCTAGTTGAACTTCGTCTAATTGGATATAGTTCATCCTGGATGGTTTTGTCTGATCAGACGAAGCCTCTAGAATGCAATTTTGAGAGAAATGGATGCTTGCACATTTTCTTATGTTTAAATATTCTGTCTTAGTATATTGATATTGTTTACTGTATATTTATACCATGATAAATGTTGATATTATTCAAATAAACTTTAAGGCATGATTATTTGTGCATATTGACATTTTTTATGGGCTTTGTATATATTTTTATACATAGTTGCGTTTGGAGTAGAAGTGTTCTTATATGATGTAAATTGCATGTTTTTTAAAAATAAATAATCTCACAAAAGTTTTATACATGGTAATGTCAACAAAAAAATATTCAAATAAAATGATTTTATCTCATTAAAAGGATTTCACAAATTAATCACCAATTAATTTGGAATCTTTAAATAAAATAAATTAAAAAAAAAAAACATTTTGGTGACCAAAGTCTCTTCCCCTGAAGCCATTTGTCACATAAAGAGGGACAAATGTCCCATAATTTAATTATCCAAAAAGGAAGAGAATTTCCCCAAAATAATCTAAACTTTCATAGTATGTTTCCATCCATTTACCATTTAGAATAAAATGGGACCAGTGCCACAAGCTTTTTCTAATAATTAATAAAATGAACCGTTTTTCCAATGTCAGTCACAACCGATAACGCATTCCCAAATGACACTTTGGGAATAATGGCGAAATCGGATCAAATATCTCGCAATTATGAAATGACCGATATTGAAGGAAAATGCCACCAATAAATTAGGATTAAGGGACAAATGTCCAAGTTCCCTTTAGATAGGTTGGACGCCCAATTCACTCAAATAATATACCAATGTCTCATAACCATACATAAATGAAGCCTATTTTAAAAAAAAGTCAAATACATAAATTGACCCCAGCACTTGGCATCATTTTTCATTTTGACACCCCAAATTAGCAAGTGACATAATAAACACCTTATCTTATTAAAACACATGTGCATAAACCCTTTTTGCTCACTTGGCACAGACCGTGAAAATCACGCATAAGAGGACATGTTACAGGTGATTAAACATACTGAGCAACCTTCTTCTTCTTCGATGTTATATTTAATGGTTTGTCCTAAAATCTCAGTTGCGGATCCACCATTAAGATGACACTCTCATCCTTCAATGCAGGTTCATTCTCTGTCTCCATTTCTTCACAAAACCAACCAATGAATTACTGCAAAAATGCAACAGCAATATAGTCAAATTGTAGTTAAAATCATTCAAACTAAACCACAATGCCTTGTCTACTTTATAAATACAACTAAACATTTCTAACCAAGCAAAATCATCACCCCTTACTGTGATGAGTATGATGAAGATACCCAATGAAAGAACACTTGTTAACATCAATTCTAGGACTAAATGCAGTATTGAAGCTAAGACCATAAAGATCCGACATAATTGAGTTTTCAAACAAAAGAAATTGAACATTAAATGGCTCAATTTCTCAACAAAGGTTATTGAAAAACAAGAAATCTAGACCCGACATATCAACAAAGATCAAAGAAATGTTGATTCCACTCTCCTTAGTGATTGACACTCTAATTTACCATGAAATCAACAAGAGTTACAAGTTAAAATTTCAAATTCAAAGTTATCTCAGCTTCAAATATCAAAAATTAGATTAACTTTTTCACACTTTCTCAGCAACCAAATAGAGGACGAATCAAATCACGAACTACAAGTATTCATAGACAACTGAACCTCATCAAAAGGTTAGGAAGATCAGTACATAAACAAAGCAAGCAAAAAGGTATTGAATTCTAAATTGAAATTAGTGAAAACATTGTAATCCTTCTCCTCTGGTTCATTTTCTCAGCAGCCAAACATAAACACAAAACTTGAATTCTTCAAACAGAAGAAAAATAGATCCCATAAACCCTAAAAGAATCAAACCCACAAGCCAAATCATAAAAACTTATAAAAAAAAACCCAAACAAGGATAAATCTTTATAAAGAGGCTGTAAGAGTACAAAAAGATGAATAAATACAAAACAGATGAAGAGATGAGAAAAGAAAAGCACAGCGCAGACTGATAAATTTCTTGATTCTCTGAGTTCTTGTTTACTCCCCTATCACAAACATAAATCTACTTTCACCAATCTTCAACCAACGATTCTCGTTAATTGCCTATCTGCTTGCTACGCTTTCTGATATCGACTTTTTTTGCTATTTTACTGATTACAGTTTACTTCTCTCAAAATCAAAGGAATAGAAGCAATAGAGAACAACTCGATTTCTAAGGTTTTCTTTTTTAATCTGAGATTTCCCCTTTCTTTCCCGCAATATAACCGTGAACTCATCTTTGTACCCTTCAGCCCAACTACCTTCAATGCATGAGATACACATGGCAAGATTGTGTTGGTTAAATGCCACATCATCGAGTCTGTGGTACACGCACCAAGTTGTCTGTATTTCTCGTTCAAAAAGGATTTATGCACACATGTTTTACTAAGATCGGGTGTTTATTATGTTACTTACTAATTTGGGTGTCAAAATGAAAAATAATGTCAAGTTCAGGGGTCAATTTATGTATTTAGCCTTTAAAAAATGTGTAATTTAGGATTTAAATAAAATAAATTAGGTCACTCTCGTAAATGTGATGTATTGCCGCCCTTTACAACTTTTACGCATTTATTCTTTAAAAAAGAAATAATAAATATGGAAACTATCGAGAATGATGAAATATTAATTAAAAGGCAGAAATAAGACCAAGATTTCTGGACCTGGATCTTTTGGGTTTTAATTTTTGACTTTACACACTGTGTGGCAACTCCGCTAAAACCACATCGTAAAAGAAATGTTTCCACATATGAAAAAATTAGAGGGTTGACCCCTTACCTATCATACTCTCTCATGGTAAAGTTGGGCTCGTCCTTGATATGAAAGTAGATACCCTACTAGCTATCCTTAATAAGAAAACATTAAAATTTCACGCATCTACAAACATATAAATACACAATATCAAAAGAAGCAACACTTTTATGTTCTATCGAGGCTAAATGAACACAACTTACTTTTCCTAATGAAAAAGAATAACAAGGGCACAATTTTAAATTAGAAGAAGGTGAATTTAAGGACTTCAAAATTTGAGACAAGACTTTGGAACTTAGGTGGTCCAACCGAACATGCCAATCATCAAAATTAAGAGTTTCAACAATAAGAACTTGTTTGAAAGTAGAAGGTGGAACATAGACACCATGCTTACTAAGAACTTGGTTACTCGATCCTTAATGACAAAATGAGTAGGCTAAAAGCCAAAAAAAATAAAAAATTATTATCATGAGCTATGAAACGTTAGACATATAATGAATTTTGGTAATTAAGGGAACATGAAGAGTATGGTGTAAAGAATGTGAAATTGAATTAGATGGTATATTAACATTACCAATATGAGCAATATGAAGACCTTAACCTATACCAACATACAACTGGTCACTACTATGGATAGACAATTGTAAACATAAAGAAACTAGGTGTGACATGATAATTTGCCATAATATCTGGGAACCAAGAACTAAAAAAATGCGCAAACTGATTAGGCGACATGGGAGCAGGAGCATAAAAAGCTCGTGGTGTTGCTGGTGCAAAAAAAAAAGAACATATTGAATTTTATTGGCTTGTAAAATAAAAAATCCTCGAGGCTGAGAGGAAGGAGCACATCAACATTGATAAGTGGTAGTAGAATGGTTGCCCTATTTATAAATATGGTAAGGTCCTCTAGGATAGGAATTATTTCCAAAAGGTCTAGAATTGCCAAAGTTTCCCTTTTGATTTTTTTGTATTTTGAAAATCGGAATTGAAGCTGATTGAGCTGGTTGAGGCAAAACAGAGATAGCATTAGCAATTGGAGTCGATTCAAGAGTTCTTTGAAAAAGAATCTCATAAGCAACTAAATGATCATAAAGTTCCGAAAAAGAAATAGGTTCAAGCTTCATATACAATGCAGTAGTTATAAGATGATATTTACTCCCTATATTTCTATAAATTATAGCATTAAATTGTAAGCTCCCCTTCTTTTAGTCCTTGTAATTTTATGTGCAATTGGGGTTGTCAATTTTGTGACATAAACTTAAAGGCATTGGAAAGAGAATTCTTGACTTCTTTTGATGATTATAATCTAATAACATAGGAAAAACTTCTTCGATTATTTAAGAAGGCAAGGAGCCAAGTGTGGAGCATCCGATCTTTGCGAAACCAAGTATCATATTCAGGATTTGGTTCGTCTTCATTTCCATCGTGAGCTTATGTAGATCCATCTATAAAGCCATTTAGATAATGATAATTCAATGGAGGAAGGAATTGCATCTTTTAAGTTAAATGATTTTTGGAGTTGAGTTTTATACTAAAGGGGAGTGTAGTTGATGAAAGAAGCTACAACAAATACATTACTATTAACAAAGTTGAAAATGTCATGGTGGTGATTTTAAAGCTCTGATACCATGCTACGAATAATACTAGAATTGAATTATTGATATAGATGCTTACATTCCAATCATAATGCAAAGAGAGACCTTATACACAAGAGAGACAAATTCCTAGTATAATAGAATAGTAAGTTTAGTAAAATAGGAAAGTGAAGGATAAATAAGAGCAATAATATTAATAAGATACATTCCTTAACATGTATTTATGTGTGTATGTGAATGTAAGGATGAGAAAAATGAAGCGAAATGCATCCTAGCTCTATGAATTTATACATTTTTTATGGTATTGAATCTTTAAATTATTATTATATTAGATTTACAAATTTTTATTTTAATACACATTAATTTCAAATAAAGATGCAACAAAATAAAACATGAGAATTGAGAGATTCAATATGTAGTAAAAATAATATTGTCATTGGATCCAAATTTAACAAAATTTGATTCAATTTGTCATATTCTCTCCTTATGAAAAGACAAGGCACATTATGAAAAGCGCGTGAAATCATATGCATGTAGCGTACGAACAACGATATGAAAGTAATATGATATTTTTAACAAGTTAAAGAAGTAATCTAAATTTTTTAATAATATATGGTATTATTTAAACTTTTAATAAGTTCAAGTAGATAATTTGACACTTTATTAGTTTAAAGGGTAATATGCTGAATGACAATAGTTTGAGAAAATTATCAATTATGGGCATATGAAACAAGATTGGAGGTTTGCAAATGATTAAGCAAATTTGGCACACAATAATTCTTTTTGAGAATTGGAGAGAGGTGCTCCAAGAAAATTTGATGGCAGAAAATTTATGAGAAAGTATATTAAGAATTGAAGAGAAGTGTTTCAAAAAATAAATTGAAAAGAAATGTGCATTGTAAAGAAGTGTTCAAACAAAACAATTAAATGTGTGCGATTTTGAATCAAGTGAACATGTTGGAATTGATTCAAAATCAATATTTTTTTATTTAGTGATTGAATTAGTGAATTTTATTTATTACATGTTTATAATATTTTTTTATTATTATTATATAGTTAATGGTGTTAGTGTAATTAGTGGTGTTAGTTGTGTAATGGAGTTATGGGTTGATTAGTGGAATTAGTAGGTTAGTGGCCTAAATTTAAAATCTAAATGTAAGCCTATAAATAGACATATGTAATTAATTTTTGATGAAAATGAAATTTATGTTATTGATCCTAAAAAAAAATACTGATTTTGAATCAATTCCATCCAATGTTTTTAAATCGGACAGGATATCGATTCGGTCTTCCAATTAAGTCATGAGTCATCTGGTTGTACATGGTTGCTGAGTCATGAGTCATCTGGTTAGACATGGTTGACTCGAAGTTTTTTTCTTTCTTTTTAAAATATAATTATTTATAAAAAAATTAAAAATATGATATATAAAAAACACATTTAAACAACCTATTAATTATCAAATATCAATATATTAATCATTTTTCATTTATTTTACTACTTTTTTAGCAATAATAATAAAAGATTAAACACTACAGCTGGATTTTTCTGTTGAATATTTAATTTATAAGAAAAATGCACTTTTAAATTTATAAATTTTTTAATTTTAATTTCAATTGCAAATTTTATTTTTATGACGTTAACTAAAGATATTACTTTTATAATTATCATGTTTATCTTCATTTCCTTCTTAATATTTCATTATGTAGTTATTCAATATCTAAAAAATATAAAATAAAAATATAATAGAAACAATTTCACATAATTTTTAATTTTATTAAGTCTAATATTAATATGAATTGATTTTATCATCAAATATAAATTTTTTATTTAACAATATCCAACAGCTATTAACCCAGATTATAAAAATATAATTTTGGTATATTAGATTTTTTTTGGTCCAACCAGATTTTTGTAGTTCAACTAGGTTTTTTGGGTCCAAATCGATTTTTTACTATCCAAGCTGTTTTTTTTGCATAATCCAATTTTCATATTAGATCGAATCGATTTTCTTTTCAGTTCTCATTTGAACCGGTTCGACCGATCGGTCTGGTTCGATTGTAAAAATATTGATTCCAACAATCAAGTGCGAAGATTTGGAGAGATGAAGGGGTGGGAAGAGAATGCATAAATGGTGATGGTTGCTGGTCAGTCACAGGATAAAGTCGCTGCCTTTACCATATGCATATCTACATAAGAACATCATCTATGCAAATTTCGCTGCAAATAATTTTATATTAGTACACCATATACGTGTCTTCCTTTGTATAGGTCCACCTCACCATCCTCTTTCGGTTGCACATCATGAGGTCTCACATTCTCCGTTTATTATCTATATTCTGGAGAGAGAGAGAGAGAGAGGTGGTTGTGCGGTTATTATTATATTAGATTTTTAAATTTCTATTTTAATACACATTAATTTCAAATAAAAATATAACCAAATAAAACATGAGGATTGAGAGATTCAATACATAGTAAAAAAATATTGTCATTGGATCCGAATTTAGGAAAATTTGATTCAATTTGTCCTATTCTCTCTTTATGGATATGGAAACACAAGACACATCATGAAAAGCGCGTGAAATTATGTGCATGTAGCGCACGAATAACGATATGGAAGTAATATGATATTTTTTAATACGTTCAAGAAGTAATCTAATATTTTTTAATAATATATGGTATTATTTAAACTTTTAATAAGTTCAAGTAGACAATTTGACAAGTTATTAGTTTAAAGGGTAATATGTTGAATGGCAATATTTTGAGAATTTAAAGAAATAATATGTAAAATGATGATAATTTGAAAGTTATGTATTATGTAATAATAGTTTGAAGGGAAGAAAATATAATATTCAATTTTTTTTTCTCCCTGAAAAATAAAAGCGTATAAGTTCGGACTTAATTTTTTTTCCAAGAAATAGGGTGCAAAGATTTGGAGAGATGAGGGGGTGGGAAGAGCATGCTTAAATGGTGATGATGATGACAACTACCGCTCAGTCACAAGATAAAGCCGCTGCCTTTACCATACGCATATCTACATGAGAACACCATCTATGCAAATTCCATTGCAAATAGTTTTATATTAGTACACCGTACACATGTCTCTCTTTGTATGGGTCCACCTCACCATCCTCTTTCTGTTGCACATCACGAGGTCCCACATCCTCCTTTTATTATCTATAAATTGGAGATAGAGAGAGATGGCTGTGCGGTTATTATTATAGTAGATTTTAAATTTATATTTTAATACACATTAATTTCAAATAAAGATATAACAAAATAAAACATGAGAATTGAGAGATTCAATACGTAGTAAAAATAATAGTCATTAGATCCAAATTTAACAAAATTTGATTCAATTTTTCATATTCTCTCCTTATGGAAATACAAGACACATCATGAAAAGCGGGTGAAATTATGTGCATGTAGCACACGAACAGCGATATGGAAGTAATATGATATTTTTAATAAGTTCAAGAAGTAATCTAATATTTTTTAATAATATATGGGATTATTTAAACTTTTAATAAGTTCAAGTAGATAATTTGACAATTTATTAGTTTAAAGGGTAATATGTTGAATGGCAATATTTAGAGAATTTAAAGAAATAACATGTAAAACGATGATAATTTGAAAGTACTGTATTATCTAATAATAGTTTGAAAGGAAGATAATATAATATTCCATTTTCTTTTTTCTCCTTGAAAAATAAAAGTGTATAAGTTCGGACTTAATTTTTTTTCAAGAAATGGGGTGTGAAGATTTGGAAAGATGAGGGCGTGGGAAGAGAATGCATAAATGGTGATGATGGTGACAGCTGCCGCTCAATCACAGGATAAAGCTGTTGTCTTTACCATACGCATACCTACATGAGAACACCATCTATGCAAATTCCGTTGCAAATAGTTTTATATTAGTATACCGTACACATGTCTCTCTTTGTATGGGTCCACCTTACCATCCTCTTTTTGTTGCACATCACGAGGTCCCACATCCTCTTTTTATTATCTATATTCTAAAGATAGAGAGAGAGAGAGGTGGCTATGCAGTTATTATTATATTAGATTTTTAAATATCTATTTTAACACACGTTAATTTCAAATAAAGATGTAACGAAATAAAACATGAGAATTGGGAGATTCAATACGTAGTAAAAATAATATTGTCATGGGATCCAAATTTAGCAAAATTTGATTCAATTTGTCATATTCTCTTCTTATGAAAATACAAGACACATCAGGAAAAGCGCGCATGAAATCATGTACATGTAGCACATGAACAACGATATGAAAGTAATATGATATTTTTAATAAGTTCAATAAGCAATATAATATTTTTAATAATATATGATATTATTTAAACTTTTAATAAGTTTAAGTGGATATATGGTAAATGTCAATATTTCGAGAATTTAATGAAATAATATATAAAATAATCATAATTTGAAAGTACTATGTTATTTAATAATAGTTTAAGGGGTAAATAATATAATATTCGATTTTCCTTTTTCTCTCTGAAAAATAAAAGCGTATAAGTTTGGACTTGATTTTTTTTTTCTAAGAAATGGGGCGCGAAGATTTGAAGAGACGAGGGGGTGGGAAGAGCATGCATAAATGGTGATGATGATGACAACTGCCGCTCAATCACGGGATAAAGCCGTTGCCTTTACCATACGCATATCCACATGATATCATCTATGCAAATTTCGTTGCAAATAGTTTTATATTATTACACTGTACACGTATCTCCCTTTGTATTGGTTCACCTTACCATCCCACTAGGAATGATCACGGGGCGGGGTGGGGCGGGGGCGGGGAGGGGCTCCCCACCTACTGCCCCACCCAGGGGCGGGAATTCTCCGTCCCCGTCCCCGCTGGGGATGCGGGAGAAAAATCTCTCCCCTCCCCGTCCCCGCCCCCGCGGGGATTCCCGTCCCCAATGAAACTACTTAATTCTAATGAAAATTTTCGACTCCGATAAAGATTTTCGACCCGAATAAAAAATATTTCACAATATTTACTTTATAAAATTTAATAATTCATGATTTAAAATTAAAAATATTTCATACAATTTAAATACAAATATTTATAAATATTTCATATAATTAAAATAAAAATATTTGTAAATATTTCATATAATTCAAATATTAATAATATCACTTGAACAATTTATATACCAAATTTAATATATATATATATATATATATATATATATATATAATAAAATTTTTTTTTTCCGAGGCGGGGACCTCGTTCCCCATTCCTGTCCCGAATTTAAGGGCGGAATTTTTTTTTCTCCCCGCCTCCACTCCCGTGGGGAAAAATTTGAAAATTTTCCGCCCCGTTCGAGTCAGATCCCCACTCCATGATCATCCCTACATCCCGCACATCACAAGGTCCCACATCCCCCTTTTATTATCTATACTCTAGAGAGAGAGAGAGAGAGAGAGAGAGGTGACTGTGCAGTGTTTGGCAATGGCGGAAGAGGCAGCGGCCGCGATTGATATGAAGCCAAATGGGTTATGCATAGAAAAGGAATGAGTGGCAAAGTGAAAATATGTCTTGTACTATTATTATTTTGTTTTGCTATAAAATATTCTTAAATATATTATTATAATATTACAAACAGAATATTAAGATTAAGACTTTGTCTCTCTTTATAATCCCTCTCTCTATATTCGGGGCTTTGTCTTTTTATTTTTGTTTTCTTCACATAATTCTCTTACACCTAAACTACATATTTTTTTTCTTTATATATATATATATATATATATTCTTTTTGCAAAAAGATTTGAGACAAATATTCTTTGAAATGGGCTTCTGGGCCCATCAACAAATTTCCACTAAGAAACATGAAATTTGTAGGAGTTGTTTTTTGAAAATTGGCTTTCATCCAATCCAATGATGTGTATATATTCATAAATATGTTGATATTGTTATAGTCCAACATAAAAATATATACTGTCCCCACAAAAGTAATGTGAATCAATCCGACAACTTCTCCATCATCTTGTCCCTCTCCAATCAATCATTTTTATTATACGTTTGTAATTTGTTTATTGATTTTCTGTTGATTTAACCTCATCCCTTGCATTTTTTTATTAAATAATTCATTCAATATCGAAATTTATTAATTTTATTAATTTGAATTCATACCAAATAAATCAATAAAAGGATAAGTCGTTTTCTTTTAAATTTTTAAAAATATTTAATTTTTAAAATTGAAACAGAGATCCATCTCATCTTATCTTTTTACTTACAAATTTATGTACGGTAAAAAAAAATCAAATTCATTTTACCAATGACTTTTGGTTCAGTGGAGTAGTATTATATGATTTTGAAATCAAATGCCAACCGGACATACAAAAATATTATTTTTAATCTTTTATTTATATTTTAGTAAATTCGTTACTGAGGTTTAATTTCATGCACACTCAAACATAGCTGGCCAATAAAAATTTTCACATTTATTTTTTTTCTTTTCTTTTTTAATAAAAGAGTCCCAATATATTAAAATCAATATTTATATTGGAGACTATTGGATTTTCTCTGAACCTTTAATTAATTAATTAATCAGTAATTCTAGATAGATATGGATATAGTTTATAGTATAATGCAAATGCAGGGAATGAAGAGAAGGATATCCCACAGCAGATTAGTATATATATATATATATATATATATTTGAAAGAAGCAGATTAGTATATATTTATTACTAAATGAATATTAATTAAATAAAGGTGATGACATGGAAAGGAGGAGATTGAAGCATGCAAAGCAAAGATTAAGATAGGAAGAGAAACAGATTTGGTGAGGCAAACATTTAAAGCAATGTGTTTGTGTTGTTTTGTGAAGAACTGAAGATTCTATAGTCAGACTATTAGTTTTGTCCCTCTTAAGCTTTTTGCAGTGAGAATGAGCTTTCCTTCTTTTCTTTATTATTTTGTCATTTTCTCCATCAAAACCCTGTTTCTCACTCTTGGGTTTAATTTAATAAACATGACAATGATATACTAATTCGTCGTATTAATTTGCTAGGTGTACGTTTCTACCCTTCGTTATCAACTAATAAATGATGAGTTAGGAATGATTTATATATAATATATGAATTTGAGTCATAGATTATTACTTTTAAAATCATGAAGATGAAGAGAAAGATTAGGAAATAAATTAGTTTGCAAAGTTAGAATATGTTGTGAAATAATTCAAAGATAAACATGCGCACCAATAGATTCCACAAATTTCGCCGAAGCCATTATATCAAATAATGTTGTCTTATTATAACCCTAAATAATTATGGTCCATAATTGCAGGAAATACAATGACACCTAAAGTTATTCTCACCCAATTCTTTCTTCTTCTTATTCTTCCTTTTATATATAGAGAGAGAGAGAGATTAAAATTGAACAGAAAATCAATCTTACACCACAAAATGAATTGTAATTTTATGTGCAATGCATCGATGTACTGCACGATATGCACCATCCGCTTTTGGATGCACTCCTAATCGGACGGCTCGTTGGGAATTGTGGCCCCCAAAAACACATCTAACTGTGAATAAAAAAGAAAAGGTGAAAAGAAAATTAAAAAAGAAAAGGCAAAGCCATCATTAGAAAAGAAATATGAATGCAAAAGGACAATTTAATTGAGGCCTTTACCCCACACAGACATACAGAGCACATATTAATCAGAGGCTTTTTATTTTCCCAATTCAATACCAATTCATAGAATGAAAGATAGTTTCACTTTAGACAAAAGCCAAGCCAAGCCTCTATTTTGGACCCAGCAACATGCCTATTCCAAGCTTGTTTCACATTTTGCCCCATTATTATTATTATTATTATTATTATTATTATTATTATTATCACGTTTATTTTCTTTATTAATCAAGGGATTAAAGATGATTTAATTAGGACTTGAAGCCACCTAATTAGCATCACTTGTTAAAATCATGACTGGAGCATCTATGGAATGATTGCTCATTTCTAGCCGAGTGTTTTTATTTTTATTAATGTTTTTATAATTGTTTGATCATAGGTGGTTTATTTGATGGACTATATATGATAGAGCCTAAAATGGTTATGATTGGTCTCATTTATTAGCAATTAGGCCAAGCGTGAGGTAGGTTTTTGCTATAATGGGGTGACTCCTAATCCTTAAATTTTCTATTTTGCAATAGCAATTATAGCTAAAATAAAAAATTCTGGAAAACAGAAAACCTATTGTAATTATTCATGTAGAGTGAAGGAATCCCAAGAAAGAGAATTTATAGTTTGGCATGTTACTAAAGGGAAGACAAAGGTATAGATGCATACAAAGACCATAATTTTAAGGCATACCTTCTTAGGGATTAACAAATATTCCACCATATCTAATGGTATGGTTTTATTATAAGTGATAGGAGAGCTTCATCATCCACTGACATGCCTTGAAAATTACAGTAAAAGGATGTTTTAGGCACTTAGGTCTATGGTTTTAAAATTACATTTGCACAAAAATCATAAGTGGGAGCTGAGGAGATGGGGAAAAGGAAAAGATGGTCTTTGCTCTTTCTCCTTTTTCTTTTAAAAAAATAAAATTAAAAGTAGAGTGAGGTCCATTAATCATGTTGTAAAAGAAAGGAGGTCCATCAAATAAAAGAGGGTTTGCACAAGAAAGGCCCAATATTTTTCATCTTTTGTAGGAAAATTTCTTTCTTTTAGATGTGGAGCGGCCTGTTGATTTCAGTGCCTTCAAAATGTATAAAAGAAAATGTCTAACATGAGGCTGGCAATGGGCCCTGAAAAGCATTGTTAGAACTGGACCTATTCTCTTTCAGAATTTCAGCCCATTCTTCTATTTGATCTTTTTGTTCTCAGAAATCACCCTTCAAAATATGTAATTTACATAATACTTATGTAATTTACATTTACAGAAAATCCATGTTCGCTTTACAAAGTCCACTTCATTATTCTTCCAACTTGAAAAAAAGATTCTTTATTGTTGTCAGTAAGAATTATGTACATAATCAACCTGCCACGTCCTGATAAAAATTAATGGAAGCAGCAGAATTTGATAGAATGCTAATTTACTGTACAATGCTCATCATCAAAACGAGCAAGTCAATCCTTGTTGAGGTTCTTCTTTACAATCTCCATGACATTTTCTGATAGATTCTCAGCAAATATCTTTAAAAGAGGTTCAAATTCTGAAACGTTAACCCCATTTCTACATGAGTATTTATTTCTACACTGGACCAGTTCTGCTAGTGCATCAAGTTTTTCTGCAATTGATGGAAGTAGCTTACCTGCCTCATCAAATAACTTTGCTCCAGACAAATTTAAAATCTCCTCTTTAGATACCAAAGATCCTAATTCTGTAAATAAATTGAGAACATCCTGAGTGGCAGCATCCAAGTGTAGCAATGCTTCCCTGCATGCTGTTGTTTTTTGCTGCAAAATCTTCTCTTCAGGTATACATTCCTTTTGTTTCGTGGCTTCTTTTGCTCTATTGTTTAGATTTTCTGCAAGGGAATATTTAGTTGGCGGACCATGGGTTGATATCTGTATGGATTTCTCCTCCTGCATGGAATATTCAAAGCCAAAACATTTAGCATTATGTTCTACCATTGACTTCCCTTGGTATATATGATATGACTTATGAAAGCTGTTAATGGCCATAACTGGAGAAAAATTTAGATTTTATTCGAAGTCCCTGACATAATTAACAGCTGAATAGGGCCTTCACTTTCAAGTTTTCAATCTCTCAAAAGGTTTTTTTAGTAAAGTTAACAGAAGTACAGTACATAAACCATGACAAGTCTGCATAACATTGAAACACAAACCTGTTTACAAGAATTTGTTTCCTGCACTTCTTCGAGATTTTGGCCTGCTGGATTTTCTGAGGTGATACAACACGTAGTTTCCGGCCCATCTTTCAAGGGTTTACCAGCTTCACGGTCTGGTGTGCCAAACAGTCTCCCGCGATCTCCAGCATAGTCCCGTCGCACAACATATCGTGCAGAGTATCTTTTTCTTACGGATGATTTACTGCTTTCCATCTGCAAAGGAGATAATGCATAATGAAAATCAATGTACAAATAATGCTTCATATCCCAATTAGTAGTCAGTGAGATAATATTATGCATTTTTTTTTTGTTTTGTTTTACATTTGCTCTGCCACTCAAATATATCAGAATGAGTTCCTACCCTCATTTCTCTATTGCCACTTTTTTGAGGACATTGTAATGAGTAACTCCATTATTTTCACGTAGAAGAACTTCCCATATTGCACTTTCGCTATAAGACACTGAAATTCTTGAAGGAAACAAGCGTTACTTGATTTTGGATGTCACAAGCCAATTTATAAACTTAAAAACTCAGCCTGGTGTTTCCCAAGAGACTTCTTATAGAGCAATAAACTATCTGGCTAAATACCAGCAAATTTTAACTTCCTTGCCTCCAAAATTATGGTTACAAAAAGTTTCTCCCGTGGACTATGTTTATAGGATACTGCAAATTTTGATGATAACATAAAATCGGTAGCGGTTACAGTAATAGTTCACAAGAGACCTACTGAGCTCTAAATATCTCCCCACCTTCATCCATTTGCACTCGCGCGTGCGCACACACCGAGACACAAAATCTCCATAATGAAAAGAACTTGTGTTATATCTTCGTATTGCATGAAAGGATACTAACCTTGCAGCTTGCTGATAAACTGCAAAAATGCCGCTTGAAAAGATTGCTTTCTCTGGACTTTATATTGCAGTAATCAACTTCTCTGGTTGTTTGAATCTGGCTTCGAGATTTATGCAAACCCTGGTCTGCTGCCATGTCACCAGAAACTGTGTCATTGCATATACTGATATTTTACATGACAAATTCATCATCACAAATTGCACAGCAACCAATATTCATCGAACAGGGACGTGTCTTTGAGGGCTATCCATACTGAAGCTTGCTCAAATGGGCGCTCAAATGGGCACTAGGTATTTTGAATTAACTACAATAGTTATTTAGCTTCACATAGATGCTTGCCATTGCATAGTGAATGTCATAACAAACTGCATGCGGGGCAGCACATATTAAATTCCTGAGGGCCAAAAGGCAAAATTGAATGAAAATTCAAAATTGACCTCTCCAAGACTGATCGAAGCATGGCAGAGGTTCATCTCAATATAGTTTGTTATGCACAAAAACAAATAAGAGAAGAAATTCTCTCTGCGTCAGATATAGGCTTGCCTACTTTGAGATAATGACACAAGCAAGATTATAAAAATAAAATCCTCAACAAAGAGGAGGTTCACATCAAAACATCATGCAAAACCAAAGGAAAAACCAATGTACAACAAATAGTGTCCAACTGAAGAGATAAAGATTTAGGCATTTGGTACTCAGCAGCCAAAAGCATGACATTGCCTAATTTGATGATTCAGTAGATATGATCTTTAACGAACTTCATTGCATTAGGAAAAGCCAAAAAAAAAGTTATAAATTGAACAGAAATTTAAGCAAAAAACCATGTTGCCTAAAGCCTATAAAGGCAGGAACCTTATCCCCAGAGATCTCCAAGTTCTCATAAAAACATGGAAATTACACTAAACCCACACCTATGTATGAAGCTGAAAAGTTTTGTGAAGTAATACGCAGAGGTTATCTAATACTAAAGTGTCATTAAAAGGTTATGATAATAGATTGTGAAACCACGATAGCAAATATCAGTCAATCAGTAGGAAAGAAATTGCTTGCATTTTAGATCCCATGAAGCATGCAAAAGTCATACACATAGTAAACAGAGTCCTTAAAAGTTAACATATTTGTCTTGTCAACATGGTTTTTATACATGAAGTTAGAACAAACTCGGTTCAAAATACATTTATCACTCATATCCTCCACATTATCTTTATTCGATATATAACTTGGCATAATATATGGAGGACAGAACCAGCCTTACACAAATTGGATGACAAGACTGGCATCTTCAGATCTGTCGTAAGCTTTGCCTCTGGGGAATTGAGTAGATCAAGACATACAGTGTAAACGTTAAGCCAGGGTCTGTTCCTAGGAAAACACCTAAGGCACAAAAGTGATGCAATGAGCAGGAAGAATAACAGAGCACCCATCAATCACAAGAAATAATTTAAAAATAACACTGTTGGAAAATCACCTGAGTGTTTCTTGAGACATTGGTGAAGTTTGGCTGTTAATAATTTCAGGAGAACTTCTGGACAAGCTGCTGAGGCATGATGCATTGCCTTGCACATTAAGACTGAGTGGAGTTTGAGCTTCATGGAAGAAAGGACTATATTCCCCATTACTCACAACAGGAGAGAAATATCTGTCTTCTACTTGCTGTTCTGGCTGGTTTCATTAGCAGGGGCACAAGTGAGCAGATTGTAATCAAAATTAAAAAAGAATGCATAATGTCAAAAACTTGAAGGTAAAGAATATTGATTTCAGAGGAATCGACAGCATATGATGAAACACCTAAGAATTACATTCCAAGGAAATATCATATAGTTGGTCACTGACTAGTATTATTAGTGTAACCATGATGAAATAGCTATTCAAGAAAGTATTACAGTCCAAGTAACTATATGGAAAAAGTAAGATATTCTTATCTGGCATAAAATTTAAGTTAAAAAAGAAAAGTTCGTAGTTTGGCATGAATAGCAAATAAAAATTGGAATTTTTGCATATTCATACGTTCAGGACCTATAAAGTACCTGTGATGATATGAAACCGGGATTGGAATGGGAAACTTTAGATTGTGCCCACATGGGAAGCCTTGAAATGCTAAATCTAAATGTGGATAGCCTTCGAGGTCCCCCTCCTTGGTCAAAAACATTCTCTGCAAATTGGTTGGACTCTGGCAAAAGTATATCTTCAGCACTGATTATGTGCTGCTGATCTTCCTCTTTAGATAATATAATTCTATTAAAGGCAGCTGGAACAACCAAGCTTTTGGAAGTCAACAGAGAAGAATTTTCCTTCATTCTTTGCGATATTGTGGAAGAAATACGAGCAGGCAGTTGCCATATAAATATGCAACCATCACATGCGACCTGAGTATGGATACAAAGTTAGCAATACATGTGTGAAGGTAGGAGAATGGAAGGCCAAAGAGGAGCCATTTGTTATTTGAACTATCAAATTAAATCCCCAATAAAATAGAAGGGCGATTGTCTGGTCAATTTCAAGTCTCAGGCCATCAATATAAGTTTGCAAGTTTTGAGCCTTGATTTGGCCCTAGTAGGATGCATTAAGTGGTTTTGATTATCTGTTAAGTCTCAGCCGTGGACAAAAACTGAAACACCTTCGTTGCCACATCTATAATTTCATGAGAAGCCGCATGCATTGGCAGACATTCTGACCTCTATATGTTTATATAATCAGTTCAATTGTCATGTATGAGTCAGAAAAGTTGATTTATGTCTTCAAGGTAGCTTCTTCAGTTTACATCACTCTGCTGATCAGCAATAATAAAGCAGAAGTAAAATGAGCATGTACTTGTCAACAATTATGGGGCATGATTAACTCATTAGCATTCTAGAAAATTTCATGGACATGATACATTTATCACGAGTGACAATTTAAGAATGACAAAAACTTACAGATACCACATGCTTGGAGTCAGGTAAAAAGATGACACCAGTTACAATTTCACCATGTCCCATAACTTGCACCACCATTTCTCCACTGACAGAGTCATATATGCAAATAGACTTGTTGGAGTAAGAGCAAACCAGATAACTGTAGCTTGGGTCCATTGTAACCTGCAAAGAGACTCTTAGGTCTCAAAATAAAGACGAGATGATATTCGCTGCTTTCTGGCAATTAAATGTATCCTACCTTTATTGGGTCTCCAAAATCTTTATTTTGCTTGAATGATCTAATTAGCTTCCCAGAAGCAATGTTGAACGTATTGATCTTCTTATCCTATGAGCACAAAAACTAAATATCAGCCATCCAAGTTCTAGCATCTAAACAGGGTTTGAGGTTTCAGCTAATTGTATCACAAGCCCAGATGTTTATGTGCATGTGATCCATACAGGGGAAATATTTTATTAATGGACTTATAAGTAAACAGTGTCAGCCACCCTATAAGTAAACAGTGTCAGCCACCCTCCCAGTGTAAATGGTTTTATTTAAACCCATAAATTCTGAAGTGGCAATTTACCTGCCCAACAGTGACAACAAACTTCATAGTTGGATCTACAGCCATGTCATAGACAGTTCCGTTAGATGCTATTTGATGATGACGCCGCAAAATTTTATGGCCACCATCTGTCACAGAAACATCCCGGAAAACCAGAGACCTGTTGGATAGAAAGAAAGCCCATAAACAAACAGATTGTTTTGCTTCATGCAGAGTTTCCTGACATTTAAACTCCCAGACTTGAAAAAAAATTTCCTGACTAGAAGTTAATAAAATGAAAATAGATTGACAATTTATTCCATTGTCATCTCCAAAACAGTCTCAATTTAAAATCAGTAATAATTCATAATGCAGAAAGGAAGTGAATCAGAAGCAGCAAACCTATCAGCACTGCAGCTGAGAATCTTACAGTCATGGCAGGTCAGCTTAACAGAAGTCACAGCAGCTGAATGGTCATCAATACTTTCTATGACATTGAAATTCCTGAAAGCAAAGTTTAATATAATTCACATGCAAGGTGGGCATGGTAAGTAAACATTGAACTAGTGAGGTTAAACCTTTTGACATCATATAGATGGATAATGCGGTCCCGTCCTCCTGATGCTAGAAAATAATTTCCCCCCTCAACTTCAGAATTATCAGATGTGTTGTTTGACAAACTGAAGCTCAAAGAAAGGATCTCTGCATCATGGACACCCTGCCAGAACAGCCCATTTTTCACTTATGATAAATTCAACAGGATTTGAACAACTGTCTAACAAAAGCAAGATTTATAGGTTTGTATTGCTTCTTTAAGCAAACAAAGATTCCAAACTATGCTTAGTTGCCTAGTTTACCTGAAAACAAGTATAATCAGATGTCTTTAAATCATAGATGTGCAGGTTTCCCTCACAATCACCAGCAGCCAGGTATTTTCCATCTGAGCTAGCAGCCATTGACCGAATCCCTTGTGTGCTAAGGCTTGTCTCCATGGTATCTCGCTCAAAAATCCCAGCACTCACTGGAGTGACAAACAGGTCCAGGCACAAACACTCAAATGAATTCCAAAAATAAATTTACTTTCAATGTTGGAGCCCAAAAATTTTCAGATAATTATATATACATATTCTCAAGGAAGTATTAGATCCACAAGCATGGAATTACCTAAACATGACATGACCCCTGATTCTGTATTCAACAAATGGTCAGTAGCACTATTTACCGAATCAGGCTGCAGTGCGAGATCCCATAACCTAATAGTACCATCAGCTGAGCACGTTGCAAAAGAAACTCCACCAGAACAACCTCTAGTAACACATGCAAGAGATGGATCGTGCATGTTTTCACAACACAGATTTTTAACATCCCAAATGCATGCAGAATGTGAAACTAGCACACATCGCTTTGTAGCCTGGCAGATAAATTGTGTATATTAGTAAGCTAAAATAAACTAACTCGAGTATCATTTGAGCAAGAATAAAATCATGTCCATCAAAACTGACAAACAACATGAAATTTATCCAACAAAAAAAGAAATAAGTATAATGACAAATTTTATGAAAGCAATCACCTTGCTAATATCATGAACATCCCAGATGCAGAGAGTATGATCTCCATAAACAACCACTACAAAGCAGAAAGACAGAGTATTAAAACATGTACAAAAAGAGTAACTGCCATTATTATTGCACTCAATAAATACTTGCCCAATTTATCTGAGGTAGAAAATTGACAGGCTACTGCATCAGGCAGTGCAGACACAAGCTGAAAATCCTTTTCAGTGGCAGCAGGATGGTCACCACCATCAGTTTCCCCCAGAAAACTTTTGGCTTTCGAGTAGAGCAGACTTCCAGCATAATTGAGAGAATCACTTGTGAAGAGTTGTACAATACCATTACAGCATGCACAAGCAATAAGCTTATCAGATACAGAGAGTGCAAAGCCTTTTTCTACCTGAAATTTAAGATTGAAAAATTACAAAAGAACAAGGCATTAGCAATATTACTGCAGTTTATGTACTTATTGTTATGGCACAAAATCAAAGTATGGGGAATCCTGATTGTTGTCCCATCAAAGCTATCAACTTGTGCATCTAGACCAGCAATATAGGCAGCCTAACCTCGATCACAATTTCAGTGTTTGCAAACTAATAAGTCGCTTTCTGAAGTACATGATGATATATATAAAATAATTAACTAAATATACCTTTAAGTCCACTGACTTTGATACCGACAACCCACAATCCACAATGCATAAAATACCTGTAAATAAAAGTAGGATGAAATGGACTTTTGGTCATGGAACTTACTTAAGAAACTCCAATGCATTTGATATGATAAATCCAACCTTCACTAGTTAATGCATACACAGGAAACGGATCATCTTGTTTACTACTATAAGTCCACATTGCTGATGTCACAGATGTGAATGAGCTTCCTTTTTGAGGACCAAGATTAACAGGTTTTCCATGCATTGTCAGCGAGACTGCCCTTTTGCTGAAGCGGGTCGCTGGAGATGATCCAACTGTCCAGACTTTTAGGTGCTTCTTTCCAGCAGTAATAACAAACTTTGCATCAGCCGAGAAGCTCACAGATGTAACAGCAGAACGACATGAACTTGCTTTTAGCTTTGTGACAAGAAGTCCACTACGCCAATTCCAAAGATAAATATATCCTCCAACAGACACAAGATGTTCCCCTTAACCAAAACAATTTTGAATAAATAAATAAGATGATAAAGCTATCATTCCAAAAATAAACAAATAAATAAAGATAATATTATAATAAAGGCTTACGATGCAAAATACCCAAATATTTTTGTATTTTCACAAATTCATCCAAACAACTGCACCTATGTGAGCAAGGGCAGGCCCAACTCCGTCTATGTGAACATAGCCGGTCTCAAGCCTGGATAAAGGAGGAGGGCTCCAATCCGAAAGGTGGAGGGTTGAAGCGGGTTGACGGCCAACATAAAACATAGTAATAACCTTAATGTGGATTTTCTGCAACATGATATTACAGTTGGGATGGAAACACCTAGGCACGCGCTGCATTGGCATTGCAATGTAGTGTTAAATTGGTAAGGGTTCATAACATAGTTGCCTGAGTGTGAGTCAGTATAGGCAAGGATTCCCACATAGTGGATGGGTGTGGGTAAAGAAGCTAGCCCACCATATTGGCGCCCAAATGTGGTGCCAAACAAGAAAGGGTGCTTTGTGATGGACAGGTGCAGGTAAATAAGCAAGTCCAAGAGAGTAGGTTCATGATAGGTAGTTGGAAAATGAGGTATTTGGCATAAATGTCAATAAAGTTACTTGATACCTTGAAAAGGAAAAGAGTTAATATTGCATTCCTACAATAGACTAAGTGGATAGGACATAGCGCTAACGAGATTGATAAAACAGACTATAAGTTATGGTATTGCGGAGGACATAAAAATATGAATGGTGTCGGTATTATTGTAGAAGAAGGGCTTAAACACAGAGTAGTTGAAGTGAAGAGAGTAGAGAATAGTATTATCCTTTTGAGGCTAGTGTTGGGAAAAGAGACAAGCAACATGGTTAGTGCCTATGCACCACAAGTAGGCCTAAGTGAAGAAGCTAAGGCTAAGTTCTAGGAAGATATAGACGTGGTAGTTCAAGAGGTCCATAGTGAACAAGAACTTTTTATTGGGCAAGATCTTAATGGGCATGTAGGTAAATTGCAATGACTATGAGAGAGTGCATGGAGGCTTTGGATATGGTAGTAGAATAAGGAAGGAAATGCCATCTTAGATTTTGCCTTGACCGATGACCTGAATTTGGTCGACACTTACTTTAAGAAAAAGGAGTCACACTTGATTACCTTTAAAATTAGGGACAACCATAGTCACATCAATTTTGTTCTTACCAGAATAAGGGATAATCCATCTATAAAGACTACAAGATTATACATGAAGAAGCCTTAAATACCCAACATGAAGAAACCAACCACCCCCCACCCACCCACCCCTCCCTCCCCCTTAAATTGGTGCATAGATATCACGCATGCTCAGATTGCAAATTAAGGTGTGATAAAGTCCTATTCTAAGCCCTTTAGTAAACACATCAGCTCGTTGTTAGCTTTTCCTTAATGAAGTTTCAATCAATTTCAATATACTTTAACTGGTCATGTTGTACTGAATTATGGGATATACTAATTGCAACCTTGTTGTCACAGTACACATTTTCAGACAATTTCAGTTCCTCTAATAAACTATGAAAAGCGTGATCTTACCCTTTTGATGTCTTATAAAGAGAGTATGATGAGGTCATGGCTTTGCAGAATCTATCACACCATACTTTAAGAGACTGTTTCAATCTGTACAAGACTTTCTTCAATTTACACACCTTTTCTTGTATTTTCTCATCATCAAATCTAGGAGGGATCTCCATAAACACTTCCTCTTCCAAGTCTCTATACACAAGATAAAATATACAAAATCTTTACTAATTAATTCAAAACTATCAACATTCGAGGGTCACCAACCACCCCCCATCCCCACCCACCCACCCACCCCTCCCCCTTAAATTGGTGCATAGATATCACGCATTCTCAGCTTGCAAATTAAGGTGTGATAAGTCCTATTCTAAGCCCTTTAGTAAACACATCAGCTCGTTGTTTCTCTAATGTCACATTGAACAATTTCAACACACCATATGTCAGCTTTTCCTTAATGAAGTTTCAATCAATTTCAATATACTTTAACCGGTCATGTGGTACTGAATTATGGGATATACTAATTGCAACCCTGTTGTCACAGTACACATTTCCATACAATTTCAGTTCCTCTAATAAACTATGAAAAGCGTGATCTTACCCTTTTGATGTCTTATAAAGAGAGTATGATGAGGTTATGGCTTTGCAGAATCTATCACACCATACTTTAAGATACTGTTTCAATCTGTACAAGGCTTTCTTCAATTTACACACCTTTTCTTGTATTTTCTCATCATCAAATCTAGGAGGGATCTCCATAAACACTTCCTTTTCCAAGTCTCTAGGTACGAATGCATTTTTTATATCACACTGCTAACTCGACCTCTTGATACTTATTCAAAAACAGTTGTTATGGACAGAAATAGGATCGAACCCACTACTGGAGAGAAGAAACTTTATCTCTAAAAAAATAAAAATAAAAAAACGTATATATAATACCATGCAACGTTGCAGAGAATTGATTTTATGGATTCTCTTATTGTGTGCATACACAAAGCATGTACACTGCTATTTATACAAAAAGAATCCTAACTAGGTAAGACTTCTAAATAGAAAAGAATACAAGATATACACAAGACAAGATATACATAATCTCTACTAAAAAATTCAAAAATATCAGCATTCAACAGTTATCAACACCTTTTAGAAGACAAGCCAAGCAAATGGTCAATGAGGCCAAAGGTAAATCTTTAGCTAATTTGTACAATGGTTAGGGATGTGAGAATAGGAGAAAATGGGTTTACTTATGTGTTCATGAGTACAAAGAAACGTGTTCATGAGATGAGAGTCACATGGGTAACGATTTCTAATTTTTTAATTATATATGGCGTTATACATGACATGCTCCCATTGGATCCTAGAGCTACCATTTTTTCTCATAGCAAAATCTGACCCCCAAAAAAAAAAGCTTAAGGACATTTTCTGATCATTTAGAAAACTTTAGGGGCAAAAAAATGCCCTTAACCCATCCAAGTGGCATTATATGTGCCATCCCTATAGCTCTCATTAGCCGATTGTAAATTCCATCTCAAATTCCATTTCAAAAGAAAGTAAAATTTAACCAATTTTTTCTTATAATGGCAAAATCTGACCCAAAAAAAAAAAAAGAGTTTAGGAGTAAATCTTGACTAGTTTGAATACTTTCGAGGTAAAAAATGTCCTTCACCCTTATATTTAATACTCAAATGATGAACTAGTTGTTTAAACGGGATAAAATTGCAACTGTTTTACAAAATTAGGGTAAAAATGCCAACATAAAATTATTTAGATAAAAATACAAAATTTGTAAATTTATGCTATTTTGTGTATTTAGCCCTACTATATGATCTAGAAGCAGCAAGAATTATTGGAATGAAGAAGCATTCAATTGATTGATTGCAACTCACCATCGGGTGAGAAAGAAACACACTCAACTCCGTACAGATGATCCTTCAATTCAGATACAAAAGCCATAGTTGAATGGTCCCATACTAGCACTGTAGGTTGATTCCCTGACTGCAAAACCAGTTTAGATGTACACAAGTACTGAATGAGATTCAAGTTATCTGTTCTTTGAAGAACTTACCCCAGCACTTTAGTTTAGAAATAGACACAACTTAACCAATTAAAGCAATGAATTGCAGCCTGTTAGGTTTATTTTTAGGAAACTCTACAATATTAGAGTGATATTTTTCTTTTCTTTTCTTTTCTTTATATATAATTATCCGGTATCTAAAGTCCGTTAGCCTGATTAATTCACAGTTGTGAACGGCAAAGCTCACTTTCAAGCATTTAAAAATGCTCTATACTCAGAATTTGAACCTAAGACAGTAAGACTTCTTGTTGGATAAGAGAATCTTGCCATTCCATCTCACCTTTTGGGGAAAGAGTTATACTTTCTTTACCCTACAAAGAATGCATCAAATTATGACCCTATAAATAATTAATAAACATAATGTAAATTATCCAATATGTCAACCATTTTAATTTGCAATCTTTCCTCTAAATCATGAAAACGCCTTCTAGTATCCAGCAATTAGCAAATAGAACGTGAGCTATGAACTCAGCTAGACTTTTTTTTTTTTGCCCTTTTTTTCTGACTGTGTGACAGTCCAGGGCAGAAAACCCAATAAATCAGTTCTTTTTGTTTGTGCAAAGCTGCCAATGTACTTTGATTAAACTGGCTTTACCATTCACTTTCATTTTAAAGAGAACTCCAATTACACTGAAAACTTTTAGAAGCAGTGAATTTTAGAGGGAAAAAAATCATAGAAACAATAAACAAGTGAAATTAGAGAGTACCTCGCCGGCAGCTATAAAATGTCCATCCGGTGACACCGCAACACAGCTCAAGGGTTTCGGCGTCCTATGAGAAACCATGAGATGCGATTGTTTGCCGGACTCCACATCGTAAACAACCACCACACAGCCTGCCACGTAAGCACAGCACGAAGTAGATATATTCGAAGCCAATCCATTGGCATTCTTCGACGTCAATCCAATAATCTCTTCCAAAATCATCTGCAGTTTCACATAAAATCAGCACCTAAGAATGAAGCCTCCTTTCCTTTCAATCGGATATTTTAGGGCAATGAATTATGAATTAAAGTTTGTTGACAGCACTAGCATACCTTGGAGAAGCTGTCCTGTCTCTTGGACCGGCCATTTGTTTTCATTTTGAAATCAGATTAGAAACCCTAATTGAACAGAGACTAAATGAAAGATGAGGGAAAGGTTTCTCCTATAGATTGTTGAAGATGATAACCGTTACGTTTTGTAAAAGATAGGCGGGAAATTGATGCAAACCCAAAAGCAATGAAAGGTGCCATGTGGATTTCGTGACCAAAAGTAGGGGGCCACAGCTCACAGTGGATCCTGGTTGTTTCATCAAATTATTTTATTTTATTTTTTAATTGTGGGTTTCTTCAAATTAATTATACTTTTATTTGGTAATTTTATAATAATTTTTTTTTGTACAAAAGAGTGAGCGCCAATAAGAGACCCCAACAAGATCATGGCGAATCCAACCTTCAATTCCTTGGGGGGCTGAATGAAGAACATGATAACCTATATGAACATCGTGAGTAAGGTGAGACAGGAAGTTTGCAGCAAAATTAGCTTCTCTGTGAACGTGAGAGAAGGAGATGTCAAGGAAGCCTTCAACATATATGTGAATCTGATTAACAAGAGAAAGGCAACTAGAGCTAACACCACTCTTCCCATTGATCATCTCCATAGCAATCTAATTGTCACACTCCACTAAAACATGAGAGAAGCCCTCTTCTTTGGCTCGGCGAAGGCCATAAAAAAGCCCCCACAATTCTGCCAAAAGAATGGGGCAGATCCCGACATTAGCCAAGAACCCTGTACACCATCTACCTTGGTTATCCCTAACCAGACCCCCACAAACTGCAGAGCCCCCGGTGTTCAAAATTGAAGCGTCAGAATTCAGCTTAACAAACCTCACAGAAGGACAAGTCCAGCCGACTGTAATTCCCCTAGAGTTGGTGGACCCAGGACGATCATCATGAAGGAAAGCTTGCTGACAAACCGAAGCAAAGGAAATTGCATCTTTGAGCTTAAGGAAGACAGGCCTGCAGTGGTCGTGAAAAATAAATTGGTTCCTATTAAGCCAGACATACCAACACCCAACAACAAATAACTCTGGCTAAGGAATATCTTCAATAATAACATCTTGCCGCTCAAGATTGAAGGAAACCCAAGACTCAAAATCAGCAACCGCCATAAAGCGCGAAAGATAATCTGCTGGAAGCAGCAGAGCCCAAAACTGGACCGCCACCACACAATCACGAAAAACATGTAGGTTGCTCTCCTCACATTGCTTACAGTAAGAACAGAGACCAGAGAAGGAGAGATGGCATCTGCGTCGCTCCAAGTTGGTCATCAGGCCCTTATTCAAAGCAAGCCAAATGAAAATCTTTAACCGTTGAGTAACTTTTAACTTCCAAATAGACCTCCATAACCAGGTATTAGCCAGATCCACCCCCTAGCCTATAAGGGAAGAGTAGGCCGAATTAATAGAGAAGTCCCCTGAAGAAGAAAGATCCCAAAAAATAGAATCCTCACCTGCGAAGCTCGAGGGGGGGCAGATAGCAGAGATCTTGCGAAGCACATCAGGAGCAAAGAAGGACTGAAGGAAGTCCCAATTCCACCCATCCACAACATCAGCAAAGTAAGCAACAGGTTTGTCTATGAGTGACTCCGGAATCGGGGATAAAGCAAGGTGGAAAAGAGGGGTGGTGATGCTAGGCACCCAACGATCAAACCAGAACAGAATGGAAGAGCCATTACCCACCGAACAGATAGCATGCTCCGTGATAAGGGGCCAATTCGCACAAATACCCCTCCAAAGCGAGGAACTATTACGAGACGGGACCAAGCACCCTCCTGCTCCTCTAACAAAATTATATTTAGAGCAAAGCACCTGAACCCAAAGATGAGAGGATCCAGAGAAAATGCTCCAAGCTAGCTTCATCTCTAAAAGCAAGGCCGCCTGTCAACCTCAGCTGAGCAATTTTATCCCAAGAAACCAGCGCCATTTTCCTTCGGTCTAAGCTCCCACCCCAAATGAATTGCCGAGTGAGTTTCTCAAAATCATTGCATAACGTGGAAGGGAGAATGGAGGCTTGCATAACATAAGTAGGCATAGCAGAAAGGACAGATTGGGCTAAAGTGATTCTACCAGCTATGGAGATGTGAGCTGTGTTTCAAGACGCAATTTTACTCCTCATCCTATCAAGGATATAGTCATAATGCTTACAAGACACTCTCTTATGAAGAAGAGGCATACCCAAGTATTTCCCCAAGTCTAAGGTTTCAGTAAACCCCAAGTGGCGACTGAGGGCACGCCTGTCATGAGGAGAGACATTTTTAGAGAAGAAAACTTTTGTTTTGTTATAACTCACTCTTTGGCCAGAACTATCACAAAAGCTGTCAAGGACACCCTTGATGACTTCCACTTGAGACATGTCAGCCTGAGCAAAAAGGCGGAGGTCATCTGCGAAGAAGAGGTGGCTAAGCAACGGGCCACCCTTATTCAAACGGATAGGAAGCCAATTACCACTATTCCCCGCATGAAGAATGCCATGTGCTAGATGCTCCATGCAAAGAATAAACAGATAAGTAGATAGGGGCACCCCTGTCGTAAACCTCTGCTAGCCTTGAAGGATCTAGTGAGCTTACCATTCCACAGAAGCTATATAGAGTTCGCGGACACACACTCCATAATAACTCCGATGAGATTGGTAGGAAACCCAGCAGCCATTAAATTATCATATAGGAAAGCCCAACTAATACGGTCATAAGCTTTATCAAGGTCAATCTTGATAGCCATGAAGCCCCGCTTGCCTTTTTTGATCCTCATCGAATGGATGACTTCTTGAGCAACCACGACATTCTCAGTAATATGACGCCCAGGGACAAAACTAGTTTGGGAAGGGCCAATTAAAGAACGCATGATGAGTTTAATTCTATTAGCCAGCGTTTTGGTAATCATAAGCCATAGTGCAGAGGGCAATGGGCCGAAATTGAGAAATGTTCTTGGGCACATCAACTTTAGGAATAAGGCAGATGATAGTTCTGTTCATTTGAGAATCCATCAGACCACCGTAAAGAACCTGCCTAGCCTCATTGCATAAATCCGAACCAACCACATGCCATTGGGTTTGATAAAAACCAGCTTGGAGCCCATCACAACTGGGAGATTTCCAAGGTTTCATTTCAAATAATGCCCTCCTAATCTCATCATTAGAAAACTCCCTAGAGAGATCAGCAAGATTGTGGGAATGATCAGGAAACTGACCTTTAAGGTGGTAGAGGGGCCTAACTAGGTCATCCTCTGTATAGAGATTAGAAAAGAACTCAATCGCCAGGTTACAAAGGACATCAGGATCACTCTGCCAGTTACCCTCCATGTCCTAGAGAAATTCAATCCTATTCCGTTTTCTCCTACGAAGGGTTTTAAGGTGGAAGAAAGAGGTGTTCTTATCTCCCCATCTGATATGGTCACTACGAGATTTTTGAAACCACAACATCTCCTCCCGGAGTAAAATAGTTTCCAGATCTTCCTTAAGCGAGGCTTCTAAATCCTTAAGGTGCGAAGACGGCCTGTGCTCGAAAGTGCGTTGAATACCAACAAGGCAAGAGAGAAATAGTCTTCTTCTGATGAAAGATACTTCCAAAAGTGGACTGGTTCCAGGACTGAGTATCTTTGGTAAAATGATCAACAACATTCATGAAGTTACCATTCACTTTCCAAGAACGGCCAACAAAAGAGGGAAAATTGGGGTGGGTGAGCCAGGCTTGCAAGAAACGAAAAGGCCTAGGACCCGCCGACGGAATAGAGCTACTAAAAAGTAAGAGAAGGGGCCGATGATCAGAGGACACTCTCTCAAGATGTCTAATAGCTCCCTCAGGGAAAGAAAGCCTCCAGGAGGAATTACACAGCCCTCTATCCAATCTCTCTTGAAGAGCACCCCTCTTCCACGTAAAGTCTGGACCTTTGTAGCTCAAATCGACTAAGTTAGAAGAAGAAAACCAATCAACAAAGGGTTTGCAGATGCCAGACCTGTTGGACGAACCACCTCGCCTTTCATTGGCTAAAAGAAGAGAGTTAAAATCCCCCATAAGAATCCAAGGCAACGAAGTAATAGCATTGGTATCCTGAAGAAGAGGCCAGAGACCATTACGAATAGAAGGGGCAGGATGAGCATACACAGCTGTGAAAAGAGAAAGAAAACCGTTATTATCAGAGATACTAAGGTGGACAAACTGAGCATTATTATATAATATCTCAATCTTCTAATCTTCCTACCAAAGGATCTAGATTCCCCTACTAAACCCCGTGGCTTCAATTCTATGAGAACGAGGATACCCAATTTTAGCAATGCACTTATCAACCAACAAACCACTAATACGTGGCTCAAGGATGACCACCATTTTTGGCTTGTGAGTCTGCAGGAAACACTTGAGAGTACGCAAAGAGGAGGGGCTTTTCGCGCCCTGACAATTCCAGCTAAAAATAGACATGGGAAAAAGAACAATAGAGTACCAGGACCCTAAACAAACACAGACACAAAGCTTAATCATCGTGCTGATAGGGGTCAAGAGGCCCCTCTGGCTCAGTCAAGTCATCTTCGCCCTCCTCAGAAGGAATCTCGATTCTGTCCTTTAAGACATCATCAACTAGTATGAGAGAACTACCCACGGCCTCTCCGGGAGGATAAAAATCTGGTGGCCTGATTACGTGTTGCCCTACGGGTTGGGCGTCCTCCACCGCCCTAGCCGCCTGTTCCACGGGAGGAGGTCTCTTCTCAAAGGCGGGTTCTGCTCTGGGTTTTCCCATCACTGAATGAAGCTTAGGGTCTAGAGTAAAGGGAAGGACGATGATTTTGTCTTCATTTAGCATTCTGTTTTTAAACTCAAAGAACTCCCCTACAGATTCATTTGACTTACCAGTCACTTGGCTCTTAGTTTTCGATAACAGACCATGAGAATTCCCAGCCCTCTTAGCACCTCGTTTTCCACGTGCTGCGAAGGAGAAGTTGTCACATGATGCAGAAATATCCAAGTTCCCTTGAGGAGAATCTTTATTAAGACTATTAAAATTTAGTGGGCCTATTTTCCTTGTCAGCAGAGTCCTCTTCACCCAAATAACCGTTGGTTTCATTTAAGATGGAAAAATGTGATCCGAGCTCCTTAGAAGGCGCTGATTTTCCCAAATTGGGCCCTGAGTTTTTGCCTTGCCTAACACATTTCTCAATCACCATCCCGGCTCCAAATTGACCAGGATTCTCTCAACCACTATACTCCAGTGCTCTGCTACTAGACGCATCAGCTTCTCCACTCTTCTTGTGAGGACAAAGGTTCTCAAAGTGACCATATCGACCACAACTAAAGCATATGTCGGGAAGATTTTCATACTCTACTCGTTGCATTTCACCATCTATTTGGATCATTGAAACCAAAGGATCCTTGAGATTGACCACTATAGCTACAAGCGCAAATCTCCCTCTATGAAACTCACTAGTGTTGTAACCAATCTTCACAATAGGCCTAATGGCTGCAGCAATAGCCGAGAGGACATTCCCTGAATAGTATTGGAGTGGCAGTTCTGGTAGTCTAATCCAAACAGTGGTGCTATCTACTGCACCGTTAGAAACTCTGAAAGAAGGAGTCCATTTTTGGATTACAGATAAGCACCATTAACCTTCCAAGGGCCTTCATACAAAGCTTTCTTGTATTCACCTTCATTAGCAAATTGCACCAGGAAAAAACCTCGGCCAATATCCAAAATCTTTGCCTCCGATAGGTTTCAAAGAGACTGGAGTCTAGCACTTAGAGCCATATAGCCAATGGTTTTACCTAGTAGACTAACAACCACTGCCAATCCCATAGTCTTTGAGAGCTTGAGCCGAAGGCCATCAGAGAGTTGCACAACCGGGACTGATCCCGACTTGTCGATCTTGATATCATCAGCCTCAATATTAACCTCCATAGAGTCGAAGACATCCTCCATTGAAGACTCCATCACAGCTCCTTAGAGAAGACTATCGCGATAAGCCGAGGATCCAAAGAGGTCCGGTCTCAGTTTCACTTTTTTAGTCTCTCGGTCCTCCCCCCTTAGCAGCAGCGGTCTTTTAGAGTCACACGGATCCTCCATTTTTTTCCAATAGTTTTCATAAAATTGTAATTTAATTTGAGCAGTAATATTTGAGTAGTAATTCTATATAAGGAGAATCGAATAGTAATCTGCGCACCGTATTGCAATTCAATTTAGTTATACCAATCCTATTGATTATTCTGGACGTTCTGTCTGTTTGCCTTTTCTCATTATCCACATCAATTTGTTTAATTTATTTTAGCACTTCGTTTGAACGATGGTAATGTACTGAAAAAGAGTAAAGAAAATCAATGTTTTTAAAACCGGACCGGACGTCGACTCGATCTGCCAATTGGATCAGGAGTCAACTGATTCGATCGGGTTGATTCGGAGTTTTTATCTTTTTTTTTTTAAAATATAATTATTAATAAAAAATTAAAATATAATATATAAAAAATATATTTAAACAACATATTAATTATTAAATATCAATATATTAATAATTTTTTATTTATTTTACTATTTTTTTAGTAATAATAGTAAAAAATTAACCAATTTTTTTATTAAATATTTGAATTTATAAGAAAAATGTAATTTTGAATTTATAAGAAAAATGTAATTTTGAATTTATAATTTTTTTTAATTTTAATTTCAATTGTAAAATTTATTTTTATGCATGTTTATATTCATTTATTTTTCAATATTCTGTTATATTTAAATTATTTAGTTATTAAATATCTAAAAAAATATAAAATAAAAATATAGTGAAAACAATTTCACATAATATTCAATTTTATCAAGTTTAATATTAATATAAATTAATTTTATCATCAAATATAAATTTTTAATCGAACAATATTCAATAACTATTAATCCGGATTATAAAAATATAATTTAGAATATATTTGATTTTTTCCGATTCAACCCGATTTTTCACTGTTCATTTCGTTTTTTCATATATTCTGATTTTTACATTGAATCGAACCGATTTTCTATTCGGTTTGCGTTTGAACCGGTTGGTCCGGTCCGATTTTCAAAACAATGAAGAAAATTGATTTATTTGGGGCGTGATTTAATGGGCCAGTCCAATCAAACACTCTCACTTGATTCGAGTACACGAGTGTATATTGCTCATCGACACATTAAATTAACACTATATTTATTTTACTTTCTATTATTTAGATAATAAATTATAAATAGGTCCAAGTAAAAAAGAGAAAATATAACAAACAGTTTATTCTATATACTCACTTTTACTATTTTCCTCCAAAATAAAGGGAGACGATAATAAATTGAACTATTTTTTTGTACTACGAAGAAATTATAGCTAGTATATCTAGTAGCTGATTAGTCGGATGAGATACGGTGCTCCTGTGCATCTAGATTGTTCGTTCAAATGAATGCTGCTATTTGATGGTTCAAATATGCACACAGGACAGTGAATTACTACTCTGCTTGGTGGATTGTGAAGTAATTCAATATCAAGGAATCAATTTAGACCTCTGATTTTTATTTTATATAGTTAAGGAACTAATAATGGTTGATATATTTTTTAGGAGCAATTTTTGTCCTTATTGTTTTTCTACTAGTCAGAAAATGTTTTAATTTTTTTATCCATTTTTATTACTGAAAATATCCAAATGGTTTGTTTTTACTCATTTCAATCATACATAATAAAAAGTGTCCAATAAAAAGATGACAAATCACTGACTGTGTAGATTAAATAATAGACATATTGCATATGTTAAACTTAAACTGAATTAAAATTGTGAAATTTACTTGCATTTAGTTGAGAGTAATTTATTGGTCTTTTCATTTTAATATATGTCATGATAACATTCTTGAAAAATTTTTCGTAATTTGTTACCTACAAAAAAAAAATAAAGGACCTGTTGGAGATTTACAAATACTCCGATAGTTAAGTCAGTATCTTAACTAAAATATGAAAAGTTTATTATCATTGAGAAAAATGATTCAGCCCCTAAAAATACCTAATTTTCTGCTATTTATAGGATAAATAGCAGAAATTTATTGGTCTTTTCATTTTAATATATGTCATGATAACATTCTTGAAAATTTTTTCGTAATTTGTTACCTATAAAAAAAATAAAGGACCTGTTGGAGATTTACAAATACTCCGACAGTTAAGTCAGTATCTTAACTAAAATATGAAAAGTTTATTATCATTGAGAAAAAAGATTCAGCCCCTAAAAATACCTAATTTTCTGCTATTTATAGGATAAAGAATCAGCGTTGGAATAGCAATCAGATCCTAAATAGGATTTGAGTCATAAATTTCTAATTTACGATTAACTCCTGCTAAAATTCTATGTTAAATTAAATTAGTTTCGTTATCATAAATCCCTCCTACGGTGTGTGACATTCATGTCAGCAGCATTTGAGGTGACATTTTTGAGTGGCTGCTATTTAGCACGTGTAGCCATGATGAGGGATTCATTTATAGTTGTGACGCCCATTCCCTACCACAAGAACAACTCAGTTAATGTAGTCGGAAAAGGTCACCACACAGCAAACACATGCATATAATACTATCAAACACGCATGCTAAAACCTATACAGTTAAATTCCATAACTCACGCATTCACATGCAGCAAATATCACATACTAGAACTGATACATTCACATACTTATATACATATTATACACACATATTGATACCATGCTTAGTTATTACATTCATACATATTGCTTTGATACAAAAGGATTAAACGTTATACATACAAAACTCATTGCCCAAAACCCAAAACCTACACTATATGTACTCCTAGCATTGACCGTTGGCAATGCGGATCCGTCCTTCAAGATCACCTCGCGTCCGAACCTACACGAATTAACAAACCCGTGCTAAACAATAACGCTTAGTGGGAAAATAACATATAGCATATACATACATACATATATAAAAACAGATATCATAGAAACAACATACGAGAGTTTATACTTAAGTTATTAACTCAAAAGCATGCATATAATTTATACACATAGCACAATTGCTTATACCCAATTCAGATCAACATTCATATGATTGTCATATACTCATCAATGTGCACAATAAATCATACATATCAAGTTAATTGCTTAAGTTTATATTTATCTCATTTATTTAGCTTTGCCTGTAATTCAAAGATGCGGATAACGGGTATCGCATTGGTACCCTGAGGTACAGTAAATTCAATGTATCCGTGGATGCTTGCATTCACATTGGTACCATAAGGTACAATAAAAATCAACATAATCAATGTTCACCTTAGAGAATCCAGCAAGAATTCAAATCACATTGTGATTCCAAAAGAATCAGACGCATTGGGTTGCAGCACTTTGACCCTATAGGCATGTCTATCTATCCACTACTTGACTCGTAGGCTAAATTATAAATCCGATTATTTTCATTGTCATATTAAGTATAGCAATACGATATCATTCGATTATACCTCATCATATTGTTCAAATACATAATGGTACGCATCACAATTCCCTCATCATGGCATATGCATACAATCATATGTATATAGTTATTTATTAACATAAATCTCATGTATGCGTAATTTAATCACATGTCTATAATAAGATTCAAATCATACACATGCTACTCACCGTTTAATAATTGAAGTGCCAATAAATAAGGTTTAAACGAAAACAAGTTCAAACGAAACGAAAAAGAATGGAAAATCAAACTTTCAATTTTCAGGGCAGAGGGCATTTACACGGCGGTATGACAATGCCTTACCGCCGTATAAGACATCCTACACGGTGGTAAGGGAAAACCATACCGCCGTGTAGTATGCCATACACAAATCCCTCAAAACAGAATGCATTTACACGGCGGTATGGCAAAGCCTTAACCCCGTGTAAAATAATCAACACACAATATGATTAATACAGAATATCTTTACACAACGGTATGCAAAGGTCCTTACCGCTGTGTAAAATCACGAACAAGCAATTTTGAAGAACAGAATGTGATTACACGGTAGTATGCCCCTTTCATACCGCCGTGTAAATCACCCCATCCCATAATTGAAACAAAATCAAACCTTTTAGCCATGTGTTCTTTTACCTATTAAATTACCAATCAATCCCTTAAACACGTATTATTCATTCTATCAGAATTATAACACATACCCATTCATTAATATACATACTAAGTTTCAATCACCTTGGTTCCATTTATGCATCAACCTAAAATTCAGTTTCAACTCAATTAATTCCTACATATTATCAAATTAATCATGCTTTCATAACCTTCCAGAGGCAAGTTCTCACTTCAGTCATTCATTTATTCTATACTCATCTCAAATACACATCTCCACATTCAAATAAAACACAATTCAAATCACATACATATACACATAAGGATAGTTTCCCAAACCTCTTCTCCTATGCTCCTAAAGATCTCCTTTTGAGCTAGGTTCTCCAATCTTAGCTTTCCCTTTGCCTTGCTTTGATTTCTCAACTACACACATAGTCCAATTTCCAGAATTGGAACACAATGTCATTACCAATCAATTTCAAAAGAAAAGAGATGAAGAAGAAGGAGAATCCCATAAATTAACCACTTACCTTGCTAATTGTTCATCTTACATCTCCTAATACCATGCAATCCATTGAATTCTGACACACACAAACTATAAATCTCAAGATTACTCAATGAAATGAAGAAATAGGAAAGTAAGAAGAAGCTCAGCCGTGAAGAAGAAGAGAATGCAACAAACTGCACTTTCTCTCTCTAAATTCCTTTATATTGTATGGCTTGAGAGAGGTGGCAGCTCCACAAGACCACACGTGGAGTCCACTTCCCCAACCTCAATTCTGCCTATTCCTCCATTAATCCTTACTTAAGCAAATCTAATTTTAATTAAGCTAATTAATCCATCTTAGTGTTAATCATGCACAATTGACAATAAGCCACTTAACTTTATGTTAGTTATTCAATTAAGTCTTTCATTTTTATTTCAATTGAGTCCAAAAGCATAATTAAATTCCCACACATCCTTAATTAAACCAATCACTACCAGGGTATAATTCGGGCCATTACAATAGTAACCTGGCGATATAGCCGAACTAGGTGTTAAAATAGGCAGTTGAGTATTTGAACAATGATGTAGCCGAACTGAGTAATTGACAATGAATAAGTATTCAAATGGTGATAATGCTAAATTTGAACAATAAATGGCGAAATTGCCGAACTTGATGCTCGAATGGAGAACTTGCCTAATTGAGCGATAATTGGCGAAAATTGCCGAACTTGATGCTCGAATGGCGAACTTGCCTAATTGAGCGATAACTGGCAAAATTGCCGAACTTGATGCTCGAATAGCGAACTTGCCTGATTGAGCTAACAATGAAATAAATGCTCTTATGGCGTAAGTGCTTGAGTGAGTTAATAATGAGATAGATGCTCTTGTGGCAAAACTACCTGAGTGAGCTAATAATTAGATAGATGCTCTTGTGGCAAAACTGCCTGAGTGAGCTAATAAAGCAAATGCTTTAATGGCAGAACTTCCTGAATGAGCTTTGAAATAAAGAGATGCTTTTGTGGCAAAACTGCCTGACCGAGCTATGAATATAACTATGCTCGGATCTGAACTGCTCGGATGGCAATATAGCCGAACTGAGTGATAAATCTAAACTGCTCGGATGGTAATATAACCGAACTGAGCGATGACAACTAAATTTTAAACCTGCAAAAATTTTTAATTTGACTTTTGCAAAAAAGGCATGTGAGAGTTGTAATGAATTTGAAACTGCCGAGCTGCGAAGTGAAGAACCAAAAAATTATTTGTAGAAGACAGTTGCTGTTTAAGTAACAACCCACCATTCCTTTTGAAGATTTTTTGTTTGAGCTTCTCAGCTTGTTTGCAAAATGATAATCTTTAATTCCACAGATTGTGGTAGCTTCGATTGCGAGCAAAAAGGTCTATCTCTTAAGCAGATGATATATTGTCTTGAGAAAGAAGAATCAAAATTGAAAGGAAGCTGGGCAGGCGTACCACAAATTAATAAGGAGAAACATTTGGCCCTTATTACAGTTCCTATTTTGAAGGATTTTTGAGTCTGAGTAATTCTTCGAAGAGAAGCAACTAAGAGCCTCAAAAAATGCATTGTGCAGCTCTGCATCTGCACTGGACACTCAACAGCATTTAATCCAAGGCAATTCCCTCTACAGCATCCACGAACCCAATCACTAGCAATCTGATAAGCAGCCACTTTATGAATAGGTCCTGAAAAAGCCTGAAAACATAGATTCAAGATAGTTATTTTGTTTAGCTTGAAACTGAGGTACAACAATTGAAGTCACTTTATGTGCCCCATGAAGGACATAAATCTCATGAGGTCCATGAATAATTGTGTTGGATAAAAGGTCGAGGTAAGTGGAATAATAAATTGCAATGCTTTATATTGCTGTAATGTAAGAAGCCGATAAAGAAGCATTGAAAGGATTTGCAATTGATATATTTTTCAAAGAAGTTATATGTACTGCATCTAGATAGCAATATGGGGGCAATCTAATTAAGAACACCATTGTGGGTACGTCGGAAGTTATAATTATAAGTAAAAAGAAAGCAAATAACATCACGGATCCCTCCTTATTCACTTCATTATTTACTTGGTTATTATAAGCCATGGCTGAGAAAAGGGAGAAATCGAGTAGAGTTAGACTAAATTCCTCAATGATGTTGGAGGCTTCACTTAAAAAACAAAACCCCATTACAGAAGCAGGAGAGCTCCCAAAAGAAAGACCTCTAAACGTAATTCATATGGATTTTCCTAATCAAACAGAAAATCTCCAAATATGATCATTCTATTGGATAGGAAAATTATATTCTCCAAACTTAAGTAATAAGAGAAGCAAACGTATCTACAGGAGTTGATGACATGAAATGCTAGTGAAGGTAGCCATGGTTGCTTGTTTTTCGCCTTTTTCTTGTCTATTGTCGAATATTCTTAGGGTTTCTAGCAGAAATTGCGCTCGGCCTGTGGGCCGTGTTCTCCTGTTCTTCAACACCATTGATGTCTTCATCTTGTGGAGAAAAGGCTCGTTCTTGCGGATTCCGATAGAAGCAATTTAGAAAGGATAAATTTTCATACTCACCGCACCAATGATAACATTCTTAAAAAAATTTCCGTAATTTGTTACGTACAAAAAAGAATAAAGGATTTGTTGGAGATTTATAAATATTTCGACGGTCAAATTAGTATCTTGATTAAGATATGAAAAATATATTGTCATTGAGAAAAAGATTCGACCTTGTAGACTCCGGGTCCCGAGGGCGCCTAAATCAGAATTACCCAATGATGAAATTAAGTGTGCCTATTTATAGGCAAAAATGAAAGTTTGAAGTGATGATTTTCTTGTCGGTTTGATTTATTAGAAATAAATAAAAAATTATTTTAAAAATTATTTTTGAGACAAAAAGGGTATGTTTTGAAATTATTGTGTTTTAGAAAAAAAATATCGAAAAATAGCGAGTGTCGGGCAGCGGCAGCGCCCAGCGTGCAGCGACGCCCGTCGGGCGCGTTGACGGGCGTCGCTCGCCCCTGTGCGCGCCCGATCAGCCCCCAATCCGTTTTTCTTCACTTTTTAGTGTTTTTTAACTGATTTTTTTTGTAGTTTTTAACTTTTTAAGCTTTTTATCTTCCAACTCTTCAAATTATTCAATTTTTGGGTTTAATGTGAGTTAAATTAATTTAATTTATTTATTAAATTTGGTTTATTTTTGAAGTATAAAATGGGTTTTTTGGAGAGGATTTGGGGGGGGATTTTTCTTAAGAAAAATATATTTTCTCTCTTCTTCTTCTTCTTCTTTTCTTCTTCAAGGAAAATTCTCCAAGTGTTCTAATTTGATTTTATTAAGTTAATTCTTAAGACAAATAAATCTATTATTTGTTCTTGTGAATTTTTTACTTCTTTGTCATAATTTTTTCTTAAAACAAATAAATCAATTATTTATTTTTGGGATACAATTTCATTATATATTTTATTTCTTTAAATCAAAGTAAGAAAATTTATCATCCAACTTCATTCATCACATCCAATTTTGAGAGTAAGCATTCTTAGTAGGGGTGAGCAAAAAAACCGGTGGACATGGTTAACAGAAAAACCGAACCGAAACCGATCCGAAAAACAGGTTAACCGAACCGATTTTAATGGTTAATGGTTAGGGATTTTTAAGATTTTCGGTTTCGGTTTCGATTTCAGTTTTCGGAGTCCAAAAACCGTCGGTTTCGGTTAACCGACCGGTTTTATAATATATATATATATATATATATATATATATATATATATATATATATATATAACATAAAATAAAAAACCCTACTGGTGTCTGCCTCTTCCCTGTGTCTAAAATTCGTTTCTTCATCTTCTCTGTATCCTTTGCCTCTTCATCAAAATCGGTCTTCATCTTCCTTCTCTATGTCAAAATCGGTCTTCATCTTCTCTGTATCCTTTGCCTCTTCATCAAAATCGGTCTTCATCTTCCTTCTCTATGTCGAAATTGTGTCTTCTCTACCTCAAAATCTTGTATTTTCTGCCCCTCCATTGAAATCGGTAGCCCATATTCCTTCTCTGTCTCGAAGGAAATAGCGTAGCCTCTGCCTCTCCACTGAAACCTACAGCCCATCTTCCTTCCTCTATCTGGAAATCGTGTCGTCTCCGTTAAAATTGGTAGCTGTTCTGCCTCTCGCCGGCTGTTCTGCCTCTTGCCTTCCATTTTGCCGCTAATCATTCCTGCTTTTGACGGAGCTGTATATCCGTCTTTGAAATCAGAGTATGTGTTATTTTTATGCATTTATTTGCTTTCTTCTATATATATATTGTAGAAATTTATCCATCTGCGTTCTTTGATACTGTCTGACATTGTTGAACTATCTATTGTTCATTCTCTATTAGCTGTTATCAGAGCACATTTCTTTTATCTCTTTTTGAGTTCTTCTGAATTTTATTTCCGAAGCCACAAAGAAAACAAAGAAATTTCAGTTGCTTAGCTTAAGGGTATATTGAAATAAATTAGTGGCAATAGAATATTTGTTTGGCCCCTGCTAATGCCGTTGGTGAACAAAATGGGAATTGTTGTTGTTTTGGTTTTGGAATTTAGTTGTTTTTTTCTGTTTGTTTTAGAATGATGACAGTGGTTTTCGAAAATCATAAAGCTGGTAATTTAAAGACCAAACGCAATCAATTAACTTGAGTAGTTTCAATTTATGAGAACACTTACCTATAATATAATTTTTATAATATGAAAATGTATTTTTGGTTGATTTGGCAAGAGCTTGATAAAAATTGGTGTATTTAAAATAAAACTTAATTAATTAAAGAAAAGCTTAATTTTCAAAATGGTGAAGTTATGATTTTGAATGCATTCAAAAACTGCATTAAAAAAAAATGAAGATTGAAATAGACACTGTAATGAGACTTTTAAAATTAGCAATAGCAAAGCAGGTAAACTAATTCGTAAAAAATAGATTTCTTGTTTTAATAAGAAATATGAATATCTTATTGATGAAGTTAATACAGCGAGGCAGGAATAGGTATGTCAAAAAGTTTACAAATATAGCTGACCAATGAAATGAAGAAATCTAATTTTTTTGTTTGAAAAGAAAGCAATTATTGGCAATGAAATTCAAACATGAATTTTCAAAAATCGGTCAATTAGGTGGAATCCTTGTTAGGTTCAATTAACCAAGCTAGGAATTCTTACAATTCAGAAAATAGTGTTCTACTAGTACACAGATGTTTAACTAGCTGTATTTATATGGAAAACTTTAATTTACAATTTAGTCCACGGCAAAATCAATGCAAGCTATTGGAAGTTGTTAGATTACTTTGACAAATACTGCACTCGGGTTTTTTTTTTTTTTTAATGTTCCATGTTCAACTAAATTTAGTGACATGTACATTAGGAAAAAGTCATAGGCAGCACCTAGTACAAAATGGGAATTGTTGTTGTTTTGGTTTTGGAATTTAGTTGTTTTTTCTGTTTGTTTTACCTAGAATTTTTGCATTGGGATAAATACATGAAATTAAATAGTTGGCATGCTTGTATCTCTTGATTTGATATGTAATCAGAAAAAGAAAATTGTCTCTTTTTTATAATTTAATTGAGATTTAATTACTATTGATATCAAAACTAATCCTTCATGCTTTTGTATTGTATAGAATCCATGGAGAATTTGTCAAGCACTACTGAAAATTCTACGACAAACACTAACAGTACCCCCCAAGAAAAACAACAACAAGAAAATATAACAAATGAAGAGTGTACTCAGCAAGTACAAAAAGACTCAATAACTCAAGTTGGGAATCAAGCAAAACCACCACTTCCAAAATCAAAAAAGACTGGTAAGAGAAAATCATGGGTTTGGGATCATTTTGAAAAAATTGCAACTAACAATAGTAGTGATCAAAGGGCTAGTTGCAAATATTGTAAGAAATCTCTTGCATGTCCATCATTTAGTGGCACAAGTTGTTTGAGTAATCACTTGAGTAGATGTAAAAGCTATCCTGCAAATGTAGAAAGTAAAAGCCAAAGAACGTTAACTTTTCAACCTTTATCAAGTGGTACAGTTGGCACTACTAATAAACTTTTACATTGGAATTTTGATCAAGAAGAATGTAGGAGATGTCTTGCTAGAATGATAATTTGTGATGAAATACCTTTTAAATTTGTGGAACATGAAGGATTTCGTGACTTTTGTCGTGCTATGCAACCTTTGTTTGTTATGCCATCACGTTTTACGGTTGCTAGGGATTGTTATGATCTTTATAAACAAGAGAAATTGAATTTGATGAATTGTTTGAAGAAGTTATCTTCTAGAATTTGCCTTACAGCTGATGCATGGACTTCTATTCAGAATTTGAGTTATATGTGTATCACATGTCATTTCATTGATGAGAATTGGACTTTGCATAAAAAGATGATTTCTTTTTGTCCAATTTCTAGTCATTCTGGTGAGGTTATGGGTCAATCAATTGAAAAATGCTTACTCGATTGGGGTAGCCGTAGAGTTTTCACTGTAACAGTTGATAATGCAGCCTCAAATGATTTGGGTATTCAGTACTTAAAAAGAAGGCTTAACAGTTGGGGGGATAGTGTTTTAAATGGTGAATACTTGCATATGAGATGTGCTGCACATATTTTGAGCCTTATTGTGAAAGAAGGTTTGAAAGAAATTGGTAGTTCAATTGATAAAATTCGAAATGCAGTGAAGTATGTTCGCTCTTCTCCTTCTAGGTTGAGTAAGTTTAAAGATTGCGCTAAAAAAGAGTTGTTAGATACTTCGAGTCTTGTATGCCTAGATGTGGAAACTAGGTGGAACTCAACTTACTTGATGTTAAAGTCTGCTATCAAGTTTGAAAAAGCTTTTAACTTGCTTGAGCTTACTGATAAAAAGTATGTGACTGACCTTTTGAATAAGAGCGGCTTACCTGATTATAGTGACTGGGAATATGCTAGAAGTCTGCTTCCTTTTCTTGAAGTGTTTTATGAAACAACAGTGAGTTTGTCTGGTTCACTTTATGTAACTGGGAATGAATACATGAGACAGATTTATGGTATTGGCTTGTTGATTTCTTCATGGTGTGAAAGTGATCATTTGGGCTTGAGGGGAATGGCTCTTAAAATGAAGAATAAATTTGATAAGTACTGGGCAAATGTTGATAATGTGAATATTATGTTGTTTGTTGCTGTGGTGCTTGATCCTCGTTTTAAATTGGAATCTGTTGATGTGATCATTGATCATTGTTATGGAATTGAGAATGGTGAAAAGCTTAAATGCAATTTGAGAAGAGTTTTATCTGGTATGTATGATTCTTATGGTGTATCTATAGTGCCATCCACTCAAGTAGAAGCAAATGAAACAGTTGAGGTTGAGAAAAATGAGGTTAAGACTAGAGCTACTACAGATATTATTCGAGCAGTTTTGAAAAAGCAAAAAATTTCTCAAAGTAGTATGGATGTAAAAACTGAGTTTGATAGGTACTACAATGAGGTGCTTGAGGAAGATAAAGAAAATTTTGATATACTGAATTGGTGGAAGGTTAATTCATCAAAGTATCGAATACTTTCTGCAATGGCTCGAGATGTATTAGCAATGCCTGTGTCAACTGTTGCTTCAGAATCTGCTTTTAGTACAGGAGGCCGTATTCTTGACTCATTCCGGTCTAGTTTGACTCCTAGAATTGTGGAAGCGCTTGTTTGTGGACAAGATTGGTTTAGATCAAGTAGTAAACCAATTTTTATTGAAGAAGTTCTAGAGGAACTTGAAAGTTTGGAGATAGGTATTATTCCTCCTTATTTTAATTTTTTATTTATATTTTCACTTATGGTTTCAAACTAATTAATTTGTAATATTTTTTTTTTGTTTTATTTTTAACTTACAGAGTCAACTTGTGATGTAAGGGATCATAATGTCATTCAAGTTGATGATTAGATTGGAGATACTGCAGCTTCATGTTAGACTATATTTTTATGTCAATTTTATTTGTTGAACTATGATTAGTAATTTTAATTTGTAGAGACTTTGAACATTTTTAGTTTATGTTTAATTATGTTTGTAGTTTGACATTATATTTAATTATTATGTTGAATTATATTTGTAGTTTGACATTATATTTCATTATTATGTTGAATTATGTTTATTTTTAAAATTTAATTTTTAAGTATTTTCAATAATTTAATTTTTTTATAAATGTATTTTATAATTTTAATGGTTAACCGAAAAATATTGGTTAACCAGTCCGAAAAACCGAAACCGATGGACTGGTTAACCGACATTAATGGACTGGTTAATGGACTGAGATTTTAAAAAACCGATGTTAATGGACTGGTTAATGGACTGGGCCTTATGGACTGGTTAACCGACCGTGCTCACCCCTAATTCTTAGCTCCAATTTTAATTCAATTTTAATTTTTAATTTTTGTTTACGATTAGTTAACTAACATATAAATCTTTTTAGATCTATTTTCTTAGTTCTTATTTAATTGTCCATATTATTTTTGTGTTCTTATTCTTATTTCATATTAATATAATTATTGTTATTTTTATTTTTGTGTTCTTTTTTAATTATTCATATTAGCATTATTATCATTATTTTGTTCATATTATTTATTCTTATTATTTATTTAATTGTTCATATTAGTATTATTATTTTGTTCATATATTTATTCAATTGTTCATGTTATTATTATTATTATTATTATTATTATTATTACTACTTGCATATTTAATTGAATTGTTCATAATCTTTGATATTATTATTATTATTATCATTATTATTATTATTATTATTATTATTATTATTATTATTTGTCATTACTACTATCATTATTATTATTTTTATTAGTTTTGTTTATTATTATAATTTATTATTATTTTCATCATTATTATTATTATTATTATTTATGTTTTCATGCATGTTAAATTTTATTATGGTTATTATTTTTATTATTTATGCATGTTGAATTGTTAATATGATAAGTTACATATTTTTATTATGCCATTTAATTGATTTGTCATGCATGATGTATTTTATTTATTTTAATTCATTTTCATATGTTACATGTTTAATTTGTTGCATGATCCATTTTATTTATTTTAATTCATTTTTTACATGTTACATGTTTAACTCATTTTTATTACTAACATCACTTTCATTTGTGTTTTTATTTCAATAATTATTTTTATGTGTGAGTCTTTTCAATGGCGAGTGGGAGCCCATGGAAGTTTGAAGGCACCATTTTTGTGGGATGTATTTTTTAGCATTTTTAGTATTATTTTGCTTTTATTATTTAATATATAATTTATAATAAGTTTGTTTATTTTCATGCACGTTAATTAAAAAGTCGCATAAAATTTTATATTAATAAATTAGGATTTTTCTAACAAAATGGGATCAATGTCCTAGTTTTTTTTCATCCACATAAATTATCACTTTGAAATTATTTTTTTAACTATGCATGCAAGGACTAATGTCCCCATCCTTAATAAATACCCCATTTTATGCATGATTTACATTTATTTTACAATGTGGGTTGTATTCTGTCCCTAATTTTGTTGTAACTTATTTTTATACACTTTATTTTAATTATGCTTTCATTTACTGTTTTCCTTGAATGACCAACTTGCACTCTAATTATTGCATCAAAACGTATGAGAAAATTGATGAAATCTGAAATTCAAAACTCAATTATAATTTAACCAAGGTATGAATAAATGAGAAGTCCTGAACCATCTCTGGTCTTTAGGCTCAACGAGATGATAGGGCCATCTCAATGTTCTATTTGGATGGGGCCTCCAAGACACCTCTTGTGTCCCATAAAAAGGCTCAATTTGCACAGCTCTACGCGCCACGAGGCGAGATGGCCATCTTAATGTTCTATTAGGGTGGAGCTTCCAAGACACCTCTTTTTTTCTTAAGCGCGAGGCCGAGAGAGCCATCCTAATATTAGAGTGGGGCCTCTAAGACATCTTCGGCTTGCCTATGATGGACATAGTTGCGCTGTCTTAGGCTCACTGAGACTAGACGAACTTTCCCAATGTTCTATTGGGTGGCGACTCCATGAAACCTCCTTGTTGTCCGAAATGGATGCCCTTGCAATATTTGACTTGCAAGTTTTTATGAACCTCTCCCGATCGCCCTAAGAGTGGGTCTTTGGGAAGCCACGGGATTTGGCGCGCGTCTCAGTGGCGACTCCACTGGGGACATAATAGACTTCGATTCAAAAGTAGCTTGGTTAAAACATATAATTGAGTTTTAATTTAAAAGTTTTATCCCTTTTCGAAATTGTATTGCATTTCATTATAGCCTTAGAACTATGCTAGTTTGGTCCCTATTCTTACCCCGGTATGTTCCTAAAGTACGACCCTATGTTCACTCAATGTGGGGAAGTGTTAGGGATAATCACCAGCCCAAGCCTCGTACCTTATAGTATATCAAATGGAGACCCAATCAGTCGTTATGCTCGTGATGAGCTAGACCCATTGGCAGGGACCATGCTTGGGTAACCCTAAAGTATCATCACCCTTGACCAAAACTCATGTAATAGCAATAGATACTTCCCCTAGGTGACATGTACCTTAATACAATACTTGCTATGTGGGCCATTATATATTGAACAAAATCAACCAAATTAAATGGTCCTTTATCAAAGGCTTTCATGCCCCAGTGGGCCCATCTTAATTTGGTTGAAATGTTTGAATACATAAAGGCCAAAACCCATATGTATGTACAATAGGCAAGAGATGCTACGCTGCCGGTTTTTCACCGTGCGCATTCATTGGGTTCCCTGTTGACTCATGGATCAAGCCCACCTAAAAAAGAGAATACACTACCTCGTGTGTGGGAGTAATAAGGTTGGAAGGATCTATCTGCTCGTATGTGATTGTCCATGCTGCATCAACACGATCATGTATTGTATATATCATTCATGCATCATCCTAACAGTTCAAATCTTTTCAGCCATCATAGATTCACCTAAGTGGACTAGGGGTTCTGATGGTCGGCTGGTGAGGATAGATCTGCCTCTTAGTTTGACAAAATTAGTGTCTGATTGGAATTCTGAGCCACCCTCAATGACCAGAGAGTCATCCATAGAATCACAAATGGCAAAAGAAATCAGAGTCTTAACAACTCAAGACCTTGCTAGGAGGCTAGAAGATTTTGAGCGAAAAATGTTGGAAATAATGGGAGCTATGGCTAATAGGATTGCTCATCCTCCTGCTCCATAACCACCAGTTGCTCCACATCCACCCGTTGCTCCACAACCCTCGATGGTTCATGCTGGGGGGCAAGTTGAACCACCTGCAGGCAGAGAAGCCCCTATTATAGTTAATACCGCTCGCCAGCTTGTTAATGAATATATAGCTGCTGTGCCTGCTGAGCCAAGAAGGGCAATAATCCCTAATCCCAATGATGATTTTATGATGGAGGAGGAAGATGAAGAGGCAGTAGCACCTCAATTTGTGGGGGCCAGAGCACCCAGGGTAGAGGATGAGGCGATGAGAGGGTTGAGGTAACATATTGAAGCAATCACCCGCATGCTATCAATTGGAAAGGGGATCAACCCCGAAGACAGAGATTTAGGGGATGAAGAGCTATTGCCCCAAAGGTTCAAAATGCCTGAGCTACCGAAATTTGATGGCACTTCGGATCCATCTGCACATATTAAGCAGTATACCCTGGTGATAAAAGGCACGGGGTTGACCAAGAAACAGAAGGTGAAATATTTCTGCCTTAGTCTGGTGGGTCCGGCTGTGGACTGGTACCATGGGTTAGACAGGAGGTTCAAGGAGGATTGGGACCTTTTAACTGAAGAGTTCATGAAGCAGTACAATTGTAGTACCAGAATGGAGGTCACCTTAAAGGACCTCGAGCTTTTACAGCAAAAGAATGATTAGTCATTCCATGAGTACCTTATAAGATGGAGAAATAGGGTCATAGAGATGAAGAGAAAGCCTGACACTGCTGACCAAATCAGGCTGTTTATCATGAACTCTTGCCCTTACTTGAGGGACCTGCTCAGCTTTAAGGGGCTCAAAGACTGGGAGTCGCTTAAGGACATTGCTGTAGAAGCTGAGGGTACTTACCTGGCAAAGAAAGCAAGCCAAAATAACTTTGCTGGGAAAGGCTATGGCAACCAATCAAGGTACAAACCAGGCGGTGCAAGAAGTAGCAGTAATAAAAGTGGTAAGACGGCCGAGGTTTCAGCCACTGAGGTTGGACAGGTTCAGAGGTATTACTCCAATTTGGGCCGCTCTCTTTCTTGGGTATTGGAGAAGTTGACAAAGGAAGGCAAGCTCAGACCTTTGCCACCAGGCCAGCCATGAATCAGGGAAAGCCGGGGCATAGAGATGATCAATATTGTGCTTACCATCAGCACACCGGGCATCTAACAGATTATTGTCGGACTTTAAGGAACAAAATTCAAGATTTTATTGATTCTAAGGAGATCACGGTGAGAAGAGAGACAAGAAAAAGAGGGCAGGCTATAATGCAGTTCCCCCACCATGAATGTGATTGGAGGAGAAGAATATGTTTTTAGTTGCTTTTTTTATTCCAAGAACACTTTCAATGGCAGTATTTGTAGTATTGCTTATTTCAATAAGATGAACAATCTTATGTATTTGTATAGTGTCTCTATGATTTCCTTTCCCATGATCACGAGCATTCATTTTTTATATTAATTCAATTAATACGATTACATTTAATCTCGAAACTTTGGGAAAATCCAAAAAAAATCTTGATAGCATCTGATATAATTCCTGAAGAGAGAAAAATCTGAGAGTTGAAAAAAAAGAAGAAAAAAGCTAGTTGCAATTAGGGGATTGGATGAAAACTCGCTAAGAGCACTAGAACCTTTCGGATTACTCGTCAAAGCGATCCATGGATAAGATGGAACCTAGAAAATGATTTAGGCAGCCTTTCTTTGTATAGCTCTCTAAATGACTATCTTCTACCTTTATTTCGCAATCGCTTGCTAGCCCGTTGAGCCTTTATGGAGGTATGCTAAGTGCGTGCCAATTTTGTTGTTGCACATGTTAAAACTACCCCTTCGCCTAAAACGATTTTTGCCTCCCCTTAAAAGAATGGCCGTTCTAGTAAGGATGGATGTACATCATTGACAATTCTTTGGGTTATCAAAAATTGCCCTGATACGATTGAGTTTATACTTTTGAAAGAGGGTTTAGTCATGTGCCAAAGACATGAACTCGCGAGAAAAGAGAAAAGAGAAAAGATAGAAAAAAAAAGATAAAAAAGAAAGATGAAAAAAAAAGAAAAAGATAGGAAAAGAAAGATGAAAAACGAAAAGAGAACGAAAAAGAAGAAAAAAAAAGTAGAGCTCAAGATCCCTTGATAAGTTTCTATGGCAATCACTTTAACTTAATTGTAATCCTGGGCTTGAGGAGCTAAAAATATTATCAAATCCAAATTCAATAATACCTTTATAGTACGCCATTGAGTTGAGCGGCCAGTTCTTCTTTAGCAACCTGATTCTCCTTTGATAGCCATCTACCTAAACCCAACGTTACAACCAAAGTAAGACTTTTTGATTCTTGGTTCAGTCTTATTCAATTAGCGGAGATGACCTTTGAATAAGGTTCGGTACGTAGGAAGAGGCATATAGTATTTCTTGAGGTTCAAGTGGGGAGCCACAAGTGCATTTATGCATTTGAGTTGAATCTTGTCCCCAACGTTGCATCTAGAATTTGCTTTGCTTCAGAAAAAAAAGCATCCTGGGCAAAAATTAAGGGCAAAGAGAAAATTTTCAATCGTAAAGAGCCGAGAGGGCGGATTGATAACAGGAGTTTGATACTTCCAAAATCTATCCCGAGATTAGATGAGATCTTGTATTTTTTGAGATCAATGCCAAACAATGATCATGTTTAATGAAATCAAATTGAAACCCATGCATTTATGCAATGACATATTGGTGTGATCAGAGCAGTTCACTTTGTGTGATCAAAGTCATCTACTGTCTACCCTCCACTCCTTTCACCGCTCGGGTGCTTTAGTCAACTACTTATCCTGCTATCATTCATGAAATCAATCAAGCTCATACAACCATGGTCATAGGTGTAAGCACATGCCGATCAAGCCTGAAAGATTTTTGGCAACAGCTTCAGCAATCTGCAAAAAAAAAAACTGTTAGAGTGAAAACCATAATTGGCGCTCTAAGCAAAAGTTAGGTAAAAGGATAGGGTGAAAACCTGAAAACAGGCAGTTTATCCTTCAAAAAAAAGAAAAAAAAGCCGCTAGATTGGTTTGGGTGCATTCTAGGCAAAAATAAGGCACAGGGTTATGTGAAAATCCGCAAAGGACGCATTTCCTGCTAAGAAAAGCTAGTGTGAAAATTCACAAGAGATGCACCTTCAAAAAAATGACTACAGGTACCAATGAAAACCTCACAATTCCAAAGACATGAAATTCAAAAGCAGCTTCAAAAGGCATTGATCCTATCGCAAGTTGAGGCTAGCCCGGCTATCATCTCCAAGTCCATTAAGTTGAATTCTTATCCTGCATTTCTGCATAACTCATACATTTCACGTGCATGCTCACTATTTTTCCTGCATATTTTGTTTTCTAATTTTGCAGAAAGAGAGATTCGATGCGGACACCGACAAAAGCCGAGTGACAATATCAATCCAAACATTAGTTCAAGCATCAATCCAACAATCACAAAAGACCTCTCAGGGGGCAACCAACTAAAATGACATCAATCCAAACATCAGTTCAAACATCAGTCCAAGCATCAACCAAAAACCTCTCAGGGGGCAATCAACTAAAGGGCTCACAGACAGCACCACTTCACCAAACCAAAAGGGTTAGCACGATGGCGGCACTACTATTCTACGGAAGGTTAGCACGACCACGACACGACCACTTCAGAAGGGTTAGCACGATGACGGCACTACCACTCCCCGGAGGGTTAGCACGATCACGGCACTATCACTTCACCACTTCAGAAGGGTTAGCACGATGGCGGCACTACTACTCTACGGAGGGTTAGCACGATCATGACACTACCACTTCACCAAATCAGAAGGGTTAGCACGATGGCGGCACTACCATTCTACGAAAAGTTAGCATGATCACGGCATTACCACTTCAGAAGGGTTAGCACGATGGCAGCACTACCACTTCAGAAGGGTTAGCACGACGGCGGCACTACCACTTCAGAAGGGTTAGCACGATGACGGCACTACCACTCCACGGAGGGTTTGCACGATCACGGCACTACCGCTTCAACAAGCCGACAGCATGGCGACAATCACCCCAACAGTATCATCCATTCCAAAAAGACGGCCGCCTCAGGTACGTGTTTCTTTCCCTTTTCTGAGTTTAGGCTCACCTAGACACTAGTGCACTAGTTTCTCCAAAACTGGGGGGCAACTGTAGACACCGGGTCCCGATGCATCTTAGATCAGAATTACCCAATGATGAAATTAAGTGTGCCTATTTATAGGTAAAAATAAAAGTTAGAAGTGATGATTTTCTTATCGATTTGATTTATTAGAAATAAATAAAAAATTATTTTAAAAATTATTTTTGAGACAAAAATGGTATGTTTTGAAATTATTGTGTTTTAAAAAAAATCAGAAAATCGCGAGTGTCGGCCTGCAGCAGCACGCTGGGCGCGCCGACGGGCGTCGCTCACCCCTGTGCGCGCTCGTGCGTAGCCGATCAGCCCCCAATCTGTTTTTCTTCACTTTTTAGTGTTTTTTAACTTATTTTTTTTGTAGTTTTTAACTTTTTAAGCTTTTTATCTTCCAACTCTTCAAATTATTCAGTTTTTGGGTTTAATGTGAGTTAAATTAATTTAATTTATTTACTAAATTTGGTTTATTTTTGAAGTATAAAATGGGTTTTTTGGAGAGAATTTGGGAGGAATTTTTCTTAAGAAAAATATATTTTCTCTCTTCTTCCTCTTCTTTTCTTCTTCAAGGAAAATTCTCCAAATGTTCTAATTTGATTTTATTAAGTTAATTCTTAAGACAAATAAATCAATTATTTGTTCTTGTTAATTTTTTACTTTTTTGTCATAATTTTTCCTTAAGACAAATAAATCAATTATTTATTTTTGGGATAAAATTTCATTATATATTTTATTTCTTTAAATCAAAGCAAAGAAATTTATCATCCAACTTCATTCATCACATTCAATTTTGAGGGTAAGAATTATTGGCTCCAATTTTAATTTTTAATTTTTGTTTACAATTAGTTAACTAACATGTAAATCCTTTTAGATCTATTTTCTTAGTTCTTATTTAATTGTCCATATTATTTTTGTGTTCTTATTCTTATTTCATATTAATATAATTATTGTTATTTTTATTCTTGTGTTCTTATTTAATTATTCATATTAGTATTATTATCATTATTTTGTTCATATTATTTATTCTTATTATTTATTTAATTGTTCATATTAGTATTATTATCATTATTTTGTTCATATATTTATTCTTATTATTTATTCAATTGTTCATGTTATTATTATTATTATTATTACTTGCATATCTAATTGAATTGTTTATATTCTTTGATGTTATTATTATTATCATTAGTATTGTTATTATTATTGTGATTAGTGTTATCATTATCATTATTATCATTATTATTATTATTATTATTATTATTATTATTATTTGTCATTACTACTATCATTATTATTATTTTTATTAGTTTTGTTTATTAATATAATTTATTATTGTTGTCGTCATTATTATTATTATTATTATTATTATTATTATTATTATTTTCATGCATGTTAAATTTTATTATGGTTGTTATTTTTATTATTTATGCATGTTGAATTGTTAATATGATAAGTTACATATTTTTATTATGTCATTTAATTGATTTGTCATGCATTATGTATTTTACTTATTTTAATTCATTTTCATATGTTGCATGTTTAATTTGTTGCATGATGCATTTTATTTATTTTAATTCATTTTTTACATGTTACATGTTTAACTCATTTTTATTACTAACATCACTTTCATTTGTGTTTTTATTTCAATAATTATTTTTATGTGTGAGCCTTTTCAATGGCGAGTGGGAGTCCATAGAAGTTTGAAGACACCATTTTTGTGGGATGTATTTTTTAGCATTTTTAGTATTATTTTGCTTTTATTATTTAATATGTAATATGTAATAAGTTTGTTTATTTTCATGCACGTTAATTAAAAAATCGCATAAAGTTTTATATTAATAAATTGGAATTTTTCTAACAAAATGGGATCAATGTTCTAGTTTTTTTTCATCCACATAAATTATCACTTTAAAATTATTTTTTAACTATGCATGCGAGGACCAATGTCCTCATCCTTAATAAATATCCAGTTTTATGCATGATTTACATTTATTTTACAATGGGGTTGTATTCCGCCCTTAGTTTTGTTGTAACTTATTTTTATACACTTTATTTTAATTATACTTTCATTTACTGTTTTCCTTGAATGACCAACTTGTACTCTAATTATTGCATCAAAACGTATGAGAAAAGGAATGAAATTTAAAATTCAAAACTCAATTATAATTTAACCAAAGTATGAATAAATGAAAAGTCCCGATCCATCTCTGGTGTTTGGGCTCAACGAAGCGAGAGAGCCATCTCAATGTTCTATTGGGATGGGGCCTCCAAGACACCTCTTGTGTCCCGTAAAAAGACTCAATTTGCACAGTTCTAGGCGCCACGAGGCGAGAGGGCCATCCTAATATTCTATTAGGGTGGGGCCTCCAAGACACCTCTGATTTGCCCAAGCGCGAGGCCGAGAGGGTCATCCTAATGCTAGGATGGGGCCTACAAGATACCTCCGGCTTGCTTATGATGGATATAGCTGCGCTGTCTTAAATTCACTGAGACTAGATAAACTTTTTCAATGTTCTATTGGGTGGCGACTCCATGAAACATTCTTGTTGCTCGAAATAGACGCCCTCGCAATATTTGAATTATTTTCCGTCGCTAAAAATATTTTAATTAATATATTTAATTTTATTTCGCTAAGAAAAAAAGCCGTCGCTAATATTAGCGACGAAAATTCAATTCCGTCGCTAATTTCCATAGCAATTTATCCCGCGATATTTCCGCGCTAAATTTACCGACGGTAGATTTTTCTGTCGATAATTAGAGAAGAAAATTTTTTTCCGTCGCTAATTGCCGACAAAAAATAATTCCGTCGGTAATTAGTGACGGATATACCTATTCCGTCGCTAAATAGCGACGGAAAAATTTTCGTGGCTAAATTTTCGTCGGTAAATGCTGTTTTTTTTGTAGTGTCAGACCCCTAAAAATAGTTAAATTTATGCTATTTATAGAGTAGAAAATTAGTGTTGGAATAGAAATTAAATCCTAAATAACATATAATTCATGAATTACTAATTTGTAATTAACTTCTGGTAGAGTTCTATATTAAATTAAATTAACTACGTTATCATGTCATATATGTCTATCATTTGGTCAACGTAATTAGTGATTTGTCATCTTTTCCTTGGATGCCTTCTATTTCGTTAGCTGATCGAGATTTTCAAACGTTTTGGTATTTTCAATGGCAAAAACCATACTAATATTTTAATTAAATGGCAAAAACTGACAAAGAAAAATTGTTAGGGATATTTTCTAACTAGTTATAGATGTCTGAAGGTAAGTAACACCGATAACACATGTACCAATGAGAGGGCATGATGTGTAAGGATCATTTTTTTGATAGTCTTTATATTTATTAATTCTCTTTTCATACAAATGTTATTAATAAGACTTTTAATGTTATGCAGCATTACATCACATAAGGCAGGTGATCCTATGATTGCCGCATTTAGAAAAAGGGGCCTAATTTTTTTATTTGTTTGGTCCTCTATTATGGGTTGGTGACTTTGTTTTTTTTTTTTTTTTTAAACACCAATTTGTCATTAATGTAGAAATATTAAAGTGAGACTTATTAATTTTTGGGATAAAATGCTTTATTGATCAGATAAATTAAAGATATAACCATACATTCCATCCAAATATAGGAACGGGGTATCGTGCCATGGGATTTGCATGCTGATAAATAAAGCTTATCTTAGACATCACTACAAGAAAAGAGAAGAATAGCGACAGAAATATATCCGTCGCTAAATAGCGGCGTAATGTTACTTCTGCCGCTATTTAGCGACGAAAAATTACTTCCGTCGCTAAATGCCGACGGTTATATTTGGCCGCAGCAAATTAGCGACGGAAATTTAAATCCGTCGCTAAATATGGCGCCAATTATTCCCACCAAACTGCGACAGCTTTTAGCGACGAAAAACTAAATCGTCGCTAAAAATAGTGACGGTTTTATTAAACCGTTGTAAAATTAGCGACGGTTATAATATACTGTCGCTATTTACTATTTACCGTCGCTAAACAGAAAATAAATTCTTTAAGTTTTATTTAGCGACGGGGAAGTATATTCCGTTGCTAAAATTAGCGACGGATTAAATAAACTGTTGGTAATATTAGCGACGAAGTAAAATCCTCCGTCGCTAAAATTAAAATTTCAGAAATTAAATTACCTTCACCCCCTCCCCCCCCCCCCCCCCCCAACCCGATCCCCTCTCTCTCTCCTCCCTCTCCCCTCCAGTCTCTGCCCCCCTGCCCTCACGCCGCCGGCCACCGCGCCCTTGCAGGCGGTCCGCCCCTCCCCTCCGATCACCGGTCCCCTAGCTCCCCTCCTCCTCCTCTCTCCCCTTCCTTCCCTCTTCCCGCTCCGATCTTCCCCTTCTTTCCCTCCCTCCGCGTGCCGCCGGCGTCCTCCGCTCCGATCAGCCTGCTGTCGGTCCGCCTCTCCTCCTCCGCCTCCTCCTCCTCCCTCCACTCCTCCTCCTCCTCTCCTCTGGCGTCAGGTACCCGATCTACTCCTTTTTTTTAGTTAATATTATTATTATTATTATTATTATTATTATTATTATTATTATTATTATTAAATTCAGATAATAATAATAATATTAATAATTTTATTTTTTTTAATAATATTAATTATTATTATTAATAATAATTATTATTAATATTATTATTACTAATAATATTATTATTATTATTGAGTTGATTATATTATTATTATTGTTAATATGATTGTTATTATTATTAATTTATTTATGTTAGTTAGGTATTGTTGAATAAATATATATTGTTTTTAATTGCACCAAACATTTATTGAATTTATGTTCTAATTGTTAAAAAGTGTAAAAAAAATTAAAATAAAAAACTATCCGAATTCTGTAATATTTACATAAAAAATCATTTTAGTTGAAAAATACTTGCTAAAAATCAAACATAGCAGGCTATATATATAAAAGTTTCAGACTTTTGAATGGAACACGTAATAATACAAATCAACAAATATACATGTAATGCAGTTCACATGGTAAGAAAATATTTTCATTATCGGTTTTTAGATTTCATTTTCATAATTAAATAATATATAGATTGTCCATTTGAGGACTATCTAGGTACACTAGGTGAATACCTATTAAATTAGACTGCTATGTATTATATTCTGGAAAATAACTTAAGTGGCATATGTTATATTGGATTTTTAATAGAATTTGACTTATTTCTGAATCAAAATCACTTCATGGAAAAAAAATTATATAGTTCATGTATTTTTTTATTATAGAAAATTTGTTTCACTCTTTGGTTTTTATAGCATAGATTCAATGAGTTGGAATGCTTAATTTTTTAATTTTTAATTTTTAATTTTTAATTTTTAATTTTTTTACAAAGGTCCCCAAACATCAATGCTTGTAGAATTAAAATCTACATATAACCAAATGGTAAATAGTAAGTGATAGGTATAAACATGACCAACTTATGACATAGCATGATCTTTTTGTGATGAAAATGTTAAACGAACGAAACTCATTAATGGTATTTTCAATAATAATAATAATAATAATAATAATTTCCCTTTTTTGGTCGAATTGTGGATTCTGAAATATAATTAAAATAATAAATTGATTTATACTCATTTTTATTCTATGAACCAAACTCATTTTAATTTGATATAATTAAAAAATTAATATTATTATTACTTTTATCATTATTATAATATAGCTTGTTGAGTATAATATTCTTGTAAAGTTATTTTTTTAATTAGTATTATTATCTAGGTTATTGACTGTAATATGATAATTTGTATTTTTTTTTGTTAATAGCATAATAATCCGTATAATTATTGTTTAAATGACTAGCAATTGTCGCAATTAATCATGTCATTTTCGTAAAAGTAGTTATATTTTGAGTTTGTAGCATTATTTTTTTTTGGGAATTAGAATTTTATAATTTTAATTTAAATGTCTCCTTGTTCATGTAACAGTTTTGGAATTAATTATGAGTAACGTAAATATATCTTGGATGTATAGACGAAAAACAAGGGATGATTACATTAATCCCGAATATGTGGAAGGGGTTCAGTCGTTTATTGCATACGCCAGTTCTCAACCTGCACATATGGACGGGGCTAAAATAAGATGTCCATGCAAAAAGTGCCAACACCTTAGTTATCTTCCAGTTGATGAAGTATATTTTCACCTGTTAAGAAAAGGATTTGTTCAAAATTATTTTGAGTGGACACGACACGAAAAACCATCAATTTGCAGTACCTCAATGGGAAACGTGGGTCACATGTCAACAACTAAGGGTGAATTTGAAAGAGGTGGGGAATTTGGTGCCGATGATGTAGGGGTGAATGATAATCCATACGTCCAAATGGTTTACGATGCAGCGGGCCATAATTTTAGGGAAAGTACACCAATGATGGAAGAACCGAACGAAAATGCAACAAAATTTTACGATTTGCTAAATTCAACAGATCAGGAGTTATGGCCAGGCTGTAACAACATGAATCAATTATCTTCTGTAGCTCGGATATTGAATATAAAATCTGAAGGCCATATTTCAGATCGAAGTTTTGACCAAATTCTTGCTTGGTACAATGAATCATTGCCTCTTGAGCATAAAATGGTTGATAATCTGTACAATATGAAGAAACTAATCAGTGGTTTAGGTTTGCCTGTTGAGAAAATCGAATGTTGCCGGTTGGGATGTATGTTGTTTTGGAGGGATGACATCAATTTATAAGAGTGCAAATTTTGTGGTCAACCTAGGTACAAATCTAAAAGTGGCGGTAATCAGCAGAAATTGGTACCTTGGAAATGTATGTATTTTTTTCCGTTGACTCCCAGGCTTCAAAGAATATATGCATCCGAAGTTATTGCACCTCATATGAGATGGCATGATGAGCACGAAAGTACTGCTGGAATAATGAGCCATCCATCAGATGCAGTTGCATGGAAACATTTTAATAACACCCATCCTGATTTTGCTGCTGAATCTCGAAATGTTCGGCTGTGTTTGAGCACTGACGGGTTTCAACCTTTTGGTCAATCAGGGCAATAATATTCGTCATGGCCAATCATAATTACTCCTTATAATTTGCCTCCGTGGATGTGTATGAATGAGGCATATATGTTTTTGACAGTTATTATTCCAGGACCTAGAAATCCAAAGCACAAAATTGATGTATACTTGCAGCCGTTGATTTATGAGTTACAACAGCTTTGGGATGTCGGTGTTGAAACATATGATGCATCACTTAAACAAATTTTCATGATGAAAGCAGCTTTAATGTGGACGGTCAGTGACTTTCCCGCCTATGCTATGTTGTCGGGTTGGAGTACGGCTGGAAAACTAGCATGTCCTTACTGTGGCAATGATTCAGATGCATTTTATCTTCAACATGGATGCAAAACTTCTTGGTTTGATAACCACAGGAAATTCCTCCCACCTGACCACCCGTTCCGACGGAACAAGAACAAATTTATTAAGAATAGAGTTGTACTTGCTAGTCCTCCGGTTATGAGAAGCAGTGAGCAAATTTTACAAGACATTGATGAGTTGGGTTTACTGAAGATAACAAAACTTGATGCTGATGAAGTTAATGGAATAATCAACAAAAATTTTGGCTGGAGAAAAAGAAGCATTTTTTGCGATTTACCATATTGGAAGACTAATTTATTACGGCATAATCTGGATGTGATGCACATAGAAAAAAATATTTTTGATAATATGTTCAACACCATTATGAATATAGAAGGAAGATCAAGGACAATGCTAAATCATGAGCCGATTTAAAGTTGTTATGTAGAAGGCCTGAGTTAGATAAAGATTACTTAACCGGAAAATATCCCAAAGCATGCTACACTTTGGACAAAAAATAAAAGGAAGTCTTGTGTGATTGGTTAAGAGGACTAAAGTTTCCAGATGGTTACGTCTCCAATTTGGCAAGGTGCGTCGACATGAGAAAGTACAAATTATTCGGTATGAAAAATCATGATTGTCACGTTTTTATTCAGAGGCTACTCCCAATAGCATTTCGAGAGATATTGCCGACAAAAATGTGGGAAGCTATAACAGAGCTAAGTATGCTCTTCAGAACATTAACATCATGCGAGATAAATGCGGCAGATATGGCAAGATTGGAAATAGAAATTCCAGTAATCCTGTGCAAACTTGAAGCAATTTTTCCTCCAAGTTTTTCGACTGTATGGAGCATCTCCCCGTGCATTTAGCACATGAGGCGAAACTCGCTGGTCCGGTTCAATATCGTTGGATGTATCCATTTGAACGGTAACTATCTATGACCTTCAATTGCAATTATATTATACCTTTGTATGCTAATTAATGGCATTAAAATATATCATGTAGGTATTTGTTTCACTTGAAGAAAAACATAAAAAATAAAGCTAGAGTTGAAGGTTCAATATGTAATGCTTATTTGGTCGAAGAAGCAAGTACTTTTTGTTCGCATTATTTTGAGCTTCATATACACACGAGACAACAGAAAGTACCACGTAATGATGATGGCGGGGAATCAAGTAATCAGGACGGAAACTTATCCATTTTTACATATCCTGGGCGTTTACATGGCCGTTCAATAAGGAAAATGCTAATAGAGGATGAATTAATAGCGGCCCATAGTTATATTTTATTGAATTGTGAGGAAGTTCGTCCTTATGTGAGGTAAGTTTAATATATACGCTAAAGTGTTCATTTGTTTTACTATGTCAAGAGTGTAATATATAAATTGATTTTGGCATTTTAGATTATTTGAGGAATGGATACGGGAGCTAATGCCTGAAAAAAATGAAAATGAGGTGAATAAGGAAGTCGAAAAGCACTTTCATCATTGGTTCAAGACATATGTAAGTTGTGATTTTCACCATATATTTTCATACATACAATATATATGAAATATATGATTTAAATGATGTTAGCTTATTGGAATATGTAGGCATCAACAAATGCAATTGACAACAAGTACATCATTGATCTTGCAAAAAGACCTCTGCGATATGTTAAATCATTTCCGGTGTATTTCGTAAATGGATATAAATTTCATACACAGAGTCATGGTCATAACAAAGAAATGGTAAACAATGGGGTTTGCATTCAAGGAGAGTTGATGGATTATTATGGGCAAATTGTTGATATAATTGAAGTCGAGTATCTCGTGTTGCCAATAAAACGTTGTGTATTATTCAAGTGTGAATGGTATGATCCAACTATTAACGTGGGAACAAAAATACATACCAGATACAATTTAGTTGAAGTCAACCAGCGTAGAAAATTGAGGAACTTTGAATAATTTGTGTTGGCAATGCAAGTGGGCCAGGTATATTATTTCTCTTATCCAAGCATAAAGCGAGACAGATCGGAATGGTTTGCAGCGTGCAAAGTAAAACCAGGAGGCATTTATGAAAGGAAAGGCGCCGGACAAAGTGAACGTTCTGAAAATAATAATGCATTTCAGGAGGAAGAACCGGAAGTTCATGAAATCAATAACTCTCTGAATTTTGAAGATAACGAACCATTGAACTATGCAGACAATGAATTTGTTGACATTGATGGTGAGGATGATGAGGAAACTTTGGTTGGCGATAGATCTGATGACGAGCCAGAATTTTCCTCTTATACATCGAAAAATGAGGATGATTTGAATTATGATTTACAGCTGAGTGACGATAGCGAATAATTTGTTTACCTACTTGCTTATCACGTGAGAACAATTAATATTGCACTGACTTGGATATTAATTTAATATGCTTATTACAATGTAATTATTTTCTATTATCTGACAATATGCATTTTCCTTATAATGTCAGGTTGAAAAATGTTTAAGCGAAAGAAGAGAACAGGGATTCTCCCATGTCTTAGGTTGCATGATGGCGATGACAGTACTGGTGATGGAGGATCACCATCGCATGGGCTCAATGCCAGCACTGAGGCTGCCGCATCATCGACCATCCCAACTGTTGCACCATCTACCATTCCTTTCACTGATTCCACTCCTATAGCACATCCTGAATCTATGCCACCTCAGGGGTCAGGAACAGAACAAGTGGAAGAGCCTACGCCTGGCTCAATTGGAGTTGATGGAAGAATGTACATCAATATCACAGCTGAAGAGTAAGTGATTAATATTTCACTTTATTATGATTTCAATGACAGTTATTACTTGTACTAACATTATTCACATTGTTGTATCTTAGATTGAATCCTTCAGGAAAGTGCTCACGCATAATGACAACTTCTTTCAAAAACAGAATTGAATACGATGGGTTTGTCTGGAAGAATTTGTCAGAGGAAACAAAAAAAATTTATTTCGAAGAATTCAAGGTAAAAAATTTATGATATATTTTGTTACATAACGAATTATATTTTACTCTTGCTTACAATTTGTTTTTTGTTCTGTCTGTCTTATAAGAAAAAATGTTATTGGAACCCGGCGTTTGACGAGATCATGTATTCTGTGTGGGAGACTCGTGCGCGGGCACGTTACAGAGATTTAGTCTGCTTGTTAAAGGATGGTGGTGTCCGACCTCGCTACATGACCGAAGATTTATGGGCACATTGGAGACAGTATTGGGCGACCCCTGAAGCCACTTCCATTTCAGAGCGGAATTCTAGTAACAGACGAGGATGACCTGATGGACTCAGTTCATGCTCGCACACTGGAGGGTCGATGTCAAATCGGGAACATGCAGATAGACTTGTAAGTATTACAAAATATTACTGTTATCACTGTAATTAATGGTTAGAATGTCTAAAATTTATCTCATTACCATAGAGGAGGATGGGAATGTTACTTGTGTGAGGAGTTTGCATTGTTGTGGAATGTTGGATGGTAGCTGAATCTCGAAATTTGAAGTGTTTTTCTGTCTTTGTATACAGGAGGTACGCTCCAAATATAGGGGAAACTTTGCCGAAATTTTAGTAAAAACTTGTACGAATAGTCAATAAATTATAGTTCGCCTTTAATTCTTTTTATATTTGCAGGGAGCATCGATGGGTCGACCGGCTACCTACGCTGAGGTATTCTTACACACCCACACCAACAAGCATGATGGTCAAACGTTCGTCAATTCTCGGTCAAGGATTTTACATGTATGTCCAAATTACTATATTTTACAAATTTTAAAGATTAGTTATTATTAATCGTTACTTATTGTAAAACATTTGTCCTACGACAAGAACAAGTTGAAGATGCAATTCAGCAATGCTCACAGACTTCTGATCATGTTAATGCGAATTGGATCTATTATGAAGTGGCTGGTGGTAGAGACCAGCGAGGACGGGTATTTGGCTTAGGTTCTTTGGCCAAATCCTGTTACTCGCATTCCTCAAGTTTAAGTACTGCCGCATCTAATAAACGGTCATCCAGAGAAGTACTTGAACTTCAGAATACTGTAAGTGAGCTGAAATCGGAATTGCAACAGTCACAGACTCGATAGCAAGACTCAGAGGTTCGATTGCAACAATCTCTCGACTACATATCTGAGTTACGCAATGAGATGGCAAATTTATCTGAGCTATGCACTGAAATGGCAAATTTGAAGGGTATGTTTGCCTCGTCATCGCATCAGTCTGATCGTACTTCTCAGCCGCCGCCGCCATCAGTTTAGTTATCATTTTGTATTAGACATATATGCATATATGGATATTATGTTGTTAAATAATTACTAACTTTATAATTAGCACAATTATTAAATTCGACTATTATTGGATATTAAAATTTAGATATTATCATTATTTTTTTCATTATTTTGTAATTAATTTTACAGGTTATATCTACATAAAAATAAAATAAAAAAATTAATTTTTAAATTTTCTTTAAATTTACCGACGAAAAATGTATTTCCGTCGGTAATTTCCCGACGGAAATATTATTCCGTCGGAAAATTTTACCGACGGAAATTTGTTTTCCGTCGGGACATTTCCCTACGGATAATATGCCGACGGAATCATTTTCCGTCGGCATTCTCATTTCCCGACGGAAATTACACATTTTCCGTCGGTAATTTCCATCAGGAAATGTGTGTTTTCTTGTAGTGCATTATCAACATGCATCCAAATGAACATGACATATATAATACAAGCTATAGAACATGGTCCATATGACACAAAAACATAACTAAGATATATAGGGAAACATGCTTAAGCACATAAGAAAGATACTTGGACTGTCACGTGCTTAGGAATTTGGAGGTTTGGTATGTATGGACATAATTACGGACATAAGTCTTATTTGTGCGGACCAAAGATCCAAAATAACAAAAGAGAAGAGCTTATGACTGGACGAACTTAAAGATTAAGTTCGTACATACCTAGGTTCACTAAGCCTTAGAGTTTATGAAGAGGGTCATTTAATCCGAATTATTTTGGTGTAAAACATGTGGAGGATTATTTTATTTTCTTTATTTCTTGTTAATTTAATTTTTTGTAATTTATTTAATGTAATTTATTTTTCTATGTATTATTTTTTATGTGCAATTAACCTTTTTTTATGTGTTTTTGGCCCTGTTTTGGAGTGACCGTGAGGTTACATCCGTGAACTTTCTATTCACGGCCAGTAATTATCTTTTCATCTGTTTAACAACTGTTATACAGGCAGTAATGCTTCGCGAATATAGCTGTCTGCTAGTTTTCTACACTTGAGGTTATACTTCACGTCCAGGAAAACCGATCGAGCGGTAGCTTTTTTATTTATGTTTTTTTCCGCTTTTTATATTTTCTTTGATTTTTATATGTTTATTTTTATTTTTTATTTTCTGTAATTATTGATTAATATCAAGATAAAATCCACACTTTTGGAAAGTAAAGATTTAATTTAAATAATTAAGATAATTAACTTTTTAGAAAGATGAGATGCGATTTTTTTAATTTATTTAATGTAATTTATTTTTTTTATGTATTATTTTTTATGTGCAATTAACCTTTTTTTTTATGTGTTTTTGGCTCTATTTTGGAGTGACCGTGAGGTCCCATCCGTGAACTTCCTATTCACAGCCGGTCATTATCTTTTCATCCGTTTAACAGCCGTTATAAAGGCAGTAATGCCCTGTGAATATAGCCATTTGCTAGTTTTATGCGCCTGAAGTTATACTTCACGTCCAGATAGACCGAACAGTAGCTTTTCTATTTATGTTTCTTTACGCTTTTTATATTTTCTTTGATTATTATGTGTTTATTTTCATTTTTTTATTTTCTGTAATTATTCATTAATATCAAGATAAAATCCACACTTTTGGAAAGTAAAGATTTAATTTAAATAATTAAGATAATTAACTTTTTAGAAATATGATTTTTTTTTAAATTTGAAATCTAATTTAAGAAAAATATGATCGTACCTTTTTAAATTGATTTTTATTTTTATTTATTTATTTTTAAATAATAAAAGATATTTTCTTTATTTGTTTAGTTTCTTTATTTGATTTTATTTATTTGTTTGGTTCATTTCCATTTATGCTTTTATTTCCATTAAGTATTTATTTTGCTTTTATAATTTATTTCTTTCATTATAACTTAGAAGGTTATATATAGGTTATTAATTATTTTTCATGTAATATTTTTTTTTACCATTTTCATGTATTATTCCATAAATGTTGTAATAACGAGTTAAATATTCTTTACACATTTAAACACTAAACAAAATATTTTTATTAATCAATTCGTGTTTTGATAATAAAAAATTTTGATTTTCTGAATTAAAATTCACATTTATGATTTTTTTCTAAAAGGGATCAATGTTATATCCGAATGCATGTGTGCACCAAAATTCATAAAATAAATTAATTAACCCGATTTATGTATGTATAACCATGTACACATATATATAGCTCTTAGTTTAAATACAATTGTTTACACGATTCAAAATAAAGAAATTGACTTAAAAACTTTTTACTTAAAATTAATATTTTCATCAAACTAAGATTTAGATTTCTTCTAAAATTCACCCAAAAGGTATTTCAAAAAGGAAGAAATGTCATATCCCTTTTAATTGCATGTAATGCTCAATGTTCTCAAATCAGATAAATGAGTGCGTTCGATGAATGTATCAATACTCTTACATGACACTTTTATCGCTTCTCGATCAAGGCTTTCATACTTTGTATAGATGGTTTAATTCGCATGAACATATAACCCGCTTTAGCGCCTTTTTCACCGCTTTCAACCTGCATGATGTGATATAATGCATGTATATATATAAATGTGTGAGAAAAGAGATAATGTTAGTAACTTAAATTGATTACTTGTTTAAAATGAATTATTTGGAGATAAATAAGAGTAAGATTCTTAATCATCTTGTTATCAGTCCATAAGGTTTGTTCCGATTACTTCGAATGGCAACATCAGAAACAAAAAAATCACTTTGTGGTGTCAATTGCTAATCTAGCCTAACTTATTAGAAGTATGATAGAATTTATTGAGATGCTCACCTTGAGTTAAGGCTAATCAAGTTGAATTTTTAATTATTCCAAAATACAAAAGATCGAATAAAATGGTAATGCAAAATGACCAAATGTGTAAAAAATTCAGAAATTCAAGAATGCGTTTTACCTATAATTATATATCTACATTTTTCTACTGAAATTTGCATAGGTTTGTGGCCTATCACTACAAAAAAAAAAAAAAAAAAAAAAAAAAAAAAAAAACTTGAATTAGCGACAGTATTTTTTCCATCGCTAATTAGCGACTATTTTTCAAATCTGTTGCGAAAATGCAGATTTTCAATTTAATGTCAAGTTTAACGACGGATTCATAAAATAGTCTCTAAATATTGGCGGTAAATAATAGTGCCATTTTTTTGCAACGAATAATTTAGTTGCTAATGGAAGTGATAATTTAGCGACGGAATAGCAACAAAATAAATCATCGCTATTTATTTTTATTGAAATACATATTTAATATAGCGACGATTTTTTGCCGTCGCTAATTTATCGCTAAATTTTTTTTTATTATATAAATTGTTTATTTTGAATTTAATTTTTTCAAAAAATTTATAATTGTGATTATTGATTTTACTAAGTATTATAATATTAATAAAAAATATACATACATATATATGTTTAGTAATTATTTTTAATATTTTTACTGTACACATGCAATGATAGAGTTGGGATACGCCCATGACTCTATAAAGGATTGAGTTCCTATCAAGATTAAATTAAGTTATTTAATCTAAATTAAATTACCAAATATTATCTCAGAAAGAGTCTGAGTTAAACTAGAGTTAGGTCTCTAGCCATTAGGACCTCTATAAATAGAGGTGAGGTCCTCATAATTTGGTAACGAGAAAACATACATGCCGCAAGGCTGCTCGTTCCCACTCACAGTTTTCTATCTTATCTTTCAGGGGCATTTAGATTGTGAACAAATTGCTTTTATCCCGAGTGGGTAAAAGCCAGACCGGTGACCAAAAACAAATGAGATCCTTGTAGACGCTTCCGCAATCAGATTCTGCGCTACAAGAGGTAGGTACCATTTATTTAATGTTACCTCCGCATTTAATTATATGTGTATAATTATTATCCTTCATTGGTATCAGAGCCTGGTTTTTGCGTCCTGGCATGTGGCTAAACAGATCTAAAATTTTATGTGTAAAATTATTAGATCTGGGATGCATACAACACAACAAAAATTTGTTTTTTGTGTGAAAAATATATATGCGTGTATATTTCGGCTCGATTTCGTGTATGTGTACACCGAAACCCGAGGGGACGAACATGAGTGTTCTAAACGGCTAACTAGAAGTCGGAATTTTTTATTTTTGACCTCACCATTGGATTCACAGACCCTGAAAACCCCCCACCGGCCGGAATCGGAGGACGAAAATCGATCGGCAAGGCGGCGCGTGGACTACACGCGCAGCACTACGTTCGGCGCGTGCGCGTGGGCGGTGGCCCACACGCGCGTCGCCATGTGTCAGCAGTGTTGCGTCACTGCTGACACGTGACCCAATGGCCGATCGCCACGTGAATGGCAGAGGCCATGCCACGTGGCACAACGTGGGGCGGACACGTGGGCTAATTAGAGGACGACACGTGGCTGACTGAGGTCGTGCCACGTGTCATGATGACGTGTCATACAGCTGACACGTGGCCCAACCAAGGAGTGACACGTGGACCAATGAGGCTGTGCCACGTGTCATGCCATGTGTTATTGATGATGTGGCATCAATGATACGTGGCCCAATCAGGGGTCGCCACGTGTCAGACCGAGGTCTGCCACGTGGCAATGCTGACGTGTCATGCGTGACACGTGGACCAATGAGACATCGCCACGTGGCACCAGGTGGACTAATGGCATTCAGACACGTGGCGTGACTGGATGCGGACGCGTGGCAAGCCGTGGTTGTGACACGTGTCTGGTCGAGTGGGAGGCCGCGCGTGGGGCGCGTGGGCGCGTCAATTTCCCTCTGGTCGGCGCGTGTGGGCGCGTGCGGTGTCTTCCGACCACCATTTCAGCTCCGATTTTTGTCAAATTTATTTTTCAAATTATTTCTGATTTTTTGGTCATGTTTTCAAAATTTTTTGATGACCAGAAAATATATTTTATAATTTTTGATATTTAAATGTGTTTAATTTCAAAAATAAAATATTAAAAATTTGTAGAAAATGTGTTTTCTGCTTTCGGAAATTTTTAAAAATATTTTTAAAATTTTTTTGAAATTCTGTCCTTATTTATTAATTGAAATGCGTTTCAATCATGTGTATTTATACATGAGTGTATAAATTTTACCTGTAATATGTTACAGAAAAGTTAAATAAGGGCACTGGTACTTCCTTATGAAACGCATAGGTTATTTTAAGAATTGCAAGGGTGCAATCAATAAGTAACATGAAAATGCGAAGGAAGTTTTGAGCTGATGATATTGATGCAACAGTGCATCATAAAATACATATGTGAGATCAAATGTAAGAGTGCATTTGAACTGGTGGTCCGAGTATGAAAATAAAATTTTGGTTTGAGTTACCAAAAGAAAAGTGTTGAGAAGTAACACTAAAATTCTGTGATGGTGTTGAGAAATGGACGAGCGTGCATTGTCCATAACTTCATCAATGGACATATGAGTTGTCTAATGAATTGATGAAATTGGTCAAAAAAATAATTCCATTATCAAGAAAGATTTTATGAAATCTGGACTTCTAAAATAGTTGACATAAGTGTCAATTTGAGTTAGCGTTTATTTTTGTTAAATGAGATTTATGTTTCCTATTAATATTTGACATGAGTGTCTTATTTTGGAATTATCGGATTTTAATTATTAGTTAAATAAATGTGTTTATTTACTTATTATGATGGCATTTAACTTTATAATAAATGAGTTTATTTTAATTGTTAATTGCCTTGCGATATTTTATGAGTAAAATGATTGCATGCTTATTAAGTAAAGGCTTAATAAAGATCCCCTCATAAGTTTGAAAACTTGATAATCCAATAATTCAGATTTATTATACATGAAATCTTAACCTATAAAGTTGGACATTAGAACTTAGAAGGTAATTGGTACTCTAAGTATACTTTTCGAATTTGAGTCTAATAGAAAACTTTATTAGGTTATTATTTCAGGTGTATAGTAAATTGCATGTATTGCTTTATCTCTTTTAAATATGTGCAACATTGTTCCATTTGAGATCAGAGGATTTTAATGGATGCTGCTTCCAAGTTATAATTATGAAATCTGGAATACAAAGATCCAGTATGTGCTTGAAGAGCAAGAGGCTCTTAAATCCTCAAGTTTGGTTATGGCTGAACCTGAGGATGATGGTATATCCCAGCATAAGCAGGACCGAGATGCCTATATTGCATCACATCACTAAGCAATTTCGCAAGTATCAAAATGCAATTGATCTGTGGATCATTTTGCAGGAGAAGTTCAGAGCTGTGACTCTGAATAAGCTCCGATCATTGTAGATCAAATTTGATACATATCAGAAAAGTCTGATCATTCGATGCGAAAACATCTAAGAGAGATGAAAAAGAAAAGTGAGCTTAGTGAACTTAGTCATAAGTGACTGATAAGCAGAAGGTCCAAACTGTTATCCATTCTTTATCCAAGAGTTGGTAGCATGTGAGGATGCAACTAACTCACATAGATAAGCAAAAAGACATTTGAGGATGTCACTTGTTATTTGAAGCTTAAAAGAGGCCGTCTGACAGTGATTAAGGTCAATGTCATGTGGCAAAGTCCTGTTCTAATAGAATGAGTTCTCATTAGAACAAGATAATAAGCTTCATCAATAGGGATAAAGAAAAGGCTTGAGAGCCTGAAAAGTAAAAGGAATAGACTCACAAAAGGTCCAAAGGCAAAAAGGAGGTAAACTTTTCAAGAGTGAAATGTTTCAATTGCCTATAGAAATGACACTATGCAAGAGATGCATTGTGCCAATAAAGATACGCTATTTTGACTCAAGAGTGAGCAAAATTTATGTATCTAGTTCTGAATTTTATCCTTTGTGGGTAATAAATTTAGAACCAATGGACCGTGTAATAAGGGATCAAGATACCTTTGTTATGAAATTTAGGTTCTGTTCTTGTTTTATTGAAATTTGTTTTCAATTTATTTTTGAGGATAACAGTGTATACTTATGCTTGAATGATTTTATTGTTATGGATGTGGACCATAACTATTTGAGTAAAACTAATTTTTCCTTTAATTGATTCTTATTCTTCACATAGTTATGAGGACAATGTAAAATTATGGCATGCTAAATTAAACCATATTGGACAAAACCGAATGAGTCGGTTAGTCAAAGAAGGTTTAGTAGGTGATTTAAATAAGGTTGAATTACCTACATGTAAGCATTGCCTAAAAGGAAAAACTAGTTAGAAAATCATTCGGTAAAGATACTAAAGCTAAGTTTCCATTGCAGTTAGTCCATTCTGACAAGTGTGATCAAATGAATGTGAGGGTAAGGCATGGGGCCTATTATTTCGTCACATATATATGATTATACTAGGTATGGTCATGTCTATTTGATTTCTCACAAGTCAGAAGCATTGAGTTGCTTCACGACTTATATGAGTATAGCTGAGAATCAATTAGATAAAAAGATCAAAGCTTTAAGAACTGACAGAGGTCAGTAATATCTTATAGATAAACTTAAAGTTTCATGTGATGAAAAAGGATTGAATATCAGTTGTTCATTCCTTGAAATCCACAACAAAATGGTGTTGAGGAAAGGAGAAATAAGACTCTCCTATATATATGGTTAGATCTATGATGGCAGAAGCAAATTTGCCTATCTCCTATTGGGGAGATGCTTTGTTGACTGCCACATATGTTCTGAACTGTAAACCCTCTAAAGCTGTCATTATCATAACTTATGAGTTGTGGACCGGTCGACAAGTTGACTTAAGCCATTTACAACTTTTGGGTTGTAATGCTTGCGTCCATGATGACTCAATTTGGTAAATTTGAGACCAAAAGGTTAAAAGAGTGTCTATGTGAGATATTCTTAAGTATCAAAAGGATACATTTTCGTGGGTCAGTAAGAAAATGGCATAATGACAGATTTTGGATCACTAGACGTCATATTCTTAAGAGAATAAATTTATAAAGTTGGGCGAAGTGAATTAAGATTTCACTTTATATTTCAGGAAGAGACCATCAGGATCACTCCATCCGAGTGGGAGGGAGTTAGAGGAAAAAGGTTAAGACCTTCATCCTCCAAACGATTCGGATGTTCGAGACCTGATTTGAGTGGGAGCATTCTTGACTCCAGTGAGAGGAAAGAATATAGTATTCCTAACTCCAGTGGGAGTATGGAACATGATCCCAGTGGGAGCATTGTGAATTACGATAAATATATGAGACATATTTATCAAGATTCAGAACTGCAAAAATCTAAAAGGATAAGTATTTCATGCCGACAATTTAAAATTGAAAGCCTAAACGAAGCCCTTTTTGGTTATCCCATAAGACTAGAAAGAGCATAAAACCTATTCAAAATGCTTTTTCATGCCCATCTAAGAAAAAAATGGACTAAAGCAATAGAAGAAAAATTGGCATCCATGAGATCAAACCATGTTTGAGAACTAGTTGATCTGCTGGAAGGACATAAATTGAGAATAAATGTATTCTCAAAGTAAAGCGACAGGCTGAAAGAGGTATCGAAAGATATAAGGCTCGGCTAGTCGCTAAGGGGTTCATACAATAGAAAGAGATTGACTATGAGTAGACTTTCTCATCTGTTGTAAAATTTACGTCCATAAGGTTCATTCTAGCCACAGTGGCGAGTTTGAACGTAGAGCTTCATCAAATGGATGAAAAGACTGATTTTCTCAATGGAGAAATGGATGGAACAACCTTTAGGTTTCATCGGAAAAGGTAGCACACATAAGGTTTGCTGATTGATGTAATCAATCTATTGCCTTAAACAGTCTTCAACACAATAGTACTTGAGACTTCATCATATAATCATGTCGAATGTGTTCAACGTGATTGATGAAGATCATTGTGTTTATAGTAAAAGCTCTGAAAGTGAATTTGTCATTTTGGCATTGTATGTAGACGACATACTTAAAGCTGAAAATGATAAATGGTACGTAAATGAAATCAAAGATTGGTTATCGTCCAACTTTGAGACAAAGGATATGAGTCGTGCATATTACATTCTTGAAGTTAAGATTTCAAGAGATCATTCAAGAAGATTGTTGTCTATTTCTTGAGAGAAATATATCAACAAAGACCTTGAGCGATTTAATATGCAAAACTGCAAACTCATAGAATACTCCATTGCCAAGAATCAGTTTCTTAGCAAAGATCTGTGTCCTATGATGCTAGAAGAAATGAACATATGAGGAACGTTCAATATGCCAGTGTCGTGGGTAGTCTTTTGTATGCAGTGTTGTATACAAGACATGATATATGCTATGCAGTGAGTATGGTAAATAGATATCAATCCAACCCAGGCAAAGCACATTGGAAGCAATTGAAAGGATACTTATATACCTTAGAGGTACTGCAGCCTATTCTCTCTATTATTAAGAAAATGATCTGCATTGAGAGAATACAGAGACATTGATTGGGCAGGAGATGTGGATGAGAAGGCATCCACCTCAGGTTTAAATTCTTGTTTGGCAAGAGTGCCATCTCGTGGAGTAACAAGAATTAAACCCGTGTAGCCCCATCAATAGTGGAAGTTGAATTAGTCACTTCCTCAATTGCAGTACAGGAGACAGTTTGGCTGAAATGGTTTTTGAGCCATTTAAGAGTAACTGTCTTAAAGGTATTAGTAACAGTCTATAGTGACAGTCAGTCGTTGATAGCTTATAGTGGAGCTAAGCATATCGACATTAAGTATCAATACGCGAGAGATATTGTTGCACAATGAGAGATGTGAACTTACAGTACGTTTCTACGTACGCAGATCCGTTGAGTAAACCTATGACGAGAGATGTGTTTTGAGAGACACATTAGATCTCGAGGTTTGCGTAGAATTTAATTGGTACTGTTATACTTTATATAATCCCTTAACGTTATTATTTGCGAATAATAACTAAAGTTCATTGTTGGCAATACATGAGTGTGAATGTTTATGTGTAAACATTTACTGTTATTGATATGAGATTGAGCATATCGGACAGAGAAGTAGCCCACTCACAAGGGTGTTTGCCTTAGTTTTGTCAATGAGTTGGCAAAGACTAAGATGAGGTGATTTTTGAACATATGAGAATGCTCGAGAGCCTGTTCAAAATAAAAGTGCCGTCTTGCAGAAAATACAAGATGAGTCTTGTTAAGGTGCGAGATAAAGACATACATAAAGTTGTATGCTTTGGATTGAGATCCAAAATAAGGATTGTATGGAATCCGATGGTAAGTTATATGTAACTACCATATTCTGTCTAAAAAGCCAGAAGTAGTCCTTAAGTAAGCGGACTAAAGTTGGGTGCTTCGGTGCATCGCAACCTTACGCTTCTGTATGGTGTTTAATATACACATTATCAAAATGTGAGACATGCACTCCTTTAAGGGAAGGAAAGAACACCATAACACATGTTTTATACCGTGTGTGCTTATGTGACCACAGGGATGGGAATTTAATAATATTACTGATCTCAACTTTCCCTATTGTGAGACCCTATTTATATTTCGACCCTTAGAACCCTTAACTTATCCCTGAAGTATGGTTCAATGTGGCTAGCTTAGTTAGTTTTCAAGAGGTCCGGGAAAAATTTAGGCCTGGAGGTTCTTACTAGAAAAGCGAGTTGAATCGTGATGGATGGCATACAGTAAGAGGGGAAGATAGCCTTTTGATCACTTTCATAAGGTTTCGTGGTTCACTGGCTAGCCTATTATAGTTTATATGAGTAGAAACATAATAGTGAACACGAAAATTGTTTTATGAGATCATGAGTTAAAACAGTGAATGTGAGAAGGCAATCTAGGGTTAGGCATACGTGAAGAAGAGGATATTGTTTTCCGAGACGCTATATATCCCTAACAGGTGTATAGCACTAGTGCTCTCGAGGTATGCTGGTCACACAATCTATTTGCCAGTATAACTGAAGATTAAGACTGGAATGCGTTCCGTCATGTGCGAGTGGGAGATGATAGAGTTGGGATACGCCCATGACTCTATAAAGGATTGAGTTCCTATCAAGATTAAATTGAGTTATTTAATCTAAATTAAATTACCAAATATTATCTCAGAAAGAGTCTGAGTTAAACTAGAGTTAGGTCTCTAGCCATTAGGACCTCTATAAATAGAGGTGAGGTCCTCATAATTTGGTAACGAGAAAACGTACATGCCGCAAGGCTGCTCGTTCCCACTCACAGTTTTCTATCTTATCTTTCAGGGGCATTTAGATTGTGAACAAGTTGCTTTTATCCCGAGTGGGTAAAAGCCAGACCGGTGACCAAAAACAAATGAGATCCTTGTAGACGCTTCCGCAATCAGATTCTGCGCTACAAGAGGTAGGTACCATTTATTTAATGTTACCTCCGCATTTAATTATATGTGTATAATTATTATCCTTCATGCAATTTTATTAAAATTCAATCCTTTTCCTAATTAGGAAAAAATTAATTATATAATTAAAAAAAATTCTAATCAAAATTTATTTTAGTCAAATAATGTAATGCCCCAAAAATTTAAATTTTAAATAATAACTATAAATTTTAAATAGTGTCATTCGAAACATTTTAAGTATCAAAATTTGTATGATTTATGGATTTGAGAATTTGGTTAATTGGCTCAAGATAATAAACAAATAAATAAACAAAACACACAAAATGAAAAAGGCAAAGCGGGTACAGCACACAAAAGAAAGACAAAACAACAAAAATGGGAACACAAGCAGAAAGGGGGAGGGAAAGCGGAGAGCGTAGGGGAAGGAAAGAGGGCGCACCAGCGACACCGGCGTCGGCGACAACCCGGTGTCCGTTCGCCACCACTACCAGCCACGCCGTTTCCACCATCTTCTCCGCCATATATGGCTCCTCCGATTCAACGTCTCTCCATCCAAGCCGAAGCTCCTCCCTCCCATTTCGGCCACCTTCGGCCATTGGTGGCTACACGCAAGGCGGCAGAGGATTCCTAGAGACGAGGCAAGTCTTTCGGTGTCCATGGATTGTCCTTACTCGCCAACAGCAGGTAGATCGGAGTTGATGAACCCGTGAGCTGTCAACGGCGTTTATGACTAGATGGCGAGCCCATCAGGCGCGTGACCATTGGCGCCTCGAGCTCCATTTCCGCAGTGATGGTGTCGTCACAGGCGAGGCTCCGAAATGTAAGTGATCTACTGAATTTAATTTTGTTCAATTTATTTAATTTATTTTATTGAGATAGGAAGGATTATAAGTATAAATATGCTCAAGTTAGTTTGGAAAAATTTAATAAATTTACTTGAACATGAGATAAATTTAAGGTTTAGGTTGAAGAATGAATTGAGTTTGTTAATAGAATTCAATTATGCCTAATTTGAACTTCGAACTATTTAATTCCAGTGGTTGACTCAAATATTGTTTTTCCATAAATAGAGTACGTAGGATAAATGATGAAATAAATCTATGGATTTGGGACTTTGGGAGGAAGGAGATCAAATGCTTGTGAAAATATAATGTTTGATGTTTGAGGTTGTGCATATGTATAATCACTGGATTTTTCTTTGGAGATATCTCGAAATGGTTTCTCATTTTCATTGTTAGCAACACTTCTTATTCTTATTACAAAAAAAAAAAAAAAAGTAAAATTTCCATATCTTGTTACAATTGGTCTGCATGCATCCTAAGCTTGTTAAGCTTTCTAGCTTGGGAGGTAACCCTTTTCTTTGTGATCTCCGTGAATGGGTCTTCGGATGACTTTTTTTTTGTCCTTATACTGTTGTGTGCATACTGATTACAAGAATAATTGTTATTAGAATATGCATGCTCTGATATTATCTAAACATTACTTGATTACAAGAATCAAATATCTTAACTCGTCACTTATATTTAGCATTTGAATACTTTAATTTCTTCTAAGTATGATATACATAAGCCTTATAAAATAATTGTTAGAGTGTAACAGTAGAAATTGTTTATTAGCTTTGATTGATGATTTCCTGCAAATAATTGACTCTTGTTGGTAGACAGCTAAACGAAGTGGTATGTGGGTGCATATACATAATACAATTGTAGCTGAGGAAGTTATTAGGAATTTAAAAAGAAAAAAGAAAAAGAAATCTGCATCTTTTATTTGTTAGAAACTAAGCACCCGATAGCTTTGCCAAATATATAAAAGACTGTAAGCATTAATGCCAAAAAAGATAGCGATATCGGTATGTATAAGCCATATGAAAAAAATGTAAACGATCTATAAAGGTAGAATTCTTTAATTGACATCTTGATTTGGTATGACTCAAAAATTCCCCTTAAATAGATATGAAATAAACTTATTAAATTATATTTAAAATATGCTTGACTTTAAGTTGATAACATGTTTTTGAAGATTTTATACGGTGTATTGATTGAATTATGAATATTTATACAGTGTGATGATAATTAATATAGGACATGTTGATAGAAAATTGAAATTATATTAATTATCTAATGTTTTGATATCTAATAATTTGAAAATTTTATTGGGAATTTGGGTTATGGAGTTTGATAAAATGCTGCTAAATATAATAACATGTGCATTATTGATGCTTGTGAGAAATGATAAAAAGTTTAGAAAGTTATTGTGAAATTTTATTTTTTTTTTAGCATATTGTGAAAACCTTGTTAGCGGTAATTCTAAATATTACTATTTAGTTTGAATTAGTGCTTGTTAAGTATTGTATAATTTAATGTAGTTTTATGATATTATATTTTTTAAATTTATAATATTGTAGTAACACTATTTAGATTAAATTAGTGCTTTTTAAGTATTGTACAATTTAATTAGTAATTAAATTGTACAATTTAATGTAGTTTTATGATATTATATTTTTTAAATTAATACTATTGTTAATAATATTGCATAATTAGTGTTTACATAAATTAGATTTTGGATGTAATAATAATAAAAAAAAATTAAATTGAAAATAATAATAAAAAATGTAATATTTTTAGCGATGGAATTCGGTCGCTAATAAATTGTTAATATTTACAGCGACTAATTTTAGGGATTATTTAGCAACAGAATTTTTTGTTTTTAGCAACAAATTATGCCGTCTCTATTTTTAGCGACCATTTTATATTTTAGTCAAAAAATTCTTGCGACGGTAAGTTTTGGCGTCACTAAAATTAATTAGTGACGGAAATTGCGGTCGTTAATTTTCTTTTCTTTTTTTAAGTGTACCCCATGTAAAGGGACATCACTATCGACTTAGAAATATCAATTTTCAATAGATTATCAACTTAATTTTCATAACCAGAAGTTACTCGAAAACCAAAAACTGAAATTGGCAAAAAAATTACAAGAAAAATACAAAGCTAAAAGGAAAAAAATTAAATACTTGAATAGAAGATAAGACCAGTACGAGATGAGTGTGAAAATTAAGATAAGATTGTCGGGGATTTGAGAATGGAGGCAGTGGAAGGTGGCTGGCGATTGGAGGATGGAGGCAGTTAATATGAATTCTTTAAACATTAACGAGGTGGAATTGGGATTTTTTTTTTTCCAAAAAAATGGTGGATCCTAATTTTTTTAAAAAAAAATAAAATAAAAATAAAACAGGTTGTACGATTCATTAAATGAGCTATGCATACGAATTTATTTTATATTTATCCAAAATTTAATTTTTTAAGTTGAATTCTGATCAAATTATATATTTGTTTTTGGATTAGAATCACTCACCTTTTTATGAGTTGATTCAAATGATATAAATGGAACTTTATCTATTTTACTAATCAAATAATCGAATCCAATCGTCCTTACCTCCCACCTCCGCCATTAGATCCATCGTAATACTTCAACATAAAAGTATAATTAATTTACAGGTTGACCATCTTTAAAAATTTATTATGCAGTTTGACTTCCCCTAGAATTTTTAACTTTTTTTCTTTAATTTTAACTTTACCTAATTACATCATGCGTTCGTCTACGTCGAACAAGTAGGAGTAATTTAATAGCAATACATATATAGGCTATTAGCACGGTTGCGTTGCGTTGCGTTGCCACGAAAATCAAAAGCTTGCGGTTAAGCCGCGGCGAATTATGTTGGTATTTTAGGTAACCGGAGGATCCGGGTATAGGTAAACTCAAAGGGAGTTGTTGGATATCAACTTGAAGGAAAGGTGGTAGGTGATTCGATTGCTACACGTGTTGCCACGTAGGATGGAACCACCAACAACATTGCTGACTTACCATGATCATCCATAAACTTTTTTTTTATTTTTGGCTTCTTATTGATGCAAGGGTCAAAAGCGTAAATTTAAATGCGTATTTAGATTAGAAAAATTTAATATATATCTTCATTTAAAATTTTTTACGTGTAATTACTTAAATGCATTTTAAGCTATTAATGTTCAAATTCTCATCCATTTCTCTCATTTCGTGGAGAAATAGTACAAGGAAACTTAAGTCACTGCTAAAGACGAAAATACCCTTAGAGGCGAAAATAATATGAAAGGGGACCAATTCTTTTGGGCTCTCCCATTCTTCAGCCTCACCTTCCTCTGCTCACCAACCGCATATAACATCAACCACCCTCCGCTATTACTCTCTTTAATAACAAACCAAACTCTCTCTTTTTTATTCCCAAAAAATATGATTCTTTTCCCTATAGAATAATCTCTCATTCAAAGAGATGCACTTGTCCTCATAATTATTACTCCCATTATAAACTCAACTCTCTTTCGCTGCATACCTCTTCAACTCTTTAATGGCGGCGGCTAAATCTCTCTTGAGCCATTACTCCCCTGATTCTACTAGATTCTTGAACTCTGGATCCAATCTGATCAGGTTTAAGAAAACCCAGTTGAGATTAGAATCTAGAGTCTTGAAAGAAGGCATTAAATGGGAGAATGGGATGAGGAAAAGGGGGAGAGGATTGGTAGTGAAGTGTACAGCAGAGGGAATAGAAAGAGGGATGTTGGTGGGCAGTAGTGAAGCCGCAAAAGTAGTTAGAATAATACCAGAGAGGTATAAAGTGGTGGCTTTAACTGCTTGTGTGATGTGCCTTTGTAATGCTGATCGTGTTGTCATGTCTGTTGCTATTGTTCCTCTTGCTGCTAAATATGGCTGGTCCAGTTCTTTCCTCGGCATTGTTCAGGTAAATATAACTCTATCTCTGTGTCTCCTCTTTTCTCGAAAGTTCTTCGTCAATCAGCCATTTCATATATATTTATTTTTGGTACCCCTTGTAGATTTTCTTGTTCTTATAACTTCAATTTAAGAAAAGTTGTTTTTGGAGAAATCTATAAATAGTCTTTTTCCCGGTCAGTGTTGTCTTTGATTCTTTTATTGCTTTGGGCCAGTTTTGTCATATTAAGTGGTCCTTGTGACTCTTGTCTGTCATGGACCCAAACAAAACAAGAGTACAATGCAAAAAAAAGGCAAGATAGAGAGAGAGAGAGAGAGGACGTAGATGACTGCGAGGGTTCGCCGCCTTTTGTGAAATTAAAGAGCTATATAAACGGCAATTTTTCCATCCAAAACTGAAAAATCTTATATGACTCAGACTGCAATGTATAAAGCTAATAGTGTATTGAATTTATTTTTATAATCGTATTAATTAAATTAATGTATCATATATCTGGTTTATAATCATGTTCTTGTTGTCATTAATTTTCTTCCTTTCCAGCATATAGATTAGAGAGGAATTAAAGAATCCTTAAAATTGGGATAATTTTAGAAACAAAATTGATGGGTGTATGACACGTCTACACTATCATAGAATATTATTATTTTATATTAAATTTACTCCAAGTTTCTCAAGTGAAAAATAGTGTTCTTTTCTGCTAAAAAAACCTAGTATTATCAGAAGTCACCATCAGTTTAAACGTTTAAGTTTTTCAATTGAATTAGGTTGGATTTTCACCCTATTGTTGAAGGAATAGCAATAGAAAGGCAAGAGAGATGGCTAATGGCCACGGATAAGTGTGGGATAATTCCGCAAAGTCCAAATAAGAGCCATTTTCTGCCCTTCCTATTGGTTCATTTGTGCAGTGGGATAATCCTACCTACCAAAAGCCTAATTTCTATATTTACTTATGCACCAAAAGCATTTTTTGTTTTTAATTATTCGAATTGAATTAATGTATTTATGGGACAAAATGGATGAGTTATTGCTATTAAAATCAGAAGGTGAAATTCAAAATTGAGGATTTTAGGCATGTTAGTGTAGTAGGCTAGTAATTTAATTCCTATTCTAGACGTACACATTTATTGTTTTATTTTATTAATAATAAGTAATAACAATAATAATGTTTTTAGCATGTTTGTTGCAAAGTCCATTGAAGTGCTTGTCAAGCAAATGAATTTTCTTTTTTTTTTTTTTTAATAATTGTGGAGGGGGAGCTGTCGTTGTAAAGATTTTTTGTTTTTTCTCTTCTTCCGTGTGGACCCATGATTTATAAGAAAAATAGAGTACAGACTGAGTGCAGTGACGTGGGAAGTTAGTGCAAGGCAGACGATGGCTGCCCAATTAATGTCCCAAAGCATAGCAGTATGATCGAATTGAGATTTTAGTTTCATTTTGTTAATTGGAGAATGTAATCTTTTGCCCACCTAGTTTACCAAAAATTGCTATTTTCTCTTTAATTTTTCTTTTTTTATAAATGTCTTTAAGGTTTAAAAATTGAAACTATTTACTTATTTTTTAACAACTTTTTCAGGGGAGACTAACAATATTTATGCGGAATTTGAGGTGGCCGCAATATATATATATATATATATATAGTTTAAAATTACTATTTTTTCCTTTCACATTTTATAAAAATAATTATTTGCCTTCAACATTTTATAAAAATCGCTATTTTATTCTTTAAGTTTCTTTCTTTCTAACTCTATTTAAAAATTTCTTAAGTTTAATTCTTATTTTTCAAAAGTAATATATATAAAATCTATACATAAATCTTCTTTTCAACAAAGTAAAAAAAGAAAAATCTTATTGTTTTAATATTTTTTAATTTGATAATGTTCTTTCTCAATAAATGCAAAATATTAAGAGTTTTATTAAAAACTTGTAATATTTTTTTTTAAAAAAATTTTAGAGTACTTTTGTTTATTTTATTAAAAAGAGAAATATATATTGGTTATGTATTGTTTACTGTGATATTCAATTTATAAAATCTATATATTACTTTTAAAAGTAAAACTTAGAGAAAATTGAAAATCGAAATAGCAATAGTTACACAATATTAATTAAGGACAAAATAGTTATTTTTGAAAAATAAACTATGGGTCAATGGAGAGAGTGGAACTTATTGATGATGCGGATATATAGATCATACACATGTGCATCATGCATCTGTAGTGTCGCCACTCGAGCATCCAATATTGCACTGTTAGTCTCTCCAACAACACTGTTACGTTTCAAACTTGTAGCCTAACCAAGTAATTGAGTAATTTGTCTTATAGTCTAGAAAATTCGATATTAAAATGGTCTGCATGCAACTATAATTGCTTTTAATGCCAGCAAAGATACGTGTTACACACAAGTTTCAACTTCTGGTTATTGTTTATAATGGTTGGCGTGACTTAATAGTCAAAGTTGAAATACTAAATTCAAAAGTAAGAACTCTAATTTAACCTCAAATGTATTAAACTAATCATATTATGTATTTGAATTTAATGGGATAAGTTGACTAATAAGAGATTCTTTGTTTCAAAATTGTGTTGAAGTCATCGTTTCTGTGGGGATATATATTCTCATCAATAATAGGAGGAGCCTTGGTAGACAAATATGGAGGAAAAAGAGTACTGGCATGGGGTGTAGGCCTCTGGTCTTTTGCCACTCTTCTTACTCCATGGGCTGCTAATCACTCCACTGCTGCCCTCTTGGCTGTTCGAGCCTTCTTCGGTCTTGCTGAAGGCGTAGCTTTACCTTCCATGAACACTCTCTTATCAAGGTGAATAAAATTTTTGTTTTTTAGTTTTATTTTGCAACATATTAAGAATTGGTCACTATATTTTGCTAATTGTCCGTCGCTAAAACTCATTTTGTCTGGTAGAGTCTCGCTAAATGTTAATTGTACTCACTCACAGTCATTAAACTTTCGAGTCAGGTGGTTTCCAAGCCATGAACGAGCAAGTGCAGTTGGCATTTCGATGGCGGGGTTTCATCTTGGGAATGTGACGGGGTTGCTTCTAACTCCGATCATGCTATCAACCATTGGAATCTCTGGTCCTTTTATTCTCTTCTCATCCCTTGGAATGTTATGGTTATCAACATGGGCCAATGGTGTCACAAGTGATCCACGAGATAGCCCTTTTGTTAGCAAACCAGAGCTAAGATTAATACAAGCTGGTAAAACTGATTCTCTTTCCAACAAACGAGAGCTCCCATCTCTACGCCTTCTATTTTCAAAACTACCTACATGGGCAATTGTTTTTGCTAATATCACCAACAATTGGGTAAGTTAATTATTCTATTTTCAAGATTTTGAAAATGACAGGTCTAATAATTTCCGAATTTTCGTTTGAATGATGTGTTGCTCTTGTCTAATTTTTGCTCAAAATGCTGTAACTTGCAGGGATACTTTGTTCTTCTGTCATGGATGCCTGTGTACTTCAAGACTGTAAGCATGTTATTTTTCATTAATATTTGCAACTTTTACAACTAATTCAGGAGTGTATTGCAAAACTAAACAATTAATGCATTTAGGGTTGAATGGTGTTTGATTAGTTAAATACAAAAACTTTTGGTGGATACAGGTATTTAATGTGAACTTGAAGCAAGCTGCTTGGTTTAGTGCAGTTCCATGGGGAACAATGGCAATCTCTGGTTACATTGCAGGAGCAACTTCGGATTCTCTAATTAAGGCAGGCCATTCTATCACATTTGTCCGCAAGATCATGCAGGTGCGTCCTCAGTCATCATAGATATATATGTTGTTGAAATTGAACACTGCCATAACTTTTCCTATGATCATTACCTTATTAACAGTAATATTGAATGTTACAGTCAATTGGTTTCATTGGACCTGGGGTGTCATTGCTCTGCTTAAATTACGCCAAGACGCCCGTAGTTGCTGCCATATTCATCACCATAGCCCTGAGTTTGAGTTCTTTCAGCCAAGCAGGCTTTCTTCTCAATATGCAAGTAAGTTCATCCAGTTCTCAACCAACACGAATACTTATCCGTTCCTCACAGGGAAATTAAATCGCATATGAACTGATCGCTTTTTCGTTGATTGAATTTACTTGATCAGGACATAGCACCTCAATATGCAGGGTTCCTTCATGGTAAGTTATCGGTTTAATATTCATGCATATTGTAATTCTTGACTGAAGCCATATGAAAGCTTGTATTCTTGGTAAATGAGATTGAGTAATCTGTGATACAGGAATTGCAAATTCAGCTGGAACATTAGCAGCCATAATCAGCACAATCGGAACAGGTTATTTCGTGCAATGGCTGGGATCTTTTCAGGCATTTCTCACAGTCACAGCAGGGCTGTATTTCATTTCAGCCCTTTTTTGGAATATGTTCGCGACGGGAGAGCGAGTTTTCTAGGTTTAGCCTGAATATGTGTTTATAGTGCTGTTATCTATTGGAAAATCTAGAAGCTGAAAATTTTGAATCCATTAGATAGGCATAAAAGAGTAGAGAGTGATAGTTTATATGTACAGTTCATTCTTTTGTTTGTTGTCCTTGAACAAGATATGCATTCTTCTAAAACCTTTGTTCTGCCTTGTATTGATGATTAATTCATTATCAAATATGAAAAAAAGTCATGAATTATTAGTCTTTTGTCTTCTGTTTCCTATCAGCTTCACACCAATCACCCCATCAAACTAGCAATGTTGAATTGCAAGGAAGTCGTGGAGGGATGGCGACGGATAGAGTACTCATTCTAATATTATACCAATTATTACATTAAATTTAACCAAACTTTTAATATATTTAATGGAATAAAATTAACATAAATCTTTTTTTTTTTTTTAAATCTTAATGTTAGCTATTAAACCATTTATATATGATAGTTAGCTTACGTATAATTTATGCTATAGGTAAGAATTTGAAAAAAAGAATTGGACAAAAATAACCTTTAATAAAATTTTAAATTACAAAAATAGTAATGGAATGGTAATCTAGGATACAAAAAGAATTGTAGTCCAAAATAGTGGTAATATTACCATAAATTGCCGAATTCCAACAAAGGATCTCGGGTATGATGTTCCCCAATAGTGGTAATACATTGCTAAAATGTAGTTAGTGTAATTGTACTTTATTACTATTAATTAAGTGGGGGAGAAACTCTTTTTTTATTAAAATACCTTAATATATAATGACCTATAAATAAATATAAAATCTATAACTATATATAAAATTTTCAATTAGGTTTAAACTTTTTTAGTCAAAAATATCTATTCTTTTTATGTTATTAACAAAATTATTCTCAAAATTATTGTTACATAAATAATAGTAGTATATAATTATTATTCGCATAAATGACTTCAAGAAAATAAAATTTTTGTACGTAAGTTATGTCAATGAAATATGATATATCCCATCAATTTAATTTTTTGTTAACAGTAATTAATTATATATTAAATTTATTTACTTATTTGATTGATGAAAATATATGTTCAAAAATATTTCAAATAGCTAATATTGATAATATTACTAAAAAGAAAAGACTATTATTATAGCATTTGCAATACATGAATATAAATTTTAATAAAGTTAGAAATCTAATTAAATAATTAATTTTGTATATAATGATACCTCACATTTTCAGTTTTCAAGTATATACGAAGTATTTTTTTTATTTACATATTATGAGTTAATATATTAGAATGTATAAAGGCCTTTCGATAATACATATATGAAGTTGAATTTTATATAATATTTAATAATTAATAATTAGAATCGAATTGTAAGATCTAAAATATAATTTATAATAGTCTTTTAATTAAATTTAATAATTAATAGATTTTATGAGATAATAATTAATATTTATTACTATTATTATTATTATTATTATTATTATTATTATTATTATTATTATTAGAGCAATTAATTATAGTATATATAAAAAAGTGGACTGTAGTTTGGGACAAATGAAAAAAAAATGTATATCTATCTATTTGAGACGGATTGAATATTAACTTTCAATAAATTACACATATTAAAAATGTTATAACTTTATAATACGACATATCAATATTTTTTGTTTAAAAAATTAAATAAAAACATAAAAATTAATTAAAGTAATTCACTTTGTACACATTTTGTAAACACTATATAAAGTTAAAGTAGTATGTGTCTAGTTTCACATAAATATTCAATCAAATAAACGACACGCAACAAATTTTAAATGAAAATTAAAAATTTAATAAGTCTCAACAGAATATAGCTATAATAAAAATAATTATTAATAACATCAAATATCAATTAAAAATTAATTTTAAGAAGATTGCATGTTTGTAATGGTTAGAAATTAATGATAAAAAAAAAATGGATTGGAGAAGAAATAAAAATAAAATCTGATAAGAAATTATGACGTGGAACAGATAAAAAATCACAGATGGATTTAGATTTTGAATTTATGATTTTAAGAAACGAAAGAAAATAATAGCATTATAGGATTACATAAATAAATTTGAAAAAAATTGAGAAAAAATCAAATATATCCCCAAAAAATAATTACATCAGCGCAACTAGTAGGATCGAATGTATTCACATCGTGTGTTATTTTTGGATCCATGAATTTGAGTTTTGGGTCATATTGGATCATTAAAATGACTAATTTTCAAATTATTGACTCATATTTTAATATCTTATATTGCTTTTTTATTTTCATATTATTTTTTGAATATTAATATATTTCAATCACTTTTAAATTTTAATAATTTGTATAAATTTTAAAAATATTTTATTATTAAAAAATATATAATTTTCTTAAAAGAACATTGTGGGCATGTATTATAAAAACTTTAATGAGAGCATCATTTTATATTGATTTATTTGTTCAAATACATTAAATCAAAAATGATTTAAAAACATTATAAAAAAAACTCTTAAAATTTAAATTAAAAAAAATTAATTTACATCAATTAAATATATCTTTCAAAAGCTAAATTTAAAAAATAAAAATAGCGAATCAAATGAATTAATACGTCATCCATTCTAGCCTGTTTCAAGTAAATACATTTAGATCACCGTCCAAACCCAACAAGTGAATCAAAAATTTGATTTACATTAGATCTTATCTAAATTGCCCAATCTATCATCCTGGGAAAAAGTTTAGTTTCAAAATCCGTTCAAAAAGGATAAGTATGGCATGTTAACGTGCCTTGAATGATCCGTATATCGGGGACTAAGTGCTGATTAGCATATTGAATTATTCGTGTGGTTGAAAGTCTACACAACGACGTAGTTATTAAGAGTGCGTTCAGGTCAATTTTTATCAAATTCTTAATTTTTTAAATTGAATTCAAAGTAGATTATACGAATTTGAATCGGATCCACGTATTTGAGTCAAAATTGACAACAGTCTTGGAAAAAAATCAGCCCCCACAGCTTGAAACAGATTGAAAGAATGACTCAACATAAGACCAATATTGAGGGAAAGCCAAATTAGCCATCTTATCAGGAACTTGATTTGTTCCCTGTTATGTTATCTTTGCGTATTAGATTATATCAATAGGTTCATTATCTCTTTTTATCACAATTTAGATAAGATTTCTGAATTTCTATTGGTTAATTTCTGGATGGAAGAAGTGTTTATATTTTGTACATTTTTAAATTAAAGTGATTGATGGGACTTTTTTTTTTTTTATGAAGAGAATACAAATTTGGCTATAAATTTAAATAATACTGATTTATAGTAAAAGGATCTAAATTGAAACCCAAAATTAATTAGTTTATTTCTAATTATTTAATTCAAATTAATTAATTAAGGATTAGCATTTACTTTTATATCAATAATTGCTCATTTATTTCAAAAAAAAATTTGCTCATTCAAAATGTCCACTTGGAAAAAAAACACTTATATTCAGCAGTAAATATATTAAAATATTTCGAATTTGAATTTTTATGCGAGATATATGTAATTTCTCTTCTGCTTAAAAGTATTTTTGAGAGCAAAATCATATTTACAATTTGAATTTTGTATTACTGAGTTTGTAAAATCCTAAAAGAATTCTGCCATTGAAATCCATCAACAACATATCCTTAAAAATATTGACTACACCATCAAAGTCCATTTGTGCAATTAATTCTCTAACAACTTGAAATTTAGTGAATTGCTAATCTTATTTAAAAGCTATTGATGCAATCCTAGTTTTTGTTAATTGTAATTTTGATTCTAATTTGCATCTCCGGCTGTGTTGGCTTAGAAATAACACAAACTTATACAATCTTATGATTTTGTTAATCTTTGTCGGGTTTTTTTTTCAAGCTGTGTTTGGCCGAGTAACTATATTTTATCCAATGAAATTATTATGAATACATTAAAATTTTGTTTGGAATAAATTTTATTCGATAAATAATATTAAAATTAAATAAATAAATTTCATAAAATTTTAGCGGCCTAACTTCATTTGTTTAATTTATTCCCTAAAAGAATATTAGTAAAGTTTAAAATGCCATACTAATTTTTGCAAAATGATGTATAATTAGATTATTTAGGTGTCTGCGCAGTATATGGGCACGCATGCACTGAATTGCTGCTATAATTTTTTTTTTTTAGGAAAAGAAAAAAGAAAATCGAAAATTCCATCTTCTCCTGATTCGATCCTCAATCAGATATACATAAGCAAGCAGCTAAGCCCTGAGTGTAGGTGAGAAGTTGAAAGAATCCGCCAAATCCCTCAATCGAAATTTTCCTTTTCTTTCTCCGAAGTCGCAGATTCTCTTATTTTTGTTCTTTTCTCGAAATTTTGAAGCCCACCCACGATCGAATTAGGCTCAAAACCCGCTTTTCCTTTGAAGTCAAACCTAACCAAGGTATATATTTGATTTCTTTATAAGATTGTTGGTTGATTGGGAATTGAAATAAAGCATCGTAATTGAATTGGGTTGTGTGAAAGATATGAATTTCAGGAACATGGAAGAATTTTGGCCGTTCTATGTGACACAGCACTCAAAGCCATCAACAAGGCGTTGGCATTTTGTGGGCACATTAACGAGTATTTTGTGCATGTTGTATTCGGTGTTTTTCAACTGGCGGGTTTTGTTGTTAGTGCCTTTATTTGGGTACGGATTTGCTTGGTACAGCCACTTTTTTGTGGAGAGGAATGTTCCTGCAACTTTTGGGCATCCAATTTGGTCTCTTTTATGTGATTTTAAGATGTTTGGATTGATGCTTAGTGGCCAAATGGACAGAGAGATCAAGAGGCTTGGAAAGAGACCTGTTTTGCAGGGTTTCTAGGTTTTCCCTTTCAACTACCGTTCTTTGTGATTTGTGTGTTTTAAAGACACTGTATTTGTAAAAAGAATTGAACATACGATCTCGACTCTTGAGGAGAACAAATTGGTTACTGATTTCTGCTCTTTGCTTATTATCTGTCAGAATGGAAAGGGAAATTTGTGTCTTATACGGCCACTAATTAGGTAAAAATTCACCATGGAGTGAGAGTACATCCATGGTGAATTTTGGAAATGTCCCTTTGCAATTATGTCCCTTCTGCTTTGATTGAAGGTCCCTTGTTCAATTTCGTTGCGTAAAGACTGTATTGAATAGGGATGGGATATAGTTGAAAATGTATCAAAATTATAAGGAGGCCTTATTTCAAGATATGAATGATTTAGACGGTTGAGCTTTATAATGGCTTGGTTAGGCATAGAAAAGAGTTTTGCTTATTATCTTGGTCATCAGTACATTATGGTTATAGTTAATTTTATCTGATCACTCAACTTTGGCTATACACTGTTCTTCAATTGGTTTTTAAAATCTGAATTCACAGTCTTCTGTTCAGGCAGTAAAGATAGCTTTGTTTTGGGGTTCTTCGCATAAGCCAGAATGAAACTGACAACAATGATTCATCCTACGCATATTTTGGGCCCAGGTAGTTTGGATATCTAGAGCTGTATGGACTAAGTTTTAGATGTATGCACAGGGGAAGCCATAAAAATGCAAGCTCTCTTTGGAGAGGGAGTTTTTTTACCTATTTTTAAACAAGGAAAATTTCTACTCTATTCTAATAGTTCCAGGTTCAGAGTGTAGCAACCCATTAGAGTTATCATATTAAAATTAGATGAAATCCTATATCAAATGTATAAAAATAAAATATGCATTTGAATTCAATTTTTTTAATTCAATTCACTTCAAATTTAGTCAAAAAAAAATTATGATAAATCTAAATAGATGAGATCGTAAAGATATGTCCATAAATGTTGATATTGGTTGATATGGTAAAATTAGATGAAATTCTATATCAAATGCATAAAATAAAATATACATCTGAATTCAATTTTTTTTTTTTAATTCAATTCACTTCAAATTTAATAAAAAAAATTATAATAAATCTAGGTAGATAAGATCATAAAGATATATCAATAAATATTGATATTGGTTGACATGGATATATAAGTTATGTTGTTCTATTGAATAACAAGCCCTAGATTATCTATTTCGAATTCTCTATCTATTTCAATTTCTAGAGAATTCGGGTGCTTGGGAGTCCCTCGATGATTAAATAAACCAGCGGATTTCCAGATTATAACAATAATCTAATGCTAATAGGATCAATTACACCATATCCGATCCTTCTATGAAAACTTTAACGTCTTAAAGCATAATCATCAGGTCCGATGACAGTTCAACCAAGTTAAAGTTAGCTATCGAATAACATACCAAAATTGGGGCGTGAGATTTCAAAAGTTAACAATTATCTATTTCCTCGTCTTGCGTCTCAGATCATTAAGAGATTTATAGAACTAAAATCTGAATTTGGTATAATAATAAAATTTATGTCCTCCGCTTTGGTATAAGATCTATACTCAAATTCATGTATGTTACAATTCCTGCACCTTACAGAGTCTAAAACCCACCAGTAGATCTTTATATTTTCAAAGATCCATTCAAGTCTGGCCGCATGCTTCTGTTGAGGTCTGATAATTTTTACAACTGAAAGTTCATGACCTTAGTTCAGCCAAAACTATCTGTTCACCTTAAGTCAACTTTGGTACGCAAGACAGGTTGACACAGGATGGTACTCACAGATCTGTGTTCCGCGAAAATGAAGGTAAAGGCATGGCCTCTTGTGGCTGGAGAATGACTAGCACACCAAACATCCCAAGCATTGGGAGAACAAGAAGCCACTTCAGCAACTTATAATAATACATATGGAATGTGAGAGAGAACTCATCTGAGAAATAAAGTCCATTCCTATCAACCATCTCCACCAAAACAGTCCCTGTTGTCCTTACACCAACGGTTGGAAGTTTTATGCGGTATTTCCCTGGACGATCAAAGGTTTGATTTTGCTTTATGCTTCTCTCACCTTGGTAATTACCAGGCACTAACAAGGTTGTCTGCTTTGCAAAATTGGACGTTATAAGACATTTGTTAGGATTTGCTTTGGAAATTATAACAAGCATGAGGAAGGAGACTTACAGTGACTTTATAAGGTGCTTGAGATCCAGAAGGGTATCTATATTCATCCACAATCTCAATTTCCACCCAGAAATTCTTTCCCTCCTCATCACGGAAGGCTCTTGATGAAGGTGTAACATAGACCCCTTCACGGTTGAAGCGTTTTGCAACATTATTTCTTCCTTGATTAGCTGATCTCCAAGCCTGAAAATACAGAAGAGTGATGTATTTAAAACAGAAGGAGAAGTGTGTTGTGAAATAGACCCTAGATTGAAATGGAATATGCCCTGCCTTGAGAGGATGATGTGGAACAGGTGTGGAGAAGCAGAAGACATTGCCATTCATTGTTGTGACAACAAGGTCAAGGTCATCTCCTCCATCAACATTGTCTGCTAAGACCATGCTATATCTGTAACAAGAAACCCAACATTTAGAATAATTACAAACGTAAAGCAAGCAAGGAAAAAAAAAATTAATGATATGAACTTACGAAGTTTCACCAATATCAACAACATCAGCACAAGACGTAGGCCCATCTATAAGATACAAGTATCCATCAAATGAAGTCGTTACAAGGCTGAGCCCCTTGCTTTTCTCTCCGCGTTTACTTAGATCAACAAGGAGAACTTGATTCATCACTCTCCCATGAGTCCGATATGGGTATGGCCGAACATTAGAACCATCCTTGCCACTTAGAACATATATGTTTCCAGATAGAGTAGGAACTACAATATCAGTATGGCCATCCCCATCCACATCACCTACTGTTGGGCCCTGAGAAATGCAAGGATATCCATTAGATCAGTCCATCATCAAACACTTCGAAACAGGCTTTTCGATCAAATTAGATTGCCCTAATCCCGTTGAAACTTTTAAGTTACATTCATAACCCTGTGAATACAGTGAGAACATGGGATTCTCAATTGCACAGCAATCAAAAATAGAGTTGGGTATATAGTATGATAACTTAACACTAGTCACTAAAGTAGACCAATCTAATTTGTGAAATAAGCAGGATAGGCAGTATATATTATTCCACATCCATCACAAACTATCTGAACATACTAGCCAGAAAATGCACTCAGTTAAGCTATCCAACATTAAGAATTAAGACAAGAGCATTGCCGATTATAACTAATAACAGAAGACCAGGTAAAAGAATTACCCATTTTCAGCATCCAATTGTTCACTACCTTTACTGATTTATTAGAATCCAAAACTTGCACATATTGGAATGATATATTGCACTTAACTTGAATTTCAAAGTAAGAATAAGAGCTTCCATTAAAAGCAGTTTATCCCCTAATCCAGCACAATTTAGGTCAACAAAAATAAGGTGACATGTTCTTATTGTCCTTAATAGTTGCAATAACTAGATATGACCTAATGAAAAGTCTGGGTGATGAATCGAACATTTCCTCTGATATCACATAAAATTACTCAATGAACAATATTGACTGAAATCATATCCATGTAGAAGATATAATGCAGAGAAACTGAGACTGCAACTGACCTGGGAAACAAGACTTTTGAGATGCCTCACCCAAATTTCTTTTCCTTGAGAAGTCCATGCAGCAACATTCCCGTGTGTATCAGTAGTCACCAATTCTATTTTGCCATCATCATTAATATCAGCTGCAACTACAGCACCTTGAATTTCAGCCATCTCAAGGGGAAACTTTTCTCTAATATTTCCTGGATGATAATACAAAATTTAGTTCCCAAATTCCTATGGAGAATTAGAATAAAGTAGCTTGCAAATAGGAATAGTAAATTCAATGGCACTCACAAGCAAACCAATGTTATGTGTTGGCGGGGCCTGTTGTGCCTCCACCCCAACCTTATTTTTCTTTTAATAATTTCCTTGTATAAGGTTTTCACCCCGCAAACTTTTGAACCCACTTACCTTAACCTTGAGCAACACCCCCCCGCCCCCCAAAACCTCAATTACTGGAGCATAATCCTTGGCACTCCATTTTCTTCATTTACAACCCCCAAACGTTGGCCACATTAGTAGTTAAATGCTGGCAAGAATATTCTGACCAATTATTTCCCACTGTATTTGTAAGCTCTCTCATCTTATTAATAAATATTCTATATGCTCTTCTGGCTAAAAGTTTATTTGCTAGTAAAACACAGACAACTTTTATTGGAGAAAAATAATTAAAAAAAAAAAGAATTATTGCATCTCTTCATAGATAATTTTAGAAACTTGAAAAAGTAACTTTCTTTTACTTAATGGATTATGGATGTCAAAAATATTTTGGAACTGTTTTAGTTATAAATATTTAGATGTTATTAAATGTTAAGGCTATAAGGATCAAATTTGCCCCTAAAGCATTGAAAATGGTACAAATTTACCCTTAATTTTTTTTTTTTTTAAATGCTCCTAAAGTATTAAAAATGGTATAAATTTGTCCTTATGAATGAAAATATAAACTATTTTCAATATTTTGATGATAAATATGGATCAAAAATAATTCATATTCGCTCTTAAAGTATGAAAAATGGTTCATATTTGCTCCTTAAAAGTACCCACTCAAGGGCAAATCTATACAATTTTAAATACTTTAAAAGGCATTTTTCTAAAGAAACAAATTTCAAAAGCAAATTTGTACTATTTTCAATATTTCAGGGACAAATTTGGCCCTTATCCCTAATATTTTTTTACTTGATTAGTATGGTAATTAAATTTCAAACTTTGGCTCCCCCTAATTCCCATCCTACGCTCAACCCTAATCGCACCCCAGCCCCAATCTAGTTTTAGTTGTGTGTCTCCGTGCGTGTGTACACACAAATATATATGTTAGTCCCAATCTAGTTAAGTTATAGAAATATTTTCCTCCATTGCACCTAATTCAAAAGACTTGGGATTCTTACATCCTTTTCCAATAATTGGAAACTATTAGAGGAAATTTCTTAGTGTCACCTTTTTAACCATAGCCAAGACTTTATTTCCAGTTTCAAATGTTTCAAGATCAAATTCAGTAAAAAATGGACCAACCTTTCTAATAGAATCAAAAGGTAACCCCAGCTATTCACACCAAGAATGTACATGCTAAGAAGCTCAATAGTACCAAAGAGAAAAATTGAATTGACAACTTCCAACAGGAACAATCAACACAAATACTCATTATCATCCAAAAATAAGTAGTGCTGCACCAAATCTTGGAGATGCTGAACTAATTTGATGAACCAAACAAAAAATATGCAAAATTGACCAATACCATTGATTTCTTTTTTACGAGAACTAAATCGAACTGTGATGTTAGTTTGGTATGGTTCTAGAGAGCATGCTATATCTGAACTGAGAATTGGCCAAATTGTACAGAACTCGACCTAACAAAACTTAATTGAAAGAACCAATGTTAATTTGTCTTATTTTACATAATAATGGAATGACATAGAGAGAATGCTTGATCTTTAAATAATTACATTTTGGTAGGTCAATTAAATTTGACTCTAACTTTATTTACATTTGCAAAAATGAATGTGGTTTAACAATAAAGGTTTTATAATAAAATTACACTTAATAATAAATAAGATTATACTCTTATAAAATGTAATTGATATATTATCCACTAACAGTTTTCCCTACTAACACATGCATAACTTATATAATAATTCGGCCTATAACTATAGACATGTTTTCCTACTAACACATAAATTTCTTACATAAGTTTCTCTGGAAAAAATAACAGCATTTGAAAAAAAGTCAAACGTCGAGTTCTTCTAATTTTTTGAGAAACTAACAGTACACCAATACCATCTTCATTGCACATGCAAGTAATATAATATACAACCAACAATAAAATTTATGTATAAAAAATATATACGTTTCATATAATATATGTAATAAAATTCAAGGTATAATAAAATAATTTATTTGTTCGGTGCCAACCAATATTATAAAGTACAAGTGAAGGATTACCAAATTAGTTAATGTTGTAAATATTATAAATTAACATTGTAAGTATATGTAGCTCAGAACTAAAAATATGCTCCAATGACATTAAAAGATGGAAAACTTATAATAAGCTTAATATTAAAATATGATGACTCAACAGCCATAGCGCATTTCCAAGAATTACTTAAGTGAAAATCCAAGCTTGTTAGTTAAGGTCAATCTAGAAGCACAGAGATGAAAAAGGATAATCATTGAAAAGCATGTTTGTAAGGAAAAATAAGCATTACAATTTAAATCAGTTTTTAATAATGACAAAAAATTATAGAGGGAGCAAGGAAAAAAGAAGTAGAATGCAAGTTAAGTTCTTACCACGATGATCCAGGACATAGAACAAGCCAAACGAAGTCCCAACAAGAATGTCCAAATTTCCATCCCCATCCAAATCAACCACTGTAGGTGAAGAATATATGTATGCACGGTAGGTTGCAGAATCTATACTTAGATCCAATTCTTTAATCCATTTAACTTGCTTTGTATCGAGATTAAATACAACAATAGAACCAGCAACATATTTCCCAATATCAATGCCACCCAATTCTTTTAAATGTTCTGGATTGTCATAATACCTTTAGAGAGAGAAACAAAAAAGAGACACTCATTAGGCATATGCTTAATGTCAAACATATACGCCATAGTTAGAGTTCCAACAAAAACACACTTCTCATCCGTGAGGGAGAAAAATGAAGACAAGTGTGTAAAACATAAAAGAAAAGGCTAGACACAGAAAGCAGCAAATATTTTCATGGTGAACCATTTAAGGAAACTCACTCATGATCAAAAAAGTACGAAACTGCAACAATCATTTCTGATACCCCATCATTATCAATATCTGCTATGACCTGGAGAAAAAAGTGAACAAATGTTCAATTTGGTGCCACCATTACATCTCAATTACATTCATCAAGATAAGTTCATCTGTAACAAAGGTGTATACTCACAGGAGTGCACAATATATGTGAATCAATGTTGACATAATCTTCCAATTTCTCATGCTGCTCTTCAGTCCACTCCTCATCCCCCCACAAGGATTCATCAACATAGTCATCATAGTCATAACTATACTCATCAGCAAGCTCATCATTATCACGGAATAACTCAAAAGAAGAATCTGCATCTGCCTCCAAGCCTTGATCATTCTCCACAGTTGCTTTAACATTGTCATTGTTGTTCTCTCTGGACTCCGAACTACCTCCCTGGGAACTTTTGGCATTGTCAACTTGCAGAAGGTGTCTTCCAGCACTTGTACCCTTCTCAATATTAGGGATTCCATCTGAACCAGTATTTTTCGCATTCTGTGCATTACTGGTTCCATCTGACCCAGTAATTTTCCCAATGTCAGTATTACTGGTTCCATCAGAACCAGTAATTTTCCCATTCTCATTATTATTGGTTCCATCTGACCCAGTGTTTCTTCCATTCTCAGTATTGTGAGTTCCAGTTGCCTCAGTGATTCTTCCATTCTCAGTGTTATTTGTCCCAACTGACCCAGTATTCACAGGAGAATTATTTGCACCTGTGGGCAGTGTAATGATAGGGTCTGTTTGTGTCTCAGTCACTTTCTTTTCATTCACAGGACTGGATACATTTGGTAGAAGGTGACTTTCTTTTGATTTAGAGACTGCATCGTTTGTTTCTGATGTACTTCGATGTGTATTTTCAGCTACATCTGCAAAATAGCCAGCCTTTGATGTTATGCTCAATTCTTGTAAAAAGACATCTGACTTTTGCACTCACATAAAACTAGAAAATCCAACCGATGTTCTGATTCCCTTCAAAGTTACAGCAAAAAAATTCAATTCTAAAATTATATTAACCAACAATGTCTAAAATAGGCACCACTGGTGAAAGGTCATAGTATGCTTCAAGGAAAAACTCCTGAGCTCATCCCTCCACTAGAAAATTAGGATAAATATGGGATTACCGACCATAGGGCCTATAATTTTGGAAAAAGCAAGAAGAATTCAGAAAATAGACCTATTTTTCCAATATCAATTCTGTAACCCTCAAAAGGATGGTCAGTGTGGTACTTTAATTGACTAAATAGCATAATAAGTTGTCTGATATCATTTCAAACTAATAAGGCGGAAAAAAAATATTTATCCACTGAAAACATCTTCAAAAGATTTAAACAAAAAAAATGAGAACCAGCCTGGTAGTTCAGTTAACTAGTAACTGATGAAAACCATAATAATATAATATAAATTAGCAGCAACAGCAGGAAGTAGAAAAACATTTTGAATTTGGAGAAAGTAAAACTTACGAGAAGCCTCCTCAGCAGCCTCCAAGATTATTTGCTCATCGTGGACATCAGAACGAGAACGATCCACAGGGTCAGGATTCAAACCCACATGCCAATCTTTTTTAACACTTCTACGAGGCACCACCAGTTTCTCTGTCATCATGTAGCCTGACACTCTAAAAGTAATATCAGATAATCAACTGTGAGTTTGAGAACATCCTTTTTCATTTTTACTACAAATTAGCTGAACAATACTGACAGACATAACTCTTCATCAAGTACCTGAAGAAGAGAACTTCACCGTTGTAGGTGGCCAGAGCAATTTCTCTCACTCCATCCTTGTCAATATCATATAAGAGAGGACTAGCATGAACTGTTGACTGGTGGAAAGCAGGCCAACCTGACATATAATTGAACAAGAATGTCTAGTAGTTTGCCTTGGAACACTAAAATCAACAGTTACATTATAATATATTAACAATTTTCCACATTAGTTCTCAATAAATAATCAATGCAATTACTTCCATTTTTTTTTTAAAAAAAAAAGGATCCAAATGAGCCTCTTAGAGCAGAAGAAATTACCAGGCATTTTATCTCCATCAGAACCTTCTAAAACTTCAAGGTAGTGGACAAAAGAAGGAACTACTATATCAAGCTTTCCATCACTAAAAGAAAACAAAATTAACACCACGCATTTCTTGTGCTTAGAGTAAAAAGCAATAATAGGGTTAAATTCAAGAGACAAATAAAATAAGACAATGCTTAAGCCACAAATGATAAAATCTGTTCAATACCTGTTAATATCAGCAATTAGAGGAGAAGCATAAATGCTGGAGCTAACCTCCGTCTGCCATCTAAGCTCTAAATTTCTAGGGCACTGCGTATTCAACAATGCATTCTCGTCTCTACACAACCAAAAACCAAAGGCACTATAATATGCTCAAAAGAACAAGCAAATACCACCTAATTTCAAAAATTTCCTCCAATCTAAAGGAATTAATAACAATAATTTAAAATGGAAGTGAACTCACATATCGGGGTAACCGATGGCGTCGTCGGTGGCGGTTCGCTCCCGAAATTTATTGGACTCCTCTCCAAAAACCGGACATAAACAAGTGGCCACCAACAAAGAAATGAAGAAAATCAAAGTCGTCGCGGAGGATTTCATGTGATCTTTCTCCACACTGAGAATAAGAGTAAGGTATCGAGCAAGGCGGAGGCGATTGTTTTTTTGGTAGTTGATCAGTGTTAAACAGAATGAAATCAAATTGAGGAAATTAGATTTGAATGATAAACCCTGTCAGGGTTCTGCTCTATGGATCTGTATAACTGTTGATTTTGAAAATGCATAAAATTGAATATTCATATTTGTTTGGAGCTGAAGAGAGACAGAGCTCATCACATTTGCAATTTGCTCTCTATATTTCCCTTTCTAGATTTACTTTAAAGAAGTAAAACCAGATTGTATTGTATGTTCCTTTTAATAAAATAGAAGGGAAATTTAATTTATTCTCCCAAAGAAAAGAATATATATATTTCATCCATTTCGGAGAAAAATAAACTTTACTTAGGATAATTTTAGAAATAATATTTTTTAAAAAAATATTTTGAAAATTGGAATGATTTAGAAAGTATTTGAAAAAATAAAGTAATTTTAAAACCGCACACGTCACTGCGTTTGTCAGTGTGGAATCCACACGATACAAAATTATTTTATACTGAATTTAAAACTGAAGCAGGTTGTTGGGTTGCATATTCACATATTTTAATTTTAATATAATTAATATACTGAAAATAAATTTTCAATCTAAACTCTTATTTTAGTGGCACAAATGCATTTTCAACCTTGCTTAAAGTGCATTTTCAAATCTTGCCAACAACCATTTTTTGATTTTTTTTATTATTTTTTATATTTCATTTAATTAAAATTTATAATTAACTTTTTTTATATTTTTTATTATTTTTCATATTTTATTTAATTAGAATTTTTAACTATTTTTTTAAAAAAATTATAATTAAAGATAATAGTAAATAATTAGACCCGTTACTATTTGATTCTATTCATGAATTCAATCCACATGATATGACTGCAATAAATAATTATATTTTTTTAAATTTACATTAAAAAAATATTGATTATTTTTAAATTAAGGTATCATCTTGACAGGATGGTTAGATTTTTTTTAAATATTATGCAACTTTTCTTGTATTGTCCAATCATATTTAAATAGGGTTATATGTTAATTATAATGTAAAAAAAAAAAAAAAAAAAAGCTGACAACATTTTGAAATATATAAAAATGGAAAGGTGGATAAAAATTATGGGACGAATATAGTATTTTCTATAAAATATACATAATGATTTTTATATTTACATTATATAAAATAAGTTTTTAAATTATAAAAATATAAACGGATTGAATTGGGTTATTAATCCAAACAAGTCACATAATAAATCAAATCAAATCACTTGACGAGTCCATATTGAAGGGTTTAATATTACTTATAATTTTTTTTGAAAATAGTTATAAATTTTAATTAAATAAAATATAAAAATAATGAAAAAAGTATTAAAACATCTAATGTTGACATATCTAATTTTATAATTATTTTTTTTAAAAATAGTTATAAATTCTTATTAAATGAAATATGAAAAAATTACTAAAATACTATAAATTTTATATACCAAATCAACACCATCATAAAAATGTTGGTGACAAAATTTGAACCCGCGCACATGCAACTTTAGGATGCCATTGTGCCAATAAAACAAAAAGCAATATATGATATTTACCTCTAACCTCATGGTGCTATTGTGATGCGATAAAAAGTAACATATGATATTTATTTTCAATACTTTTAAAAATGTAATAAAATTCTAGTTAAAAAATGGTTGGGCTTGTGAAGTTTTTTATGTCAATAAGCATTCTGAACAGGTTCGAGGAAAAAAACGTCTTGTCATCGACTATATCCCACTTAACCCATTCCTTAAGGACAATAAATATCCTTTACCTCGCATATCTTCCATTTTCCCCTTCCTTCACAATGCCAAAATCTTTTCAAAATTTGATCTCAAAGCTGGCTTTCGGCAATTAGGAATTCATCCCCAAGATCGTCCAAAAACTGCCTTCTGTATCCCCAATTTCCATTATCAATTGACTGTTATGCCTTTTGGTCTTAAAACTGCCCCATCAATTTTCCAGCAGACCATGATAAGGATTTATCAGCCAATTCTTTCTTTTGCCTCAATCTATATAGATGATGTTTTGATCTTTTCTCCAGATGTTCCTACCCATCAAGCTCATTTGCAGTCTTTCATTGATCTCACAAAAGAACACGAAATCATGCTCTCGCCATCTAAGATGATTGTTGGCTAAAAAGAAATTGATTTTCTTGGCATGCACTTTGTTAATGGCAGTTACAAACCACAACCACATCTTGCTAAGGAACTCCTTCACTTTCCTGATGATCATTTATCCCAAAAACAAGTCCAACGGTTCCTTGGTATTGCCAACTACATCAGTCAGTTTATTTCTCATTTTAGCCACCTGTCCAAGCCACTCACTCAACTTTTAAAAAAGAACCCTCCACCCTGGTCGGCCACCCATACCCAATCAGTCCAAAAAATAAAAGAAGCCACTCAAATACTGCCACCTCTCCACATCCCTTCTATAGGAAAGAGATATCTTCAGACTGATGCCAGTGATGAGTGCTGGGGAGCTATCATTTTAGAAGAAAAAGACAATAGCAGACACATCTGTGGCTATGCCAGTGAACAATTCAAAGCATCTGAATGCCATTATCACTCTACCTTTAAAGAAATCTTAACAGTTAAGAATGGTATAAAGAGATTCGAATTCCATCTGATTGGTCACAACTTTACAATTGTCATGGATTGTTCATCTTTTCCAAAAATGCTTTCTTTCAAAGGCACGTCTGTCCCTCACCACCAACTTCTCAGATGGGCTGAATGGTTTAGTAAGTACAACTTTCAGGTTGAGCATATAAAAGGGGATAAGAACCTCATCCCTGATTATCTCTCAAGACTCACTTACAAACCTTCTCCTCAACTATCTTCAATCACTCTCTTTCCCTTGCCTTCTAATATGCCCTCTACTATGAATCGATTCCGTCCTAACCCTAGCCCTCGAAAAAACCAACATGCAACACTACACCTTACAGCCTCTCGAAAAGAAACCCATCCTCCAAACTGTCGTCTAACCTCTCCTGCTCAGAGCAAGAAATTTGCCATCCGCAATATGTTTTACTTTGTCCACCTTTTCTCTGTCAAAAAGAACCTATCTCTCACAAAGAACCTATTTTATATCGATACCCCATGGGCAATGATGTACAAAGTTTATCCTAATTCTCCCTTTTGTGAGGAAGAGTTATGGTTCCTGTGGTGCTTATCTGCTCTCTACACACATTCTGTTATTTTCCCATTAGTGGAAACTTATGATCTTCTGACAGATGCCAGCAGAAAGGATTCATTCATCTGGCAGTTCCTTGAATGGTATGCGCCATTGTCCTGGTGGCGCCATGAATTTCTTCGCCAGATTCAAACTCGAAAAATATGGCAACGACCTGTTAAAGAAGCAGAAAATCTTTATGCTGTCTATTTTTTTCATCGGCCATACATGTGGAATCCTGCTCATAATGCAGTTTGATCTCAACCCCAAGCATGGTGTTGGGAAGTTATTGACAATTATGAAGATGCTCCACCCACTGCACTAAAAAAGACACTTCATAATACTCTCTGTGAACTTAATAACATTGAGCTCACATTTTTGCAGCCACCAACTTTTGATACTGCAGAGTCATCTCAGAGACCAAATTACTTAGATTCCTTGTTTCAGGACTCTCAAGATCCTTTGCTGGATTCACTTGACCCCCTGTTGAACACTCCTCTTGAAGATGACATGATGGCATAAAATTTCCTCTCCCAGAAGACAAGACCATGGATAACATTGACTGGACCCCACAGCTCAGATTCCAGGATATCGATCCAGAAGACATCAATATGTCTCCTTCCCATGAGCCTATCAAAAAGTAAAGCAAGCAGTCTTTAATAAAGTAATTAGCTTTTAATAAAGTAACTTTTGTAAAGAGGAATATATTTCTCTACTTTAATTAAAGTAGCTTTATTAAAGTAGTTTTGTAAAAAGTATCTTTTGTAAAGGAGATTCTTTCTTATCCTTAGGAAGTGATCCCCTATGTGTGTGGTGTATTGTAAGCCTTCAAGCCTCTTCAAAGGCCTATAAATATGTAATGAAATAAGGGGAAAGACATGCTCATTCTAAGCCTTCTTCTAAGTTTGAATAAATTTCTCTTCTCTATGAGTTTCTAAAGTTTTTCTTCTCTCTCTCTCTAGAATATCCTTCTTCTTCAATCTTGGATCCTGCTATCTAAAACTCTAAGGTCTATGGAATGAATCACTCTGATCTATGTTGAGTAGCCTAAGAGGATAGTCCACAGTTGAGGCCAGGAGTGCAGTTTTATTGGACAGTCATACCTGGTGCTAACATAATCAGTTTGATGTGTTTCATGGTCCCTGGGGTATCACCATATGCAACTTCAGGATGCCACTAAAAAGAAAAGGCAATACATGATATTTATTTTCAATTCTTTTAAAAAATAATAAAAAATTACAGTTAATAAATAATTGGTTGCAGAATTTGAATTCGTGTCTTAAGTAAGACTGGAGAATGCATTTATGCTAATAGGACATAAATTGACATTTAAAATTTACTTAAAATACATTAATTATATTAATATTAAAACATGTGAATCTATCACGCCTGTTTCAGGCACATCTTCTCCTCATGTGGGCCCTACCACCATGTGGAGGAACCCACTCCCAATACTATTCAGTCTTGCTTTACCTCTTCGTTCAATATTTTAATCGAAGAGGTAAAGCAAGACTGAATAGTGTTGGGAGTGGGTTCCTCCACATGGTGGTGGGGCCCACATCTTTGAAAAACAAAAAGAAATAAAAAGGAGTTGAAAAGTCAAATGAGAAAGGAGAATGCAAAATCAACAATTGCGGCAAAAAATTAAACTTTCAAAATTGGTAGGTTTTAACGCGTATTGTAACGCCTATAAATAGGCCTTATTTAATTTCAATTTTTCATATCAAACTTTCATAAGTTTGTGAGAGAAAGAAAAAAAGAAAAATATTTGGGATATTTTTTATAAAAGGGGAGTGACAAAATAGTGAATTTGAGAAATACTTGTGTGCTACTATTTTGGATTTATCTCAAAATTATTGTATTGCCTTTTTATCTTGTACACATTAATTTTATTAGTGAAAAAAATATTTTCGGAATTTATTCCGTGGACGTAACCCAAACGTTTTGGGTGAACCACGTAAAATTGTTGGTCTCAATATTTTACTCTGCTAATTTATTTTTATTTATCCGCTGTGCCCAACAACTGGTATCAGAGCCAAGATTATTTCTTAGTATGCTCTGTAGTTGCAGCGTAGACTGATCTTTCACATCAGAAATTTTTTTCCTTCGGTTACTGTTCACGTATACGGTTACTGTTCACGTATACAGGTACTATTTACTGTCATAAAATTTTTTTTGGATCGAAAAAGTCCATCGAATTTCGATCTAAATGGAGGCAAAAATTAGCAGAATGATCTACTTAAATGGCTCAAACTACCACATCTGGAGTAAAAAGATGAAACATCTTCTAATTGTAACGAAGATTCATTTGTCGGTGTTTGTCACAGCTAAACCCGAAGGTAAAACCGATGAGAAGTGGAAGTTTGACCACGAGCAGGTGTGCAGTTTTATCCGATAATTTATCGAAGATAATGTGTTCAATCACATCTGTAATAAAATAGATGCCAGAATACTGTGGAGTAAGCTGGAGACGTTGTATTCTTCAAAGACGGGAAATAATAAATTATTTTACTTGACCAAGTTGGTGCAAGTAAGATATAAAGAAGGAACTTCCTTGCTAGACCACTTGAATGAGATGGAAGGGATCCAGGATCAGCTAAACAGAATGAGAGTAAAACTGGATGATAACGTGTTTGCTTTATTGGTGTTAACCTCTCTACCACAGTTTTGGGAGACTTTGAAGATCTCCATCACCAACACTGCACCAAATAGTGTGGTTAACATGGAGATTGTAAAAAATAGTATCCTGAATGAAGAAATGAGAAGGAGATAACAGGCCTCATCTTCTTCATCACAATCAGATGTTCTAGTTGCAGAATCTAGAGGAAGGAGACAGTCTAGAGAATAAAATCCTAGAAGCAAGAGCAGAGAAAAGTCAAATAAATATGCCAATATTGAATGCCATCACTGTAAAAAGAAGGGCCACATTAAAAAGTTATGTAGAAAGTTCAGAAAGGAACAAGAGAATCGAAGCAGAGTTGTGAAGAAAGACGGCAGCAGTGATGATGAGCAAACTAATATCGTAGATGAATTTAATATCATTTATGATGAAAATATTGTTAATCTTGTATCTCAGGAGTCCAGTTTGGTACTTGATAGTGGTGCTACCATTCATGCTACATTCCGTAAAAAATTCTTCTCATCATACACACCTGGAGATTTTGGTGTTGTTAGAATGGGAAATGAAGGTCTGTCAAAGGTTGTTGGCAGAGGAGATGTTGGCTTGGAAACAGAGAATGGTGCCAGACTAATTCTGAAGGATGTCAGGCATATTTCAGACATGCGCCTGAATTTGAGCTCTGTATGCAAACTTGGAAATTAGGGATATTGCAGTTCCTTCATTTATGACAAATGGAAGCTTACAAAAGGCTCCTTAGTAGTGGCTAAAGGTGAAAATCATACAACTCTATATGTGATTGAAGTAAAACTCTCTACAGACACAGTTGCTGCCGTGGAGAAAGATAGTGCAATTGAACGGTGGCATCGAAGACTTGGCCACATGTGTGAAAAAGCAATGAAAAGCCTAGCCTAGAAGAAAGTATTGGCCGGTATGGATGAAGTACATTTAGACAAATGTGTTGATTGTCTATTTGGAAAGCAAAACAACGTTGCTTTTAAAAGTTCCCCTCCTTCCAGAATGAAGAATGTGCTAGATCTGATTCACTCATATTTGTGTGGACCAATGCCAAAGTCACTTGGTGGTGCTCAGTATTTTGTGACTTTCATTGATGATCATTCGAGGAAGATATGGGTATATCTTCTGAAGACAAAAGATTAGGTGCTAGATGTCTTTAAAGAATTTCATGCCTCATTTGAGAGACAGACTAGGAAGAAGTTAAAAAGCATCCGGACGGACAATGGTGGAGAATACACTGGACCATTTCATGTTTACTGCAAAGAGCATGGTATCCGACATTAGATGACACCTCCAAAGACACCGCAGTTGAATGGCTTAGCTAAGAGGATGAACAGAACTTTGATGGAGAGAGTCAGATGTATACTCTCACATGCAAAGTTGCCTAAGATTTTTTGGGGTGAAGTTATACTCACAGTTGCACGTATGTTGAATCTTTCACCTTGTACTCCTCTCAAGATGGATGTTCCAGAAAGAGTATGGTCAGGAAAAAATGTTTCCTATGATCATCTGCGGGTGTTTAGTTATAAAGCATTTGTTCATATCCCCAAGGATGAGAGGTCCAAACTTGATGCCAAGACAAGACAGTGTATTTTTATTGGCTATGGTCAAGATCAGTTTGTCTATAGATTTTATGATCCTATTGAGAAGAAACTTGTCAAGAGTCGTTATGCTGTATTTGTTGAAGATGAGACCATTGAAGATATTGATAAAATGAAGAAGGATGTTCCTGATTTCAATGGCTCCTTATCAGATTTAAAATTAATTCCTCCAACAACATGCCAAGAGAAGTTGGAGATGAAGACCAGGTTTATCCACCTGACGATGATGATGCTCCTATAGAAGTTGATTCTGAAGACAATGATGATGATGATGATGATGATGATCAAGATAATTTTCCAGCACCAACACCTATGGCTTCTCGAGTTCCACTGAGAAGGGGAACACCACCTCTACAAAGGAGAAGTGAAAGAACAAAATGGCCATCTTCTAGATATTCTCGTGACCAGTATGTGACTATTACTGAAGGGGGAGAACCTGATAGTTATCAAGAAGCCATAGATGATGAATCCAAGCAGAAATGGATTGAGGCCATGCAAGATGAGATGAAGTCCCTGCATGAGAACAAAACTTTTGAACTGGTGAAGTTGCCCAAAGGCAGAAGGGCCTTGAAAAACAAATGGATGTTCAGGATAAAGCATGAAGAACATAGTTTCAATCCACGTTACAAAGCTAGACTGGTTGTCAAGGGATTCAGTCAAAGAAAATGAGTTGACTTTGATGAGATTTTCTCACCAGTTGTGAAAATGACATCTATTCGAACTGTGTTGGGGTTAGCAGCAAGTCTTAACTTGGAGGTTGAACAAATGGATGTCAAAACTGCCTTCCTGCATGGTGATTTGTAAGAAGAGATATACATGGAGCAGCCAGAGGGGTTCAAAGAAAGAGGAAAAGAGAATTATGTCTGCAAGTTAAAAAAAAGCCTCTACGGCTTAAAACAGGCACCGAGACAATGGTATAAGAAGTTTGAGTCTGTTATGGGGGAACAAGGCTACGAAAAAACTACTTCAGACCATTGTGTTTTTGTGCAAAAATTCTCTGATGATGACTTCATTATCCTTTTACTCTATGTGGATGATATGTTGATTGTTGGCCAGAATGTTTCCAGAATTAACAATTTGAAAAAACAGTTGAGTAAGTCTTTGGCTATGAAAGACTTGAGGCTAGCAAAGCAGATTCTTGGCATGAATATTATCAGGGACAGAGGCACCAAGAAATTGTGGCTGTCACAAGAGAGGTACATTGAGAAAGTACTTCAGAGATTTAATATGGACAAGGCCAAAGCAGTTAGTTGTCCTCTTGCTAATCAATTTAAGCTGAGTTCTAAATAGAGCCCTTCTACAGACAAAGAGAAGGAAGAGATAGATAAAGTTCCATATGCTTCAGCAGTTTCAGCAGTTGGAAGTTTGATGTATGCTATGGTGTGCACACGGCTAGATATCGCTCATGCAGTTGGAGTTATGAGTAGATTCCTTTCAAATCTGGAAAGGAACATTAGGCTGCAGTAAAATGGATTTTCAGGTATCTTCGAGAAACTTTCAAAATATGTCTATGTTTTAAAAATGACAAACCTGTATTAACTGGATACACAAATGCAGATATGCTTGGTAATGTGGATTCCAAAAAATTCACCTCTAGTTACCTGATTACTTTTGCAGGGGGAGCTGTGTCATGGCAGTCAAAGATATAAAAGTGTGTTGCACTTTCTACTACTGAAGCAGAGTTTATAGCAGCAACGGAAGTTTGTAAAGAGTTTCTATGGATGAATAAGTTCTTGAAAGAACTTGGTTTGCAGCAAGACAGATATCAGTTATTCTGTGATAGTCAAAGTGCTATTCATCTTGGAAAGAATGTCTTCTTCCATTCGAGATCAAAACATATTGATGTGAGATATCATTAGATAAGGGATGTGATAGAGAAGAAGCTACTACAACTTGAGAAGATCCATACGGAAGAAAATGAGTCAGACATGTTAACGAAAATTCTACCAAGATAGAATTTTGAGTATTGTCGGCTAGCTGCAGGACTAGTGGAGCCCCCCACCATATAGTCGGAAGGGGGAGAATTGTTGGGAGTGGGTTCCTCTACATGGTGGTGAGGCCCACATCTTTGAAAAATAAAAAGAAATAAAAAGGAGTTGAACAGTCAAATGAGAAAGGAGAATGCAAAATCAACAATTGCGGCAAAGAATTAAACTTTCAAAATTGGTAGGTTTTAATGCGTAATTAACGCGTATTGTAACGCCTATAAATAGGCCCTATTTCATTGCAGTTTTTTATATCAAACTTTCATAAGTTTGTGAGAGAGAAGAAAAAAAAATATTTGGGATATTTTTTCTAAAAGGGGAGTGACAAAATAGTGAGTTTGGAAAATACTTGTGTGCCACTATTTTGGGTTTATCTCAAAATTATTGTGTTGCTTTTCTCTCTTGTACCCATTAATTTTATTAGTGGAAGAAATATTTTCGGAATTTATCCCGTGGACGTAATCCAAACATTTTGGGTGAACCACGTAAAATTGTTGGTGTCAATATTTTACTCTGCTAATTTATTTTTATTTATCCGCTGTGCCCAACAAATAAAGCTTTGACAATTTTAGAATGGCTAAGACTAAATACCCGCAAGGGCAACAAAGCAAGATTGTCAAGGGATAATTAAAGGTTCTTGGAGAAGAAGTGAAAGCCAATGCCTAGAAGATCTCTGTACAAAGTTGAAAAGATGTTAGAAGAACCTAAAAGATTGGACAATGAGCCATATAGGTAACAATAGGGGAAAATTAATAAATTTAAGGAAAACCTAAAAGACTTGAATATGCAGTAGAATGGAGACTGTTAAAAACGAAATCCAAGAGATCCGACAATAGCTGCATGAAGCTTTCGAATAGGGAAGAAGCTTACTGAAGGCAAAGATAAAAAACTGAGCACCTGAGGATGAGGGACAGAAGTTCAAAGTTGTACCATTTATCAATCATGTAGAGCAGTAGTAATATAATTAACCGCATGATGAATGAGAATGGAATGAGCATCAAACCTAAATGACATCCAACAAGAGATGAATGAGAATGGAATGAGCATCAAACCCAAATGACATCCAACAAGAGATTATTATGTTGGGAAATTCTTGTTGGCTCAATGCCACATCCTAATTTTGATGATAATCAAACCTTAAATAAACTCTATTGTGAATTCCTTTCTAATATATGTCTGCAGGAACTTTTCTATAGGCTTGTCTGATGCATATCAATAAATTTCTGGAGAACAAGCTACAACAAGCATGGATTTAAGTTGTAAATTTGTTTATTACCTTAGTCTGTTAGGAATTAGGTTATTAAAATGTAAAATCAAATTGAGGCAAGATATTCTCACTCATGCATACACATTACAGTTTTTATTGCACAAAAAATGTTTTTAAGTTAGAAAATGAATTTTTGATCAAAACTGGTTTTCGTCAGAAAATGGTTCCTTAGAAAATGAATTTCTGACTGCATCAATTTTCTAACTGAATTTCTGATCGTATCAGAATTCTGGGCAAAACCCAGAATTGCACTACAAGATAAAATAACGGCTAGTTAAAGTCTGTCTTTTTTTATTTGCTCTCCAACAGCTATAAACGGCTAGTTTGTATTTCAAATTATCAAAACTAATTTTTTTAGGTATAAATACATGTTTTTCTTTCATTAGAAGGTTAGAAAAAGTTTGGAAAGAAATTCTAACTCTTAAGAGAAAAGCTTAAATTTTTTATCTCACTTTCCACATCTTTGCACTTCATTCTTTACTCATCCTCCTCAATCTGATTATAGCTTTGTGTTGTAATTATTTGTGAGGAAATTCTATTGTAAAAAATTGTGAGTTGGGTTGGCTAGAAATCTAGGAAGAATTCTAGTAAGTGTTTTAATCTTTTATTTTGAGAAAAAGATTGTGGGTAGATATACAAATCTAGGATTGTATATTGGCTTTAACTCTTGCCCTTAAAAGAGTTAAGAGTGGAGAGAAAAAACTCAAGAAGTGAATCTTGAGGAGTGGATGTAAGTAAGTTGGCCGAACCACTATAAATTCTGTATGTCAGCTTTTCTACCCTCTTTTTTGATATTCTGTTTTCTACATCTCTACTTTTAAAATTCTGATAATAGTGAATTCAATATTATCCCTTTGAAAATATTCTAAAATTATCATAATAGATTTCTCAAACACATTTCTAAAATTACTTTTGAGTTTTTGATTGCAAAAGATTTTGTTAAAATCCGATTCTTACTTGCATTGTAATTCTGTATTAAAAGTCAGAATTCTGTATTTCTCAACAAATCTGTTCCATTAGAAAAATAGCCAAAAAATTTCGAGACACTCAATTCACCCCCTCCCCCCTCTTGTGTGTCTTTGGGACCTATATTTGGTATCAGAGCTGTACTCAATTTCCTAAGGCTTAACATCCTTGAGTGATCCTAAATGGCTGATACTCCAGTAGCAACTCCATTCAAGGAAGGGCATTCCGTTCATTGTCCTCCTATGTTCAGTGGTGAAAACTATCCCTTCTGGAAAGTTATAATGAGGCATTTCATTCAATCGCAAGACATGGATTGCTGGGACATTATTGAAGATGGATACGAGCCTCTTAGAAAGCCATCAACTGAAGCAGGAGCTTTCGACGGTGCTACAATGTTAAAAACTAGAAAGGAATTTACTAAAGCTGAGAAGAGACTAGTACAGCCGAACTCCAAAGCAATGAGTATTCTGTTTTGCTCATTATAAATAAATGAGTTTAACAGAGTCTCTAGATGTGACACAACTACAGAGATATGGGACAAACTACAAGCAATATACGAAGGCACAAATCAAGTCAAAGATGCCAGGCTTCATGTACTCATGGTTGATTATGAAGGCTTCAAAATGAAACCAGAGGAATCAATTTATGAGGTAATAAACAGGTATGTAAAATTAACCAATTATATTAAAGCACTGGGTAAAAAATTAGATGAGTATGATAAAATAACAAAGCTTGTTAGAGGTCTCACTCCTCGGTGGGAATAAAAAGCCTCAATTCTATTAGATAAGGATCTTAGCACACTTAATTTTGATAATGTATGTGGATCCCTTATTTCACATTAGCTATATATTAAGTCTCAAGATGCAGAAAAAGAAAAAGACAGGAAAATGAAGGCTATTGCTCTCAAGGTAGAATTTGGAAGTGATTATTCCACAGGTGATGATGAAATGGCGTTAATCACCAAGAAATTCATAAAACTGTACAGGAAAGGAAAGAAATCCTACAGAAAACAGCATCAAAATTTTCCTCATCACAAGGGAGAAAATTCCTCAAAATCTGCTGGAGAAGTTATCTGCTACGAATGCAACAAACCATGTCACATCAAATTCAAGTGCCCAAATTTAAAAAGAAAGGAGAAAAATTTTAAGAAGAAGGCTATGAAGGCTACGTGGAGTGACAGTAAAGAATCAAGCACCAGTGAAGCAGAATCTGCAAATTCTAATGAAATTGGTCTGATGGCAATTTCTGATCAAGAAGAGCAGAATTTATCTTCTGATGAAGAGTTGAAAGCTTCAGCTGAAGATTCAGAGAAATCTGAAGTAAGTAATTCTGACTCTGATTCTGATGATAATAAATATGAGAGAATGCTTGATTGTTTTGAAGAATTGCATCATAAATATTGCATGCTTAAGAAGACGCATGTTGAAATGAAAAAGGAATTTGATGCATTAAAATTGGAACATGAAAGTGTTAGTAAATCAGAAACTAAATTGAAAAATGATTATTCTGATTTAGAAAGAAATTATGCATCTTTACATGAAAAATGCAAAGGAAAACAGATTTGTGTGTGTAGTGATAATACTGTTGAAAATGTAAAATCAGATCATGCAAGTTCATCAAAGATTTTTTATAAGAAAAATTTCATCAAGAAAAAGGCTGACAAAGTTGTATCTTATAATAAATTAGCAATCAATTCTTCTGCTACATGCTTTTACTGCTGTAAAAAAGGGCATATATCAAAATTCTATTTTTACAAGAAGAATGCTAATTTTGTCAAATAAAAATGGGTGATTAAAAATATTGGAACAATTATTGCTAACCATGAAGGACCCAAGAAAGTTTGGGTACCTAAAGGTGTTTGAATTCATTGCAGGTTTGCCTGAGGAGCACCAAAATAGAAAAATGGTATATGGACAGTGGCTGCTCCAGCCATATGACGTGGGACAGAACCAAGTTTTCAAAATTGGTAAAGTCTGCAGGTGGTTCTGTCAGTTTTGGTGATAATCGAAAAGGAAAAATTATTAGTACTGGATCCATTGGTACTAATCCAGTTATTGAAGATGTATCACTTGTTGAAAGTTTGAAATATAATTTATTAAGTATCAATCAATTGTGTGACAAGAAAAGAAGAGTAATTTTTGAAGCAGATCATTGTAGAGTTGAAGATGTTGAAACAGGAAAATCTGTTTTAAAGGGTCAAAGATCAGGGAATATTTATTTAGTTAACCTAGAACATATCAAGAAAAGTGAGGCTAAATGTCTGATTTCAAAGGAAAATTTAAGTATTCTATGGCATAGAAAATTGGGGCATGCTAGCTTTCATGCAATAGAGAAGTTAGTCAGAAAAGATTTAGTAAGAGGAATGCCAGAGATGAAGATTGATAAAGACCATGTCTGCAAAGCGTGCCAATTTGGGAAGCAAACCAGAAATTCCCATAAATCTAAGTCAGGTGTGTCTACTGAGAAGGCTTTGGAACTTCTTCATATGAATTTATTTGGTCCAATTAATCCTTCCCGTATCGGTGGAAAATCATACGTATTAAATGTGGTGGATGACTACACAAGATACACTTGGGTATTATTTCTTACTCATAAGGATGATGCATTTGAGGCATTCAAGAAGTTTAGTAAGAAGATTCAAAATGAAAAGGGATACAAGATCGCAAGTATTAGAAGTGATCATGGTGGAGAATTTGAAAATAAGAAATTTGAAGAATTTTGTAGCAATTCTGGAATCAATCACACCTTTTCTGCTCCAAGAACACCTCAGCAGAATGGTGTTATAGAAAGGAAGAATAGAACTCTTCAAGAAATGGCTAGAATTATGCTGAACGAGAATAATCTACCTAAGTATTTCTGGGCTGAGGCAATCAACACTGCTTGCTACATTCTGAATAGAATTTTGATCAGATCAGTATTGGAAAAGACTTCATATGAGCTATGGAAAGGCAGAAAACCCAACATCTGCTACTTTCAACCTTTTGGCTATAAGTGTTTCATTTTTAATGATAAAAGTAATTTAGCTAAATTTGATGCAAAGTCTGATGAAGGCATATTTTTAGGATATTCTTTAAATTCTAAAGCTTACAGAGTCTTTAATAAAAGAACACAAAAAGTAGAGGAATCAATAAATGTTAAGTTTGATTTCACTAATGAAAAATATGGAGAAAGGAGTTTGTCTGATGATGAAACAGGTCATGAGAAAGAAAAAGATAAAGAACAACAAAGTGCTGAAACAGAGAAATCACCAGATCAACAAATAGATCCTGATGACAGAACTCTGGAACAAAATGAAGATGCTAAAAATGACTCAGAAGTTCGGATGGAAAATGAACAAGAAGATCAGATAGAACAGCAATCTGAACAACCAACTGAATTGCCTAAAGATTGGAGATTCCATAAGTACCACCCAAAGGATAATTTATTGACTGATCATTCTCAGAAAATGATGACAAGAAGAGTCTTGCGTGAATATTGTGGTAATGTTGCCTTTGTCTCTCAACTTGAACCTAAAAATTATACTGATGCTCAAAATGATGAAAATTGGATTATTGCTATGCAAGAGGAGCTAAGTCAGTTTGAAAGAAACAAAGTCTGGAATTTAGTTCCTAGACCTCCAAATTTTTCTATTATTGGAACAAAATGGGTATTCAGAAATAAGTTTGATGAGCAGGGTAATGTTGTCAGAAATAAGGCCAGATTGGTGGCTCAAGGCTACAATCAAGAGGAAGGTATAGATTTCGATGAAACTTTTGCACCTGTTGCTAGATTAGAAGCAATTAGAATTTTGTGTGCATTTGCATATTTCAAAGATTTTAGGTTATATCAAATGGATGTTAAGAGTGCTTTTCTAAATGGTTTATTAAATGAGGAGGTTTATATTGAACAACCTCCAGGCTTTGAAAATCCTGAACATTCAGATTTTGTTTATAAACTTAAAAAAAACTTTATATAGTTTGAAACAAGCTCCTAGAGCTTGGTGTGAAAGATTAAGTTGTTTTTTACTTGCTCATGGTTTTAATAGAGGAAAATTAGACACTACTCTCTTTATAAAGCATAAATCATCTCATATTCTGATTGTTCAAATTTATGTTGATGATATAGTTTTTGGCTCTACTAACATTTCCTTATATAAAGAATTTGAAGCTATTATGAAAAAGGAATTCGAAATGAGCATGATGGGTGAGTTAACATTTTTTCTGGGACTCCAAATCAAGCAATGTGCAAATGGTATATTCATAAGTCAGTCGAAGTATACTAAGGAATTGCTGAAGAAGTTTAAGATGTTTGATGTAAAATCTGCCAGCACTCCTATGAGCTCAACTATAAAGATTGATAAGGATGAAAAAGGCAAAAATGTTGAAGAAAAGATGTATCGGGGCATGATTGGGTCACTGTTATATTTGACAGCAAGTAGACCTGATATTCATTTTAGTGTCTGTCTCTGTGCACGTTTTCAATCAGCTCCAAAGGAATCACATTTGTCTGCAGTTAAAAGAATTTTGAGATATTTACATGGAACTCAAGAATTGGGACTTTGGTATCCAAAGAATACATCTTTCAATCTAATTGGATACTCAGATGCTGATTATGCTGGCTGTAGAATCGACAGAGAAAGTACTTCTGGTGCTTGCCATTTTCTGGAAAATTCGCTAATCACTTGGTTAAGCAGAAAGCAAAATTATGTGGCATTATCTACAGCAGAGGCAGAGTACATAGCAGCTGGTGGATGTGTGGCTCAAATTCTATGGATTAGACAGCAATTGAAAGATTACGGGATAGAGTTTGACAATATTCCAATATTCTGTGATAATACAAGTGCTATTAATTTGACAAAGAATCCTATTCTACATTCAAGAACAAAGCACATTGAGATTAGGCATCACTTTATTCGAGATCATGTGCAAAGAGGAAATATTTTGTTAGAATTTGTCTCTACTGAAAATCAGATAGCTGATTTCTTCACTAAGCCTATTAAAGAAGACAGATTATGTCAGCTAAGAAGAAAGTTAGGAATGGGTATGTCAGAAAGTTAGAATCCTGCTAAGGTATGTTTTCTAACCAAATTCTAATAAGAAAATCTGTTAGTTAGTTTCAAAATATGAAAAAAAATTCATGTTACGAAGCATGTTGAAATTTAGATCTATGTTTTACATCTTTCTCAAACTGTGTGTGATTTTTTTTTTTTTCTGACAATATGTAAATATGATGTGATTTTGGCATGTTGCAATTAACTTATTTGTTTGAATTGTCTTAACTGTAACACCCCGGTACCCCCGTTGGAAGGATACCGGAGAGCCACGCGCACAAACTCATAAACAAACTCAAATACATATACATATACTCAAATAAGTTAAGGAAATAAATAAATTTAATCAAAAGATAACAAATCCATATATATAACCATATAGTTTTTACAAAAGGGATTTGTAAAAAAAGAAATATTTACATATACAAAATAATTCTTTACAAAATTACATTTCCAAAATCATACTCCATAAACAAAAGTACAGCGGAAGACAAAATAATCCCAACTAAAGACTTCTAGTGGCCGACCTGCAGATGTCCGACTCCAAAAAGAACTTGCCACCTACACGAGAAAAGAGTCCGTGCTAAGCGATAACGCTTAGTGGGGAGAAACAACACATGCATATACATATATTTGCAACAAACATATATATAAGTTTAATAATAACAAAAGCATATAAACACTTGCAACTTACACTTATAACAAATATTTATAACCGAATACAGTATCTTATCTCATCAGGTCATATCTCACATACATATATATGTAACATATATTCATTTCATATAACTAATAGCTTCGCATATCAATCTCATGTACTAAACTCAAGTAATAGCCTAATTACTCGCTAACTAGTAGATACGGGTACTAATGATACTGATAGGACATAGTATCCCAAGCATATGAAGACATGAGTTTCAAAATATTTTTATAATCATGTATACTCGAAAGTATACCTGAGACCGAAACCTCAAACATCTTATATGACCCAAACGGGGCCCGCATGTAAAAAATAACATATAGCAGCTGCACTCACACCCAGACCCTGGATAAGCACTTATCTATCTACTAACTATGAGTACCAGGCTCAAATAACAACTTAATCATAATCCAAAATAATTATCATATACTAGAAGATAAATCAAATATAATCATGTTATTCTATGAATACATGTGTATTTAATCAAGATAAAGACATATAAATATTAAATTAAATAAAGATTAAACCCAATCATGTGTCATCTAATGGAAACCCCATGTAAAACAAGCTCAAAAATCCAATTTTGGAAAAACAGGGAAGGCAACATGTGGGTTACTGTCGCGCTTGCGACAAGGAATCGCGATCGCGACATTAGCCAAGGAAGTAGCACGAAAAAAGAGGTCCAGCACGAGTCGGAGGGAACTGCACGACTCGTGCTCGGCCTGATCTCCCCAACACGGGTCCCCTCCGACTCATGTGCGCCCATCTGAGAGGAGCACGACTCGTGCTCAAATTGCCGAGTCGTGCTCTGCATAAGCCAACTCGTGCTCCTCTCAACGAGACAAGCATCCAATACAAAGCTCCCTTGTCCGACTCGTACACGACCGTCCGAGTCATGCTCGATCATCCGAGTCGTGGTCTTTAAGTCTGCAAAGAAAGATGCAAGACGCGAGAGAGGAAAAACTCGCCTCTGTCGCGCTCGCGACAGAGACGATCTTCCTCTTCCTCAAGAAAACGCAACTTCAAGGAAAAACAACCCAGCTTATACCCAAATCCATTTTTCATGCTAAAATATGTAAAACGTACCTGTTTAGCCTCCAAGTCACATTTACAACATAATATCACAAATAATTCCACATCATCACACAATTAAATGACTTTTACATAGATTCAAAAACCCATAATTTCATCTCTCACATATATGCATATACACTTCCATTTTAACATACAGAACATCAGAACTTCACCACTACAAATCATACACATAGATATATTTTACTCATGCATTTTCATATGCCATAAATACACAAATAACATTTACATTTAATTCAAAAACAGGATCCAAAAGAGATGGACAAAGCACTTCAAATAAACTCCCAAACCTGAAATGGAGCCAAAACTTTCACTTCCTTCAAGCCACTACTTTTCCTTTCCCTTTATCCTTTCTCTTTTCTTCAGATTCTTGCAACCAATCAAAACAAACAACTATATTAACCCATGAACATAGCCTTTAAAAACCCATCAAACCCGTAGAAGGAGAAGAAGAGAAAAAACCCAAAGCAAACACAGCCACTTACCTCTTAGAATCCTTCAAAACTCAAACCCTAGCCCAAAGATTGAAGAACACCCACATACAAGGCTTGAGAGAGCAGAAAACGGAGATGAGAAAGTGAGAGAAAGAACGTGAGAAGGGAGAGGGCAAAACCAAGTGGCTTCCACGGGAAGCTACCATTTCTTCCTTCCCTCTCTCTACTCCTTTCAAATCCTCATTCAATGCTCCCACCCACTATTACACATGTCACTCTACTATTAGTCCTTTGTCTCATCTTTCTTGACTTTTGCATTTGGTCCTTATTAAATCTCTTTTAAGCCCCTTACAAATTTTCACTTGGTCACTAATAAAAATTCTTTCTCTAAATACTTTAAATAACTCTTCAATTAAGTCCTTAATCCATTTGCACAAATCACCAAAATACCCTTAATATCCAATTAAAAATTATAAATTCCAACTAGGCCACTTTTGGGGTGTGACATTAACTGCTCCTATTATCTATTTGTGATGATTTAAAAGTTTTAGGGGCAACGTTGTCTTTTCATTGACTTCCCCTCTTCCCGCTTCTTAGTAACTGCACAATTGCAGTTTTCCTATTTATGATAACCTCCTGCAACTCAGTTTTTCACGTCCTTTCAACTTCCTATTGCTTTTATTTCTCTTCATCTTCATCCTTTCTCAAAATCGCAAACCCTAGCGCTGCTCAATGGGTAGATTCAAAACTGTAGCCAAGAAAAATCTCCAGCGCCATTCTCCTCCTCCTACCTCGTCTTGCCACAAAAAAATGAATCCAAAAACCACACCAACTGCAACTGAAACCCACTCGTCAAAATCCACCTCTCCTGTTACAAAAAACCCAATACTGTTACCATCTAAAATAATTATTTGGGAAGATCTTCTTAAGGCCGCTCCGGGTGTCGTTCAGTATGTGGAGAAGTAAAAATGGAAAAGATTTCTCTCCTTCCGAAGGAGCAAATATTTTTCCTCTTTGGTTCATGAGTTTTACTTCACCAGATCTGAAATATCTACTAAGAGATTCAAGGTAACTCTAAATAATTCCATTTTTATTGTTACACCTGCCCTTATTGCAAAACTTTTTTCAATGAATCTTGAAGGGTCTGTGTGTACTCGCACTGAAAGTAAGCTTCTTGAGTTTGATGCTTTAGATAAAGATAAATTTTTGAGCAGTATCTCAAGTGATGGCAGTGGTGCTATAAAATGTCCTTTGCCTTCCAATTTGCTACCTCAGTTTAGGGTCCTATACAAATGCATCAGTCAGTATATCACTCCTAGGGCTGGGAGTATGTCATATTTATCTGATTTCGATATTGTTTTCTTATGGAATTATCATACGGGGACATCCTTCAATTTGCCCTATTTGATTTTTAATCACATGGCCACCCGTTCTGTTGATGATAAAAAGCCCTATGGGTTAATCTTGACCAAGTTCTTTGAACACTGGAAGATTGTAACTGATGCTACCGTTGGTGATCCTCTCAAAATTGAAAAAGGTTAATTTTGTTTTTTATAAGGATACTGGTAAGAAAAACCAAACTGGTAAAAGAAAGTTTATTGAGGAACCAATTGTGAAGTTTGTCTCTGAGAGCTCGTCTGGCAAAGGCAAAGAACTGCTTGATATTGGATTTATGAATTTGGATGATCATGTAAAAATCAGATATTTGGAGTTTCTTGCTTGGATGAAATCACCTGCAGGTATCACTATACAAGAGCCTAAGGAAGTCAGTATCAACAAGAAATCTAAATCTGAGGAATCGGTTCCCATATCCAGTGGAGCTGATGTAAAATCTGGTAAGATTTCTAAATCTAATGATGTCTCTACTGATCATTCTGCTTCTCATTCTGCAGAAAAGTCTTCTGAAAAATCTGCACAGCATTCTTCTAAAGAATCTGATCAGAAATCTAATGAGCATTCAGGAAAGAAATCGTCTCAGAAATCTGATGATAAATCCAGTCAGAGTAAAAGCCAAAAATCTGCAAGTTCTTCTAGCAGTTCACCAGCATCAAAATCTGGGTCCCCTTCTGCCAAACCAGTTCCTACAAGTCCTCCTACTTCAGTAGTTGAGAAATCTTCAAGTACCCAGTCACCTATAAAATTTGCTGAACCCCCTGTTGCAGAAGCAAGACAAACTGTGCCTACTGTCAACCATTCTGAATTCCACAAGTTTGCCTCTGAAGTTTGCTCAGCCTCTGACTTATTTCGTGATTTAGCCATTGTGTTTGGCAAGTTGGCTGATATTATACTAGGTTTGTTTTCTTCTGTTGAACCTGCTGTGCCTACAGTCTCATCCCCTGTTTCCTATGTTCCTGCTGCTGATGTCCAAGAACAGCCCTCTCCACCTCTTCCTGCTAGACGCAAATCTGCTCGAACTATCCTGCGAGTCAAGAATCCTCCAAAACCAAGACAGCCTGGCAACAGCTCACGGCCTATGGCTATTAACTCATAGTCACTTTATTTGTTGTTGAACTCTTTTGTTCTTGGAATTTCTGTTTTTTGGCTTATCTTATTGTTTGCTGCTTAGTTATGGTTTTTGCAGGTCCCCCTTCCTTTTTGCTTGATGACAAAAAGGGGGAGAAGTATTATATTAGAACATTAGAACTTTATTGAATGATTGGAACTTTAATCAGTCTACTTTTAATTTAATATAGGGGCTTTATTATTTTTTCCTGTATATATTCCCCCATGCATATATTCAGGGGGAGTTTTTTAAACTAACCTAGATAGACTTCTAAGTGGAGTTTATTAAGGTTTTGTCATCATCAAAAAGGGGGAGATTGTTGGCTCAAGGCCACATCCTAATTTTGATGATAATCAAACCTTAAATAAACTCTATTGTGAATTCCTTTCTAATATATTTCTGCAGGAATTTTTCTATGGGCTTCTCTGATGCATATCAACAAATTTCTGAATAACAAGCTACAACAAGTATGGATTTAAGTTGTAAATTTGTTTATTGCCTTAGTCTGTTAGGAATTAGGTTATTAAAATATAAAATTAAATTGAGGCAGGATATTCTCACTCATGCATACACATTACAGTTTTTATTGACAAAAAATTTTTTAAGTTAGAAAATGAACTTTTGATCAAAACTGATTTTTGTCAGAAAATGATTTTTTAGAAAACGAATTTCTGACTGCATCAATTTTCTAACTGAATTTCTGATCATATCAGAATTCTGGGCAAAATCCAGAATTGCACTACAGGACAAAATAACGGCTAGATAACGGCTAGTTAAAGTCTGTCTTTTCTGATTTGCTCTCCAATAGCTATAAACGGCTAGTTTGTGTTTCAAATGATCAAAACTGATTTTTTTAGGTATAAATACATGTTTTTCTTTCATTAGAAGGTTAGAAAAAATTTGGAAAGAAATTCTAACTCTTAAGAGAAAAGCTTAAATTTTTTATCTCACTTTCCACATCTTTGCACTTCATTCTTTACTCATCCTCCTCAATCTGATTATAGTTTTGTGTTGTAATTATTTGTGAGGAAATTCTATTGTAAAAGATTGTGAGTTGGGTTGGCTAGAAACCTAGGAAGAATTCTAGTAAGTGTTTTAATCTCTTATTTTGATAAAAAGATTGTAGGTAGATATACAAATCTAGAATTGTATATTGGCTTTGACTCTTGCACTTAAAAGAGTTAAGAGTGGAGAGAAAAGCTCAAGAAGTGAATCTTGAGGAGTGGATGTAGGCAAGTTGGCCGAACCACTATAAATTCTGTGTCAACTTTTCTACCCTCTTTTCTGATATTCTGCTTTCTACATCTCTACTTTTAAAATTCTGATAATAGTGAATTCAATATTATCCCCTTGAAAATATTCTGAAATTATCATAACAGATTTCTCAAACACATTTCTAAAATTACTTTTGAGTTTTTTATTGCAAAAGATTTTGTTAAAATCCGATTCTTACTTGCATTGTAATTCTGTATTAAAAGTCAGAATTCTGTATTTCTCAACAAATCTGTTCCATTAGAAAAATAACCAGAAAATTTCGAGACACTCAATTGACCCCCCCTCTTTTGTGTCTTTGGGACCTACAATTCTTAGGATCGACAAAACATAAATTTCATTTCCATCAAAAACAAATTACATATTCTTATTTACAAGTTTACGTTTCAACCATAAGCTTAACCTACTAACCCACTAATTCCACTAAATAACTAACCCATAACTACATTAATTCATTAACTACACTAACACCCGTTAACTTCACTAACTAAATAACAATTAACAAAAACATTATAAACATATTAAAATAAAATTCATTAATTTAGTCACTATATAAAAAAATAATGATTTTGAATCAATTCTCCAACATGCCCCTTAATTTAAAATCATACACATTTAGTTATTTTGTTGAAATACTTCTCTCCAATACACATTACTTTTCAATTTATCTTTTGAAGCACTTCTCTTCAATTCTTTATGCACGTCTTATCAAAATTCAATTATTGATGCTATTTCTCATCAAATTTAAATTGTTGATGCACTTTCTCATCAATTTTCTACCATTAAATGTTTTTCCCATGCCAAATTCACTTGATCATTTGCAAACCTGAAGTAGTTTTTCATAGGATCAAATTTGTTACAACCGAAACATTATGGTTTACCTTTATTCCAACAATCTTTTTCATCATAGTTATTTTTCTTGTACACACCGCATGGTAGAAATTTTCCTTTTGGAATACCAATGATGACTTGTCTGTTGTTTTGGCAACAAGTGCTCCCTCCATTGGCTTCTAATTTCTAATTGCTATTCTTTGCTCCGCAGCATACAATACATTAATTAATTCTGCAACTGTTATTTTTAAAAGATCTTTTGAATCTTTGACTCAAACCTTTGAGCCAAACTCACAAAATTTTTTTCAACAACTCTATTATTTGGAAACTTTTCACCAAACAATCTGATTTTGTTAACAATTACTATGAGTTTGTTAACATACTCTTTAATTCCTTCATATTACTTCATCGTTTGAATCATAAATTATTTTTTAAGATTTAAAATCTGTATATATTTTGTTTTGTCATTACCTACATACTCATTTTTTAACAAATTTCATACTTCTTTTGAAGTCTCACATGCCGCGATATTGGTGAAAATAACTTCAGAAATGAAGAGTACAAACAAGTTTTGGCTTTGAAGCACTTGATTTTTTTTCATTATGACTCTTAATTTGAGCTGAAGTTAAATGCGCTGGCAATAGTGAAAATTCGCTGTCATTCTCAATCACATCCCATAAATCAAATAACTATAAATATACTTACATTTTCACAACCCATAATTGGTAATTTTTTCCTGTGAAGATGTGAGGTGAAGTTAAAGAAAAAGTGTTTGAGGCCATTTTAATATAGATACTCACTTATTTTCTTTCGATTTTTTTTCACACAAACCCGTGATTAACAAATATTCTGATACCAATGTTGGAAAATTCTTAAGATAAAAAAAAACATAAATTTCATTTCTCTCAAAAATAAATTACATATACCTATTTATAAACTTACATTTCAACCATAAACTTAAATCACTAATCCACTAATTTCACTAAATAACTAACCCATAACTTCATTAATCCACCGACTACACTAACATCATTAACTCCCTTAACTAAATAATAATTAACAAAAACATTATAAAAATGTTAAAATAAAATTCACTAATTGCATAAAAAATAAAAAAATAATGATTTTGAATCACTTCTCCAACATTTTAACCATTTTAAAGAGAGATTCAAAGGGCAGCCCTTGGAAGATCCATGGCCAACCATTGGCCCCATTAGAAAATCAGTTACTGAGGAGATGAACTTTGCTTTGTCAAAGATGCATAAGTACAAGAGGTTAAAGATGCAGTGTGTGGGATGAGGAATTAAAAAACCCCTGGACTAGACAGTTTCCCTAGTTTCTTCTTTCAAAATTACACACTGTAGGTCCCAAAGACACTCAAGAGGGGGGGTGAATTGGGTGTCTCGAAATTTTCTGGCTGATTTTCTAATGGAACAGAATTGTTTAGAAATACAGAATTTATGACTTCTAAAACAGAAACTTAATGCAAACTTGGAAAAGATTTTTGTAACTTCTTTTTCAATAAAAAATTCAAGGATAATTCTGAAAAATGAATATATGAAATCTGTTAGAGAATTTTCCAAAAAATCTTTAAGGACAGATTTGACAAATTAAAATTCAGAATATAAAAACAGAGTAGAAAAGATGTCAGAAAAGCTTGCACACAGAATTTATAATGGTTCGGCCAACATGCCTACATCCACTCCCCAAGATTCACTACTTGAGCCTTTCTTCAATCTTAACTCTTTTAAAGGCAAGAGTAAAAGCCAATATACAATCCTAAATTTGTATATCTACCCACAATCTTTTTTTCCAAAGTAAAAGATTAAAACACTTACTAGAATTCTTCCTAGGTTTCTAGCCAACCCCAACTCACAATCTTTATCAATAGAATTTCCTCACACTAAGATTACAACAAAAGCTATAACCAAATTGAGGAGAATATATAAAGAATGAAGTGCAAAGATGTGGAAAGTAAAAGTAACAAATTAAGCTTTATCTCTTAAGAGATAGAAATTCTTTCCAAACTTTTTCTAACCTTCTAATGAGTAAAATATCATCTATTTATACTCAAAAAATTAGTTTGAGATGTTTAAATCATAAAGTAGTCGTTTATAGCTGTTGGAGGGCAAAACAGACAAGTTAAAATCCAACTAGCCGTTATTTTGTCTTTTAGTGCGATTCTGAGTTTTGCCCAGAATTCTGATACGAGCAGAAATTCAGTTAGAAATTGTTAGATAGAAATTCATTTAGAAATTCCTTTAGAAAACTGAGACACGAAAATTCATTTTCTAAAGAACCATTTTCTGACGAAAAACCTGTTTTGATCAAAAGTTCATTTTCTAACTTAAAACTATTTTTGTGCAATTTTAAAACTAAAATGTGTATGCATGAGAGTAAATATTTTGCCTCAATTTGATCTTACATATTAATAACCTAATTTCTAGCAAATTAAGGCAATAAACAAATTTACAACTAAAATCCATGCTTTCTTTAGAATAGTGATCCTTTATATCAGATAAACTCATAGAAGATATTCCTGCACAAATTTGTTTAGAACAGAATTCTTAATAGAGTTTATTTAAGGTTTGATAATCATCAAAATTAGAGTGTGACCTTGGGCCAACAATCTCCCCCTTTTTGATGATGACAAAACCTTAATAAACTCTAATTAGAAGTCTATCTAGGTTAGTAAAAAATATGCTCCCCCTGAATATGTGCACGGGGGATTAAAAGAAATATAAACACTTATATGTATCCCCTGTACAGAGTTATAAACAATTTTAACAACTCAAGCTCATAATCATTTTAAACAAGTAATTCATCCATAAAAGTTCTCAACAAAATATATCCATCATATCCAATATGCAGATTAACCTATTTCTATTTCTCCCCCTTTTTGTCATCAATCAAAAAGAATATATAGAGCCTGCACCAAAAATAAAAGCAATCCACAAGCAATAAGCAGTTCACAGAAATCTCAAAAATAATTACAGAAATCTAACAATATCCAATAAAATTTCACTATCAGATCTGCATAAACACATTATGTATTTCCAACATATCACATATCACATATTTTCAATATAGCAATTTTTCTCCAATAAAATTCAATGTATAAACTCATTTTTCAAGCAAAATACCAACTCAGCATATTCCAATTTTTCTCAATAAAAATTCAATCCACATATATCAGCTCAACATATATTTAGCCAATAAGCCAACAATTTGATTTTTAGCCAATAAGCCAACATATCAGCTCAAAAATTTATCCCAATTTTTCAATTTTGATTTTGAACAAAAATTAGCAATTTGATTTTTAACAAAAAAATAATCAACAGCATATCAACCTATTCATCCGAACAAATTTAACCATTTTCTCATCAGCAAAATGGAAGAGAGAAGCAACCAATTTATCACAAAAATATTCAATTAAAAAAATATTTTCAAAGCAAATCCAACAATAAAAATATTTTTCACTGAGATATAATAAATAATACCTGAAAAGAGCAAATTCAGAGAGACTTGAATTTTCTTTTCCCAAATTGAACGATGAAGATAATTTTGGTGATATTGCCCAAAAACCCATAAAATGATTTTACCAAATTGAAGTAAAATTACGTTACCTGAATATTTCAACAGCGATTTCCTTTCTTCGGATTCCATCCATAAAATTAATTTTGCAATTGATCAGCTCGATCGACGATTTCGGAGGAAAATATGGCAAATATAATTTTGGACGGTGGTTTTGATTTGGGTTTGATTTTGATTTTCATGGGTTGTATTTCTTGGATTTTGATTTGAAAGAGATGGGTTGTGATCAAAATCACCATATTTTTGTGTTAAATCTTGAATTTGGGCAAATGGGTAAGAAAAGAATAAGTTTTACAAGATGGAAATGAAAGTTACGGGAGAATGGAAATGAGGAAACTAAAACCACTTTCAAATAAAATAATTAAATGGAAGAGTGTGAAACAAGTTTGGCATTAAATGAAAAGTAACTTGAGAAGACTTTGGAAAAAGACAAAAATCAAAAAGCAAATTCCATTTTCCAATGAGATAACAATGGACTTTAAACTCAAAGAAATTAAATTGACCATTCTTCACATTAACTAAATTCAAAGAACTGATTTTGTTTCCAGGAAGAAGATCAAACTAATTTAATTAATTTTTTTTTTATTTAAAGCTTTGAAAAAGTAAAATAACTTTTTGTCTTTAACCAAAAATATAAGCCTTTTAAACTAGAATACGAAAGAGAAAGTCACATTAACATATTTTTATATTTAAAACCAGTAGAATAACAAAAAAAATTATATCACACATTTTCACACTGATTTCAAAATTAACCAGCAGATTTCTTATCAGAATTTCGTTAGAAAACGTACCTCAACAGAATTTTAAATTTCTGATGTATGCATTCCTAACTTTCTTCTTAATTGACAAAATATGTCTTCCTTAATAGGCTTTGTGAATATATCAGCTATTTGATTTTCGGTAGAGACAAATTCTAACAGAATATCTCCTCTTTGCACATGATCTTTATCAATTTTCATCCTTGACATTCCTCTCACTAAATCTTTTTTTTTTTTATCAGCTTCTCAATCACGTGAAAACTTGCATGCCCCAATTTTCTGTGCCATAAAATATTCAAATCTTCTTTTGAGATCAAACATTTAGCTTCACTTTTCTTGATGTCTTCTAGGCTTACTAAATAAATATTTCCTTATCTCTGTCCCTTTAAAACAGATTTTTCTGTTTCAACATCTTCAACTCTACAATGATCCACTTCAAAAATTACTCTTCTCTTTTTGTCACACAATTGACTGATGCTTAATAGATTATACTTCAGACCAATTTGAAAAACTTGTTGTTGTCCCACGTCATATGCCTGGAGCATCCATTGTCCATATACAATTTTTCTGTTTTGGTGCTCCTTAGGCAGACCTGCAATAAAATCAAGCATTTTTAGGTACCCAATTTATCTTGGGTCCTAGAGGATTAGCAGTAACTGTTCCAGAATTCTTAATCACCCATATTTGTTTAACAAAATTAGCATTCTTCTTATAAAAATAGAATTTTGAAATATGCCCTTTTTTGCAACAATAAAAGCATGTAGCAGAAGAATTAATTGCTAATTTTTTATAAGATGCCACCTTATCAATCCTTTTTGTAAAATAATTTTTCTTATAAAAATTCTTTGATGAACTTGCATGAACTGATTTCACATTTTCAACAGTATTATTATTGCACACACAAACTTGTTTTCCTTTGCATTTTTCATGTAAAGATACATATTTTATTTCTAAATCAGAAAAATCATTTTTTAATTTAGTTTCTGATTTACTAACATTTTCATGTTCCAATTTTAATGCATCAAAAACCTTTTTCATTTCAGTATGCGTCTTCTTAAGCAGACAATATTTATGATGCAATTTTTCAAAACAATCAAGCATTTTTTTCATACTCATTACCATCAGAATCAGAGTCAGAATCACTTACCTCAGATTTTTCTGAGTTATTAGCTGTGGCTTTTACTTCCTCATCTGAAGATGAATCTCGTTCTTCACAATCAGAGACTGCCATCAAACCGATATCATCAGAATTTCCAGATTCTCCTTCGCTTGCACTTGATTCTTCACTGTCACTCCACGTGGCCTTCATAGCCTTCTTCTTGAATCGTTTCTCCTTTTTCTTTAGATTTGGACATTTGGATTTTATGTGACCTGGTTTGTTGCATTCATAACAGATAACTTCTCCAGCAGATTTTGATGAATTTTCTGCCTTGTGATGAGGGAATTTTTTATGCTGTTTTCTGTAGGATTTCTTTCCTTTTCTATATAGCTTTCTGAATTTCTTTGTAATTAACTCCATCTCATCATCCCCTGTAGAATAATCACTTCCAAACTCTGCCTTGAGAGCAATAGCTTTTAGTTTCCTGTCTTTTTCTTTCTCTGCATCTTGAGACTTAATATACAACTCATGTGAAATAAGAGATCCACAAACATTATCAAAATTGAGAGTACTGAGATCCTTATCTAATAAAATTGAAGCTTTAGCTTCCCATCTAGGTGTAAGACCTCTTACCAGCTTTGCAATTTTATCATATTCATCAAGTTTTTTACCAAGAGCTTTTATGTCATTAGTCAATTTTACGTACCTGTTTATTACCTCAGAGATTGATTCCTCAGGCTTCATCTTAAAGCTTTCATAATCAACCATCAGAACATGCAATCTTGTATCTTTAACTTGATTTGTACCTTCATATGTTGCTTCCAGCTTGTCCTATATCTCTTTGGCAGTGTCGCATCCAGAGACTCTGTTAAACTCATTAGTTTGCAATGAGCAAAATAGAATACTCATAGCTTTGGAGTTCAGCTGCACAAGTTTCTTCTCTGCTTCAGTGAATTCCTTTCTTGTTTTCAACACTGTAGTGGCACCAGAAGCTCCTGCTTCAGTTGCTGGTTTTCTTGGAGACTCATATCCATCTTCAATAATATCCCAGCAATCCATATTTTGTGATTAGATGAAGTGTCTCATTATAACTTTCCAGAATGGATAATTCTCACCATTGAACATAGGAGGACGGTGTACTGAGTGTCCTTCCTTAAAAGGTGTAGCAATTGGAGCGTCAGCCATTCTTAGGATCACTCAAGGATTTTAAGCCTTAGGAAGATTGAGAACTTGCTCTGATACCAAATGTAGGTCCCAAAGACACTTAAGAGGGGGGGTGAATTGGGTGTCTCGAAATTTTCTGGCTGATTTTCTAATGGAACAGAATTGTTTAGAAATACAGAATTTATGACTTCTAAAACAGAAACTTAATGCAAACTTGGAAAAGATTTTTGTAACTTCTTTTTCAATAAAAAATTCAAGGATAATTCTGAAAAATGAATATATGAAATCTGTTAGAGAATTTTCCAAAAAATCTTTAAGGACAGATTTGACAAATTAAAATTCAGAATATAAAAACAGAGTAGAAAAGATGTCAGAAAAGCTTGCACACAGAATTTATAGTGGTTCGGCCAACATGCCTACATCCACTTCCCAAGATTCACTACTTGAGCCTTTCTTCAATCTTAACTCTTTTAAAGGCAAGAGTAAAAGCCAATATACAATCCTAAATTTGTATATCTACCTACAATCTTTTTTTCCAAAGTAAAAGATTAAAACACTTACTAGAATTCTTCCTAGGTTTCTAGCCAACCCCAACTCACAATCTTTATCAATAGAATTTCCTCACACTAAGATTACAACAAAAGCTATAACCAAATTGAGGAGAATATATAAAGAATGAAGTGCAAAGATGTGGAAAGTAAAAGTAACAAATTAAGCTTTATCTCTTAAGAGATAGAAATTCTTTCCAAACTTTTTCTAACCTTCTAATGAGTAAAATATCATCTATTTATACTCAAAAAATTAGTTTGAGATGTTTAAATCATAAAGTAGCCGTTTATAGCTGTTGGAGGGCAAAACAGACAAGTTAAAATCCAACTAGCCGTTTTCTAGCCGTTATTTTGTCTTTTAGTGCGATTCTGAGTTTTGCCCAGAATTCTGACACGAGCAGAAATTCAGTTAGAAATTGGTAGATAGAAATTCATTTAGAAATTCCTTTAGAAAACTGAGACACGAAAATTCATTTTCTAAAGAGCCATTTTCTGACGAAAAACCTGTTTTGATCAAAAGTTCATTTTCTAACTTAAAACTATTTTTGTGCAATTTTAAAACTAAAATGTGTATGCATGAGAGTAAATATTTTGCCTCAATTTGATCTTACATATTAATAACCTAATTTCTAGCAAATTAAGGCAATAAACAAATTTACAACTAAAATCCATGCTTTCTTTAGAATAGTGATCCTTTATATCAGACAAACTCATAGAAGATATTCCTGCACAAATTTGTTTAGAACATAATTCTTAATAGAGTTTATTTAAGGTTTGATAATCATCAAAATTAGAGTGTGACCTTGGGCCAACACACACCAGGGCTGTGAAATGTGAAATGATAGACAGAATAAGAGTAATATAATGGCATTAAAATTGGATATTGGCAAAGCTTATGATTGTGTATACTAGAATTTCGTTGTAGAAGTCATGGAGGCCCTGGTGTTTAGTCAATGGTGGCTGGAACGTGTCATGAAATGTGTTTCAACAATTTCTTATGCCATATCTAATCATTGGAACCCAATGGAGTATTATAAACCATCTCAAGTGTTGAGAGAGCTTGTCGCTCTTATCTTTTCTTAATGATTTCAAATGCATTAATCCATGTACATAAAAGCCAACAAGGGAGGGGGTTGCTGAAGGAGTTAAGAACAGGGAGGTGAGGGCCAACACTTACCCACCTTATGTTCGTCGATCTATCAAGTATTGTTTAGAAATCTTTAAAAGAATTTATGGGCAAATTGTGAACATTCAGAAGTTGTCTTCTTTAGTAGAAAGATGGGCGAGGAAACAAAGAGATGAGTGCTAATCTGTCTGGGGACAAAAGAAAGCAATAAGGAAGGAGAAATATTTGGAGATTCCTGTTAACTAGGTCTGGGAAAAAAATCAAAATTGTCGCTTTTATGTTGGATATGATAATTAATAAGATGAATGGAAGACAAAATTCTTATCCTTTGTTGGTAAGGAAGTATGAATTGAGGCAGTTATATATACCATACCTACGTATATTATGGCTTGCATTAAACTCCAGATCTTCATAATCAATAAAACTAATTGTAGGATTGCTAAATTTTGGTGGAGCAATTTTGAGAAAGAGAATGGGATTTATTGGATGAGCTAGGAAAAAATAACTAACCCAAAAGGTCTGGGATAATTGAGTTTTAAAGATATGAGGAAATTGCTGAAGCTATGTTAGCTAAGCAGGCTTGGAAGATTTTAAAATATCTCGAGTCCCTAGTTGCAAGGGTCCTGCGGCAAAGTACTTTCCTTTTACTCACTTTTTAAATCTAAGAGAGGCGAAATACATCCTGGGTCTGGAGGAAAGAAGAGGAAGGTTTGTGCTGGAATACTACTAGTGAAAGAAACATACCGATTTGGGACCCAAAATGCCTAGCAAAAAGGTGAACTCTCAGCCCCCATGCATAATGAAATTTTTTTAGTCCACGACTTAATTAGCCAGTATTTCGGAACGTGGATAACTGATATTACAAATAAATTGTTTAATATCAATGAAATAGAAATCATAAAAAGGATCCCACTTGAGTCAAAATCTAAACCTAATGAATTGATATGGCTATATGACAAGACCGGAGGAGTCACGGTCAAGTCTTAGTATAAAAGGTTATGCCAAATGGAGGAGAACCAGACATGTGCACCTTTTCCTTGAATTCATCTAGTTCCTTTTTTGTTTTCAATTTGGAATCCAAAAATTAGATCTTTTGTAGGGATGTGTACAAATAATATGGCTATGAATGACAATTTCAGGAATAGGAGGCCTAAAAGGGAAGGTTGGGGTGAATTTTGGAGAAAGGGTGTTGATGAAATAGTTGTGGTTCGTAGGGAAATTGGGCTATGACATCAATTCTAGAAGGGTGGTAGGGGTTGAAGGAAGTGAAGGGAAATAGAGAATGGGAGGAGTATATAGCTCAAACTTGTTGGGGTATTTGGAAAATGAGGAACCAACTTGTCCTCCAAAATGTCAAACCAAATCTAAAAGAGGAGGCAGTACAGGTAAAAACTAAAAACTCAACTGAATTTTTTGAACATGACGGCAAATTTGAGAAGAAGGAACATCAAGGAAACATGCACAAAAAGGAGCATGGAAGCCCTATGCAGCATAACTCCGTCAGGATCAATGCTGATAAGAACACAAGTGATAAGGCAACAATCATCAGAAATCAGAATGGATCCTCGGTAGATGCTAATTGCTAAATAGGAAACGTTCACAACAAGGAATGTCATTATAGCAGAAGCGTCGGCAATGAGAAATGCAATTCAGTTGGCAAAGTTTTGGGGGCCAAAGAATGTTATATTTCAATCTGATAATCAAACTTTAATAACCGTGAAGCCTGTAGGAAATGTGCTTGGAATGACCAAAGTCTGCTGAAAAACCATATGCACACTAGATTAGGAGTGTGCGCTCTTCTAGTACTAATTATGTTGATTTGACATGTTAAAATAGGAATGCTCACCTCTATTTGATCAAAGTAATGCACAGTACGATGAAGATGGAGACGAGAGATACAACGGGGTATATTTGTGGAAACACTGGGTTGGTACACCAAGGGAGAAGGATAATATGAACATTGGCAGAAAAGAAAAGAAAAAATCCATGCTCCAGAAAAACAGGTCTCTCTGATTCTAAAAAATGACTAACTTGAAGAAAAAAAAAATTAATCACTACATAGTGGGGGGATAACAATATACATGGATCCTATTCCTAATTCTCTATCATCTAAGGCAACTATGATTTAGACATAATTTTGGGTCTCTTGTAGAAAACTAATTTGAGTGTACCAACTGGATCACAGAATTCACCAGCACAGTACACACTAAGAGATTATACCAAAGTTGTAACTAATTACATAAGATCTCAATGATTCACTAGAAAATATTCTCAGCCAACTCCAAGCGATCCCACTCACATGACAATCAAAAGTCCATCACTGGGTTGTTCTAGCTCTGGTAACCACTTCAAACTTGGTGGCCATCACTTGTCTAAAAAAATACCATATTACTCAGCTTATCACCTGCGTCGTGCAGAATTTGTATGATGATGAGCTTTACTGTCATTTCTTATCCTATCTGCATACATAGGCAGGCGAATAATCTCATAAATCTCATTCACCAAGATGTCCTCTGTTATATTGTCTCTAATGCTTCGCATCACCTGTTTTGGATCAGTAAACAGCTCATTTAGTCCAGCACACTTGAGCTGACAATACATGTAAAAGACAGGATGACAACACAAACCTTCCTGTAGGTATTAAAATCATTCGGTGTAGTTTTATCTGTCCGGATCCGCATACAAACCCATACCTGTTCATCTGAATCCCAAGAACATTCAATGATTTTCCCAGAGTATGAAGAAGGATCTGAACCATCTGCTAGTTCAAAAACTAGAATAAGAACTCACAAGCCTATTAATAATTCCAAGCTTAAAAGTAGATGCAAGGACAGAAGCCAGAACATGCCTGTACATATATACAAATCATGACAAGATAGTAATCAAGGAATTACTTCGGGCAAATTTATTATCCAAGAAAATTATTTGTGATGAATCTGTATCCTCTGAAATTAAAAAAAAAAAAATGGCAGTGGGAAACAGCCCACACCAACAAAATTACTTCCTTAACAAGAGATGCAGCAATCATTAATCTGAATAGCAAAAGAATCCTAACATAAAACCTGCTAAAATATCTCGCTAGCATAATCACTGACAGCCAGCAAAGGACACCAAGCATGCCAAATTGATCACTTGGAATTTAAATGTTCCCTTCCCTTGAAGTAAAGTTTGCAAAAGCATAGAATTCATATTCAAAATTTTCAATTGCATGGTGAAATTGTTTAACATTCAAGAGGGAATCGAGATAAATTGAAATAGCAATAGATATCAACCTCTGAATACAACTGTGTTCCCTTCCATCAGCTTCTTTTTCCCTCTTTCATACAGATACAATAAGTGTCTATCATCCACATCCACCTGTCAATACATTTCACTTTATCAGGGTGATATGTTCAATGAAAATTTGAGGCTAACTAGGGGCCAAAGAGGAAAAGGCAACCAAGGTAACAGAACACAAGGAAAAGTTGACAGGAAAACCTCAAATAGAAAGTCGACAGAATTCATATCAGCATATTTCCACTTTAGAAGCCCTTCATGGGTGCGAGGGACATAGGGGTCATCCCAACCCTGGCATTCAGAAGAGTGAACTATCAATGTAATAATACCTCAATACAAAATCAAACTCTCACATCACAGCCTATCCCTACATGACATGTACAGTGCAACATAGTATACAGGATCCAATTAATTGAGTGTGGAGAGGGCTGAATCAATAAAATAGCCTACGGCAGGACACTACCACTTGGTAGACCAATAGTACATAAAAGATGATTGGGGTCAATTATTATACTATCCTAGATATGATTATAGTTACTCATGGACCCTAGCATATCTGGCAGCTCTGTATAGAAACTGTGCTACGTCTGTTAAATTGATTTGTAATATAACTAATCCACCCTAGTAAAATTCAAGTAAAAAAGAAACATTAATTGCTAGACAGTAGACACCCCTTGAGGGCTGATAATTACTACAACCAGATCTTGCATTCTCAAAATGAAATTATAACATTCCTAGAAGTCAAGTTTCACTAACAGAAAAACTAAAAATAAAATTTGAATAAAGAACTCACGAGAGAAATGTAATATAGCAAGCGGAGTTAAACCTCAAGGGCATCATAATTGGATTTTGAAAAAATTGGGACTCGCTAGTAGTTACAGTCAATCCCAAGGTAATATAATATACATAACAAACAATAAAGTGGATGCATTTCTTAAGAGAAACTGAAAATCTCCAAGAATAATCATTGACTAGTGCAAGACAGAACATTCTATGTATTACTCCTTCAAGGCTACTAATAGTGATCCTAATCACCTGAAAAATAAGACCATCTGCATCATGTGAAAGCTTTGGAATAAATTCCTTTAAAAGCTTGGTCACAGCAGAAAGCAACCAGAAATCCTTTCTCCTGACCTGGTAAACACTTTTGACAAATCATTAATATAACTAAACAAAGAACAGTCCAAAGTTAATGCGCACAACACATATAGGAGTATTCAATTACATACCCTGAAGGGTTCCAAGTCATATCTATAATAAGGATTCCTGCTCTGGTATATATGGTGCTTTTCATAATTCCGAGGTTCAATAACTTCTTTTTCAAGCATCTTCCATCGTTCATAAAAGGGTCTCTGCAGCAAATTTTGAAAGACCAAAATCATTAGTAGATTTTGCTTAGGACAGATGTATTATCCTATGAAAAGGCAATATAAATCTTACAGTACCCAACACAGACAATCTCACCAACTAGATGATTCAAATCATTGGAAAAAAAAATTATATAAATCCTGATAAAATATGGAAAGAGTAAATGCAAATGGACAAAAAAGTATACATGAGAGCAAGATTCTTCCTCTCTATGTGCCAAGCAACAAATAAAACTGTGAAGCATCTTCTTCCTAATTATCTTCTTTCTAATTAACCAGTTATTGATTGGTAAATGGACGAACAATGTTTCGCAATAAATACAGTTGTTTTTCAGGATTCAATTGACTACTCCAAAGGCCAGTTATCACTTACTTCTCTAACCACTTTTCAGTACCTTGATCTAAAAGATGTCCTCAACCAAATATTGCATTGCAAATTTGCACGAAATTAAACATCATTAGCATTGATGACATTATGTCTATAAGTTGTGAACAACAAACAACTGATTGCTATTCCCATCCCTACCAGAGTTCTAGTAAAAAAGAATGTGGATAAGGGACCAAAGGTCTAAATACGGTCATTCTAGATCCCCCAGAAAAGGATGCAAACTTTTTTATCCAAAAAATGAAGCCAATTACACTATGCATCCCCATTTAGTTTGAACTAATGGTTCTTGTCAATCATGCTGTATTGGAAGAAGTACACAGCCATAACCAAAGTCCAAATGCTCCTTTTTAAAAAAAAAAAAAAAACTTATGGAAAATTGATGAAAGAACATACAGAATGTTTATATATTCAAATCACACAAATACGTAACTCCAGAAAAATTACATCCCCTTGGAACTGACAGATTTGTTGGTAATACATACCCATTGGTAAATCTATAATTTTCATGCTCAGGACACAACATCGATAATGCATTGGCTACTTAAGACATCAGACCTCTTTGGTTTGGAAACCACAAAAGCAGTCTTTTGCCAATCAAAATTTAGTTCATATGAAAGTCAATGTACCAGGAAGTTAAAGCCATATTGCATAAAAAGTATACATGTATGTTCATATGTAATATATATATATATATATGTATATGTACATACATGTGTATATATATATGTACATTAAGCACCTGATCGACTAAATTACTCACTGTTTGGTGCTGCAACCCGCCCCCACCTCAGTTTCCCTTATCTCAATCTCTCTCTCCCCCTCCCTAAATAGGCATTGAGTTAAACTGAATCCAAATCATAGGCATTAATATTAAGCATACCAAAACAAATTAGTTTTAATTTTTTCCTGAACTCAGTTGCAAATAAATTTATTTATTGGTACAAAAAAAATGTCTAATAATTTTAGAATTTTCGATAAAAACAACGCAACTTCTAAGACTATGCTTTGAGAACCTGTGAAAACTGAAATAATAAGAGAAGTACAATTTTAAAGCACTATTCTAGCAGAGATAGCTGAGAGAATCCATGGGCTGCCAGTGTGGACAAATAAATGGCAATGCATCCCTCACAAAAACCCAACAAACAAGGAAGAAAATTTGTCATTCAACTAAAATCAAAATTATAGTCCTACTCTACTGTTGAAATCAGCCAACCCTAGTGGGGGGAGTGGGGGGGAGGGAGGGGGAGGAAAGGGGAGAGAGAGAGAGAGAGAGAGAGAGAGATGCCTCCTATTACTACACATCTTTGTAACATCTTAAACCTAAAAATTGAAGGGTAATGATCCATTTATGGCTGAAAAGCAACAGAATGTGGCACAGTTAAAAATCCATTACACCAATGGCACGTTAATGTTCTTACTGCTGAAAAAAGCATTAAAATTATAATTTACTAAATACATATAAGCAAAAGCAAGATCATGACCTTAATTTGCATTTTCAATAAATAAAGCATGGTATTATTTTTGTCAATAAATTTGACCACAGATCGGACCTCAATAACAGACATGTGATTGATTGCCATCACATCATAGATGAGGTATCTTCTCTCCTGCTTCTGAGAATCCGGCATAGTATCGATGATCATCTCCCCATCAAGTAAGGTATAGTGGTGTGTCTTGTCAGCTATAGCCTTACAGAAAAAAAGGAAAAGAAGCATGTTAAAAATCATCAAACAAGAAACCACACTAGTGTGGTCTCTTCTGTCAGAAACCATCCTAATAGAGCAGATGATTAGATGCATACTTCATTTGTGCCTCTACAAGGAAACCTCATCTGGACCCTCCTAAAATTAAAGCTTCTATCAATCAAGTAACAACCATCCAACGTAATTAGCATCATATATCGTGTTCCATCAGCTTTCCATGTGGCATAATAATACCGTTGCCTTAACAGCTGCAGATTTTCCCTGCAAATCACAAATGAATCCAGAATATAACACTTCTACTCTCAAGAAATGAGACCAAGAAAAATATAGGATAAAAAACGTCTACATTATCTCCATTTAGCATATATAGGAGTAAGCAAAGAAAAGTTACAACTTACAACCCAACGGTAACAAATCAATTTGTTTTTTCAGTTAAGAAGAAAGATGTATTCTTAATGTCACTTTTTTTTAAAAGCAATTGCTCACACAACAGCAAGACATTAAAAATTAATCAAGTTAGAAACATAAGTTCTTTGGAGGTAGGGCATCGCAGGGAGTTCAAACTTCACTTGTCCTGCTAGCTTTCAAGTTGCACGAGCCAAAAGCACAGCCTAATGCATAATACGCAAGTGGGCTTGGCTCAAGTAGATGGGTGGTGTTGTGCAAAAATTATCATCTGTTCAAAAATTATCATCTAAAGGAAGTCAAGATCAGAACCTGTTAAGAGATACTGGATGTGACCCTGGGAATTGTGGGTTTCCTCTTACCTGAAATAAATGCCATAAAAAGGGAAAAATTAAATAAAGGTGGGGCATAACAAGTACTGGAAAGATCTCCCTGCATAAGGCAGACACATCCTACAAAATTATATTTGGCACAATAAATCAGTCGATAAGAGATAAAAAAAATCTAGTCCAAAATTGATAAGCAAGAGGAAATATAAGATGCCAGAGCAAACTCTTCCAAAGAGAATACATTAAGAATTTGATGGTAGGCTAATGCCAATTACACGCATGCATGCCAGGGCACATCAACATACAATTGTTGGGGCCCATTGACCCCACTAAAAAGTTAGTTTTAGTTCATAATTTTTTTTTTTTTGTATTTTGACACCATTAAAAATTAAAATTTCATTTTAAAATTTAAAATAAGAAAAAATGACCCCAATCCTTATAGATTAGTTATTTGACTATATCAAATTCCATTATGATAAGGAAGAGAAATACAATATGGGAAATAATTTAGAATATTCATTTAATATAGTAAAATTAAGAAAAGTTTCTATAAAGTAGGAATTTTATTATTTTAGTTCAAGAAAAATATTTTGCTCATTATATGAAGTTTTGACGCACTGACTTAAAATTTGGGATAAGCCAATGTATGCTTGCAAATAAACTTAAAGTGGCTGTTAAATGAGCCATAACTACAGCATATCTAAAATGTCTCAGGATCAAACAAATGCATAAAGTGCTGAACATGAGCATCCTTACTGGAATATTCAACTTAAGTGTTTGGTAGCAGAAGAGTCGCAGAGCATCCAACTGATCACTAGGTATTTCATCTCCCAGAACATCATCATTTGTCATTCTTGTATCAGTCTCATTATTGTCCTGTCTCCAAAAAATAAATAAATAAATCCAGTAAACTTTGGAATCTTACATGACCTATAGAATGCGAGGAAGCTCTCCCAAAACCCCCATCTCGCCCCTCCAACCCAATGAAAATTGAACTAATTTCTATTTCAAAGCCTTGGAATTTGAAATAGAGACCTCCAAGCGGGGATCCAAATCCTATACCTTGGGGGTCTTTGTTTTCTTTAAGCTTTTGCACAGTAAAAATTATGCTGGAACACAGTAACATGTCAAATTTGTAAAGTCAATTAGAAACAAATTAGACATTAATCCATTAATCTATACTCAGACTACAGCACAGGTACCACCAAATAACATGGCATCTTCAATTTATGACTTAGTTGTAAATGCTTCTCACACGTAGCTTCACCAACAACTTCACTACTTAATTTAGAGAAGCTTAAGTTTCAGGACACCATTTTGTTCTATATGGCAAATGCCACCATAGATTTGAGAGCTCAAATCCACAAGCAGATTCATTACCTCTCAAGTATTATATAATAAATGACAAAAGGATTGTCTATACAGTATCTGAGCCAACATATTAACCAAGAAGAAAATGCATGAGCATGAACCCAAGAAGGGAAAAAAAGAAAAAGCGTTTGGAACAGTATGTAAGAAAATATTGCTTTCTAAGCAACGGTTCTTAACTGCTGACGGGGGGATCATCAAGCAGATAAAAGAACAGCATATACAAATAAATACTGTTCTAAAAGCAGGTAACTTTCCTCAAACAACAACGTTTCATATATAACATAACCAATTATTCTCTAATATCTGAGCTGTAAGAACTCGGAAAGCAGAAAGTCTGACTTTCATGGCCTCCACTTATACACGCCACTAACAAACATATTAATAGTTAGAGGTTCAGTGACTGCACATACCTGAACAGGAGCAGCTGGACCTCCATCATCATCATCATCTGGCATTGCTTCACCGTTAAGATCTAGATCAGAAGATCTCTTCCACTCTGGAGTTTGAGGACAAGCAACCATGTCTGGCTTTGTTTCGTGATAAAAATCATACAAGGCCTTAATATAGTCTGGTTTATAGATTCCCGGAGGACGTGCTTCAGCAAACAATTTGATTGCCTATACAAGCAACCAACAAAAAGCAGTTCCAAATTAAAAAGCTTGTATGAAAGCTACATAGTTGTATAATTGTGAACACAAACCTGTGTCACAGACATTGGCGTCGAGCGCATAAGGTAGTGGACAATCATATATCCTGTACGATTATGCCCATGCGTACAGTGAACGAGAATGTACTTCTTAGACTTTTGACGAGCAAAAAATTGTGTGACCTGAAAAGTTAAATAAACACCTCACATTTCCCAAAATCATATATGCACAGGCATCACTGCCTCCCGTATAATGCTTCATTGGGCACACTGAATACAACTGTAGTTCAGGTCATAAGTAGATACATAAAGTCCAAAATCTTTACACAACAACCAACCAGGTAGTTACAACTTATTCAAAGTAATAGTTTACACTGTACAACAAAAACATGTAGGAAAGGAAATAACGTGCTGAGAAGATCCACATGAGAAGATTCACATAGGGAGCACTGATGAATTGTACTGTTGAAGAAGCATACCTCGTAAACAAAGCTATTCACAGATGCATTATCAGGTACAGCATCACGCCCTTTGCATTGAATCTTCACAAACAAACACAAAGTTCAGTATTGAATATGCTAAAATCAGATACCCCATGAATAGCAATAATAATAACGACACTCACCTTAACATACTTAATACCCTCTTTTTTCAAGTCTGCCGTTGAATAGTAACGGGTAGTATTCGTCAGATCAATTACCAAACCAAGCTGAAAAACCAATAACTTAAAACTTGAATAACACAATGAGTGTGGCATTTCATTTCTCATTATCACGTCTGTGTACGTGTGTGTGTGTGTGTGTGTGTGTGTGTGTTGAGGGGGCTTGGAATGGATTAGAACATGGCCATCCAAAGGATTTTGGTTTATAGTGCTAACCTTTCTTTGTAATACTCTCTGTTGATGAATCACTTGCTTAAAAGAGTATCTTCTTCCAGGAGGAATGCAGTCATTGTAAGCTTCACCAAGTGGAACCTTGGAAGGAATAATACCAAAGATTTCCTGACCCGATGCAGGGCAATCCAACCAGCCTAGAATTTGAGAAAAACTCACTTGAATAAAAGCAAAAAAGCCTGAGCATAATACAATTGCTTTATCCTGAAATTCAGTACATAACAGACATCTGCCTGGACCAAGCAATGAAAACTTCACGATGATAAGAGGAAAAAGATCATATATTGGACTATCATACAGTAATATGACACTACGATAAAATGTTGTACTCTAGACAGGGTATAAGCAAAATTAATATTGGCATCCATTACACAAATAGGAACCTCAACTCATCCGATCTTCCAGAAAAAACTGTTCAATTTCCAACTGGTAATAACAGGGCATTGAAAGAGGCAATATATCCTCCACAAGACAGGAAGTCACTGTTTAACAGCACCAATATGGGTTTGGCTGATGTAGGGTACCTATATCGCCTCTCACAAGTATAGGAATTGAGGAGGGATATGGTCTGTTGCGGAATTAATTAGACTAACAGCTGTCACTGATATAATGACCCAAACTCTATTTTTTTTTTCAGCCACCGACCTTATTGTCGCCTAACCAGCAGGCATCTAACCCCTTTACTTTCTCTTTCTTTAATTTTAGCCATCTAGATTCTAACGTTAGTATAAAAAAAACTACTAATTTGGCATTGAAACACCTTGTTGGTTCAATAAAAAGCGATATTTCCAAGGTTTATGCAAAACAACATATTATCTTCTTCTTTCCAGCTGTTTGGTATTAATTTTGATTTCAACATTACATCCACACTAGTTGGTGAGCCTTATAGCTTGATTCAAAAAGCCCTTCTTGTGAATTTTTCTTTTTTGGTGCTATACAATATGGAATTACGGACTAAATGCAGAACTATTAGCTCTTGTGTTTGGATGTGTGTTTAGCCAAAAGTGTCAATAGTTGGGATTAAAAGGCACCATCTCTCTGACAGAGAAGGTAACATAGACCATGACACAATGACCATAACTGAATACATACTTAACGTGATGGTTAATGGCTGCTGTTTATGATTCTCTGACACTGACAACCATCATATGGGTATAGCAAGGTTATAAGTACCAGAATCACAGAAGTTGTTATCAAATTAAGGAAACCACTTCACACTTTTACTGATATCCAGCCAGCCTCTTTCCTTTTCACCACAAGTTGGTAGTCAAGGTTAACAAATAAAAATTTTAAGAGCTTCAGAAAGACAATTTGCAATTTTCACTCACATAAGATGCATCGGTACAAAAATCTGACCATAAAAATGCAAAACCACAATGATATCAGAAGCATGTAATGATAGCATGCAAGCATTGAAAGAAACTTATAAACTCAATCCCATAGAGTTAGCATTATCTTGAAAAATATACACGAGTATAATAACCATAGCAACTTAAACCATTTCTCATAATAGCAATTATACAACAAACTTACCAGGAGGGAGCTTAGTTTTATCATAGGTTTTGAAGTGTTTAGTCGGATAATATTGATCATGTGCTGGCTGCCGAGACACAGGGACATGTCTGTCATCTGGCCGTTCATTCCTCAGACGCTTGCGCCTTTCATCACGTTCCTACAAGGATGCAAACAGGAACAACAACAATCATCCAGTTATCAATGAGACACAAGGAAACCACCATTTTGGGAAATAACAAATTAAGAACATGAAAACAGAAGAAAGAGATATTGCAAACCAGAATCAAATGAATAATTTCATTATACAGCTGACAATCAGAAATGAAAACCACATCCATAAGACAGTCAAAAACATAAACATCATGATACCAGTGTGAATCTATTAGATCCCAACCAAGCTAAACCATAAATCTGCAGTGGTATTCCAAACATTCTGGAAGTGCCACTTGCACAGCTATATCTTATACATGATAAAACAGGATAAACAGAGCACTAGTAGATTTTAGCTACTCATTAGTTTTCTTGGGACTGAATCATTAGAAATTGTTAGTAAAACTTTAAACACTTGAGCCATAAAGACAGAAAATAATATGAGAGATAAGAGGACAGAAGGGGACAGACAAAGAAAAGTAAGAGAGATAAGAGGCATCCCTTATCAGGAGTTTTGTGAAGTTAAAAAAGAAATAATATGAAGGGATTAGTGATCCCTTCAATCCTACTTCAGTTTTTCCCCTCAAAATTCAGATATAAGATTTAATCCTCCCTAAAATTAATGATAATCTCTTGGATAAAATATTTTTCCCTTATAATAAAAACAAAACCCATTATTTCAATAGTATACATAGACCTGTCTCATGTATTTTTTTCTTTTTGAAGCCACATCTCTATGTGCACCACAAATTCATGATAATGAAAAGATATTTTAAAGTGCAAAGATTCAAACCACACAGCTAGTTAGCACCCATATGATACTTACTCTTTTTATATAAAAAAATTTAAAAAGAAGAAGAAGAAGAAGAAGAAGAAGAAGAAAAAAACTGCAATCAAGTGATACGGACTAGATTTTGAGCCCATGTATTTACATGATACTTTATACAAGAATTGAACTGCACTATTAAAATGAAAAATAGTAAAATTGATCAATATGCAATATTTCAGTTCTGAGTTGAGGAAGAAAAAAAAAATATAACACGACGTTCAATTTGTATATTATACTACCATCATTGTCTTATTTGTTGAGTTAAATTTTGAGATTATTGCTGCATTAAAAAGAATTCAAATTTTTTAAAAATATCATTTCTTAACAACCCAACAACAAGATGACATGCTCTAGTTCCTTCTTCTCGAAACAATAACATGATCAAATTTCTTATTTTCTCCTTTTATTTTCTTCCATTAAAAATAAGCCAAACATAAAATACTTTCCATTCTCAAAAGTCCCAAGCATAAGTAATCCTCTCCTATTCTTCTCTTCCTTACTCATGGATTAAGGTTACATTTTTTTCCCCTTTCCTATCCGTCTAAAATTACCAAACATAGAGTTAAATTTCTCAGTTCCACTTCATCTGCAAAACTTTATGCATAATTAAAGAAAAATTTCTATTCTTGTATCATATGTAAACATGTTTGTTTGATAGCTGAGAAAGTTCAAAGACAAATTGATTGCTTACTAAGATTTCCAATCCAAACAACTGAAACTTTTGAAAAGCAGCAGATTCTTGGGCTTCATGGAATCATTTTCCATCAAATGTTCAATTTTACCTCCATAAATAATTTTTTTGTATTTTCCATCATTGGAAAACATAGAAAAAAGATTGTTATGCATCAAAAAAGAAAATGCAACTTTTCAAAGAGAGAGAGAGAGAAAGAACTTTCTGTTTTCAAACTGGGCCGTCATCTTCTAAACTTATACAAACTTTGCAGAATGGAAGAAATACACAAGACAACTAAGTAGGCACTTAAGTTCAACTGTTGCCTAAAACCATCAATGCCACATACGATTGTAGAGCAATAAAGAATTCCTTCTTTCAAAAAAAAATATTTTCCAACAAATTAAATATTGATAGATAAAATAAGTTAAGAGTATCACTGCCAAAACAATGAAGGAGAAGAAAGATAAGTTCTAAAAAAATCTTAAACAAAGATCATAATCTTGAAAGAAGATCCCCCATGTATCACTACCCTCATTCCAATTGCTAACAGGTCCAAATACTCAGAACAATGATGAAGTTCGCAACAATAATTGCACTTTTTCAAATAAATTGCTCAGGCATGTAAAAAGAAGAAATTAAGTACCCGGCGTGCAGTTTCAACAGCACTTTCATAACGTTCTTCTGGAGCACTGAATTCTTCTACAGGCTCTTCAAAATTCTCTTCGTCATCTTCAGGTAATGGTGAAACATTTAAGTCCATTGTAACAACCATTCAACATGCTCCGTGAGACTCCCTCTTCTAGCAGTCTGTGACACACAAAAAACGGTGCAATTTGCTATCAGCAAACCAACAAAAGATATGTGCAGCATTGTTATTTAAGCTAGTACTAATCAACAATCGGCATAGGAGTTCAGAAAACAAAATCACAAATTTCAAGAAATTGCAAAACAAACTTTGGGTCACTTTGGTGAAACTGGCTGTGTTCAAATGCTGAGAAACCGTAGTAAGGTGAAAGAATAAGACTAACATAAATAACTCAGAAAATAAGCGAGACCTATGTTTACCCGAAGAATTGGAGACCAACTTCCATACGGCTGCAAATAATCTTCATTTCCCCTTCATTTTGCTATGTTAAAGCCCAAAGTGTGAAGCTAGAAAACTAAAAAAGACTCCATATCTCACATTTTTCTTGGCGACATATAGCAAAGAAATCACTAACCCAAACCCTAACAATTAAAGTTACACACTGACAACAAGCTCCCGCAGCTCAAAAGAGCCGAAGAAGAAAATTAAAAAAGGTATAAGCAATCGAGAAGAGACGGAAGGCCGCATTTACCATGCAATCGAAGACAAATTCCAACGCAGAACACAAAACGACGTGCCCTAGCGTGGTAGCAGAAAGAGAAGTTAAATCTTGCGTAGAGCAGAAATTGAGCAAAGCGCGATCAAAAAACCATGGAAAAGCTTCTTCTATTACGGTGTGTAAGTTGAAATCCCGGAGAATAATTGCGGGGATGGTCACCGTGGTCGTCAGTTGAAACCCTAGAGAGAGAAAGAGAGGGTGAAGGTGTTGGTTGGCTATAGAGGGAGAAGTAAAGGTTTTATTTAATGATCAATCCATGTCAGGAGAGAGAACAGGGGAGAGCAAATCCACGAATCGGGGCTTAGGAACTCAAACTCGAGTGAATATATGTTCGAAAATAATATACTATTAATTAATTAATTAATATTAATAAAAGATTATGAACTATTACGTATCCCTTATTTTGAAAGTGGCTGGTAGCGGTAGCGGTGGCGAGTTTAGGCTATGTTTTAAAGGCGATTCTCCGCCTACACCATAAAATTGAAAATTAAATTTCCCCTCTTCAATTACAATTCTCCAAAAGAATGACGTCAAAAACTATTTTTCGAATCTCACCAGTTATAATTGTTTCTCCATTTCTGTTTTCAAAATCTCCTTGATCGATCCTCTCCTAATCCTATCATGGCTCCTCCACTTTGCCTCCTCTGCTTTTATAACTATCCACCAATCATCATCGACTGCATTTTCTGTTTTACAAGTTGGACGACAACTTCATTTTAATTTTATGTTATGCTATATATTTCATTATGTTGGGCTATGCAACATCCGATCAACTCGATCCGAAAATTTGAATTCAACTTGTTATTAGAATTATTTGAATGGATCCGATTGAATTATTGGGCTTTAACATTCCGAGTTCGATTATTAGTGGACGATTCAGTTTTTTCTATTAAAAAAACATTTATAAAAACAAAAAGTTTTTGGTGTGTTTACTTACATCTATTTTTTTAGAAAATTGAAATATTTATTTTCCGTAAAAAATTTAAAAAACGCATTTATTTATTAAAAAATGAAAAAATAGAGTATTTATTTTCTATATATATGTGTATGTATGTATATATACATATACATATGCATATCAATAAATGAAAAATTAGAATAATTATTTTCTATATATATGTGTATGTATGTACATACATACACATAGATGCATATGCATATGCACATACATATCAATAAATGGTAAATTAAAATATTTATATTCTATATATATGTGTATATATATATATATATAGAGAGAGAGAGAGAGCATGCATGTGCATATATATATATATATGTGTGTGTGTGTGTATATGTATATATGCATGTGCATATGTGTATATATATATATGTGTGTGCGCGCGCGCATTTGTATATATGTGTATATGTATATGCATATGCATGTGCATGCATATATATATATATATGTGTGTGTGTATATATACGCATACACACACACATACATACATATGTATATATATACACGCATATATATATATATATATATATATATATATATATATATATATATATATATATATATATATATACATGTGTGTGTATATACGCATACACACACATACATACATGTGTGTGTGTGTGTCTATATATATATATAAATATATATAAGTATGTGTATGCACATATATATGTATGTACATACATATGTGTATATATATGTGTGTGTACGTATATATATGTGTGTGTGTGTGTGTATATACATATGTATATAAGTACATACATACATATATGTATATGTATGTATGTATGCATATATGTATGTTTGTACGTATATAAGTACATACATATATGTATATGTATGCATGTACATACATATATACATGTCTATGCATACATATATATACACATATATATGTATGCGCATACATGTATATGCATGTGTGTTATGTATATATATATTAAAATGATTTAGAAAACATTTTTTATTAGTTTTCCAATCTCTTTTTTATTTTAGAAAATTGAAAAATCTATTTTGTATTTTTTATTTTAGAAAATTGATTAAAATAATCATGATCTTTATTTTCTGTTTTGTGTAAAAAAAATTTCTGCAAAACTGCACCAGTTTTCTGTAAGTGAAAAGACGCTTTATTGTTTTAAAGAGTCATATTTTAACTAGAAAAGTAGAATAATGAGTAAAAACACAACAATAAAAAAAAATGCACGTAAAAAATTAATTTTGGGTGGAAATTTTCTTTATATTTAAGATTAGTAGAATTAGCATTCTAATTACAAATTTTTTCATATGTAATTTTATAATTCTATATGAGTTTTTTTTTTTATGGATAATTTTATAAGAGTTAAGTACATGGCTAATTATATATTCATTAAATCCAATTTGAACATGACCTCCAATCCACAATTTAATTGCAATAATTTTTTTAATTAATAAAGATTAATTTATTCATTAAGAACTAGAAAATTCTGTTTAGGATTTTTTAACTACATCTGACATTTTAAATGCCTAGGATTAATATTTATTTATTTATCATTTAAAAGATAAATCCTTTTTATTTATTTATTTATTTATATCTATAGTATTGGCAAAAAAACAAAATTTTATAATATACAATAACATAAAATCAAAAAAAATATAACAATACACTACAATTGTTACTAAATTCCATATTAAGATAAAATATCATCATTATAGTATTTATAATTGATGCAATGCAACCCATCTAGGTCAACATATAGTAAATTTATGGATCGATCTAAATTTACGCCAATTCATTTGGACATTAACCCATTTATGATTCGATCTAAATCCGTTCAATGCGACCCATTTGCCACATCTAGTATGGAGTCAAATATTAATGTGTATAATTATTTAACATGATCTTCAGTTATAATTTAAAAAAAAAATAGTTATAAATTTTAATTAAATGAAATATGAAAAATAATGAAAAAACTTACTTTAAAAAATTAATTATATATTTTATTTAAATACAATATAAAAAATATTCGTGAAATTTGAAAAAAAATAATTGCAAATTTTAATTAAATAAAATATAAAATATAATAAAAATTTAATTGGTGGCCGGATTTGAATTCCCGCCTTGAACAAGATTGAAAATGTATTTGTGCCATTAGTACAAAAATTTAAATTTAAAATTTATTTTCAATACATTAATTATATTAATACTAAATTATAAAATTTTGACTTGCATTAAAATTACAACAAACTATTTTGAATTCAATATAAAAAAATTTTGTCTTATAGATTCTATACTCTAAAATCGCAATGACTTATTATAATTTTCAAATAATTCTATTTTTTCAAATATTTTTCAAAACGCCTCAAATTTTAAAATATTTTTCCAAAAGACATTAATTCTAACAATATCTCAAAAAACACTTAGACTTCGTTTGTAACAAATGAATTTTATACAATTTTATGAAATTAATTTATAATTCATATTTTTTATATTTGGTATACAAAAAATATAAGAATTAAATTCATAAAATTCAATTTCATTGAATTTATTATACTTTCACCAAATTTCATTAAAATAGGTGAAATTTACAAATAAATTCTATATTTTTAAGGATAAAATTTAAAAAAACTATAATATCCTTTTGATCATTTGTTAAAAATTTATTATACTGATACAGCTAACGTACTATGTTATTTTTCCTCCCCCACGACTGTTCTTCTACTTCTCTTACCACTATTTTGCACTGAATGTTAATATAAATATGATTTTTTTTAAGAAATTATGTTATCATTGATTAAATATTTTTTAAAAATTTTAAAATGATAATTAATGGTTGTTAAATTATTTTTATTGTAAATAATTGAAAAAATGCATCAAAATTGACATTGAAAATATTTTAGGAAATAAAATATAAATGAATTTTTTTTTTCATTTATTCCAATTATAAAAATATATAATTCATTTTTAATTTTATATTTTAGTAATTTTATTTTAAATATAGAAATTCATTTACAAATAAATTTCATATGCAATTCATTTATAAATGAATTATACAATTTAAATTCATTTGTTCCAATCGTAGTTTTAAACTTCAATTGAAACAAATGAATTTAAATTGTGCAATTTATTTGTAAATAAATTTTTATATTTGGAATAAAATTATTAAAATATATAATTAAAAATAATTTTTTTATTTTTATATTTGAAATAAATGAATAAACGAATTCATTTATATTTTATTTCCTAAAATATATTCAATACCAATTTTGATACTTTAATACAATTAATCGCAATAAAAAAAAATTTAACAATTATTAATTATCATTTTAAAATTTTTGACAAACACTGAATCTGAATTATATTTCCAGGCTTATTTAAACTACTTGTCAATCTGAATTTGTTTTGTTTTCTTTTTTTCTTCTTCTAATCACCCGCCACCCGGTTATATATATATATATATATATATATTCATATTCAATATTTATTGAAACAATTAAATTGAGCAGGTTTTAATAACGACATATAAAAAAGAAAAACGATGTCATTATTTCATATTACTTCTTAAAATTAATAATTCAATTTTGAATTGAATATGATGGCTAGAGCTTACAAGTAAAATATTAATAATTAATCTATCTCTAAAAATCTACTATTAAAATTTAAATAAAGTAATTAACTGCATTTTATAAATGCTGGTATAGTTGTTTGTTCAGTCATAATTTAAAAAAAATAGAAAATAAAATGAAAAAAAGTCATATATACCGATAACCAATGAAACTAGTTAGTGAAAATCTAATGAAAGTGAGTCAAAATCCGATAATGGTAGCGTTGGGTGTGAAAACAACAGTAGTAGAAAAAAAATAGTGGTAAGAAAAAAATAAAAATAAGACTATCCTAACTGTATAAAAATAATTTATTTTTAACAAATAATTAAGAAATTATTATAATTTTTTTAAATTTAATATAAAATTTATTTACAAATTTCACATTTATAATTTTTATTTTTTATTCTTATAATTCTTATTTTTCATGGTTTGTAAATAAATATAAGAATTGAAAATAAATATAAGAATTGAGTTGATAGAATTGATAGCAGAATTTATTCCGAGCGGAGCTTAATGGTCTCCCTCACTCGCTCGCAGTCTTTTTTCTTTCTGAATACACAAAAATGAAAAATCTCAAACATATCTCCAGTAAAATCCCTAAAATCTCTCTCAAGTAAAATCCTTAAAATTCTTCTAAATTCCTAAAATTTATAAATCCCCAAACTCTCAAATCAGTGAAATTACGATCATCCTGTCCACCTGCTGCCGTTAGCTTATCGTACTGCCACCATTCCCCTGTCGCGGGTCGTCGTTCTCTATATTTCACTTTTGAAATTTCGTCTTCAACTGATAATACTCATAGAATTAGGTATTGTATATGGCTAAATGCATATTTTGTTTTTTTTGGTTTGTATTTATAATGCCTTCTTTTCCTGTTATACTACTGTAAAATTGTAAATGCATAATTTTTTTTTTCTTCTACTGTAAATGCATATAATTTCTTTTTTATTTTTTGGTTGATAAGTAAGGATAGAATGCTGTCGTAGGCAAGTTAAGGATATTCGGGTTAATCAAGCTTAATCGGATGGGTGCTGTGAAAATTGGGTTGGGGCCAAATTATAGTTAAGGTCGGTTTGAGGTTTGAGAATAACACAGTAACATTTTGCTTTGAGAAGAACATAGTTAAGCCCTATGCTTTGCTTTGTAGCTGGCTTCCTTATTATTGTTTTGTTCCTTTTCCAGATACAAAGATTACCGAGATCAAGATTATTACATCCAAGGGAACATTGTTCTTCACTTGTTTCCCTTAATTCTTGAATTAGTGCACCCAACTGCAGAATAACACAAAAATTTATCAAGGATACCAAAAATGGCCTTTTCAGATGAGAGTCACTTTCATTACAGTCTCCTTGCATTCTACCTTATAGGACCCCCAACCTTCATCTCCCTCAGGTTCCTACAAGCCCCATATGGAAAGCACAACCGCCCAGGTTGTGGTCTCACCATTTCTCCACCTTTGGCCTGGTTCCTTATGGAGAGCCCCACTCTATGGCTCACTCTTCTCTTCTTCCCTTTTGGCCAAGATGCTACCAATTTCAATGCACTGATTCTCATGTCCCCTTTTCTCATCCACTATTTCCACGGCACCTGTCTTTACCCCCTCCGCCTGTTGTTGAATACCAGTGGGCGAAATTCCAAAGCTGCTAATGGTTTTCCAGTCAGCGTGGCCCTGATGGCTTTTGAGTTTAATTTGCTGAATGCTTACTTGCAGGCCAGGTGGGTATCTCATTATAAGGAGGATTATGGGAATGGTGGGTGATTCTGTTATGGGTGTGCATCGGTCTCGACCCGAACCCGATCAATCCGAAAATCGAAATATAACTTATATTCCAAATCAAACCGATCCTATATATTAATAGGATCCCAAACTGATTAATTCGATAATTTTCGGGATCCAAACCGATTAAACCGATTGAACGGATCTCTTCATCTCCTCTCCTCGTTTCGCAGCTCTCTCTCTCTGATTTTTCACAATTTTTTAACGAACAAACACACAAATCAAATCCAACTAAACACAAATTCATCAAAATCAAACATACATAAACACAAATCAAACATGCAATCAGATCTGACAAGAAAAATGAAGAACCCACAATCCAGAAGTAGAAAAGGAAGTAAATTTACTGAAGAAGAAGACAGAGGAGAGCAAAAAGATCGATCAAAGGCTAAGAAGAAGAAGAAGAGGGAGAAGAAGGAGAGAGAGAGGGAACCGAATTGTTAGCGACGGAAGAGAGAGGGAATTGACGGTGGCGAAGGAGGAGGAGTCAGCAATGACGGAAGAGAGAGGGCAAAGGCAGAGGGAGAGATCGTGGGTAGGTGGGTGGGTGAGGGGGAGGGGAAGAGAGAGAGGGGCAGATTGTGAGGGGGAGGGGGAGGGGCGACTGGAAAAAAAAAAGGGAGTTTATATATCCTGATCGGCCGGGTTCGGATTTTGAAGGTTTTAACCCGATTCGAACCCACTCAGTTTTGAAGAACTGACCCGACCCTATTATCCCGAACAATTCTACCCGAATAGTTAGTTCGGGGCGGGTTGTTCGGATTTGTCGGGTCGATTTTTGCACAGCCTTAGTTCTAGTGGAGGTTTTTTGGTGGGATATTGGTGTTTGTTTTGGGCACGTGGATTAATATTTGGTCTGATAGAGTTCTGGTGGGATTAAAGAGAGAGGGTGGTGGTTACAAGGTGCCAAGAGGAGGATGGTTTGAGCTGGTTAACTGCCCCAACTACTTTGGCGAGATTGTAGAGTGGTTTGGATGGACTGTGATCACATGGTCTTGGGTTCTTTCTTTATACATGTGCCAATTTGGTTCCCAGGGCACACACTACTCATCAATGGTATTTTGTTAAGTAGGGGTGGGCAAAACCCAAACCGACCTGAATAATCCGAATAACCCGATCCGAAATATTAATTCGGGTAGGGTTATTTGGTGTATTCGGTTCGGATATGTAAATTTGGAATATTTCGGGTTCGGTTCGATTCGGGTTAAAACAATCAAACCCGAATCCGGCCGAAATTTTACATATAAAGCTTTTTTTTTCTTTTCTCTTTCCACTCACCCGCTCCCTCTCCATCCTCTTCTCGTGCCTCACTTACTGTCTCGCACTCACACACACAGCAGCCCCTCTCTCTCTCTCACACACACACACTCCCTCTCCTTCTCCTTCACCTCCCTTCTTTTTCTCTTTCACGTATACACACACACCCCATCTCCTTTTCCTTTCTCTCCTTCGCCTCCTTCTCTCTCACACACACACCATCTGTTAATCCAACGAGAATCACCAAAAAAAAAAAGAAAAATAAAAAAAAAGATCTGAATTTTTTATTTTATTTCTTTTTTTTTTTGCGTGAGATGTTGCAGGTTTTTATTATTTTTTGTCTTTTTAATTTTTTTTCTTTGCTTTGATATGGTTGAGATCTGATATGGTTAAGATCTAAGTTTTTTGGTTTAATTTTCTTTGCAGATTGTTGAATTTTCTTTTTTTTTTGGTGACATAATTTCAGTTTAATTGAAATTTAGTCTTTTTGATTTTCTTTCTTTGATTTTCCTTCTTTGATTTTCTTTTTTTGCTTTGATTTTATTTCTTTGCTTTGATGTGGTTGAGATGAGATCTAAGTTTTTTTTTTGTTGAATTTTATTTTATTTTATTTTTTTTAAATGGTTGAATTTTCGGGTTAGTCGGATTATTCGGTTTGGGGTTCGAAAATTTTTGGATTATTCGGTTTGGGGCCCTAATATAATTTAGGGCCCTAAATTATAATTTAAGGTCGGTTCGGAGGGCGATTTTAGTGAAATTTCGAGATTCGGGTTATTCGGGTTCGGTTCGAGTTGACCAGAACCCGACCGTTGACCACCCCTAATGTTAAGTTTGGAGAAGAGTATCCTCGAAAGAGAAAAGCTGTTATCCCTTTCTTGTATTGATGCCAATTTCTTTTTAATAATGACTGTTCACAAGAATTTTCTGGTTAGGAAGATTTGGCTTTTGATTGGCAGCTGTCTCTTATGCTCTGCTTGTAGACTCTTTTTGAACGATTCATCGTACTAGCTTGCTATTGGTAATGATTTAATTTAAAAACCCAAGTCAAGTTTCTACCGAGAGATAAACTTGGATACATGACTATGCTGAATTTCTTAAAATTTTTACACTACAGCACCGTCAATCATCTATTTCTTAAAATTACTGAGGCTTAAAGTTTGTTGACCTGAAAGTACTACTACCGGCAAGATAATCTAAAAACAAGCCATGCACAAAATCCACATACAAGCACTTGATCAAGACAAACCATGATGCACTTTCTAATAAACAAGGGGAGGAACAAAATAGGATTGAATTTGGAACTGTAACAAAGATCACAGCCAAAAAGACCACTGTGTTATTAGCTTCCTTTGGCACACATAATTTACATAAATTGTTTCGTCTATAAATCTCAACAGAAACACGTTCTACCACAAAATTTATGCAAGGTAAATTTAAAAGTGTGTTAAGACTTTCTAAAGTTTAAATTTAAAATTGAAAAGTTCTAGCTAGCTTGAAAGAAGACTTAATAATGCTATTCTCACATCCTCATAGAAGCAAAACCTCATACGCTGGCAAAAGTCGATACTGACAGTACATTCTTGGAGCAGTAGGAAGAGATGTAGAAGTGTTGTTTCTCGCTGGAGTACTTGATGCTTTTCCAACTGCTTTACTATAAACTGCGATTTGTTTCTGTGGCATTCTCTGGTTTGCGTCACTATAAAAGGGATACTGCAAACCACTGCAGAACAAGCAACACAAATTGGTTACACTTTATGGGTATTAATTAATACTATTTATTAACTAAATTAACTCTTTCAATTTGACTAAATAGTTGACAATATACCAATGGATGATGCAATAGCATGTGACAAATGGACTGTGCTGTTATGATTAAGATACTGGAGTAACAAACTTGAAAAAGAAAAATATATCCAAGTTAATTTGTCCGGGAAAAGAAATAATAAGAAAAAGAACTCACTCTAAGAAATGCTGCGGTTTGCACCAACATTAATCTCTACTTTTGATTCATCGACTGTGGAACTCTGATCCACTGAATCATCAGATTTCGGACTTCCATCCACATCTGTAGCTAATTTTATGGCCTCAGTAATCTCCTCTTGCAGCTTGTCATGCTTCTCCTTTAATTCCGAGGAGGTAATGGCTGCTGAGAGCCTCTGCTTTATTTGTTGTCCTAAAGCATCGATTTTATTTTTTGTTGCCACATCAGGTTTCTGCCCTGCCTTTGCTACCTCTAACTTCAGCAGATCGATCATGTTTTTAAGATCTGAGGAGTTGATTAAATCCTCAATTTTCTTGTTAGTTTCCTCATTCAAACTTTCCAATTTGGAATTGATGTCTGGGAATAAGGTCTGCTCAATGGGTTCTTCTGTGTTTGACCTAATAATCTCAACATCCAACCCCACAGACTTGAGAACATTTGCCAATTCCAGGTCTAACTCTTCCCTCATCTTCACAATTCTCTCCTTCATCTGTTCATCTAATTCACCTTGTTGAAATTCAACCTTTAATGCTTCCATCTTCTCCTTAATATCAGGCCGATCCATGATTTCTTTAAGTTTCTTATTGATTTCCTGCTTCAATGTCAAAGCTTTAGCGTTCTTTTCTGTGATGCTTTTGGCTTTAGAGAACTCCTTCAACATATCAAGTTTATACTTCAGACTAGCATAGTTAGGTGCTGCTGACAGACCCTGTGTAAATTCATTCTTAAGTTTTTCGATCTTGTCCATCAGAACTGGATGCATAAGTTGGTCCTGTGAATTTGCTTCCATAAACTCTTCCCGCAAGGCTGCAAACCTGTCTGAGAAGCCCATGGCTTTGGCAGCTTCAGAAAATTCAAGATCAACCTCCCTTTTCAATTTTTCAATCATCTCACTTAAAGCTAATTGTGGAGGCCCGTCTGAAGACTCCTTGGCTTTTGAAATTTGCTGTTTCAGCTTTTCAACTTCACCCTCTAGATCCACAACTGGAGTCTTTCCTGCAACCAGCTCTTCTTTCTTTTTCATGTTGACTTTTCTCTTCGGATCAATTGGAATTCCCTCTTGGAATCCACCTATTTTTCGGAACTTGAGCATACGGTGTTTTAGTAGCTCTTGCGTGTCCATCTTTGTGAGCTCCTGCAAAACCCCCAAGCCAATATTAGGATACAAAATCCAGTTAACTTAGCCTTAATTCTGAACCATCTTAGATTGGTTATATCGCACCATTTAGTAAAAAATACCCAAATTTGGGTAACATCAACAGAGGTTGATTGTAAATGATCAACCATATTATTGCCAAACCAGTTTATGTTGCACTTACATCCATAGATTCATTAATTGCTTTCTTTATCTGTTGCGAGGTCCATGATGGATCTGCATGTGCACCACCAAGTGGCTCCTGTTAAGATTGAAATAAACTCCTCTCAGATGCTATAGAAACTAACATAAAGATCTTAAAGATAAATTGCATTGATGCAGCCACTATCCACAACGCGAACATAAAGTAGGACAACTGGATTCAGCAAGTGAATTGCACTGAGGTACAATAAAATTGTGTTATACAGTATGTGGCTAGCTGCCCATAATTGTTGGGAACAAGAATTTTATGATATAGTTAAAAGATCTAAATAATGCACAGAAAACAAAAACAAAAGGTGGAAGAAAGAAAGGAAGCAAAAGAAGTACTGAAGACATGAAGCAGAGAAAATTATTACAGGGATGATGCCATCTGCAATTTGCAATTTGCATAACTCAGAGGCAGTGATCTTCAATTTTTCAGCAGCCTACATTGCATGCAAAAAAATAAATAAATAAATAAATGAAAATCAGTCTTCACTACTAGAAATAAACAATTAATCATCGCCTAACAGACAACCCTAAAAGTCAAGAGGCTCTGTGTAAACCTTTGGAGAAGCTTTGGCACTCTTCCATAAAATGGCTGCACATGCTTCAGGACTATTGACAAAAAAGTAAAAAGAAAAAAGAAAACAACAGCAGGTGAAAAAAGGTCAGCATCACTGTCCAAAAAAATAAATTTATCCATAACAACAAAATAAAATGAACTAAATAATGTCTTTATAAATAAGGAAAATAAAGAGGAACAGAGAATGAATTGGAGTGAAACAATAGTTGGACTGTGGTAGGCTATACAATATTGGCATGGGAAACAGGATCTAGCATCAATAGCTTAACCTAAAAATTTCCATCCCCAATATCAGCATCAACACCTCGAAAATGATTGTATGCATTCATTACCACCAGGAAAAAATATATATATATCACAGAAAGTTCACCAAGCATAGTAAGCAAGTGAAATCAAACACCCCTGAGTAATCAACACCAACAAACACAAGAAATTAGGACAACACATAGAAGAGATCATCTGGTTAATGATTGGCAACGCATGTTCCTTGAGTAATGCCACCTCAAACCCTCTTCTGTTTCTAATTCACTGGTCATAAGAATAATAAAGGCTAATTTATATGAGCAGCCTTGCCCACATCCCAAAAGAAAAGATTAACAAGACAGGAGATACCATGCAATAGCAATTGCTCTAAAAATTGCAGCGATGGTAAAACAAATTACCTAGCAACATAAAAAACTGCATTTTCAAGCATTAATAGTTTATTTGCACAGCCAATGGCCAGAGCACCACCAGAGCCGCCTTCCCCAATGACAATAGAAACAATTGGTACCTTTAGGCCAAACATTGTCCTCAAATTATGGGCAATGGCTTCACCCTGTTCATATGGTTAGCAGAAAAATCAGTTGTGCAAGTATTAAAGGAAAAATAGGAAGCTTAATATTGTCCACATACCTGGCCCAGTTCTTCAGATTTAAGGTCTGCAAATGCACCAGGTGTGTCAATAAAAGTAACTATAGGAAACCCATGGTGATCCGCATAATACATCATGCGCAGTGCCTTACGGTATCTGTCCAAGTCAAAATTTATAAGTTCATCTCATATGCCATAAAACACAGGTAAAAAAGCATTATAATTTGATTAGAAAACATTCTCTCAAGCCAAAATTGACAGGAAAACTTTATGAGAAATCCAACATACCCATGGGGAGTGGGCATCCCAAAATTACGCATAATGTTCTCTTTTGTGTTTCTACCCTTTTGGTGACCCATGAACATGTATCTTCTACCATCTACGGTTCCTATACCAGTAACAATAGCAGGATCATCATAACCTGCTCGATCTCCATGAAGTTCCACAAACTGGACATTTGATACAGATATGTTAGCTAAGTTAAGTTCCAAAAGTCCATCAAACTTAAGATAAGATGAAGAAAATACACAGCTAATGAAAAACATAAAGAACTTATGGATAGCAAACCTTGTCAGTAATGCTAAATACATGATCAAGGAAAGTGGGCCTGTTAGGGTGTCGTGCAATGTTCACACGCTGTATGGGAGTCAAATGTGTATACAAATCCTTTAGAGCCTGTAATTTACAACAGAGGAGAAAAGGAATATCATGAAAATGCTCCAGCAACTGATATTCTTGAAACTTTCCGAATCTGAATCAAAGCAAATAAGAAACTTTTCCTTTAATAAAAGAGTTGAACCAAAAAACTTAGAAATTGTGCAAGAACAAATATGATGTGCATCATGGTTTTCTTCCAGATACTGAAGTAGAGGATATTTATTGTAGAAATGCAATAATAATTTGCATCATCTTCATTCCTTACATTCCATGCTGCTTCCTTGTTGTACATTTGTGTTTCAAGGAAAAAGAAGCACTTATATGGCATCTCACTGTCTTGACCACGGAACCACTCTCAAATGAATGTTGAGAACCTAACCTTCAGTTTTCACTTTAAAATTGAGTCTGTTTCACTTTATTTGCTTTTTTCTCTACCTTTTTCAGCCAGAAATATAGTATTCACATGTAGAGGCCTAAATGTGAAGACTTTAACCTTATGCCTATCGCTGAGAGAGGAATCCTGATTTTTTTATTGGCATGGCACTATAGATTTGAAATAACAGTAGAGATTGGAAGCAGTGAAAGGTTAAGTATTCTACTGTTCAACAGCTTTTTACACTAGCAAGTATGCATTCCAAACATGTAAACCCTAATGCTAAAGACAGAATGCAATTTTTCAAAAAAGGATCTTATAGGTATAAACGTAATCATCCAATCCCAAAAGCGTATTAAGGCTGCAAAAATGATGAGTCAGTAAGATTTGAGGTCTTAATTCACCAACATGTAATTTTAAGGAATATCAGACAGTAACAACCATAGTATGAGAAGATTTTTCTATATCTCATATTAGCCAAGTATATCAGACCACAAAAAATATGGCATAAGAATACTTCCTATGTTTTGTTTCTAATTAACTTGACTTTACTAAATAGTGAGAAAGTAATTGATCAAACCTGTTGATATTTATTCTCTAGAGAGATAATCTGATCAGTGAAGTCTAAACCAGTCTCATTTGCCATCTTCCTAACCTGCACCCAACAAATAAAGAATTAGTTGAGGTACCTAAGACAAATGCTAATAACTCAAGACTCAGAATAATCCAAGCATAAAGTGAATTTACATCGATAATCTTCTTCTCTAAATCAACAAGCGGTTTCTCAAAATCCAAAGTAACTGGTTTTGGCCTCTCTTTTAGAGGTTTGAATGGGGAAAGATGAGTGAGTATTCCGCCGGGCACATTAGGATCCGGATTGTCGGGCCAAGGATATTCTTGCTTCTTCACCTTCCTAATCTTCGCTACCACAGCAAAATCCCCCGTTTTTGAGCTGAATCGTGTCCTCCCAAGAGTTCCCAAAGGGATGCCACTAACTCCATTACTGGAGCTCCGGAGAAGATCCGAAGCAGCAGTTCCAGTGAATGCAACAGGAGAGTGCGATATAGAAGCCATTATCCTCCACCAAACTTACTAGCTCAATCAAATCTGCCAATTAGATCTTCAACTTTTCCGAAATTGCTTGAAAAGGAATTGAATCTGCGAAGAAAGATACTTCAAGTTCCTGGAAAATGATTTACAGTTGCGCTCTTTTTATACTGACCCAAAAAAAAAAAGAAATAATGCTTCATTTGGCCGAAAAAAGAAAGAAAGAGAAATAACATTTTCTTTAATGTTCCATGTATAACTAATTAAGCACAATAACTACTGAGGCGAGCTTAGTTTCCACATTTATCAAAGAGGAGAAATTCAATACACAATCAATCAATTTTCTTTTTCAAATTCCTTTCCATCTTCTAATTAGATAACCAGAAAGAAAACTCAATCAGAAAAAAGTTAATTCTATTTACTTTTTCTTCCAAAAACCGAACAATCAGTAAACGCACAAGTAGATTCAGCAAGCAACACAGTGAAGCACTAAATTTATACAAAAACAAAGAGACATTTTGTCAGAAAGAGCAGAAGTTCAAAGAAAATTACCGGAGAAATTGAGATCTCAGCAGAGAAGTGACGAGATGATCTTAAAAAAGAAAGAGAAAATAGAAAAAAGGAAGGAGAAAAAAGTGAGGAGAAAGAAAAAGAAAAGAAAAGAAAATTTAAGGGAAAATGAGAGAAAGGAGAAGCATCGGGGAGATCGTCAGAGGAAGAGTCTTGTTTGTGTGTGGGCTGTGCTGTGTGTCGATACTTCTTATGTGAAACACCCTCCTCCGTTTATTATGAGCCAGCTTTTTTCGGTTTGGCCGTTAAATACACTAAATGTTTTTTTTTTTTTTCTCCTTCCTTACTTAGCACGTGGAAAGTTTTATTGCACGTGTGCCATTGGCCCTATACGTGATGGTCTTTTCAAAGATTTCTCGCCTTGGGCTCGTCTCCAAGCTGCAACCTGTGCTTTTCATCTTACGCATTTCAATTTCAAACATCAAATTCTTGACATTCAGATTGTATTTAATTTGGCATTTTCATGTTAATTCAAGTTCCATTGATCATAATGATAACCCAGATCCATAAGCTAATCGTATTTATAGTTGCAACGAATAGAGGTTGCTAGTAATTCAAAAGTCTTGTAATTAATTTTAGGAAAAATGCTTCCCTAAATTTATGAACTTTTACTGCATTATGTCTATTAATAAAAAAACCAAAAAATTCACGATGGATCATTTTACATTTTACTTACCTTTAATCAATTTGATAACTTTTATTTCTAGCTTCAATAATGTGACAGAGTGTTAAATTCTAGCACTTAGTCTAAAAGAAGTTTGACATGAATATTTGGCTATCTTTTAATATTTTCAACTAATTATTAGCCAGTTGATTGAAAAATATGAAACAAATGAGTGCACTATAATTCGGTATAAAGGGTTTGTTTCTTGTTTACTCGCGCAGTTGGAGACCAAGGGTGGAAGTTGGAACATTGAGCAAATAGTTTGGGTAGAAAATAATGAAAATGATCGGTTGGCCAAATAAGTAGCTATCAATTACCCCTTCTAAATCATCTTAGTACTTTCGAAAGCCATCTTATAACCTAATTATGAAACATCCACTATGGTAAGGCTAGAGACTGCCTGTATTTGTAAGACGGAGTCCTTTTTTCGTGTGATTTTTATCAGACTAATTAAAAATATCTGATCATTTATTCAGTGAGATTTGAATGTTTTGAAATCATTTTATACAGTGACTGACTAAGAAAAATTCTTTCTAATAGCAATCGGACAATGACATGTAGTTTGATTGTAAAGCTTTCAAGAATTATTGCATTGAACTTCGTATTACTTTCTAATTTATCTTGATTTACCATCATCAGTCTAATGATATTATCAAGGTCACCAATTGCACAATTAATACTATTAAGTCTCAAAAAATACTTGGATGTGGCTGAAGGTCTTTGGATGGACAAGTTGTACAGTGTGGTATTGGCTTACCAAACATCTCGAATGGCTACAAGTGAAACACCCTTTCCATTAATATGATTTACTTAACCGCTTGGATGTTTTGGAAGAAAAATGGATCAAAGATACAACTTACAAGCTAATGCACAAGATTTTGTCATTCTCAATCACCCAAAGAAATTGGAATTTAGACTTTTGGTGGTTGGGTTGGTTGAACAAACACGATTAGAAAATTAAAGAAAAATATGCAATATTAATTCTTAAAATTAGTTTTATTTTGAGATTAAAAAAAGAAAATATTAAAATTATTAATTCTAAAGAATGGTGGGAAAAAAAACGCCAATTCCGTTGCCGGGAATCGAACCCGGGTCTTTCGGGTGAGAGCCGAATATCCTAACCGACTAGACTACAACGGAAACATTGAGAGTCATTGCGTATTTATTTATATAAGACTTTGTCGTTATCGTTCCCCATATCTTTCGTTCCAACATCTGTCCTCTCCTTTTCTTCAATTTAGTTGATATCATGGCGGAGAAGCCTGCAAATAGGATTCTAAACGGTAATACTTAAAATGCTTCAACTCATGTTCTTTTCTTACTTTTAAATTTTGATTTATAACTACTGTTTACTTTGATTACTCTTCCATTTTTCTCCTTACTTTCTAGGCTACCAAACAGAACATGAGATTTCGGCGCAGTTGTTTTTATCATTATTATTATACTATAATTAAGAAAAACAAAAGTTGAATTTTTATTGGTCTTGCCCTTGTCATTCTCATGAATTCCATCTGAGTATATCTCTTATTGACCATGAAGAATATTTTGCAGTTAATATACTTGAGCAGCTCAAACATGGAATTGCTCGATTCGAGCTCGTTTCTTCGCCGGTTCCTTCCATCTCGAATTCGAAATCCTTCACATATTTCCCTCCTTTATTTGAAGATAACACCCATAAATTCTTTGCTAGAATTGGACCATCGCTGTGAGTTCATTTTTTTTTAAAATACTTTATGGAGTTATGTTGCTAATTAACATAAGTTTGATGTATTTTCATTTATTTAGGAGTGGTGGATCACCGGCGATCAAAAAAGTTGAGAACTATTCAGTTCAGAAAATTACTGGAGATGGCCGGTGTCTATTTCGTGCCCTGGTATCATTTTATATGCTCTCTCCTTTAATTCTTTTGCTTCTAATGTCAATTTGCTATCTTCTAGTATTTTGCTACGACAGAGATGAAATTTTAGATTCTATAAGGGAATTATGCAGAAGTTTGTGCTCGTTAATAACAAAACTCAAGAGGATGATACTGTTGCCTGTGAAATTTTTATTGATGAAAATGAAATCAGGTGAAAGGAATGGCATTTAACAAGGGTATCTCTCTTAATCCACGTGAAGAAAGAAATGATGCAGGTAGACTGTAATTATATGTTTTAATTCTCTTGTGGATTTTAAGCCCATAATTTAACTTTTATGATGAAATTGTTTTGACTAACGTTCTGTAAGTTTTCTATTTTGCCTTTAATTTGTTGTTGGTTAGTTTCTTTTCACCATAAATGAGAACCACTGATTCTTGCTTATAGTTAGATGGACCTGTATGGAGAAGTGCGAACAACATTTTCCTGATTTTCTTCAAAAATTTTACATCATTACTTTATGTGTTTGCTGCTGTGAATTGGTCTCTTTTAGACAGTCATAATTACATTTGATTTTCAAGAATTGAACAATGATTTGACTAGGAAGAGGAAAATTCTGAATATTTGTTATCTTCTCACATGCAAACTTATTAGCTAGTGGGAAGAACTTCTTCAGCTTGTGACTGAAGTTCTTTGATTGCATTCTATATGTATGGATCAGAAAGCTCGAGCTCTCAACTGTCTTGAACTTGTGGGAAGGTTGATGATATTATTTTGAATCTAGCTTATGGGTATAACTCTGCATTTTCTTGCTAAAATATTGCAGATGACCTACGAATGGCTGTGAAAGAGGTTATTTGTGATAGCAATCAAGAACGCCAGCACTATGAAGAAGCACTTATAGCAATTACTGTTGATGAGTCTTTGAAACGGTGAGCCTTTGAGAGAATATAAATACCTATCCTTTATAGGCCTTCTATTCTATACTTAATGTGCTTTTACCAATGCAAAATCTACTTCACACTCACTGATTTCTTTCAACAGTTACTGTCAGCGCATTTTGCGTCCTGATTTCTGGGGAGGAGAATCAGAACTACTGGTCAGTACACCTTTTGATGCACATTTTACTCAAATCCCATGAGGTTGCTCCTTTTATGAAATATTTCATTTCATTTGACAATGCATTGTGGAGAATAATTTTGAAAGCTATTAGTCATGTTTTTGTGAATAATAAATATTCAGGCCCAGCACCCACAAGATATAAGAGCAAATGCAAATAAAGAGAGAAAAAGCAAACAACTAGCAGTTTTACGTGTTTCAGAATGTGCTTACATCCGTGGAACTATTTGCATATCAGAATGAAGGAAAAAGATTACAACAGCTAACCCCTTATGGTTATTTTTGCATAAGCACATGGAGGCCCTGAAGTGTCAAGATGACAATTATCATAAAAAACCTCCTAAAATTAAGAAAGCTGCATTTTATCATGGGGTAATAAACAGGCATTAAGAAAGTTGGTTTAGTTTAGCTCATTCGAGCATCCATGCAGAAACCCTTGCTAGGCTTTACTCTTAAGTTTGTTTAACTCTAAATATTAACCAAAATTTCAATAGTTGGTGTCAATGTTGTGTTGCTAATAATGATACTACACCGTTCACTGACTTTTGAATGCTTTTCTTTTAGTTTTTCTTGAATTGGAGATGAAGCAAAATGAGTTCGATAGTATTTCTATTCCTGTAAAAATCCCATTTCAAATTTGGTAGCAGTAGTGTGAGACAAACTCAAATTCATGTACTGACCGTTTGGTTGGCAAATTTAAAGTGGGTAAGAAGTTTGAGGATTTAGATTTATATGAGTAGGGAGTTGTATGGTAACAAGGTTGACTTGTGGGTTATTTGAATGAGAAAGGATTGGAATATGTGAATCATAAACCACTTACTACCTCAGGAAGAAGCAAATGCAAAAGGTCAAAGATAGTGTGAGTCAAATCATTTCAGGCAAACATGCTTTTCAAATGAGAGAGAGCGAATCTACAGCAGGGCAACTTGCCTTCCAAAAACTCATAATAAACTCTGATATATTTGTCAAATCCTTAGAGCTTACATGAAGATGATGGGGCTACTTTTCCTTCTTAAACAATGGCTATAGCCTCTAGTGATTGATTAATTTTGGAGTGAAGAAATTCCTAAACATGCTAAAATCATTTCTTTCATGAATAGGAAGTTACATTTGATAATAAATGGAAAAAAGTACAAGAAAAATCTGAATATCATTGATTACTAATTGGATAAAAAATATTCTTAATTCATTATCACTTGATATTGCATCAATGAGGGGTAGAGAAATATTGAAATCTAGAGCTTCAATTAGTGCCTTTGGATAACAAAGTAAATTTTGTTAAATGCATCAGAGCATAGTACATCTGATGCCTGATATTGTTCTCTATGTTTTTCTCTCCAAGAGTTTGGGAGTGTGTTTGCATTTTTCTAATTTATCTTCCAAAGATCTCCATGCAATTCTTGTTAAAGCAATATGTATGCCAATCAATGACCATAACACTGTATCAGGTGCTGTCAAAGTTATGCAATCAGCCAGTCATTGTTTACATACCAGAGTATGAGGTATGTCTGCTTCTGGCTCACCCAGTCATCACACTTGTCTAATGTAGGCGTATGCTTTCTCCTTCTTTCCCATATTTTTCAAATACTTTGATATGTTGCACGTCAAATTAGAATTCATGGAAAACAGATGTGGTATGCTTACTTTCTGTTTCTTGCTCATCCAATTATGGGCAGAAAACCTTTCTGCATGTTTCAAGTCTAGTCAATTTCTTGGAGACTGTTTGAACTGAGATGGGGAAAATCACCTATTGACAAGATGAACGTTTTCACTTAAGAGAGATCTGGGCTTGTAAAAATTCAAAGCTAGACCTTACTGTCCATCATTGCATTTAATGAGATTTTGCATTTCTACTTATTCGGTTATGATTCTGCATTGGATTATGAAATTGGGATTTCTAGAAAGTGATTTTGAAAATTTTTTGTTTGTATTTACAGCATGCTAACCTCAACTTAAGACTTTGCTGTTGTGAGATATTTGAAAAACGCCATCTTATCTAAGAACCCTCAAACACAACATTGACGAACATTTGCTAGCATATCTATGTTCTATAATTATCCAAGATATAGCTGCAATTCAGTTGCATACTTTTTCCTTGCTGCAAGTGATCCTAGAACATTATGATGATCATCATCTGTGTTGTTTACTTGAATTCAATATCACCATAATTATGCTGTGTGTTCTTTGATGTTGACTATATGTTATATATTCTCCTCTGTGCATGAAGCTAAATTTCAGCTCTGTAAATCTGCACCAATAATGACTTCTAAGATATGCTTGGCTTGAGCTCGGGGTGTACTAGATAGTCACGGAATGGATGTGTGCCAATGCATAGATATCTCTTTATGCTCACAAAATTTAAAGACACGTCCACTCAAATTAACCTTATGTGTAAGCATTATAAGTTCTGTGCTAAGTCTAGCTTGTGTCTTATCATTCTCACGAAATCGAGGAAATTTGGTTTTTCTTTCATGAATAACTGTTGTTGCTCATTGGCTTCATTTGAATCTTATTCGTTTTGGTCAAAACTGATTACTAAAGCATTTTGCAAATCATGTTACATGGTTCTGGGTTCATCAGTACTTTTTTGAAACAATTCCAAGAGAAAATGGGATGCTTCACTTAAAAGAAACGATACAAAACTTTTTATGATTGCAAATATGCTTTTGATGAGGCGAAATATTGTGTGCTTGTCATCAACTAATTGTATGAATATCTATATCGAAATGAATTGCAGCATACAAGGGGTGGATGGGGTTCTGGCTTTATTCCCATAGCAGAATATGGAACTGAGTTTCTCAGGGGCAGAAAGAAGGGAAAACCAAGGAAAGTTGTGAGGCTGCTCTACAGTGGTAAGAACCATTATGATCTGCTTGTGTGAGACTTTTCCGTGGAGGAATAAAGATTGAAGATGAATGGTTGGTGTAGAAACCGATGGTAATCCCAGTTTTGTATTCATGCCAATGATTGATTAGGTTTTTATTTATGTTAAACAAATGCTGATCCAATTATTCTGGTCTTGCTTAGTGAGGCTATAATGTAGGCATCTTTGCTGCTTTGAAATATCAGCGGCTCCATAGCTTGTTAGACCCAAATAGTCGTTTATTTTTGTCCAGTTGCTGAATGCAGCTTTGAGTTATTGTCTTCTATTTGAAGCTGCAATGGCCAGTATGATTTGCATAGAGAGTGCATGACCGTTCTTATCCAAAATTTCACCTGCTTGATCATTTGAATTAGCCTCAACTCTCAGGTGATGTTGATTTTGCTATGATGTTTGTCTCTTCTATTGCCATCTGCCCCTTCAACTTCCTTCCACCTTTTTTTTTCCAACTATTTCAACGCCAACTATTATTCTCATGAAAATAAGGTAGAAATTCATATAATCATGAAGAACTTTGATCTTTTAATCTAATACAACTCAAGGACTTGCAATCAGCGTCCAGATAAATGTGTGTGAACTAGCTATTGCACTTTTTGCTGTCACTCGAGTAATTGGGTATTCAAAGATGTTTTCAGGATATCTGGGTTTTTGGTGATGGATTTATTTGGGGTCCTGATGGGACAGCCTGTGGAAAGGGCTATATGCTCTTGGGGGATTTGGGAATTTTATACTGCCTCATATCGGTGTTCTAATGTTATTTTATTTTATTTTTAACTAGTTTTTTTTTAGGATATATGTGCTATCTAGCTTTAATAGGATGTTTTAAGTAGGCTTGTCTTTAGTTATAATATTTTAGTTTAAGGTCTTAAGAGCAAAATGGAAGCCGAGTTCTTTGTCCCGCATTAAAGAGAACAGAAAAGAAAGCCTCTATTCGTTAGCTTAAGCCTTCTGTTGGTACCTGAGCCACGACATTATTCAGGGATTTTGTTGGTGGCTACAAAGCATGACTCTGCGCCTTTTCCATGATCGATAATAAGGGAAACTAGAACATTTTGTCTATTGAAATGAAAGCCTTTTTGCAAGCTTTTGGTCATCTGGAAACATGTGGAAACCTAACTTCACTTGTGTAAATCCTATTGTTGGTTAAGGAGAACCAAGCTCTGCAGGCAATTGAAGCAGCCTTTTATTTATAATATTCTCTACTATAACTATGGCCAGCATCATATCACAAGTGCTCGGGAACAAAGCTTCAGTGTAAGGAGAAGACAAATGGCAGTGATCAACTTGAGAAGGTAATTCAAGTCTCTAAAGATGAAAGACTAAGAAATGGGAAGGAGTGTTGATAGGCTTCTCAAAATTGTAATCTAGATAAGAATCCTTAATGATGAATTAATTAAGTGAATACAGAGTGGTGGAAAAGATTTTGATCTCATCGTCAGACCTCTCTCAAATTTCACTTTTGTGTGATGCGATAATTTTCGCTCATTGCTCCGAAATTAAAGCCATCAAACTCCAATGTGTAAAATAAAAATTTCTAAATTTAAAATATTTAAAATTCAAAAGGCTAATTTGGTAAAAGGTTGGCCACAATGCTCTATTCTCCCTCAGTCACCCTCTCCAAACTCAAAAGTTTCCTCTCTCACTCTTTTATATCTCTCAATTTTTGGAACATTTATTTATTTTAAGGGTAAAAGAAAATTACCACTAAGCGACGCCGTACTGAAGTTCGAAGTATCCTAGACGTTATAACAACGTTAAATGTACCGAACTTTGGGCTTCCTGGAATCCTGTTCTCCTCTCTGCCTCAAAACAGGAAAATATACAGTCCGCACAACTTATCTCATATTTATTTGAGATAAAAGAAACGAATAACAGGTTCTAGGGTTTTCTTTTCTTTCACACTCAGATTAGGAGGTTGACATCGATCCATACGCATGGAAGGAGTTAGCAATGGAGGCATGTTGTACCATGAGGTGCAAGAGGCTAAGCTTTGCGCTGTGCATTGCGTCAACACCGTCTTGCAGGGACCTTTCTTCTCCGAGTTGGATTTCGCGGCGCTCGCCTCCGATCTTGATTGCAAGGAGCGTCAGATGATGCAACGGGAAGGCGCTTCCACCGGCGATTTCCTCTCCGCCGAGTCGCACAATGTCTCCTTGGACGGCGACTTTAGTATCCAGGTTCGCCTTCTTTTTCCAGGAAAACTTTTAGTCGCCTTATTAAATTCGATAGAAAATAGGGGGAAATTCGGAGAAAGAAAGGAAATTTATGAATTTCGAAAGTTTAAGAATGCTTAGTTTAATTTGACTGCTAGCCACTGTTTGTCGTTTAGATTAATTATCAACAATCAATTGGATGATAATTATCCTAAACTCATGTCCTTCTGGGTTTGGGCGACTAAAATAGCTTGCAGTCTTTCTTGTCGTTTTCAAATTGTTCTACATTTTCCCCATCATAATAGTTTCAAGAATGTTTATGCATCATCCATTTTTTCCCCTTTAAAGAAAAAAATGATTACTATGATGCGATACCTCTACTATTGATTAATAAATTAACATTGCATCATTTATGCCCAGTGCGCTTTGAAGTTACTAATATTATGGTTTCAAAAAACTTTGGTTTTTATTTATTTATTTATTTTTATTTTTAGTTAGACCGGCTAAATATGTGTATTGCATCTCATATGTGGACAAGTTGATAATGGATACCGTTACTTTCTTGCCATGGTGACATGTTTAGTTGGAGGAAGAATAATGGAAAGAAAAGGAGCAAGACAAGTAGGGGTGAGATAGATTACTCAATTTCCTATCCTTCTAAGCAGCAGAGAAATTTAGAAGCTGACTTGGAAGGTAGGAAGAAGGGTAGAGGTAGGGCTTAGATCACGTGAAGAGAAGTAGTGTCTAAAGACATATAATTACTAGATATTGAGGCAGATCTAGCTTTGGATTGAAGGATTTGGCTGACCGCATCTAGTATGGGATTAAGGCTTAGTCATTGTCGTAGAGAGATTTGCCCTGGAAAAGGTGGATAGGAATTATATTCCAGAAGCAACTATCCTTGATTAGTTCAAGAGGATGCAGGCTTGATGTTTGGTCACTGGGATAGAATCCTTCCTAGCTAGAAAGCATCGGTGGAGGAGAGTAGCTGTTGTGAAATATGCAAAAAACAGTATAATTAGATTATGCATTATTGTTGGGTCACTTTTGCTGTTGGTTTATATAAGAGATTGGAAGGATGCTTGCGAAAATGTATGATGGAACCTATGGTTGGGAAAATGGTAAAATGTTTTGGATGGGATGTCTGGTATATTGACATATTCTCAATCTCTCAGGATAGTCATGCATCTTCACAACTGTTCTCCTTGATCAGTTCAAGAGGATGCAGTCTTGACGTCCAGTCACTAGGATAAAATCCTTACTAGTTTGAGAACATTGCTAGAGGAGAGTTACTGTAGTTAAATGTGTGAAAAACAGGATAACCAGGTTACGCACTATTTTTGGGGGCAGTTTCACTGTTGGTTTACATAAAAGATTGAATGCTGGGATGCTTGTGAAAATGTATGGTGGAAGCTATGGTTGGGAAAAGGGGAAAATTTTTTGGATGGGATGTCTGATATACTGAAATATTCTCAATCTCTCAGAATAATCACACATTTGTTACAGCATTTCCAATAATGTGCTTTGTTAAGCTCTAATCAGGTGTGGGAAAGACATTGTCGTTGGATGCCAACTAAGACTTAGAATTTGAGTTTAAAATTTACTACAAAGGTGTGGCCAATGGAGCAAGTGGCATCTCTGTGGGGAAAATGATGCAGATTATAGTTCTTTTAAAGCTAGTTTTTCATGTGCATGTTGGCATGTGTTTTATCTATAACAGTAGAAAATTAGTTCTGGTGAAATAGGCATTTGATGAGCTGATATCCCCTGTACTAAAAGACAAGATGAACATGAAAAGGGTGAGGTTTCCTTTTGGCTCCCTTTTCTGTGCCTTGTGCGCCTCATAGAACATTTTCACTCCCGTTGCAACCAGCCACACAGTTTGGCTGGCAGGCATACTTTCTGTTGTTTCTTATGTTGAATTTTTTGCCTCAGCAAGATAGGGCCTGATCCACATCTTTCTTCCTCTCTCTTTCTCTCTCTTTTAATATTGAATCTTTTTGGTATTTCTTCTCAAGTATTATGAGCTTTTTCATGAGAAACTTTTTTATTTTTTATTTTTAATAATTAGCAATATTTTCAGTATTGAGAGCTTATTGTAATCAAATGCCAGCAAAATGAAGTGACTGCAGCTCAGAGTACAGTGTTTGAAGGTCTTGTTTGGTAGGGATGGTCTAAATGCTCGTTGCCTATTGCTTGGTATCCCTACTTAACATTGAAAAATTTATGCTTTCAGGTCTTACAAAAGGCTTTAGAGGTGTGGGATTTGCAGGTAATCCCCCTCAGTAGTCCAGTTGCAGAGCCTGCACAGATTGACCCTGATCTGGAAAATGCATTCATTTGTCATTTGCATGATCATTGGTTTTGTATCAAGAAAGTGAATGGGGAGTGGTATAACTTTGACAGTCTCTACGCTGCTCCACAGCACCTGTCAAAGTTTTACCTGGCTGCATATCTGGATTCTCTGAAGAGCTCTGGATGGAGCATTTTCCTGGTGAGAGGGAATTTTCCGAAGGAGTTTCTAATCTCATCATCTGAAGCTTCAAATGGTTATGGGCAGTGGCTATCTCCTGAAGATGCGGAGAGGATTACCAAATCCTGCAACTCAAGTTGGGGTTCAGAGGGAATTGAGTCTTCTCGACAGCATTCTGATGCAGCTGAAGATATGCTTACAGAATTTGAAGATCAAGACTTAAAAGCTGCAATAGCTGCTAGCTTGATGGATTCTTCTCAAGCGGCTAGTGTTGAAGCTGGCAGTGCTCAAAATGATAATCAAGAAATTGAAGAAAAAATTGCATAGATGATGTTTTTTGTTTGGCTGACACTAATCTGTGTCAACTACGATGTTACCTAGCATCTTTGGCAGTTGAGCAAAATGTGCAGTATATAGATTCATTGTCCTTTTTGATCACACGTTTACATCAAATTAACATTATAAAATTTATGTCAGAAACTGTATACAAATTACCAATTCGTAAGTTTTGTTTTTCCGTCTCTCTCCTCTCAAAACATGCCCCCTTCCATAAGTTTTCAAATATCCACCCTTTCTCTTAGGTTTCTTTTAGCATTTCTCTTTCTGTTTGCTACTTGCTGGGGATTAAGCACTCTGGTCCAGCTTTGGCCTGGATTTTGTTTTAGCTTTGTAAGTTCATCTTCAAGCTTTTCCCTCTTAGGTCTGAATCTTATAGGGGTAAATGGATTTTTCACTTAATTTGTGTCAGAATTTTGTTTTTCTTGTGTTGTGTATGATGTGAGATGGTGGGAAATGGAAAGATGAGTTTGTTGATTTATGAGACTGGATCTCTCCAAATAAAATATGTTGGTTTCTTTGTGTCATATTCAATGTTGAGTAGAATGTGAACCTTATGCTGGATGTACTTGTTTATTTTATTTATTTATTTAATGATAGGAGGGTGTTTAAGCATCAAAATATTAAGGGAAGTTAGAAGTGATTGGCTTAAGCCAAAGGGTGCAACCAGCCAACCAATTATTATAAGTAAAACGAGGTCATGCTTGCTTCATTTAAATCTACTTTTGCCTAAACAAAGAATGATAATAATAATAATAAAATTTGCATTAACTTTATCTCTGGGGAGGGTGTGCCATCTAAACTGGACTTATTGGCATTTACCTAATTCTTTCTTAATAAATAACTAATTAAAATGATTTAAATTTTATTTGCTTCCTCAATCCGCGATAAACTTATTTCTAAATCCATTCATACTTAAAGTTAATTATATCTCCTATGAACATGCTTAGTTGTAAAATACCAACTTTTTTTTTCGAAGTTGTAAAATTTAACTAGAAAAATAATAGTTAGTTAATTAAAAGGTCTAAGTCGAACAAAAATTAAAATAAATCTACTTTTAGTAAAAAAAATTAACTCCTTTGGTTTAATAGACGGAGACATTGCATCAAACCGCCAAACCACCATAAATCATGGAAAGGAAGACAATTGAAAGATTAAAAAAAAAAAATTGTTGAAGCACTCTTAACCTTGTAATCATGAAAAGGACGGAATGTCTTTTGGTATTGTCTATTCACTGTTCCTTTTTTTTTAAAAAAAAAATGAAAATTCAGGAGCAAAACAGAGAGCTGAAAAGTTGGAAAAAGGAATGGGCGGTTTGAGGCTTTTGGGCTGGAAGTAGAGACCACCATCACCATCGCCATTCACCAACTACATCTTTTAACAGTCTTCCTTCTTTAGTATATACATGGGACCTCAATCACCGTTTCTCAAATTTCAAAAGTTATTTAATTAACTGATTCTTCTTTTGTTTCTTTTTTATTTTGCTTTTCTAAAACCCCATCTCTCATCAAACCCACCTCTTCTTCTTTATCCTTTTCTCATTTTCTTTCCATAATTTCTTGGAGGGTTTTTAGAGATCTGAAGTGGGTTCATCAAAGTTTTGATTTTGGATTTTTCTATCTAAATGGGTTCATCTGATCGACTCTTTGATAGAAAGAGAAATGTTCATGAGATTTTTGGAGGTGGCTTTGGTAAGTAAAGACAAAATCTGTATTGGCATTAATTATGTGTATGTAACCCTTTTTCATAATTCATTCATCCATTATTATTAATTTCAATGAATGCAAGATAGATTTTATTTTTACCCCCAATGAAGTGCATGCTTTCTAATTTCATGGAGTTTTTATTTTCCCTTCTCTGGAATCTTTATTTTTCTAGATATCAAAATGAGGAATTTTTAGATAAATTGTGCGATCTAATGAAGAGTTTTTTGGCTGAGTAGCTTTGGTTTTTATGTTGTGTTGAACAGTTGCAGATGTGATACTGTGGAGGGAGAAGAATGTTACTGTTGGGATATTGACAGTAGCTCTAGCTTCTTGGGTGGTTTTTGAGAGATCAGGTTACACTCTGCTGTCACTCGTTTCTAGTGTTCTTCTTCTCCTTCTTGCCATTCTCTTTTTGTGGGCTAAATCTGCTGCCATTCTTAACCGGTAATTTCCATACAGGTTTTGCTCCTTAATTCTAATTAAAGGTTATGATGCATTTTCAGATTAATTAATTCCAGATAAGCACTTGAAGTTCTTATGATTTTGAGCATTTTTCTTACTTTTTGGTCTGTTGAACTGATCTTACTTTGGGAATGTTTATTGGTTCTCTATTAACTCTCCTGTTCATTTCACAATAGAGGATTAGAGAGGTAGATTTATGAACATTCTTTGAGTTTGTACACAAAAATAAGATTGCCCTTGGCAAATGTCTTCTTTCACGTTGCACCCTAGTTATCCTGGACGCATGGATGGTGCAGTATAGGACTCAAGGATTGATAAACTCAGACCAAAGTCATTTTATCCATCTTAGATGATACAAGATTTTGAATTCCTATTATAATCCTATTTCTAGAATTCGATTTATGAACTTGTTAGGCAGCTTTTTCAAATTTTGTGGTCTAGCCTGGAAAATATGATAATAATTTTGATAGAGTTTCTTAATTTTAGTCTTTCATTAGTTGCCTGGATTTCATTTCCTCCCTGTTAATATAGCTGGAACTACTTTACATGGAAGTTATAAGTAGTAACTAATTTATCTCTTATGCAAGTGCTGATTTGATAGATGTATTTTTCGGGCTCAAAGATATTTGCTGTTTATTAGTTTTTTGGTATTTGTCTCTTGATTGAAAATAGTAGTTAGTTACGTTATCTTTCTGCAAACATATGGCACTATTAACTCCCAAAATGGAAAGATAAACTCCATGGATTTTCGGATTGATTAACCTTGAGGGGTTAATTGAATTTCCCCCTTCCCTTAAGCAGGCCTGCTCCACCTTTACCGCAGTTGCATCTGTCAGAGGAAGTGGTAAATGAAGTTGCAGCTTTCATCCGCATTCGTGTTAATGCTTTTCTATCAGTTTCACAGGATATTGCCTTGGGTAAAGACACAAAGTTGTTCTTTGAAGTAGCTGGGTACCTCTTGCTGATATCTATTGTCGGTGGCTTAACTGATTTCCTTACTCTGGGTTACATTAGTAAGTTGCAAACTTTCTTATAAGTTTTAACTATTAACATACCCATTGTCATTCTCGAAATGAGCAAAGTATTGAACAAATATTCTGTCATATGTGTTTCCAGTAGCCTAAATGCTGAATCCTACATTTGTTGTGGCAGGTCTTCTTATAATTCTTACGGTTCCCGCAATTTATGAGAGGTATGAAAATATTATCGATAAATACGTGAAGATGGTGTGCAAGAAATCACAGCAGTTGTATGTGAAGTTTGATGTTGAGTGTATGGGAAGAATCCGAAATTGGATTCTGCAGATGCATAAACTGAGCTAGTATATATGTTTGTTGGGGTTTATGTATTTTTCTGTATGTATGAAATGCGCTGAGAGGTTGGGTTTGGGGCATCATCTTCTTATTCAGCATTGGCCTTTGCGTTGGGAGATTGCCTTTTTATTTTTTATTTTTTATTTTTTTTTATTTTTTTGAACTTTCTCTAAACCATTTCTTCCAGCTTTATTGCTTGAAACTTTTTTGGCATTAGTAGAGAAATTAAGCGCCTCCAAGAATATCAATGAAAAGGGAGAGAAAAAAAAAACAATTCATGAGGATTTATTTTAATTTATAATAAAATAGGCACTAAATTTCTCTCTTTTAGGCCTTAATATTTCCTCAATTTCGTTTCTGGGTCTTAATTAAATGGGAAAATTATAGCATATACCCTTTTTAACTTTTTAAAAATACACTATAAAGTTCCTAACATTTTTTTTTTTTAAATTGCATTTTTAAAAGGAAAAAGGTACCATTTTGCACCTATACTTGTTCGAAATGAGTTGATATGCTCATATCGTTTTTTTTTAGCAAATATGCCCTTAACTTTACAAAATTCGGTTAAATATAACCAATGTTATGAAAACCGGATCGGACCGTCCGGTCGAACCGGTTCGATCGGGAACCGGCAGCTGATCCGGTTTTCATAACATATAAAAACGGAAAGGAAGTTAAACCGGATTGAGCCGGTTTGAGCCGGAAAAAACCATCGAACCAGTGAACCGGTAAGAACCCGGTTTTATCCAAAAAAATCAAAAGGCGTCGTTTTGTGGTGAAAAAAAAAAATTAAAGAACTGGAAATCAGATGATTAGGGCAGAGCAGATGCATCCTTCACTCCATTTTTTCGCCGCCATCATCTTCAGTCACTGTGCTTGCTCATGAACGAATAGAGTCACCGATGATCGCATCTCCAAGCCGCACCACCTCCTTCCTCCTTCCTGAGAAAGCCCCTGCTGTTCCTCCTTTCTCGTAATTTTTGTTTTTCGGTAATATGTTAACAGCTTTTAAATAGCCTAATTTTTCATGTAAATGAAAGCATTTGGTTAGTATAATGAGTGTAATGGTTAGTATTTGGTTAGATGTTAGCAGTATAGTTAGTTTGAAAGAATGTTAACTTTCAAAAACAAAAAACCTGGTGTAGAGTTTGGATGGAATGTGCAATAAAAGTGGTTCAAAACAGGGATGACAATGGAGTTTTGGATGGGATCTATAATCCACTACTTGAAAATTGAAAGATAAACAAACATTTTGAATGATTAATGGGAGTGAAGTGATGAAGAGTAGATAATTAAGGAGTTTGATGGCAAAACCAGAAAAAAATGGAAGAGATGACACAGATGAGTTTAATTGGCAGATCTTGAATTGGGGAACGAAAAAGAAAGGTTAGGTTGGCTTGATGAGTTAGGCTGGCTTGATGAAGATATTTTTCATTTTTTTAATATATATTTTTTATTCTTTTGTTTTTTCTCTTTCATATGAGATTATTATATAATAATATTTTCTTTTTTTTACTTAAAAGGTATTCATCTAATTTAATGAAGACAAAAACAAGAAATAGCCGTGTGTTTCATTGCTAATGGGTATATACAAGACTTTTATATTTGCAAACTTATTAAATTTAAAATTATTATTTTTATATTAATTTTTTTAATAATTAATAGATTATTTGGATATATTTTTTATATATTATATTTTTATTTTTTTATAAATAATTATATTTTTAAAAAAATAAAAACTCCGAGTCAACCCGGTCGAACCAATTAACTCCTGACTCTTTTTGCAGGCCGAGTCGATGTCCGGTCCGGTTATGAAAACATTGAATATAACTCTCCGTTTATTTGGTGTTAAGGAGAGGGGTAACAGCACTAATGTGGTGTACACATGAGATGGGTTAATGTGACGTGGCGTGTGGTGATTGACACATGGCCGACACGTCATCGCCATGTAATCCATTGACCATCAGTAAGCATTTTAGGCATTTCTCTCGCTTCACTTTCCCCTTTTTTTTGTGTTCCTCTTTTCTTTTCTAATTTTTACGATTCTTTTCTCTGTTCAAAATCTAAAAAAAAAAATCCTAAATTCAGGCATACAATCTTCCTTCGATCTGTGCGTTTTCCCTATTCTCTCTCTTCCTCTTTCATTTTCATGATTTATGCATTTCCATCTCTTCGAATCCATAAATCTACTATGTTATTGGTGATGAATTGAATTGCAAGTTATGATGAATTAAATGAAATGAAATGTTTTGACACGTTATTCTATATTAATGATTCAATTTTGTTGTACTTTATTTTGTTGTAATTTTTTGTTGCTAAAATAACAAAACGATAAATATAACTAATATCTATTGACAAATAATATTACATTAACTCGCTAGCCGGTTAATGTTAATATTTAGGGATGCTCACAGGGCGGGGATTCCCCGTCCCCCGCGGGGACCCGACCCGAACGGGACGGGGAATCCCCGAATTTTTCCCCCGCGGGGGCGGGGATGGGGGGGAAAAAATCCCCGCCCTTGAATTCGGGGCGGGGACGGGGAAAGGGGTCCCCGCCCCGAAAAAAAAATTAAAAATATATATATATATATATATATAATAATATATATATATATATATATATATATATATATATATATATATATTTGTAATGTATAAATTGTATGGAATATTTATAAATATTTATATTTTAATTGTATAAAATATTTATATTTAAATTATATGAAATATTTTTAATTTTAAATTATTAAATTTTATAAAATATTTTTAATTTGGATCAAAAATGTCCATCAAATTAATTTTTTTTATTAAAATTAAATTTTTTTTTACGGGGACGGGGGGGGATTTTCCCCCCGCGTCCCTAGCGGGGGCGGGGACGGGGAATCCCCGCCCCTACGCGGGGCGGGGATGGGGGAGCCACTCCCCGCCCCCGCCCCGCCCCGCCCCACCCCGTGAGCATCCCTATTAATATTTGATTACTTTTGCACACAGTGTTCAAATCCATTTTTTCAATTCCATTTTGAAAGTTGTACAAATAATAGCGGGTTAATGTAATGTTATTTGTTTACTTTTGCACACAGTATTCAAATTCATTTTGTCAATTCTATTTTGAAAGTTGTACAGCATAAAATTGAATTGATAAATTAGCAATGCGTGATTTTTTTTTGCAATTACGAACATAAATTAGATATGACTTTTTTAATTCCAAATTCGTCAATTTTTCGTTGTTGTTGGGTTGCTATCATATATTCTGATTTTATTCCTCAAATTTTTATGTGCTGTTAACATTATAATTACGTCAATTTATAGAATACAACCTATAAATTGGGATAAAAAAAAGTCATCTGATTTATGCTCGTAATAGCAAAGAAAATCATGTATTGCTAATTCATCAGTGCAATTTCATGTTGTACAACTTTCAAAATAGAATTGATAAAATGGATTTGAATACTGTGTGCAAAAACGATTAAATATTAACATTAACCCTCTGATTAATGTAATATTATTTGTCAATAAATATTTGTTATATTTATCGTTTTGTTATTTTAGCAACAAGGAATTACAACAAAATTGAATCATTAATATAGAATAACGTATCAAAACATTTTATTTCATTCAATTCATCATAACTTACAATTCAATTCATCACTCATAACATAGTAGATTTATGGATTCGAAGAGATAAAAATGCATAGATTGTGAAAATGAAAGAGAAGAGAGAGAATAGGGGAAACGCATAGATCGAAGGGAGACTGTATGCCTGAATTTAGGGTTTCTTTTTTAGATTTTGAACAGAGAAAAGAATCGTGAAAATTAGAGAAGAAGAGAGGAACACAGAGAAGAGAGAGAAATGCCTGAAATACTTACTGAGGGTCAATGGCTTACGTGGTGCTGACGTGTCAATTACCACACGCCACGTCACATTAACCCATCTCATGTGTACACCACATCAGCGCCGTTACCCCCTCCCTTTAACAGCAGATAAACGGAGGGTTATATTTGATCGGATTTTGTAAGGTTAAGAGTATTTTTGCTCTAAAAAAAATAATAGGGGCATATCAGCTCATTTCGAACAAGTATAGGGGCAAAATAGTATATTTTCCCTTTTAAAAAAAATATGCCTTTATAAAATCAATCCTTTTTATTTTATCAAAAGAATACAAGACTATTTTTTTTCTCATGAATCAAAACACAAATTGAAAAGTTTACTATAAAAGAAATTTAGAGTTTATCAAATCCATTTGAAGAATTATTTAAGGAAAAATGAAAGGGAAGAATTGCTCAATCAAATAAGAGGGAAGAATAGCATAAATAAAGGCGAGAGAAATTTATGTAGACCTTTTGCTTTTCCTTTCCATTTTGGACTAAAACACGAATTGAGAATTTCACAATACAAAAAACTTAGAACTTGTCATATCCATTTGAAGAATGGCTCAAGGAAAGACGAGGGGGAAGAATCACAAAATCGATTATTGAAATTTCCTCCTCCTAATTTGGTATACTAAGGTAATACCCTTTGATATATAAAATTTCAGATTTAATCTTATATACTTTAGTATCTTATATACTTTAGTTTGGTATACTTATGTATACTAAGGTATACCCATTAACATACCGAACTGGCTTGCTGAAACTCTCTCCTTCTAATTTGGTATATAAAGGTTTTGGTTTATAAAATTTGAAATTTAATTTTATACAATTTAGTTTGGTATATGTTTTTATACCAATATATACCCACTGATATACCGAACTGGAGTTAAAATTTCCTTTTTCCAACTTGGTGGTATACGAAATTCCGGATTTAATTTTATACATTTCAGTTCGGTATACCATATATTTATGTATATAAAGATATACCCACTAATATACAGAACTATGTTGTTGAAATTTTTTTCCTTTCAACTCGATATACCCATGTATCTCTTTAAGTTTAAGTATCTAACATTTTCCAATATTCTCCATCCTTGTAATACACAAGGAATATATTGTGAAATCTGATTCTCTTTTCTTCAATTTCAAGTAAAATTTTATATTATTTTCACCATCAATTTCCAACGGTGGATACCCATTTTTAACCATATATTTTTAGACCTAATTTTGTTTGATTGCGCAAGGTGCCCAAACAATAGAAACTTCAATATTGTAAAAGAAATTATTGAATTCCTTGAAAATTTGAGTCTTAAACAATAGAAATAATGAATCTAGAAAAAAAAAATAAAAAAGAAATACGAAATTTGGATAAAAAAAATTGAATAAAAAGAGATTAAAAGCTCTCTTTACGAGGAGAGAGTATATTTAAAAAAAAAACGTAAAAATATGTGAGAGTAATTTAAAACATTAGTATTTTTAAAAGGAGTATCTTTAAAAATAAATTTAAAAAAAATATATATTTTTATAAAAAGATTTTTAAAAAATATAAAGAAGGTGGGTAACTATAAAAAGATTCCTACAAAAATAGACCATGTTTAGATTGCAAATCACTAATTAAATTACTGCATTAGCCTAGCCATTTTTAAGGTTTAAATCTAGAGGAAATTGCATCGATTGTCACTTTTTTTCAAATCTTTTTTCAAGAATACTCACAAACTTTCATTTTTGCATTTTTATATTTTAAAAATACTCCCATTTCATTTTTTTTGCTATATGTATTTCAAAAATGCTCCTTTATCCATTTTTTTGCATCGTATGAGCTTTCTATTCGTCTATTTCTCTCTCTCAAATCTCTACTTCTCACTGTCTCGTTGATTGGATCTATGAATTCAAAGTTTCAAATGGAATAATTGATTGAAGATTTAAAATAGAAGGGACATGTCATCATCAACTCTCAATCGTGGATATCCATGTTTAACTTTGTGCTTTATGTCAAGGATGTTATCTTCTAGATTAATTTTCATTTGTTTTCATATTATTTTCAGTATTTTTTGGAAGTTGCAAGCTGATGGAATTAAAATTTCATTCACTTCCAAATTCTCAAAATCTTGATTCACATTCCAGTTTTCTTGATGTTGAATTAATATTGTTACGTTATCCATTGGTTGTTTTCAATCAAAGAGCATCATTTTCTTCGTGTGGATGATTAATGATTCAGCATACTATTAACAAAATAATTTATATACACTATATATACTTTGTGTATACACTATATATCTTTTGTGTGCACACTGTATACCCTTTGTGTGGATACTATATACACTTGATATCCATATTTAACTTTGTACTTTATGTCAAGGATATTGTTATCTTATAGATTAATCTTCATTTGTTTTGATATTTTTTTCAGCATTTTTTGGAAGTTGCAAGTTGATGGAATTAAAATTCCATTCACTTCAAAATTTTCACAATCTTGATTCACATTCCTGTTTTTTTAATGCTGAATTAATATTGCTATGTTGTCTATTGGTTGTTTTCAATCAAAAAGCATTATTTTCTGCATGTGAATAATTAATGATTCAGTATACTATTAACAAAACAATTTGTATACATTGTATACCTTTTTGTGTATACACAGTATATCCTGTATATATCATATACACAAAGATTATATAGTGTATGCACTTGATATCCATATTTAACTTTGTACTTTATGTCAAGGATGTTATCTTATATATTAATCTTCATTTATTTTGACATTATTTCCAATAGTTTTTGAAAGTTGCAAATTGATGGAATTAAAATTCTATTCACTTCAAAATTCTCAAAATCTTGATTCACATTTCAGTTTGCTTGATGTTCAATTAATATTGGTATGTTGTCCATTGGTTGTTTTCAATCAAAAAGCATCATTTTCTGCATATTAATGATTAATGATTCAGCATACTATTAACAAAATTATTTATATATATACTGTATACCTTTTGTGTATAAAATGTATACCCTTTTATGTATACATTGTATACCCTTTGTGTATACACTATATACAGTGTATACACTTGATATCCATATTTAACTTTGTATTTTATGTCAAGGATGTTATCTTATAGATTAATCTTCATTTGTCTTGACATTATTTCCAGTAGTTTTTGAGGTTGCTAGTTGATGGAATTAATATTTCATTCACTTCAAAATTCTCAAAATCTTGATTCATTTTTCAGTTTCCTTGATGTTGAATTAATATTGCTATGTTGTCCATTGGTTGATTTCAATCAAAAAGCATCATTTTTTGCATTTGAATGATTGATGATTCAGTATACTATTGACAAAATAATTTATATACACTATATACCCTTTGTGTATACACTGTATACTATTTGTACACTTTATGTGAACATTGTATTGAAGTAGTACATATTTAGTTTCAGTCAAACATTCCATTAAACAGGTGAAGCACAATAAGTTTTAGATGAAGATTAAAAATCTAAAAAATTTCAACATAATATAATTGTAGTAATAATAACTATTAATAACATCAAATATCAATAAGAAATCTATTGTAAAAAGATTGCATGTTTGTAATTGTTAGAAATCAATGATAAAAAATGGATTGGGAAAGAAATAAATAAAAAAGAGATAAAAGTTACGATATGTAACTGATGAAAAATTGCAGATTTATTTAGATTTTGAACTTACAATTTGCAATTTATGATTTTAAGAAACGAAAGTAAATGATAGCATTATAGAATTGCAAAAATAGATCTGAAGAGAAATTAAATAATGGAAAAAAAAATTGAGAGAAAATTAAATATATTTGAAAATAGATGGATTTTTAAATTGGAATGTGGGGCATTTTTGAAAGAAGAAATTTAAGAAATGACCGTTATGAAAAATAAAAAATAAAAAATGATATGTAATCTAATCTAAGAACCAATAGGCCAACAAACCTTTTCATGGGGTCAGTAATAGTATCGACCTGGTCTGACCTGTTCCAATTTAATAATCACACTTTGTTTTTCAATTCATATAAAATTGTAGCACACTTTTCTTTTTGACAATACAATCAATTAGTTAATTAACTAATATACATTTATGTAATATATATATATATATATATATATATATTATTGTTGACAAATATAAAAGTAATATTTCATATATCTAATGGGAGATTTCAATGCTAAAGGTTGATTTGAATATATTGAAAGAATTCGAATTTGACATTCCGCTTTCTCTTTTTCTCTATAAAAAATTGTAATATTCATGCTTCTCTAATCCTAATAAATATGTAAATTAATTAGTGAAAATATGAGTCTAATAAATATGTAGAAAAATTAGTGAAAATACAAGTAAATTATATAGTTCTAAAGTTATTAGTTTGCCCTTCTTTCATGGACTTGCCAAACGGATTCCGCTAAACCAGTGAGCTTGATATTGGATGATGTTTTTCTTTTTTCATTTTTTTTTTTTTTTTAAAGGGCTCATCTTTATAGGAAAAAACAAGTGTGATTGTCTATTTGAAAGTATGAATTAAGGTGCGGGCGGGTTGGTGTGTGGTGTGGTGGAGTCTGACGAATCTATACCAACACAGCAGGCCATTAAACATGGTGATTTTGAGCTGCTAGGAATTTGAAAGTATGAATTAAGTGAATTCTCCATTTCCCAAAATTTATGAGATTAGCAATTTGAAAAGGCTGTACATTTAGCTACCGCCATACTTAAGTCCAAGTTGTGGGCAATTGTCTAAAAGTTAATCCCCGCAAAATAAATCAATTTGACAATTGATGAAACCTGGGCAAAAACCTGCAATAAGCTTGGACCAGACATAGACATTATTAAAATTTGGAGTTTTGTGTCTGTTAATGTAGTCAGTTAAAAGCCTAAAACTAAGTGAAACTGTTTGGAATCAGGCGCACCTTCAGTGCTCTATAGCAACTGTTTTCCTTGTTGACAGCACTCATTAAATCCACAAAATAACCAACCGCTTCTGTGAAAAAATTGTTTTTAGTTGTCCTCATAACCTTTTATGTAGGAATTTAGAACACAAATTCCTGTCAAAGCAAGGACTGCCACCATCGCTCACTCTCATCGTCTTCTTTCACCATCAACACAAAAGCTGATGACAATACCGCTTCTACTTTTCTCCAACTCCCTCTTTCCCTTCTCAATTCCCAGATTCACTTCATCAGAACAGGAAGATGAACTCCCATTTTCTGGAACTCCTGTTGCAATAGGAAAAAAACTGCCAATTTGTACTGGATTTAAACGGTTGGCAATTAGAAGCAGAGCAAGGTTACTCAGTAATGTAAATAATACTTGTTCACATGCAAAAAGTAATCGACGAGAAAATCAATTCGTTCTTCTTTTGTAGCCTAAATTTATAGGTTAGAGCCAATCTTTTATCTTTCCCTATTTTGTGTTATAGGTTAGGGCCAATCTTTTATCTTTCCCTATTTTGTGTTATTCATTTGTTTTCTCCACTTTAATTACCGTAAACTATTATTAGTTTATTTGTTGTCGTTTGTTATAATCAATATGAATTTAGATTAATCTAATCAATTTACTGATATGATGCATGTAATGTAAGTCCAATCTGTAAAATATCTAGCATTAATTTTGTTTTTCATTTGATTCTACGTTTGTTCATTAATCCACTTTGTTAATTTATAGTATTTTTTTTATCGAACATTATTTTTTGTAGTAATCATAAATATTTTTCTCAATTAAAATTATTTATTGTGTTTGCTTCATTTAATTGCTTATTTCTATTATATCATATTATGTACATATGATTTAATTTGTTAACATTATTTTTTTTTATTCTTGTTGTTGTTGTCCATCAAACTTATTTATTTCACTTTGAGTGATATTCCTGAACAAGCCGTAGAATCAAGAAATTAGGAGTTTTCAAAGTTTGGTTTGCATTTTCATTTCTGTATTTCATTTATTTTATTGTTTTCTATGTCTTATACAAAATAGTATTTAGATGCGTTTATTTTAGAGAAATTCGTGTTTTTTTTTTACAATAATAAAAATTGAAATTTTTATTAATAAAATAGGACCAATATTCTGATTTTAGCCAATAAACTTTCATTTTCAAAAAAGAGTTAATTCTCATAAAATGAGATCCAATTATCCCTATTTTTTTTGCCAAAAATAACTAAAACAAGAAAACCAATGTTCCTAAAATCTAACAAATATCCCGATTTGTGTATTATGTATTTTTATTTTATTCTTTTTTGTGTATTACTTATTTTGGACCATTGTAATTAATTTTGGAACAATCTTATATTTATTTATTTATGCTTTTTTTTTGAAATTGTTCTATCCCATTTTTCACTTGTAATTTATTTATTTTTCGCTTTTTTTATTATTATTTTTTACTACTTTCCAAAAATGATTAAAATGCGCTTTAATTTTATTGCACGATCGCGTAAAATAAGAGATGAAATTTCAATTGCTAAAAAAAACTCATTTATAACTTAACTTAAGACATTAATAAGAGTGAAATTCCGAACGCTTTCTCTGATTTAAGATCCCCGAGGTTAAATAACCTTTCTCAATTTTTTTTAAATTAGGTGATGACTTCAAAATATTTCAAAAGTGGCTAAAAGTTTCATGCGATTAGATGAACTTTTCAATGTTCTATTTGTTAAAAAATTTCAAAATATCTCGTGTTACTCAAAATCGAAAAGACGCCGACCATCCCGATCCCTAAAAGCGGGCATCCGAGGACCCCGACTTCCGGCCAGGTCCAGTCCGTGTACGTCACAAAGATCACCATCCCATTTCCAATCATTCAAATCCCATGCTAGACTTCTCCTAAAAGATCATAAATAAACCCAATAAAAAGTAAAAATTCAACATTTCACCTAATCAGCTTCACTTCTTCCCCAAAAGTCCAAAACCAAAACCACACACCCATGGTTCCAATTAAGAGCAACCCACATATCAATATCCCTTAAATCAGCACCCTCCAAAATCCACTCCAACAACATTAAACCCAACTTCAAGTTTATCAAAATTAACCATACATATTCTTCGAAAAAGAGCAACAAAATAAATTAAAAAACAGAGAATTAAAATAGGTGACTTGACCAAAATAAAGAATTGTCTCGGGAAGAGCCGCTATGATAGGTATGAAAGGAAAGTATCTGGTGTGGTGTTTTTGAAGGCATGTGAAGAGAGAGTAAAGCGGAGAGTGCAAAGAGAAAGAAAGGAGAAAAACACAAGACTTGGAGATTTATGGAGAGTTGCAAAAGAACAAAGAAAATTCTTGAGAGTTTAGAATCAAAGTAAACAATTGAATTACTAAAGAAAGAAAAGATTGAAATGAGAAAAAGTAGAAAATAAGGAATACCAGATCTAGAAATGCAGAGTATAGGAGGAATAGAAGGTGATACGAAAGGAAAGAGAGGACGTCTTTTTTTTCTTGCTGATCTGCCCATGAGTGCGGAATTCACATTCTCCTTTCACTCGTATTACTCAAGCGCGTGCCAAGTCAGCATTTAGCCTTTAATAGCTATCAAATTAACTAGTATAGGTGATCAATAGGATAAAAGCTCAGTTTAAGTGTATAAATGAAATCCACACACACAGTTTAAGTGCTTAAATGAAATCCGTTGCCAAGTTCAGGTGCTTACTGATGTATCAAACCAAATAGAAAAGATCAAACTACGCACCTGCATAATTGAGAAAAAGAATATATGGAGGGCAGCAAAGCAAAAACTATTAAGCTAGCTGAAAGTAATTTAAACGTCTAACCAAAGAAAGAGAAAGGAGAAGAAAATAAGGACAAATCAATAAAACAAGTCTAGAACAAAAAATAAATGGTGTAGAATAAAAATAAAAAAAATTAAAAAAAAAAACATAAGTTTCTTCAGTCCTGGACACTTCCAAAGCCATCACGGCTCTCATGCTGCCACCCAAACCCTGGTCCATCAGGACCCATATCACCAGAATAGTACTTACCTCTTTTGGGCTGTGATGAATGAGGTAAGGGAGGTGGAGGCGGTGGTGGATGTGAAAATGGCTGTGGTGCCAATATACCTTTCCCATCATTACTGCCCTGCATAGCTTCCATCCCTTTGTTGGCAGAGGGTGGGGGAGGAGGAATCATTGGCAAAATTCCTGGATTCCGCCCATAATCACCTTGGTAAAATGCAACATTTCCCCTAGAATCTGATAGATGTTGAAAACCATCTGGAATTCCTTGACCCCCTGGTGTTGGTCCACCATTCCATGGCTGAGGATAATTTGCCATGAAATTAACACCAGCTGGACCTGGTGCAAAAGCCAACAAAGGTCCTTGTTCCGCTCCATTTTCTGGTGCTGAATCTGGCCTAGCCATCTGTCCCATTTCATAGGGTGCACCATAAAATGGCTGAGCTCCGTCTGGTTGGAAAGGAGGAACACCATATTGAGGAGCCAGGAGTGGGTTTGAATTCATAGGCACAACAAAATTAGGAGGTTGCATGGGATGCATGGGTGGGTAATCCGATATTGGAGTCTCTGATGAAATTCCTTGCTGCTTGTCGGAAAATTGGTTGGATTCTTGTTGCGGGCCACCCTGCATGCTTTGTTGGAAAGGATTCTGGATGCTAGGCCGGTCAAATCCTGGGGGACGACTGTCAGGCTGAGGCTCTGATGGATAGTTTTGAGCTTGGCCAAAAAAAGGCGGTCTTGGTTGCATCGTCGGCCTAGGAAGTGATTGTTCTCTAGGCTGCTGCCTACGAGCCTTGTCTTCAGAATCCAGAAACTGGGAATTTGAACCTAGTACAATGGCTGATCTTGAGAGAGCTCGAGTAGTGGAATCTGAAGCTGAATGTTGTTTAGTGCTTTGAACCTCTGAATCATCACCATTCTCCCTCTCTGCATTTGGCTGTATAAGGTGAGGATGGGTCTCCACAATATGAGATTCGAACTCGGTCCTCTTCAGGAAAGATTTGAGACAGTGAGGGGCTGCACAGATAAAGATCCCCTCCATCATTTTAATTGTCTGAATCTTCTGGATACGTTCATCACAACTGCACATCAATAGAAAGAGGGAAACATCACTTTAGTCTATGCCTCAATACCAAGATAGATGACTTTTCGTGGAGCAAAGAACAATTATATTCCAGTAATAAACCCCAATTGAAAAAATTTACCTTGTTCATCAAGTACCTAACATATGAAGCAACATAGCAGTGGCATAGGTCATCTTCTCATTGAAAAATAAACCAAATCAAGATTAACTAAGGATCATTAACAAAAGAAAGGTACTAACATTTTCAAGCTTGACCTCATGTTAACAGAACCACAGCAAAACATGCATTTTCACAGTTTAAATACATGCAAAATTTATTTGACATGAAAAACAATAAAAACATCTACTTTTATACTGCTAGCATGGCAGTTTTGCGTCTTCAAGTTAACAATTAGGTAGTCCTGTAAGGGAGTGGGGGGCATTGACTAGATCTCCCCTCAATAGAGGGGCACAAAAAGTTGCAGCAGCAGCTTGAACAGAACAACTTTCTTCTAGGTAATATTTTCAGGAGGTGGAGTTTGTTTCTCAAGCTTGGGACGGGAATATGTTTAGGTTCTAGATAACTTCCCTAGGGCCAAGCCTCAAGTATATTGATCTGTGGTTTGTGAACCAATACTAGTTGAAGACAACAAGTACGAAACTCATATCTCATAATAATTCACTTCTAGTCAAAAGGAGGTTCTAAAAAATTTTACCCATGGTTCCTCAGACCTTATATTAAATGTGCATATACTAATTAATCTTTACTCTAAGCAGATAATCACATTTAAATCATTACGGAGTAAGGGCACAGTTGGAGAACAACTCATGCAACAAATACAGGTTCAATTTTGAAAAACATCAAAACAATTTTGACCTAAGTCATTGCAACACTTCATCACAGTAAAACTGTGCAACTCATAAAGTTTGTTAAGAAAATAAAAAAGACCATATATTTCCTTACAGATAGCAGATGGAATCGCTCCGAGCACAATCAAGGCAGAAGATATGTCCACAGGGGATCTGCATCAACAAGTTTGTTAGTACAAGAACAAAAGTATATCGACTAATAGAAAATTTCTAGTAGCATCTGTGTGGAGCTCAACTAATAAACCTCAAATGGGTAAAACTGATTACGGTAACAGAGACATCTGGGTAAAATAGGAATAGATAACCTCTACTTGTTTAGAAATATGAGTGCAAAAACTTTCAATAGTTTGCATAAATTAGGTATACCCTTTGCCAAAAATAAACATATCCAAATAAAAGAAATGCATGAACAAATAACCACAATAGAACTAACTATAGACTCCAAACATGCTACTAAACCTACAATAAAGAGAGCAGTAAAAAGATGAAGCTTGAAACTTAAGGAATATTCTCACATAAGATCAGAATAACAGCCAGCATTCAACAAGAGAACTAAAATTGAGATGCTGTTTCCAAAAAGGATCAGAATAATGAAATACGAGAGGAAAAAAAAAAAAAAACAACAACAACAACAACAAAAATCATGGAGGATCTTATATTAAATCCAATGGGACAGCAGTTTTTCGAGCATAAAATAAACAATCTGAAATTATAATATTCTTTGTCTCTCATGTGTTCAAAATTCAAAATGGATTAACTTTAGCAAAAAGTAAGCCAGATTTTGAAGAGGTTAGCATTCAGCAGAAGTGAGATCAACGACATAAAACCTAACACAAATGAGATTCTCTCATCTATGTCCACCTAATTTTTCCTAAATGCTCAACTTAAACAATCACACAGACTCAAACAAACTTGACTAGCACATTATTCATATTAAGCAAATTTCATTTAGGCTATTAGCTTACATTTCTCGGGAAGTAACTAACTAAAGAATATGTGAGCAAATAATATCAAGAGAAGTAAAACACCAAGAACAAAAAATCAGGACTTACCAGTCTTCCGTATATGGCAATTGGAAAATCACAACGGACGCAGAAATGAATGCGTTCACCAAGTTGGCGTCTGGACCTGCGACCAACTGTCTTGACAAGAGTAGCAGCAGTGGCAGCTCCAATGCCCTTTGCTACAGGGAGATCAGCAAGGACAAGGTGATCAGGGCAGGCAACAGTAACAGTATCCGCTGGTAGAGGCTTCACAATGCTGCCACCACTTTCTGATGATGGCTTGCTAAGCCGAATCAACATTGTTCACCTTTTATACAATTTTTCCCTTCTTCACTCTTCCGCTCAACCTAATGAAACTTTCTGGGAATTAGTCTAACCTATATAAACACCTTTTCTATTATAATAATCAATGTATTCTCAAGTAAAACCACTTCACTTTGTTCTATACTAATAAGATTGGAGCCAGTATTTACAATTTATCACAAATGCAGGCGGCCGAACAAAAAATCGAAGAATTGATTCGTAAAATCATAATTCATTATTGAATGTATCGTGATAGTATTCTAAGATTTTTACAATCTACCCAATATAATCTTAGATAAGGTAATCAACGATTTCAAACTCGTTGAAGAACATTAACGATGCTGCAAATGTAATTATAATAGACAACTGAGGATATAAAAAAGAATTCGGATTTTAAATTTTGTATTGGCAATAATAAGTGATTCAAAGATTACCGGCGAGGCTATGAGACGTACCGGCGACTGGCGGCTTCGTGGACAGTCGTTGTGTTGGGTTTCTGGCAAGAGGGAAACCGCCTCCGACGGATCCCAGCACAGAGCTGATGTGGAAAACGATGCGTTTTGGGTCAGCGTGCGGTAGGCATTTATCTACTGCTCACGCCTTTAAATCTCTTCAAAAGGACTTCAGTTTTTGTATAATTTTTTTTTTTATTGTTATATAATTATTGGATTAATTAAAAAAAATTCTCACTCCACCCATATCTCAATTCATGCCCAACATTTAAATTCTTATTAATTAAACATTAATATTTTAGTGCTATTTTCAGGGTGAGCATGGATCGGTTAACCGGTTCATAACCTTCAAAAAAATCAGTGCATTAATATCGATTTTTTCAAAATACTAATTATTAACCAATCCGTTACTATCGGTTAACCAGTCCATCAATTTTAGATTTTCAGACTGATTAACTAATATTTTTTTGGTTAACCACTATAATTATAAAATGTATTCATAAACAAAATTAAAATATTTAAGTACTTAAAAATTAAAATTTTTCTACTATAATATATTATCATTGTTGTTAAAATAAAAGTTTTTGGTAGATATAAACAATTTTATTTTTAAGAATTAATACTTAATAAGAAAATAAATTAATCGGTATATAATTATCCCTAATTGGATGAATGGTTACACTTACTAATCGCCAATTAAAAAAACTTAAAATTTTCAAAATAATTAGGATAATAAAAATATTTGCAATAAAAATACTTAAAAAATACAAAATTATTGTAATAAATTTATCCAATACCAACAACTATTTTCTCTATTTTTTTAACTTGACACGCATTATTTTCATATATATTAGAAATTTTAGTTTTAAAAAAAAATTATTAAAAATTTTAGTTAATATATTAATTAATGTTATATAACTTTTTGAATATATTCTGATTTTCATTATTGAAAATTTAATAAATCAAGAAATAATAATAAATATTAAATATGGACATATTGAACAATTAATAAATTAACTAAAAATTTATTTATCGGTTTAGTTAACCGGTTATATAAGCCAAAATCATTAACCAGACCATTAATATCGGTTTTTTCAAAATACTAACCATTAATCAATTAATTATAATCGGTTAACCTGTTTATCGGTTCGATTTCGGACCGGTTAATTGCATCAACTGTTTTTTTTCTCACCCTTACAATGAATAATAATAGTTATCTAAAATAAATCTTATTAAACTAAATTAACCCTTTGTTTTCATATTGTTGACAGAAAAACCTTTACTGATTTTTTAAAAAGATAAGTTGAAGAAATTAATTCTAAAAAATATGTAACTAATAAAATAAATTTTGCATCGAAAAAGTTGTTTTTTCTTAAAATTATTAGTCTTTTATTTCAAAAAGACTTATATTAATCTAACATAAATATTATAAAAAAACTAAAACTTTTTATTTTTATTTTTAATTAATTCTAAAAATAATAATTATATTTTTAATTTAATTTTTTTTAGATAATTATTATTAACAAAAAAAATTCATTAATTATAACAATAAAAATTTATTATTAATTTTGACTAATAATTTTAGCCTGCCAAATTTTGATCCGATCCTAATAATCCATACCCAAATCCACACGATCCGCAAATAATTTTGCTCTTTTGCTTTCATGTTGATTATTGAGGTTTTCAGTATTAGAAAATGGGGTTTGGTTTGTGTATAAATGGGATATTTTTACATGTATTTGAATTTGTAATTGCAGGGTTGTTGTGCTAATTAAAGATGATATTTTTGCTAATTTTTCTTTTGGCAGAGGTTGTTCCACAATTTCATTTCTTTATAAATCTTGATTTAAAATCTTCAATTTTCCGCATAACGTGAGGGCAGATTTTATAAAGAATTTAAATGGGTAAAGCTTCTTCAAGTTTTTTTTTTTTTCTTAAAAAATAAATAGTCAACTCGTGAATCGATTCTTTTGCCGTTTGACCAGTGATAACCGGACTCGTTACCCAAGAGTCCGGTAGCCGAGCTCCTCCGGATATCTATCACGTCAACAGTTCAGTTATTGAAACAGCTCGGAATCTGCATATGGAAATTCATCATTCACGAAAATCTTCCATATATTTAGTAAATGCTAATCTCACAATAACGGAAGTTATCTGCAATCACTCAACAAATTCATGTAATATGGAATCAAGCAACAATCAAGGCGTCAGAGTAAATCCCTCCTAATTAGAATCCTCTTTCCTATCCTGTCTAGAAAGAGAGCTCTATATAAAGGAAAGGAACAAGTATGTTCTTGTCTCTCTGAATTTTTCTCACAATAGACACACATTAGTCATTTTACTGATTTGATCGTCGGAGTCTTCACAATCAGAAACTCGTCGGTGTTCTTGTATTTTTAGGTGACCTATTCAAGAAAATGCTAAAAAAAGTTTTCTTGTCATCATTTGGTGCGGTGAGCGTAAAACACTCCAAAAATTTTCAGTCAACAATGGATCTTTTTCCGGACTTACCTATCTCCGCTGCCCCATCAGCAAACCAGCCCAATACTGCCGCCCAACCTCCAGTCAACCTCTTTGGCCAGACCCTCTATCACTTACAGCCAGCTCAATCAGAGCAAATCTCCCCACTGCCAGCGCGGCAGCTATTCCCCCAAACACAAATCCATACACCAGTAACACCACAATCCCTCACCATCCCAACAATCCCAGGCCTTACTCCTCAAATAGCCTAAACGCTCCTGACTGCCCTGTCAGCTATGGCAGTTCAGGCACCACCTGCAGCACCTACACCCATCCCTCTGGCACCACCCGTAGTTCAGACATCCATAACTACTCAAATCCCAGCACAAACACTACCACCCTTACCGAGCACACTGGCCCCTGGCGCAACAATAACTATGACAACCGAGCAGTTTGAAAAGCTGTTTGAGGAAATGATGCAAAAGTACCAAAATCGCAGTACCTCGCAATATCAGGGAAATTTTCGATCCCCTCTATCCAGGGATATTTTGGCTGCTCCTTTTCCTCAGATATGTTTGCTGCATTTGCCCAAATATAATGGTAGCACTGACCCTCGGGATCATTTGGATGAATTTCATCATACAATGCTGGTGCACACAACAGAAGATGCTGCCTTGTGCAAAATCTTCCCCCAAACCCTGACAGAGTTCGCATAGATCTGGTTTTGCAATCTACCCGAATACTTTGTTTATAGCTTTGAGCAGTTCAATGACATGTTCATTGCTAAGTTCGTAGCAGCAATCCGCCCAGCAAAGGTTTCAATCGATCTCACTCTGGTTCATGAGGAGAAGGGGGAGCCACTTAGAGCCTATGTGGAATGATTCAATGCAGTGGCCATGTATATTCAGAACTTGAATTTGGAAGTGGCAGTCAACGCTCTCATTCGTAACACGAGGTGTTAGGACTTCAGCGACTCTCTGAGCAAAAAGCCACCGAGCGACTTTACCAAGCTCATGTCCCGGGCTCATAAGTATATTAAAATGGACGAAGCACGCAGGTTTCGGTACAGCTCTCAGCTCAGAGAATCAGATAAAGGCTTTTGAGTGGGCCGAGAGAGGAATAACGGAAGATAGGATAATTCTAGATTCAGGGGATCGGGCAGCTCGAACCGAGCTTATGTTGTCACAAGGCCAAACTCCAGCGATAAGTCAGATGAGAAACTGACACCCTTGACGGCCTCGAGATCTCAGATCTTAGCATGGATGAAGGAAAATGAGCAGGTTAACTGGCCGCATCCTATGAGGGAGGATCCCAATAGGGACCAAAGCCTTTATTGCTCTTTTCATAGAGATAAAGATCATCAGACAAATGACTGAGCAAAAGGCAAAGGAAATATTTTCCATGGGAGCTGGTCCAAGAGCAGGAGGCTACGAAGTAAAGTTCTCTGAGGACATGTCTGACACCTCATACAGATTCTTTGGTAGTAGAAGCTCTGATACAGGACTACTTAGTTCAGAGAATTCTAGTAGATACTGGGAGTGCGGTCAATCTCATCACCCTCCAAGCATACAGGGCACTTGGAATGTCTACCAACATGCTGGAGGCCGTGTCAGCCCCACTTATCGGTATATTTGGACAATCGGTCAAGGTAGAGGGATCAGTCACTTTAGCCCTACAGCTCGGGGATGATGAGATTATTTGCCATTGCAAGAGCTGTTTTATGGTTGTGGACATACCACTTGCATACAAAGTGATATTCGAGCGACCTCTTTTGGTGGGTGTGGATGCGTACATTTCCATGTGCAAGCTACTGATGAAGATCCCCGTTTTAGGAGGTGAAGCGGTACTCCGGGGAAACCAGAAGACAGCACAGGAAATGTATGTCACAATGCTAAAAGAGGCTGATCAGGCTTTGCCATTGGATGCACTGGATGTCCCAACAATTCGGAATGCCGAGCCCTTAGACTCACTTCAAGAGGTGGAGCTCTCACCGGGAAAAGTGGTCAAAATCACTGCCAATAAGATGGGAAAGAAAAAAGAGGCACTAGTAGCGGTACTCTCAGAGTTCACAGATGTGTTTGCCTGGCAACCTTCAGATATCAAGGGTGTATCTTCTGAGGTAATGTGCCACTCACTCAATGTACAACCTAACTGCAAGCCTGTTAAACAGAAGTAGAGAAACCATGCTCCTGAGCGGCAATTGGCAATGACAGAAGAGATCGACACATTGTTGAAGAATGGGTTTATAAAGGAAGTGATATATCCGGACTGGCTATCAAATGTGATGCTGGTTAGAAAATCCAATGGAAAGTGGAGGATGTGTGTTGACTTCACGGATCTTAACAAGGCTTGCCCCAAGGATAGCTACCCGCTGCCCAACATAGATCTCCTGGTTGACTCCACTTCGAGATTCGAAGAATACGCATTTTTGGATGCCTCTGCGGGATATCACCAGATCCCCATGAACAAAGCTGATGAGGAAAAAATTGCCTTTGTCACACACCAGGCTACTTATTATTACCGAGTCATGCCATTTGGACTTAAGAACGCCGGTGCCACTTATCAGAGATTGATGAATAGGATGTTCGCTGATCAGCTCGGGAGAAATATGGAAGTCTACGTAGATGACATGATTGTCAAGAGCAAGACGGCAAAGAGCTTACCAACCGAGCTAGCTGAGACTTTCACAATCTTGAGGAAGTTCAGTCTGAAGCTCAACCCAGAGAAGAGTGCTTTTGGGGTGCAGTCCAGTAAATTCTTAGGTTTCATGATCTCGAAAAGGGGAATAGAAGCCAATTCGATGAAAATTAAAGCTATTCTGGAGATAGAACCCCCAAAGTCAGTAAGGGAGGTACAGAAACTCAATGGAAAGGTAACAACCCTGGGTAGATTCATTTCTTGTTCAGCTAAACGATGTCTTCCCTTTTACAGTGCTCTCAAAAGGGTAAAAAATTTTGAATGGACTCTGGACTGCCAGAAAGCGTTTGAAGAATTGAAACTTTTTCTTAGCACTCCACCTTTATCAAGTCGGCCTCAATCGGGAGAAACCTTGTACATGTATCTGGCAGTTTCATTCGGAGCTGTGGGTTCAATTTTGATCAGAGAAGAGGGCAGCCAACAGTTCCCCATCTATTACACTAGTAAGGTTTTGAGAGGCGCCAAACTGAGGTACCCTATACTGGAATAGTTCGCCTTCGTATTAGTTACATCAGCCATCAAACTGCGGCCTTACTTCCAGGCACACACCATGGCGGTTCGGACAAATTTAAATCTCAAAAAGGTACTACAGAAGCCGAAAGCATCTAGGAGAATTACTGAATGGGCTGCTCGATTAGGAGAGTTTGATGTCCAGTATGAGGCACGCTCATCAATGAAGGGTCAGGTCCTAGCTGATTTTGTAGCAGAGTTACATGCCCCTCCACTAAAGCTGAGCCCATGTTCTTGGAAGTTGTATATAGATGGAGCATCTTCATCCATAGGTCCCGGAGCCGAGGTGATCCTAATCGGACTTGGAAAGATAACAATTCGAGGAATGGCCCACATAGCATTTCAGGCATCCAACAATGTTGCGGAGTATGAAGCTCTCAGCTTCGGCCTACAGCTCGCCATCGAGGTAAAACCGGACTCACTGACTATTTTCTCAGACTCACAGCTGGTTATTGGCTAGATGCTTGGAAAGTTTGAAGCAAAAGACCAGACGATGATCAGATATAAAGAATTGACAGGTGCACTCCTCTCCCAACTGGAAAAACTGGGATGTGCATGGTCCATCGAGCAAATACCCCGGGCAGACGCTTTAGTCAAGCAGGCTTGCCTCAAGAGCCAAACATCTACTTCAGACACCATCTGGTCAATTCTATCGGCGCCAACCCACGAAACCTATAAGGTTCACTTGCATGAACTAATGGATGGATGGCGGCTTCCGATTTATCAATATTTGAGCACCGGAGCTCTTTCTAAGGATCAGATTCAAGCTCGAAAAGTAGTTCGGCGATCCATTCGCTATGCCATTCTAGATGATCAATTATACAGGTGATCTTTTTCAGCTCTATGTGTAAGATGCTTGAGCACAGAAGAGGTTAACTATATATTGAGAGAGATCCATGAAGGCATCTATGGGGCATATGAGAGGGCACAAGCTATAGCTCGAAAAGCCTTGCTACAGGGGTATTATTTGCCTCGCATAGAGAAAGATGCTAAGGAGCTCATCCATAAATGTGATAAATGCCAAAGGTTCGGTAATTTGAAACATCAGAAGCCTATCTCTCAGGTTCCAATCCACAGTTCTTGGCCATTCGCTCAATGGGGTATCAACATTCTGGGCCCTTTTCCCTTGGCAACCGGATAGCGAAAGTTCTTGGTTGTGGCAGTTGACCATTTCACCAAGTGGGTAGAAGCAGAATCCCTAGCTACAATCACACCGGCGAACATTATCAAGTTTGTTCAAAAGTCCATCATCACAAGGTTCGAGATCCCACACGCCATCATCACTGACAATGGCAAGCAGTTTGATTGTGCGGCATTTAGAGACTACTGCTCGGAGTTGAAAATCCAGCTTTGCTTTACTTTTGTGTACCACCCATAGTCAAATGGCATGACCGAGGTAACTAACCGAACCATACTTGCAAGATTGAAGAAAAGACTTGATTCATCAAAAGGCCTCTGGGTAGATGAACTGAACAACATTCTATGGGCCTACCGAACCTCACCAAGATTGGCAATTGGGGTCACGCCTTTCTCCCTCACATATGGGTCAGAAGCGGTTATTCCTTATGAGATTGGTATGCCAAATATCCGGACTTCGAGTTTTGATGCTGAGAAAAATTATGCAAGCTTATTATGTCAACTAGACATATTGGAGGAACAGAGAGAGTCTTCTCAAATACAATCTGCCGCCTACAAGGAAAGAATGTCATCCTATGATGATCGGAATATAAAACTGAGCTTGTTCTCAAGAAGGTAGTTGCATCCCAGTCATTTGCGAGAGTTGGAAAGTTAAATTCTAACTGGGAAGGTCCTTACATAGTACATAAAGTCAAAAGTGGAGCATACAGGTTGAAGGATTTCTTTGGGAAGATAATTCCTCATTCATGGAACATCTCCAACTTGAAGATCTATTATCAGTAGTCTCATATCTACAGCTCGGCAGTTTGTCTTAAGCTCTACTTTTCATTAATAGTTCAGCTTTACATTCTTATCGCTCACTCGGCTGTATTGCCGCTCGAGCATTTTTAGCTAGTATTTTATTTCGCTTAGCTCGGCTATATCGCCATACAAGCAATTGTACTAGCTAAATCATCAATAAAGAGGTATATTCATGGAACAACTCTGTTTTCTATTATGTTATCAGCAAGAAGTTGCTCTAACTTGGTAGTTTCGTCATTGAGCAACCAAGCAGCATGAAAATGGCATAGCCCAGCAATATCGTTGTAACAACCCAAAACGGGGCTAGTCGGAATTTGTATGTTAAGTCGGAAAAATTAAGGGTAATTGGGTAATTTTGGTATGTGGATTTAATTAATAAAGCTTGAGTGAAGGAAATGATCTAGTGGAGTATGGGTTTGGTGTTAAGGATGTGGATTTTATAAGAGATTATAGTGTGTGAATTGTGTTTGGTGCATTGGCATGTTAGTCAAAAGGGAGTCTTGGGTCCAATGGGGGCATGACACCTAGCATTGGGTAGATAGAAGGGCATTAAAGAAGAGAGAGGAAAGAGGAGCAGATTTTTAGCTTTCCCTTCACATTTTCTTCCTCCTCTTCTTCCCTCTCTTTGCTTTTCTGCTCGCTCTACTCTCAATGTGTGTGTGCCCAACGTGGGTCTTCAAGATTGGAGTTAGATTTCTGAATTTTGAGCTGAAATCAAGAGGTAAGTTCATGGATATTATGTGGGTTTTCCTTCTTCTTCATCTCCTTGGCATTTTTTGAGTTTTGAGAGGGTTGCTTGGTTTGATTTATGAGTGTTTTGCCTGGGTTTTGTGCAAGAATCGGAAGAGCGTAGAAAGAAGAAAGGGAAAGAGAAAGTGGGGCCTTGAAGGAGAAGATTGAAGCTTCATTTCAGGTTTGGGAGTTTTGTTGGTTGTATTTGTTTATGAGTTGAAATTGCTTACCCTACTAAGTGATGGTTTTGCCCGAGTTCTCATATGGATTATGTGTTTGCTATGTCTTTAATCCTTGAAATCTTGAGTGTTTTATTTGGGTAAAGGCATGTATTGATTAAGTAGTGATTATGAGTTAAATTGTTAGTGATAAAGTGATGTTTGCATATGTATTTGAAGAACATGAGCATTTAAGAAGAATGAATTTTGAGTTTGGTTTTGATTGAATCCATGATGAGTTATGGTTTATTATTATGTAATACATGTTTCTTTGGCTTTGGGAATGTTCTGGAGGTGGAATTGGGCTTTGAAGTAAGAATTTTGCATGTTTATGTGATGGGTGTTTGATTGATTTTGATGAGCAGAGTGTTCTGGGGCATTTTTGGGTTGTAAAAATCGTTTCTGTCGCGATCGCGACAGAAGCAATTTCTCTTGCCCATCGAGATTTCTGCGTGTTTGAGAGAGAGGACGTCCAACTCGTGCTGTTCAGCACGACTCGGAGGGCAAATTTCTGCTGAGCACGAGTCGTGCTCAGTTGAAGAAGTGCACACTCGTGCACAAGGAGCACGAGACGTGCTCCTTGAGCACGAGTCGTGCTTGTGGAGAAGCATGAGTCGTGCTCCTCCCCTCTATCTTCCCGCAGCGTCTTCCCCTCTATCGCCAGCGCGACTCCCAGTCGCGATCGCGACAGTAGGACTCTTCTTTGCCCTGTTTTGATTCTGAATTGTCCTCTTCTTGTCTTGTTCGGCATGTTTTCTTTCTAGTGCATGATTTTGACTTATTAATACTTCAATTAATACATGATTAGAGTTGTAATGGTAATTCTTGGGCATGTATATGTTTTAATTTATTTTACCCAATTATGTCAAATGTTTTAACTTGAGTGAGTGGGGTTGGCCTGAAATGTCAGTGTAGTAGATAGATAAGCATGCTTATAAATGGTTAGTGAGTGCAGCTGCCTATATTTACTTTCCGAAAGGGCGATGACCCCGCTTATAGGGTTTTAGTGATACTGTTGAGGCCTAGCCTCCGGTTTTGAGCGATGACCCCGCTAATAGGGTCTTAGTGATGCTGTTGAGGCCTAGCCTCTAATTTTAGTGTAGTATTTTTCCCGTATCCACCACAAGTGAAGTTCAGGCTGTTGTGATGTGTTATGTGTATATATATATATATATATATATATATATATATATACATATATATAATGTATTGTTATTTGAATTAATTGTTTTACCTTAGTGAATCAGAATCAGTTTCAGTTAGTGTAATTATGTCAGGTATGTTAGTGAATGGATATAGTGATTATATATGTTATGTATTTCAAATTTTCCTGCTTTTATAGTGAATACAGTAAGTGTATGCTTTATTCTCTTGATGCATGTTATTACTTGTATTTTTTGTTAGTGCTTTCTTGTCTGTTTCTCCTCCCCACTAAGCATTATCGCTTAGCACGGGTTCTTTTTCCGTGTAGGTGGCGAGATTTTGGGAGTTTGCTCGCGTCGCGCATCTGCAGGTCGGCCATATAGGGGTAGAGTTGTTTTGTTATCTCCTCCTGTATTTCTTTTTTTTGTAAATGTAATATTTTTGGTAAAATGGCTCATGTATCTTTTTGTAAAGGCTTTTGATGTATATTTTGGATACTGTATATAAGAAATTTTAATTATATGATATATGATTTTCTTTTATTATTGTTTTGGTATGCTTCCGCTTAGCGAATGTGTGTTTGTTGTGAGTGAGTGTCGGGTAGCACGCCTGCCAGCGCCCTTCCAACGGGGGCGACGGTGGGGGTGTTACAATCGCCATCAGGGCATTTATTCTATTATTTATCGCTCAGCTCGGCTATATCGCCATCAGAGCACTTGTATCTATTAGTTATCGCTCAGTTCGGCTACATCGCCATTAGAGCATTTGTTCTATTATTTATCGTAAAGTTCGCTCGACAATATCGCCACCAGAGCATTTATTCTATTTATTATTACTTAGTTTGGCTACACAGCCATTCAAGCATTATGTTAGAGCCCATCAATCAACTCGGCTATATCGCCACTTAAGCCGCAGTATTATCAGTAACATTATTAAATGAAAACTCCTATCAAAGCTAAGCACGCCATACTGCTCGGCTTGATCGATATTCACTCTACGTTATCGTTCGGATAAACATTCATGTTATTATCTTATTCACATGGATATTAAAATAACTAGACAGTGTGGTTATTTACAATAACAATTCAAAGTGCTCGGTAATCAAATAATGCTTGATTTCATTAAGTCAAAAAATCTGACAGACAAGCAAGACAATACGAAGAGGCCTATTCATTTGGGTACACATCATCCAACCATGACCAGTCTATATCGGGGTATCACCCTTTGATTGCGTCAGAAAGTTTCTGATTGTAAGCAAGACACTTGTCAACGGCCAGCTCCAGGGACTTATACTTTAGCTCGGAATATTTCTCCTCCAGGTCGGTTTTTGCCTTTTTAGCCTCCTCGAGCTCGGTTTGTAACTTATTCAGCTTGGCCTCCACCTCAGCTTTTCCTCTCTCATTAATAGCCACTCTTTCTTCGGCTTCGGCAGCCTTCTTCAGCGCATCGGTTGCTTTGACCTCAGCCTCCAGAGCCCTCTTCTCAGTGTCCTTCAGCTTGCCCTCCACGACATTAGCTCAGAATCGCTGCCCGGCCACTGATTGCATCTCCCTCTTCCAGGCCATAATCAACCCAATCATTTTTGCAATGACAACTCCGTCAAGTATTGACTCCTGTAAAGGAACAGACTAGGATTCAAAATATAAAGTATAATAATCAGAATAGGGTAAAGCAAAAATAGAGCAAGGGAGCTCACCTCTATCTGATGCCTCTTGATGGTAGTGCTTAATTCCTCAGCGCTACTGTGCATCAAAGGGGCAATACCCTTCGGAACACAGGCTAGTTGATGCACAAAATTGTAGAAGATGGGGTTGTCTTGGGAGTAATCGTCCCCCTCCTCCATCTAGAGGTCACATACCTCGTCAGCAAGGGCTCTCATATCTCTTTTTCCGGACTTGGGATTTGAGGTCCCTGTTCTAGCATGGTCCTCGGGAGATAGAGGCCCGAAAATGGTATGTTGTTCGGTTGAGGGAGCGTCGGTCACTTGGTTCAGGGGCGGAGTGTCACCCGGCACCTCAATAGGCGCCGAGCTCGTGGTCGGAGCCGGCGTGATTGGGCTACGAGAGGAAGCCGCAGTGGTGGTCTCTGCGGAGCCTCGGCAGGCACTAGGCGGGTGTGTGTTTTCTGTCTCCTGGCCCTCATTATCTCAGCCATCTCGGTGTGTCACTCCTCTTCATCACTGCAAAAAACCAAACAATGAGAAAGTATTAAAACAAAAGAATTGCTAAAAGAGTATACCTTTCCTGGGACGCCGAGATGATTCTGTTAAGGTTAAGCCGAACATGAGTTGCTCCCTGATGTCTATTCTGTTCCTAGCTAGAGCCCTCCACCAGGCTAGAGTTCGTTCCTCATCATCATAATAGTACAGGGGGTTGTCATTTTTATTGACATACCAACCCCAGGTTGTTCGAAAACCAAACTCATCGTCGCTGTCCACGATGAAGAAGCGGTTCTTCCAATTTTTTAGGAACTCCGGGTTCCCTGTGAAGATCCCATACCCAGCTCGGGCCTGGACGTAGTTGTGGTCCTCGGTAGTTACCCGGAGCCCGATCACGTGGGTAGCCTGGAAGAGCCGGAGTGTCAGGTTGATGTCATTATCGACTGCCCACATCTGCAAGGCCGAAATAGTTCGCCAGGCATTTGGATGAATTTGACCCATGGTTAGACCATAATAATTCATCACCTCAACCTCGAAAGGCATTGGAGGAAGACTCATTCCAGTCTAAAAATCAACCTCATAGACAATTATGGTCTTCCTGCCTGAAAACTTGGCGTTAGCGCGGACACTAGCCCCAGGAGCTCGGATCCTATAACTTTCGGGAATACCCAAATTCTCATGCAACTCTAATATCTCAATACTCTTCAAGACCGAGCTGATGCTTCCTATCCAGGGAAGTCTCCTGGGCTCCTTCCTCTTCGGTGGATCTGGCTGACTGGTACTAGGAGACTCTGGGATATCATCATTCAAAATGCCCTCCTCCACTCTCACCCTCTCAAATGAACTCTCAGAAGCACTAATTGCAAGAAAGAGAAAAGAAGAAATACACTAACCTGAAATCGGAAGTGGATATTAGAAGCTGCAGAAGGCACAAGATCAGGGATAAGAACTGAGGTCAGATGAAGCCAAAATCGTACAAAATAGAAGATAGAAGAGCAAAGTAGCGAAAAGCAAATCTCTGAGCAAAAGCAAAAATGGGGGAAGGGAGAAAGGACCAATATATATAGGCAAACTGAGCCACTGAGATTTGGATAGGTGGCAAGCATCGATTGGGAAACCTTGCAATAATGGACCCCACGCAACTACCGAAGAGATGCCATCATGTTAATAACTGGCACAACCGTCGGATCACGCTGAACGAAGTGCCAGTACCCACCTTTTAAGGAGCCACCCGCCCATCTGCTTTCAATGCACCGTAGGCTGATACTAGGGGTGGGCAAAACCCGAACCGAATCGAACAACCCGAATAACCCGAACCGAAATATCAATTCGGGTGGTATTATTCTGATAGTTCGGTTCGGTTCGGGTGTTAAGATTTATAAAATTTCGGGTTCGGGTGAAAACCACTTTAAAATCCACCCGCCCGAGCAACCCGAACGACCTTGCATGTAAAAGGGCAAATTTGCTCTGCCCTGTCATTCTTTTCCCCTTTTCTCACGCACCAAATCCCTAATACATCGATAAACTTCTTCTATTTTGCCCCAGTGCCCCTCTACTCCATCACTGTCGCCGCTCGTTGCCACCTCACTCAGCCACTGCCTCTCTCCTCCGACTATCACCGCAGCTTGTCTTCGTCGCCGGTAGCCTCAACGGAAGTAAGTTATTCTTTTTCTTCTTTTTTTTGGATCTTTCTGTTCTTATTTTTTTCTTGATGGCAATTAGTATGATCCATCTAATCATCTTTTATAACTATAAGAAATTGATTTTGGTGTATGATGCATGGTTTTTTTCTCTTAATATTTTCTAGATTTTGATTAAAAATAAGATTTTCCAGTTCAATACTGGGTCTGTGCAGTAAAATATTAGGTTGATTGAGAAGGTAGTTGGACTATTACAACCAAGAAACGTAGGGGAGCTAGTCCAGAAAGTAGAGGATAAGCTATCTATTGCTTCAGCTGGGACAGAGAAAGAGTTTGAGGCCAAGAAAATTGACAGGCAGGTATGTGAAATCAGTTTTAGCATTCCATTCATCAAATTGGATGACTTTAGTTATTATGTTTCTGCTGCTTTAAATATATCACTTTTGTTTCTCTTTTGGCCAAAGCTTGAGATGATTGCATTTAGTATTTGGGAAACTGGTCTGTTTGTGTTAACTGTATTAAGCTTAAATTTTGATAGTAGTGTAAGAAATTAGAGCTCGGATTACTAGAATTTTCAAACAAGCAAGCAGCTATCAATTGCAACTTAAATTGACAGCATGCAGGTTGGTTTCAAGTTATCATAAATGAATGGCATTTGTTGGTGGGTCTCTTGCTCAAGTTTGTTTACGAGTATATATGTTAAGCATGACCCAGAAATTCCCAACTTAGGGATGTCCATTGTCCAGTGCACTATAGCCCTTTGAATCCGGAATTTAATCAGTTGAGACGATCGTTCTTTGTCAAATTTTGACTTGATTAACTTGTAATGGGAAGTGGAAGGATGAATTGAATGTAAGATATGGTGAATTAATTTATTTGCACTGATATTGCAATTTTAGGGAATTTGTCAATATTTGCATGAGAGTTGAATTTGTCAATATTTGTCAATGTGATAATCGGACTCTTTACCCAACAGTTCGGCAGTCGAGCTCCTCCGGATATCCATCATGTCAACAGTTCGGTTATTGAAACAGCTCGGAATCTGCATATGGAAAGTCATCATTCACGAAAATTTTTCAGATATTCAGCAGATTCTAATCTCACAATAACGGAAGTTATCTGTAATCACTCAACAAATCCTTGTAAATATAGAATCAAGCAGCAATCAAGGAGTCAGAGCAAATCCCTCCTAATTAGGTTCCTCTTTCCTATCCTGTCTAGAAAGAGAGCTCTATATAAAGGAAAAGAACAAGTATGTTCTCCTCTCTCTGAATTTTTCTCACGATGGACACACTTTAGTCATTTTACTGACTTGATCGTCGGAGTCTTCACAATCGAAAACCCGTAGGTGTTCTTGTATTTTCAGGTGACCTATTCAAAAGGACGCTCTAAAAAATTTCCTTGACCAACATGTGATGTGATTTTTTTTTTTTTTTTTGCTGTGTATGACTCTACATGTTTACTGGTCTAATTAATATTAATTACTATATAAAAATTAAAAAAAAAAATTTTTCATCAATTTTAACGAAAAAGTTAATCGACTCATTCAATGAAAAAGTGTCTAGTGTCCAATTAGTAAGAATTTAAATGTAGAGTGTTGAATTGAAATATAAGGGAAATATGGTGCTTTTCTTTGTAACCCTAATTATTTTCTACTTCAATGCCAAAATCTAATATTGTATTTTTGCATTTACATTATATTTTAATAATAATTAAAAGAACTTGAAGCTCGTTCTGTTATCGTATATCCCGATTAAATATGTTAACCAATGATTTTATGTTAATTTTATCTATATAATAAATTATTATAGTTTGCATTTTAAAACTTTTATGCTAATAATTTATTGTGCTTATATTGTTTAGTTAATATATTAATATTGCATAATATTATCTGCAAATATGATAAACTAATTTAACTTAAATGAGATTCTGAAACGAAAATTATAGAATTTTACTTCTCAACCATGATAATGCTTTCCTTTTTAAAAAAGTATTGAATGTACGAGTAGTTCAACTTAATTGTTAAATATCTAAATAAAATACTTGATAAGTTGAAATGTTAACTTCGTTTCAAAATGTAGATTGAATTAACACTATATTTTTGAATTAAATATTATAAAAATATAATAATTTCATCGTCTTAACTGACTTCTTTCAAAGAAGTTTTGTTCATTAAAAGATTCTTCTGTAATTATTTCTTCAAATTAAAATAATTTGTTGGAACATTTCGCATTTATAATAACAAATTAAAAATACAGTACTGAAAAAAGTACAATTCTTTATATTAAAATTTTTTTATTCATAAATTAAAAATTAAATATTTTGTAAAAACAAAGTTGCAGGTGCACATTAAGCTAGTAATGCTAGATGGCAGACTTGGGATAATAGGGATTTGGCAAAAGGGAAACCATGAGCCAGTGAGGCAAAATTAACAAGTACTCAAAAAATTGAGCAAAAACCATCAAAGAAAAAAATTCCAGAAAAGATTATTATTTTAATGCCTTTAAAGTTGCTAAACTCTCCCCTCTTGTGGGGCTTCTATCTGAATTAGTAAAGAATGATGACGAAATTTATTATTCATAGGATTACTTCCATCATCTCAAGGTCCATGCAATGTATTCTTCATTCTCATCTATAATCTCTCAAGATGATTCTAAACTTCTCACGAATTTCTTAGCCTGTCATGTAAAACAGAAAATTTTAGGAAAAAAAATAAATAAAGAATAATGGCATTGCTACTGAAAATAATTACATAAATAAATTGACCACATATGCACTTAGACTATAATGTAAGTTGCTGAGGTTTGCTTGCATTGCCCTAAATTACTTAACAGGATTATCAACTGTTAAAAAGAAGAAAGCGATTACTGACTCGAAAAAGACTTTTCCTGAGTTTACCTGTTCTAAGGTTAGAAACATGATCACATTCCAGGACCCCAGCCTCCCAAAATTTGGGATGAAGCCCTTGTAGAATGCCAAAGGCCCCTGCAAATGACATTGATGTGTCAAATACTCTTACTTATGGTATTCTCCCTTTATATGTAATTTCCTGTATTGCGAGTATTAACATAAATGATAAATGTGAATAAAGCACCATTTTTATGCTAATAAAAACAAGGGCCGCATATATCAAGACGTTCCGCAGCAGAGCATACTCATATACACACACGTCGAAATAGAAACAGAATCTGCAATCACAATGTAAATCAGAGAAATGAAGACATACAGGAAATAAAAGCAAAGGCAGCCTGCTCAATTCAAATCCACTATATAGAATAGGGTAATACATTCATGTAATTGTTGAGAAATCAGTTAGAGAATAGGATAATACATCCATGCAATTGTTGAGAATCCAGTTAGAGAGGAACTCCAATGCAAAATAAAAGCTATTGGTTAGAAAAAAAAAAGGGTTTAGACCTAGTTAGGCTAATGCTATTGATAATAGTTAATTTATAACGGGACCTAATTAGGCTAATGCTATCGATAATAGTTAATTGATAACTATACCTATTGGCATATTACAAGCAAGAGCACAATCTTCTACCCCTAAAAACAGTGACCAAAAAGAAGAAGAAGAAGAAGACGACAATCTTACATCATTCTTCAATGTCTTAACAAAACAATCAACTGTGCTCTTGTAGGTAGAATCCCCCATCATTCTTGACTTAACCTGCCAAAAAGCAATGGGATGTAAAGCTGTGTCCAATGAATCATTTACGCTAGAACACTAATAACTTAATAATCAAGTAATTAGTTTGGGACTTTAAGTGCTATTAGTTTGAGTGTGCTATTGTTTATCAAAGAGAAAATAGGATTAGATTCTCTGTAATTTCAGCAAGTTTTGTTCATCAGATCCTGCTTATGAAATTTGGAGATGCAACATCATCTCCTTTGAGGTTTGAAAGACCATTCAATATCCTTGACTAGATTCCCACAAGCAAATTACTTAAACAATAGGAGCTATAAAGATCAACTTTGGACTGATTTTTGTAATAGCTGAAATATGTAGAAAGCACACCACATCGACTGGAGAGCCAATACAAACTGCGAAAAAACCTGCTCCAAGCCCAGCCAAAAGATGAGTCACAACATTATCTGTGAAGCCAGGAATTTTCAGAATTGTCTGCATTAAAATATTTTGTTAGTACTTTAGTTTTACATAATAAACAAAGACACCGATTGTAGTACAATAAATTTACCTGTTTCACTTGATCATAGCTAGCAAGTTCAGCAGCATTTATAATAGCATTACGTGCTATATTGGGTCCAATCCCAGTCCAAAGTGCACCAAATCCTTCCTGATTTTTGGGAACCAAGCAAAATAGTATGGTAGAGTTGTTAACTAAATAAGATCAACTGTCCCTTTTCACCAAGTCTTTTTATTGTTATAGATATATGACCTGTCTCACAATCGTAGAATAAGCATTCAATGCTCCAGAGTAGCGCCTTGGCACACCAGGTGGTAGTTTCCCTTCAGCCTGAAGTCTAACTTTCACAAGATCAGTTGGGTTTGCAACAGTAATTGCCAGTGCACCTGTTTTATGAGGCAAACACACCCAAAAACTCAAAAGATGAACCAATCAATAGAAAAGTTGTACTTATATCAGGTCAAGGAGCCACTAATTCCTAGTTGAAATACCATGTTGTAAGGAATTAAATTGACAAAATTCTCCTAATGCTCAAAAACTTTGGCCATTAAGCTCACCTGTAGTGAGGGCAGCAAGAATTTTCTTGGTCAAAGGAACATCTCCAACAAAGTCACCGCCCACATAAAGGTTCTTTACCTGTCAAGCATTGTTTTTTTGTATGAAATACAGTTCATCAGCATAAAAACTTAACAAAGAAAACGGCTCAAGGGTTCATGCAAGGAAAAATTGACCCACAGGTTCATATAACCCGATTCTTAAGCCTCCAAACAAGCATTGCCGGTGAAGCCCTGGTACAATTCCTTTCCAGAGTGCTGATAGACCTTCTTCCCGAGCAATAGTGCCAACAGTGCCTAGCAAACCCCTATATTTTGGTAAGGCAGCTCCCTCACCAGCAATAGCTTTTTTCTGGAGCTGGAGCCTGACTTTTGCAGTATCCAAGGGAATTGTGCATACCTGCAGTAGATTAAAGCGTTGGTGATCATCAAACACACTACCAAATACAGAGTCAATGAAGCCTCTTATTTCCAGGTATAAATGGACAAGGGGAGTATTGTCAAGATCAAAATTATATTCATTACTGAAATCAGCATAGAAGCTAACAAACACTAGAACTATCAAATAAGGGCGGAGCTACTTGCTAGAGACAGGAGGCAATTGCCCCCTTACAATTTTTTTTTTTTTTAAAAAAAAAAATCCATCAAAAGATTTTACAAAATTCAAATTTGCCCACTGAATCACCAAATAATCCTGACTTCCAACCAAATTTGCTCTCTTGATATTAAATCAGGGCTTAGCCACTACTACTGATGTTTTTCCCATTGAAGAAACCAGAAAGCCTTGACTGCATTGATTTCTATTTTTTTCCACACATAGGCAATTCTAATCATTGTATGCCACTTACCCTTAGTAATTACTAATTATATTGACAACTGTCCTGTGATATCATTCACATTCTAGCTTCTTTTCTTTTTCTGTTTTTTTGGGAAAGGGGAAGAAAAACTTTAGCTAGAAATGGTTCTAGAAGTTGAATAGGAGGATCAGTAAGAAGCAAAATCCTGAAAGCACAATCTGTAAGCCAATGTTGATGAAAAGAATATAAAAGATTTAAAAAAAATGAAATATCTTAAATAAGATCCAAGTCTAAAGAAATAAGTCCAAGTTATCACCAAATCAAGTAAACAGAAAAGAAAAAATTAAATAAATAAAAGAAAGCGACAAAACCATAGCTATCAATACATTCGTTTCCATTCATCAAATGAAAAACAGAATTCCCTGTGATCATTAAACACTCATGGACCAGAAAATGAACGAGGGACGTAAGATCGAAATTATAGAATTCGATGGAAATTGAAAGAAGCACCAATGATCAGAATAAAAAAAATACCTCGGCGAAACAAGCAGCAAAAGCGCTACTAGCAAAAGTTCCGGCCAAGGAGATATCGGATTTACCCTTGCTATCGGCGACCATCACTAAAGAAATGAAGAAACGGAGAGGAGGGGAGAAGGAGGAGGAAGTGAAAAGGGGAAAAGGGTGGGGTATTTATATCGAAAGAGGGATGGTTTAAAGAAAAAGACCAAGGCAAATTGGGATTGGTTGAAAATGGAATCTTGGGAAAAGTGACGAGCTTGCGCAATTTGGTGAAATTTGTGTTTTTCTTTGGAATTTGCAGTTATTGTTCTCTTCTGCTCTTCATCCTCACCCCTCGCATTTATTCTTGTTTGTGCAAGTAAGACTGCAAGCCTGTTAATTACCCCTTACTCCTCACTTATATTGGTGTGCAAGTAAGACAGCAAGCCCCTTAATTACTTATTTTATTGGTTTCACTAACAGCAAGCAATTACTCTCTGTTACTTATTACTATTACTTGTTGTTGTTATTTTTATTAATATTAAAAAATATTGATTGTTTTTAAATTTAAGATAAATTGAATTATTTAATATATAAATTTAAATTTAATTGATAAATTTTTATTGAAAAAAAATTAAATTATATTAAAAGTCTAAAAATATTTCCTCAAAATGAATGTTTAGGTAATGCATAGATAGAGTAGATATAAATCCCATGTTCAAGTCTCTCCTCATGATCCATATTGGAAGTCAATTGTATCAACATTTTCAGATTAATTTAGAATTATAATAACAGGAATTCGTGAATTTTAATTTATTATATGCTTAAATCTGCAAAGGGAAGAGCTTGTATATTAAGTTAATGCAATAGTAAAGGAATAAAATGTTGAGATGGACCACTTGTGTTGTATGGAAAGATAATGGTTCCTGAATAGATGCTGCAACTACTCCAACTAATGGACCAAAGTCATCTCATAATGTTCAATCGGGTTGCTGTGTAACAAAGTCATAACTTAAAATATATAGTTCTAATATAAACATATATATTTTTTTCATTTTAATATGAGAAGAAATGTGTGCGTAAGAGCTTATTTACACTAGAGGCAACATGTCCCAACTTAAAACAAGTTTATGTATAAACTCCCTTTGAGTGCTTCCCTTGAACCCATGTCCGCCCTGAGCCCCTGGGCTTAGCTCTGGCACTCCATTCCATGTCCTATTCCATGCATAAATAAGCCAATGCAAATCTTTTCCTCCAAAACATACAAATAGTTAACCATCCTGGCATCAGATTTGGTATCTACTGGTTTCTTGTAATTCATTGCAGAATACTATCTTATGCCAAAAAAAAAAAAACAAATTACAATACTACGAATACTGCACATCTTTCTTTAAAACTAATACCCTTGCTCTGTTCAATTCTACACTAGAAAGTATAATTGCTAACACATTAAAGTTAGAGAAAGAAGCTAATAAAATCTGTGGTGACATTTGCAAAATTTACAAATTAATATCACATCGTATCATCCATGGCAACTGAAGAACTTATTATCCCAGGTAAACAGGAAACTGATCCCAACTCCACTAACTAAAATGCAAATTCCAAAATCCCATGAGTTGCATTTTTAAACAACAGATATAGATGCAACACCTTCCAACACAATTTTAATGTATTTTGATACACACGATATAATATGATAATATATGATGACCAACATTACTATTTCCTCTACCTGAAACAATATTAATATGCTATTTCCATTTTTTTTTCCGCTTGGCTTACCTTTCTCACGATTAAACAAACAAGAAGTTCAAATGCTCCCAACTCTGAATTCCATACACACTGACATCTCCTCATATCACTGCAAAGGCACTTGAAGATCCCGAGAAATGGCGGATCGACCCAAAAAGTCCCTTTGCAGCACCAAAATGCCTTATCCTGTATACTCCAGAAATTGCCGATTTTGGAATTATCCATTCTATAGTTGCAGTGCTCTGAGGGCTAAGTCTTGCTGGCCTTGACCACTTAAAATGCAGGCAGAAGTCATCGTCGTCATATGCTGAAACCCATGTTTTCTTGTCCTGGAGAATTTCAACCAGTGCAAATGTGCCCTCAGTCAGTAGGTCATTCCTTGGGCAAGCAGACCAAAAGCTGACAGTTACAGCGTCACTGTTTTTGAAGGTTGAATTAAGAGGAACGTCAGTTATAACATCTCCAAAGCTTGCACCAACTGGGGTTGCATCAACTACAACTGGTGGTAATAAACTGATCTGCTTGTCAAGGAGGTCTGGGGGCTGGGGACCTGGTTCAACAGGTTGGCCACTGATGAGAGCTGCAGCTAGTTTCTTGAACTCCTGGATGTAGGCACTAAGCGTGTGGGGGCCGTAAAGAGTAGAGGCTCCCTGAAAATAAAAGGAAATGGTCTAAGAAAAAAGAAGAAAAATAAACATGCCCACGGACTAAGGGAATGGAATTTTATTTTTGTAATGTAACATATTTGCTTAATAGGTCACTCCACATTTAAACAATTATCTTCGCTAAATCAAAATCACTTCCTTTCCAAAGATTTTAAGAAAAATCCCTTTTTCAGATGGAAGTATGCAATGTGCTACTTGTATGGAGAGAAAACAGAAAAAATGAAGGTAATTGAGAAGTAAAAAATGATCTTAGGTAGCATAGACCTCATATCTCTGGACTTGGTACTCCTCAAATGTGGTAACGTACTGTGAATAGGTATTTGTCAACCCGGAAATGACAATATGGACATTACTGCTGAATTCTTTCCTACTCCCAGCAGTGAGCACCATCTTGACAGCATCACGGAGACGCCTGCCAGCCATAGTAGTAAATTCTGCAAGAAACATTTGAATTAGAAATATAGATACTTGAGTGTAAATAAAATAAAGATTATACAAGTTGTTAAGTTTTCACTATTAAACACTCGTCAACGCATTCTGGGCATTAACAAAAGCAACAGAGCATAGATCAGTATAGCATTCTTGCTTCTTAGCTCTAGAGGCCATAAAATAATGGTGGAGTGGGAGTTGATGAACAGTAGCATTCTTGAGGGAAAATAAGATAAGAAGAAAATCAAAAGATAATTCCACCTGAAGGGACACCAAGAATGACAAGTTGTCCAATCCGCAGGATTTGAATTGGAAGTATTGAAGGCTGCAAAAAGATAAAATTATAAGGAAAACTGTGAACTTATATATCACAAACTCAATGATTCCCAAAGTCAAATTCCCACCATCTAAAAGCTTATATCCAAAATGCCAAGATCTGATGCCATAGAAATGTTGAACCACTTTAAAGTAAATAATTCCGTTCATCACATAAAAGGCTTATCACACTGGTCATATCATTCCACTGTCATAAAATCACATGAAAATAGAGACTCCCTACTTTATTGTTGATAGATAAATATGCATCCAATGTAGCTCTTCTCTTGTATTGCTATTCGAACTGATGACCTAGCTATTTAATGTGCTTTTGCACCTCAAATAATACAGCAATTAAAATAGGCACTTACTGCCCAGTCATATGGTATCTTCATTTCACCAGTGTCAAGCAGGATAGGCTTTGGACGCTGACAATTGATTTGTTCCTGGCCTGGTGCTTTAAGAAAGTCCCTGACCAATTTCCAGAAAGCATTTCCCTGAAAGAATGCCAAAACAAAACCCTAAAAGTTTAGGCATTTCTTGTTCCAGGACATAGTAGACCAATGACACAAACAGACATCATAAGCTTTTGACTTGCCTGGTCATCTCCTTGCTTGAAATCAAAAGCTCCCGGTCCATCAGTAGTTCCTGCAGCAAAAGCAAAGCCCATGGCAGCAGGACATGTTTTTACCACTTCATTGCCGAGTGATACCTCAAGGTTTGAGAAATCCAAATACGCATGTCTGTACTGAACCTTCCCTTTCAGCTGCTCAGTTGCACTGTTAAACAATTCAACAGCTTTTCTAAATTGCCTTTCTCCAATTATTCGCGCACTCTCAAATTCATCAGGATAACTGCCAAATGGATAAGGAACAGTTTGAACTCCAGATGGTAATACATTTCTAAATGTCATTATAAATAAGAAAAAAGACAAGAGAGGTTAGAACAGACCCTGGGCCCCGGCCATAGCACAGTTCATTCTTTCCATTGCAGGTACTATGATTGAAATCACAAGGTAGTCCAGTGTCTATGCAGAATGCACCAAGAACATTTGGACTTACATCGCCACAATTAGATTGACAGAACGCAGAGACAAATTGTGGTCTATCCACTTGCCTCATAACATTCCTAACACGTTTTGCAGCGCTCAAAACCCTCGTTGCACGCCGGCCTTTTGAAGACCTGAAGGAGGCAGCAACTTCCATCAGCTCCTTACCTGTTCAGAAAGCTATTACTAAAAAGGTGACGAGTATTCTATTTCCTAGGAGAGGAGCAGAATTTCAGTAATCTGCAAATGATAATGAACCCTATGGCAGTTTAGGCAAACTCTAGTTTTTGGTCTCTACTGGTTGCTCTTGAACATTGTGAGTTTAATTAAGAAGCAAAAGGACAATTCACCAGGCCAACAATTGCCTGATATAATCTTAGCATTGTATTATAGCCCTAACCAGACTGTCGAATACAACTTTGAGCCACTAATTGAATCTGTTGTTAGTATGTATATTTTTATTTAAGAATAGAAGTTCACTTACGGTTCTCATTAATCTCAGGGATAATGCTCGAGACTCTTCTAGGGATTCTCTCAACCCCTGATTCATTTGTATATAGGTTAGTCATATGATCTGAAACACCATCTTTTTCAAACCAGTCCTCCATAAATCGTGCTGCAGCTCCTTTGTTGTCACCGCTTATCAAAGAATTTGTACGACTCATAGAAGTTCCATGAGTTGCAAACCAATTAAAGCTACCAATTGGTCCCCATTCCTCATCTACAAACTTTACGAGGGTCATTTCTTTATCAACATTATACTTATATTTACTTCTCTCAGCTGCAGGATTGTTGAGATAAGCACTAGGACTACGGTTTACACCAGCATTTAATAGCTCACCTACACGATCATAGTAAAAGAATATGTAGCGTTAGCATGGAAGAGAAGTTCCAAACTCGTGTAGGAAGATATATAAACAACAATACATGCTCCACAAAAGAAGATGAAACACGATATATCTCAATCTACCCAATGGAACAGAATCAAGTTTTACCTGATAAAGACATAAAACATAGGATTTGGCCAAAGTGGAGAAAGTCGGATACACTATATGATCACATTCTAATTCTACAGATAATTACATCCTCCTCTCGACCACTTATTTTTTTATCAATTGCTTGAGTTTGCACTCGCTCAGACATACAGATTCCAATAAATTTCTGAAATTACTCCTGTTGTATTTTAATCATCTCAGCTCAAGTTGTAACCCAAACTAGCTGGAGTCTGCTATACATGCTTATTCCTTTTCTCTAATCTCAACGAATACATTTTAATTCCTGGTTAAGCCCCACCATCTTTAGCATCTTACTTGTTTGCTTCTTCTAGCAGCTCTATTTACGGATAACTGTCTCACCTCCATAGTTATTCAACATAGACTCGCTGGTTGGAACACAACCAGATATTACAGAAAAAAGAAAAGGAATGCATGAATGAATTGCAAAATTGGTAACATAGGCATGCAGTAGCAACGGGAATGCTAGTGATGGCTTGATGACAATGGAAGGGTAATTCTTTGTGTTGTTTGAAAGATTTCATTCTTTTGAACACTAAAACTCCCAAATTCAAAATGAGCATCTCATTCATTGATATGTTTACAGGAATCAATATTTCACTGACTAGTGCAACATTTTCTTCAAATCAACAAAAAAGAAAAAAAGAAAAAAGAAAAAGCACTTTAAGCTAAACATGAAATTCAAAATATATTCCTCATCTCTCTCTCTATGTATTCTGCCCTAATATATCATATGGTGAAATGAATACACTGACTAGAGAGAAAATCATCTTCTCCGCAAGAATAGTGCAGAAAAAAAAAATACAAACAAACAAACAAACAAAATAATGCATGAAATTTGTCTCCTGCTAACCTTTATTCACAAAAATTGAACCTGGCCGAAGATTTTCATGAGCTTGAATAATGCTTTTCTCAATACCATCAACAATGACATCAAATGACTGGCGAACAAATCCAAGCGATGTTACGATATATACAACGTACTGGAGATAGCCCCCAGGGCCAGCATGAGTATGAATACCACTAATTGCAACATTCTGCTCAGTGTAAAGCTCCCCGTATCTACAAATTAGAAGATATGGCATGAAATTTTGACACAGCCATAACATCAGCCGCCAGGTATAATCCAGTAGCTGATCCAAACACCAGAACCAACTTCAAGAAACAGGAAGTTTAGAAAAGAAAATGTAAAAACAACATATATTCAACAGATAAAATTCTACTCATCCCAAACTTTGTTATCTGAAATTCTTTGGCTTATAGACAAGTAGATAACCCACAAAAACTCACCACAGAGAAAAAATTGAATGTTGTACTTTACTGATGTATGGAGCGCCAATTAAAAAATCAAAATGTAGGGTTATAGGATAAAGCGAGTGAGTGAGTGAGTGGTGCACCTTGCCTTCAATCTCTGGAGTAGTTTAATAGTAACAATTTGTGAGGCCATACAAGCATCGAGATTAACATAAACAAGGCGGCTACCTTGAGGTTCAGCCACAATAAAAGTTCGAGCTCGCAGCCTGAAATGAACTCCAGATGTGACCTGCTCAATATTCGCATATCCCATCATATTAACATCCGCAGCAGGCCCAGTTATGTCGTAGCTTCCAAGTCCAATCAAGTAATTGGAGGCAGCAAAAGCTCTTCTACTACTATGAAGCAAAATTAAAAGCAAAGACAAGAACCACCATATGTTGATCTTGCTATGAGAACAAGAATAAATATCCATGAACTTGTCGAATTGCATCCTTTTGGCAAAGAAGAAGAAAATTAACAACATCAGAGTCTAACTAGAGCAGAAAAATTAAAAATTCTAGAAAGAATAACAAATAGAGGAATCCAGCAGAGATAAAAGAGAAAAAAATAAAAAATAAAAAATTAAGGGAATTGAAAGAGGAAGTAGAATTTACCAGGGAGATGAGTTGAGTGTGGTGCCAAAGAGAGGTGTTGACCTATATATACAGACAGAGAGTGGGAAAGGGAAAAGCATAGTGAAACTGCTATTTCTTCTAAATTATCTTCTCTCAGACATTTTGTTTTCGATTCTAAAGTTAATAATAAGACGTTCCACGTGTGAATTTCTAAATTTGTATGTTTGCCAGATCAGCGTTGTTGGGTGATGGCGTAATGATTAATGTCGGGAATGATCAATCACAACAATAGAGAACCCCCAAAAAGCCTCCCTTATTTATCAATGTTATTCATGGTTGGATCGGTTGAATCGAATTTTTTTTATTTTTTAAAATATTATTAATTAGTATAATTTTTATAAATATTACCGTATAAATATTCAAATAAAAATAAAATCTATCAAAATATTTAACATATGATACAAATATATTAATAATAAATTACAAAACATATTAAATATTTATCAAACATAAATTTTAAACATTCAAATAAATTCATTTTACATTATATATATTTAAAAAAAATCATTTTCATCACTAATTATTATTGTCATTCTCATTTGACTTTTTTTTATAAAGGGTATATTTTTAAAAAATATTTTGTTTTATTTTTTTTAATTTTGGAGGTTTTCTTTTTTTTAATTTTATTTTTATTTTTTTTATTTCGATTATGTCATTAGCAGACATATATGTTTTTTATTTTTCATAAATTTTTTTTACGTACAATACATTTTTATTAGAATTATGAATTTCAATTTCAATTATATAGTCCATTACCTAAAAAGAAAAAAAATATTATTTAAATGGAAAGAGATTAATTGAGTGATTTTTTTTTATAAATAATGTGTCTTAAAAAATGATTTGAGTTTTGGAGTGTTTTAAAAATAATTTGTGTTTTAAAAAAAATAATTTTTTATTTCAATCCGGTTTTTCCCAATTTTCTCCTGTTCTGGCCGATTTTTTCCGGTTCTATCCGGTTTTTTCAAATTCGGTTTTATATAATCAAATCAATCGATTTTCAGTCCGGTTCACAGTTCAACTGGTTGAACTGACCGGTCCGGTTTTAATAACTATGTTATTTATGGGATTAGCCTACTAAATTTAAGTAATTATGCCTTGTGCTGTGCTCTTTTGGTGTTCTATCCTACCCAATTTGCCACCTTAACATACATGTAATTAATCGGCTTTATTATAATCCAAAAAAAATACTTTGTTTACAAAATAGAGAGATAGAAACTTTTTGTTTTAATTAAATATGCATAAAAATAATTTAAAAGAAAGATTATGCCATAAGAAATACTTGTTCTTTTTGTTGGAGTGTCCAATTGAAAATATTTTATGAAATAAATTAACACTCGGCATGAGATTATGACAATTTAAAATCATAATGTTGTATGAAAACACACACAAGCCAACTTTGAAACCGCTTTGCTACCCTTTACCTTTTATTTATAAGGATTTTCACAAAAATACCATAAAAACTAAACTAAAGGTGTTTGCAAAAAAAAAAAAATCCAAACTTTTTATTAAAAAAATGTCTTTTTTTTAAAAAATTCTAATTTTAAAAATACTACTTTTCAATTAAAAAAACTCTATTTTCACTCAATTTTTCGTTAATACACTTTTTTTTTTTTTAAAGTTTTCTATTTAAAATCAACTTCCTATTTTCACTCAACTTCCCATTAACCCACTTTTTTAAGTTTTCTATTTAAAATCAACCTTCCATATTTTCAAAAATATATTATTTTCATAAATCACATTATAATTTTATTTCTTTTTTCTTTTTTAAGCCAGTTTATATTTACAAGGTATACCCACTAACTACCAAAAACGCACTTGATATACCAATAGATATAATAAATTATATAATTGAAAATTTATATCTTTTACTTTATTATATATATATATATATATATATATATATATATATATATATATATATATATATATATATATATATATATATATATATATATATATATATATATATATATATATATATATATATATATATATATGCCGGTATGCCAAACCGCACTATTGCAATTTCTAACCTGTATACCATATAGTATATTTAATTTCAATCTTAAAATTAATTGTTTGCAATTTCATATACCTACGTATACAAAGGTATACCAGCCGAAAAATTAAGAAATTAAAGACAAAATTCAAAATTCAAAAATACAATCTTGTTTGTGTAATCAGTAGCGGTAATGAGTGAAAATACAGTAGCTGTTATGATCAGCAGCGAGAATGATGTTAGAAAAATAACACGAAAATTAATTGAAAAAAGGAAGAGAATTTGACAAATTAAAAAAGGAATTTAAGAAACGAGATTTTGGGAATTTGTATGGTACCACCATTTGTGGGATTTTTATGGCAATAGAATTTTGATTTAATGGGATTTTATTTTTCCGATTTTTAAGTATGGATATCAATAAAACAATTAAAAAATTCAGTAAAGTATGGATATCAATAAAACAATTAAAAAAATCAGTAAAAATTAAATTATTAAAAAAGTAGTATTTTTGAAAACAATTTTTTTTTTTCAAAAAATATATATTTCAAAAAAAGAAAAAATGTATATATTGAAAAAGGTAGGAAAAAAAGTGTTATTATATGCAATTGCTTCTTATTTATATCATGGTTAGAAACCATATAATATGGTATGAGTCCGAGATTGTAGAGGAAAATAATTGTCTGGAAAAGTATGATAAATTCTTAAACTACTAAATTGGTAGTTTATTATAATTTTTAATATTTTTTTATTCTCTTATTACCATTGTTTAATTTTGAAAACTTACGTTATTGTTATATTATTTATTATAATTCTAAAATTATATATATTTTTTTATGAATACTTTATAGAGTGGAATGATAAATTGAAAAACTGAAATATAAACTTTAGGTGAAATTGTGAAAGATGTTTAATAGTGGTTGATGCTTTTATAATTCCATTCCCAAGTGAGTGCATATAGTTATATGATGATGTCTTAATGAGTGGCAATAATAGTGCTTAAGAAGGTGAAGAACATTAAGAGGCTGCGTATCCACTTCACTCAACTACCATACCCACAACTTATGTTCCCCTGCGCACAGTTACATATGTCTCACGTCATATATATATATATATACACATACTACCTTATTGTACAAGTGGTTGCATTTATATATATAGAGAGAGAGAGAGAGAGAAAGAGAGAGAGAAGTGCTTTTTTAATAAGGTGTGGCTAATACATATGTAGTTACATACGGGTAATTACAAATGATATACTATTAAAAATGGAACTAATCTCGAATTTGGATCGCGTATAAATTTAATACCTTAAATACATGTTATTCAAATCTATTTATATATTTAGTTGTGTGGGTAACAAGTACTTTGAACACAATTCCGTTTAAATCCATTTATTTAAAAAAATAATCTAAAATTATAAGTGTGGATGGGAAATTAGACCGTTGCTTTAAATAATTAATATATAATATTTTTCTATCATATTTTGTTCGGGTGAAATTTTTGTAAATTTTTAGTTTATAAATTATTTTTATGTTTTTAATAAAATATTAATTTAAAAATTTGCTAAATTATAATTTTTTAATTATCTTATAAATTGCAATTTTATTAAAATTTATTTTTTATTTAATATTAGTTAAATGAATAATTAGATGAGTTTAAAATGAACATGATATATAAAAATTACTCTCTCTGTTTTTCTTATTATATGTCACTTTTAATTAAAATTTAAATTTTATTTATCTGTCATTTTTATATTTTCAATACAATTTAATTTTTTTTAAATAAAAATTAATTAATTAAATTTAAATTTATATATTGAATCATTTAACATGTATTAAATTATTTTTTTTAAAATTTAAAATTAATTAATATTTTTTAATTTTAATAAAAATAATAAAACGGACTAAATGAATTTGAAAATGGGACCAACAATTTTTTGGGACACCCAATCTCTGGCATCCCAATTTTGTGTTAAAATCGCTGCGCTAATAGGAGAAAAGTCTTGAGGAAATTGATGAGTAAAAAAGTTGGAAAAAACAAAAAAAAAATAGCCCTGTTCAATCAATTGGCTCTAAATTCCACCATCCCCTCCCGGTCTTCTTCTCTCCCATTCCACCTTCTATTTCTTTGCCCTTCTTCTCTTTACTTTCCACCGGGCCGCCGTTAAAGGGCCTCCACTTCCACTGGCAGGCAGCAGCGCCGACTCCGACGTCGTATAGATCAGGCTGACTCCATTTCAGTTCAGCTGTTTGTGTCGCTTCACGCCGCAGCTGTTCACGCAGGTATTAGAATAATCTTCTTTTCACTTGAGAATTGTGTTTTGATGCTTTCGTTTATCTGCTTGTTTCTGTATTTAGTCATGTGTTTGATGGAGGAATAGGTTAATTAGCCAGGGCAAAGATCACGAACTGTATAGTTTGATTGAACAGTGTTTAAAAATTGGACATTCTTATTCCCTCAATATAGATTTTTCATTCTTAATATCATTATTTATATTATTACCAGTAGACATTTTCTTTTATTGGTACCTTTCTCTGTGCTTATAATCGCTCTTAATGTTATGGCTTCTTATTTGGTAATTGAACTATACAAAGTAATTTAACTGAAGAAATTGCACATTTAATGGCTCGGTCTTTGTGGCCTTGAAATTCTCTATTTTGATAATGGCTTGGTTCCTTTTAGTGTTTGGATTTGTATCTAGCTGAAGTTTCTTAACTAGTATCTTATCAATTTTTTTTTTTAAAAATGTTTTTGTTCATGAACTTGACTGAATAAAGGGTCCTGAATGGGTAACTATATTGGTAGGATAGATGCAGGTAAAGATGGCTACTTGTAAAGGGATATGGGGTATGCACAGGTAGTTCAATATTAAACAGGTTCAGGAATAGTTAGGACACGTTTACTTACCTGTTTCTGTCCCTGCCAAACCCCAGCCATTTGAGAGTATCTTGCGTTTTCTTGTTGCTTGTTTCTTGTTGGTGGTTAAGATTGAATGATACATTATTTTGAAAGTTCTTATCTTTTGTCTCTTATTAAAATTTTTTTCTTAAGAAATGCTTCTCTCATATTTCTTTGCCAAACTCTTTTTCTACTCTAGTTTTATGGTCCTTTCTGTTTTCAGATTCACTTTCAAAGATGGATGCATCTCAGAATGCAGTTGGAACTAGTGGCAATGGCATGTTGCCTACGCAAGTGAGTGATACAGCAGGAGCAACACCAGCTGATGATCCAAAGGAGAATCTGAATCAGGTTATTAACTCCATTCAGAAGACACTCGGCCTCCTTCACCAGCTTTACCTAACTGTTTCTTCCTTCAACACTGCCTCCCAGCTCCCACTCCTCCAACGCCTGTACATTTCTTTCAACCTATTGTTTTCCTTTTTCTAATAATATATTTATTCATAAATGCATTTATTTGATAGAAAACTAGCAATTTATTCTGGCCTGAGAAGTATTTTTAACATTTGGGTATGATTTTTTGCAGCAATAGTCTCATTATGGAGCTAGATAATATGGCTAAATTGTCTGAGAAGTGCAACATTCAGGTTCCTATGGAGGTCTTGAAGTGAGTTTATCTGTTTTGCTCTGGCTAATCATACAGATTGAGTTTGTGTCACTTGGCATCTGATAGTCAGTTTATTGCTTCATGCTTAGTTTGATTGATGATGGGAAGAATCCAGATGAATTTACTCGGGATGTTATAAATAGCTGCATTGCAAAAAATCAGGTCACCAAGGGCAAAACTGATGCCTTCAAGGTAATCTTTGGTTCCGAATACTGGATGTTAGTTTCTCTCGCAACTATCTTCGGGTGAAATTTTGGCTCTTTTGGATTGCTTTAGCTGTATTTGAGATTCATCATTTATCTCTTTGGTTTTACAGAGTTTACGCAAACATCTTTTGGAGGAACTCGAGCAGGCTTTTCCAGATGAGGTTGCATCATATAGGGAAATTCGTGCAATATCTGCTGCTGTAAGTTATTATCTACTGAATTTGAATTTTCTCTCTCTGTATTCACACATTCACCCATTTTATCTCATTGTACCTGAACTGCTGAACATATTTTTCTGCTCTCTTCCATATTGTTTTGCTCAATTAACTATTTTTTGTTTTGGCATACTTAACTGAGGATAATCTGTGAGTTAGAAGAAGAAGATTATCCTTGTACATATGTAGAGTTAGATTTCTGATGAATAATGACACTTGATAGTACAAATCCATGACAATGTCATCTTTGATTGCTGAAGAAAATTAGTGATATTGTGGTCTTTGAATGAGAAATGGAAGCTGCTTTCACATATACTAGTTTCTGATATGCTAACCAGAAACTATTGAGTTTCTGTAGTTTTGACTTGTAAGTTTAGCGTTGGGTTTGAAATAAAGTTTAGAAGCCTTTTCCACAGGAATCTAAACGTCTTGCACAAGCACAGAGTTCATTGCCCAATGGAGATGTGAAGGTTAAGAATGAGCTTTAAGGTACACATTGATTACCCAATGGAGATCTGAAGGCTCTCCCTCTTCCATTCCCTTTATCTTTTACCATGTAACATTAGCTCTTATCTAGACAGAAGTATCCGATGCATGTGTGCAATGCTGTTGCATGCTTCTTACATATGAGTGTCATAACTTCAATATTAGTCATAGATTACATTCACCAAGATATATGATTGTCTACTCTGAATTTGAAAGTTGTAATATTGTCATAGATCAGGTTTTTATTCTTTAAGGCGATTTTATTCCTTTTCCCTAAATCAAATTTAGACACACACTTATTGCTATTGGTGGAAGTGGGAGTTGTAAATATAAATGAGCATGTGATAAGGGGATATTGCATTACAAGAAAATTTTTAACTTGGAATTTATGATCACCTACAAATTAGTGCAAACTTAGCTCAAGGTACTGATTTGATGAGGTGGAGTTTGTTTAGTACATCTGCGTTCGTTTAAAGTGACAGTTTTTGTGAACTAAAACTTGGCTCATAAAAGAAACAACTTGACTCTAAAATCATGTCACTTAAATGATGTCATGAACACAGTGTATGAGTTTCAAATGTTAATTTTTATCTTCTATGCTCCCAGCATTTCTCTAAGATTCATGTTATTTCATGTTTAACATATCGTTATGTATTGATTTTGATAACCATGAATTTTCCTCTTCAAGAAGTCCACGTTACATTACTATGGCAAGTTCTACCTACATTGAAAGCTCTTCAAATCTATTTCATATTGTGAAATAAATGCATTCTTAATGTATACTTTGTCAATTCATGATCAATAAGCACAGTATACTTTATCAATTCATGTTCAGTTAGCGGGAGACATCCACTAAAAAAAAACTTAAAATTAACAAAAGTATTTGCTTGTACATTTCAACTTCATAACAAAAGTATATACGCTCAAATACTTGATGCTAGGGGTGAGAAAAAAATTGTTGGACTTGATTAACCGAAAAATCGAATTGAAATCTAATCCGAAAAATAAGTTAACCGAATCGATTTTAATGATTAAATGTTAATGTTTTAAAAAATTGATATTAATGGACTGATTTATTTTTTTAGCTCATGGATCGGTTAACCGAACTAATAATCGATACATAAATATTCATATATATATATATATATATTACAATTTTTTGATTTCATTATTTTCATATTTAATTAATTTATATTCCGTTAATTTTAATTACTTTAAAATATATTTCAAATATATTTTATTTTTAAAAAAAAATTTTAGTTAATTTATTAATTATTTAATATGTTCATATTTAGCATTTATTATTATTTCTTGATTTATCAATTTTCTAATAATAAAAATTAAAATATATTTGAAAAGTTATATAACATTAATATATTAATTAAAATTTTCAATAATTTTAAAAAAAGTATAATTTTTAATATATGTGAAAATAATGTGTGTTAAGTTAAAAAAAAATTAAATGAAAAGAGTTGTTAGCATTAGATAAATTTATTTTAATAATTTCGTATTTTTAAATTTTTTTATTATTCTAATTATTTTGAAGTTTTCAACTGTTTTTTTTAATTAACGATTAGTAAGTCTAACCGTTTATCTAATTAGTGTGATCATAAACCGGTTAATTTATTTACTTATTAATTCTTAATTTTTAAAAATAAAATTGCTTATATCCACCAAAAATTTTATTTTAGCAACAATGATGTTATATTATACTGAAAAAATTTTAATTTTTAAACATTTTAATTTTATTTATGAATGCATCTTACAATTATAGTGTTTAAATGAAAAATATTGGTTAATCGATCCGAAAAATCGAAACCGATGAACTAGTTAACCGATTGTAACGGACTAATTAGTAATTAATATTTTGAAAAAATCGATATTAATAAACTGATTTTTTTAGAACTCAGCTGGTGCATACTTACCTCTACTTGTTGCACCTAAACTCCAGGATATTGGTGCACCTTTTTTTTTTATATTGAATATGGAATAATTTCCACTTTGAAATTTAAAGTCTCGTGCACTTTAAAATTTCTAAAATTTCGCTTAAAATAAATGAATTTTATAAAATTTTATGAAATTTATTTATAATTTCTATTTTTTTATACGTGATATACAAAAAACATAGAAATTGAATTCATGGAATTTAATTCCATGAAATTTATCATATCTTCACCAAATTCCACCAAAATAAGTGCAATTTACAAATGAATTTCATATTTTTAAGGGTTAAATTTAAAAAAACTATAATATTCTTTTAATCATTTGTTAAAAATAAATTATCTTTATGCAGCTAACGTAGTTTGATTTTCTTTCTCCTCTACAACTGTTTTTCTCTCTCTCCTACCACTATTCAGCACTGAATGTTAATATATATATGAATTTATTTTTAAATTATGTTATCATTGATTTAATATTTGTCTAAAATTTTAAAATAATAATTAATGGTTGTTAAATTTTTTTTATTGTAAATAATTGGAAGTCATTAAAATTGGCATTAAAAATATTTTAGAAAATAAAATAGAAATGAATTTTTTTATTCATTTATTCTAATCATAAAAATAAAGAATTCATTTTTAATTCTATATTTTATTAATTGTATTTCAAGTATAATAATTTATTTATAAATGAATTGCATATAAAATTTATTTGTAAATAAATTTTACAATTTAAATTTATTTATTTGAATCGGTATTGTCTAAGTTTTCTTTATTTTTTTTCTTCTTTTTTATTTGAATCGGGGTAATTTTTCGGTACGTACAAGTACACAAATGAATATTAATTTCAGCGGATGAGGAATACTGTGTTAAATAGGTTGATTTCACCTTAATTTTTTTTTTCTTAACATTTTTTATCCTCCAACCTTCATATAAATGGCGCAATTTCGCCTTATTTTGAACGGAAAGCTGAATTGATTAACACTGATAGCAGCGAATCACATTTCAACACACCATTAACTTGTATTTCAGTCGGCAAAATTAAAAAAAAAAAAAAAACGTAATTCCACGTGACAGTCATATGGAAAAAAATGAAAAAATACATTTCTTTCTTAAAAAAAAGCAGGAAAATCAAAAACAAAAAGAAAACCCCTACTTCCATCTTATCCGTTCCAATTTTTTTTTTTTTTCATCCTAATCTTCTAATTATTTGCTGGAAAAAAAAATCCAGCAATTCATTTTCTCCCTCTTCTTATTTTAGAATTTTAGAACCTCTAGAGAGAAAAAGAAAAAGAATGAGGTAGTAGAAGATAATGCATGTTTGGCTTGCAGGAAAATGAAGAAAAATGCGGAGCTCCTTGAAATGAAAAGAATGAATTAAAGAGAGGGAATTTGAATCTTAGTTCAGTAAATAGTGCATAAAATTATGACTGAAAATTGAAGAATGTTTTGTTGGATTCACAAGTAAATGATCGAAAATTTTGCATTTTATCGGAAACCAAACAGACTTTTTTTAATGAATGCTTCATAAGACATTATAACTATAAAAAGAAAATATCCACATGTTAGACTCTAATATCTCCTGTGCAAACTAGACTTTCCATCACGAAAAGAGCAAAATTGCCCCATTTCACTCAATTGAGAGGTAAAAATCGATCAAGAAGAAATTTAGGGATAAAATCACTCCATTTTATATAATTTAAGGAAAATAAATACCTTATCCCTTAATTCAATGAGGGAACTATATAAAATTTTAATCCAATCGTGTGTATGCTTGTACACTTTTATGCAGTGCATACAGAATTAATACTCAATAAATCACCTAAAAATATCAAGTGTAAAATAGACTTATTTTTTATTTTTTTGTAAATATATAGTCCCTTCACTGAAATCAACTAAAACTCCTGTTGGATTCACTGGCCTCTCCATAGCAAACAAATTGGAAATGCATCTACGAAACACAAATAATAATCATGATGCTTTTAAGACCTTCGTAATCACCAATTAAAGGGACCTTAATCTGAAATTCAAATGCATGCATCCAATGGAATGAAATATGCGTCAATAGCAAATCTGCAGTCAATGTTCATCCTTGAGGCGTTCAGGAGAATTATGGTTAAGGTCGGCTAATTATTGATCATTCATGTGGCATCTAAGGATAGTTAGTTGACTGGTTTTTAATCCCTCCAATTCTGGATTAGCATATGCTCTTCGATCAAGGGAATAGAACTCTTTATCCAATATGAGATGATTTAGATGCCAAAAAGAAATTATCACAAATTTTGGGTAAAACATATTGTCAAAATCAAAACAAATTAAATCGTAACCATAGTCAAAACAGCTACCTAGTATTACTCCTCAATACAAAACTTTCCAACTCACTATTATATGAGGGTCAAACTCATATTCTGACTGTTTCGTCTCCCATCCACCATCATAACAAAAACCAACAATCATATTACTGCAGCCAAAAGAATAAGAAGAGATTGAACAGGATTAGTTATAAACATATGATGGCTTGCAGAAATTATGAAGGTTTATAAGCAAGATAGATTTAATCTGAAAAGGGAAAAATGAATAGGTGCTTATAAAATTCAGAAGCACTGCAACAATCTTAGAAGTTCAATACTCCAAATTTAGGAGTTGACATCAAGCAAAATAAGATAACAAAAACTAATATAAAAAATGAGATATTATTCAATAAGCTCAACATTTGCAACAACTTTGCATAGAAGCAATAAGACATGTTTTTCACAAATACAACACGAGAAACTTATCATAATCGGAACCCCATATATCAGAAATGTAAACATTCGTAAAAGATAGTGCAAATCATATATATCAGAAATGTAAACATTCGTAAAAGATAGTGCGAATCATATATCAGAAATGTAAACATTCGTAAAAGATAGTGCAAATCATTCTTATAAGCCAATAAATTTAAAAAATAATACCTTAAATGTTGCTGGGATACATGAAGACTCTAACTCTGTCTCCCTGTTAATAGAAAAAGAATCACAAAAATCAATCAGATTAACTACCATGGACACCCAATTTGACAGAACCCAAAAAAAAGAACCTTCAATTACCATAGATTTGGGAGGAAGGTTAGACTTGAACTTGGCACGAACAACACCACTGTTACCATGAGGCCTGGCAACTTTTCCCCAAATGCAACGATAATGGGAACCATTCTTCTTCACCTTGGCTTTGTAAATATACGCCATCCGCTTACCACAGTACCATGCTACCTCCTCCTTCGTGTTCACTCCCTCGATCTGTATCAGCGACGTGTTTGGGTACTGGTTCGACTTTGACCTATAATCCAACATTATCAAACTCCATTAAGGACCAATCCGATAATCAGTTCCTCTTTCGAATTCAAAGGTTTTTCCTTTACCTCTTGTATCCGAGGATAGTTCCTCGAACGTAGAGTCTCACGTTCTCTCCTTGGCGGCTCTTCACCATTTTGGGTCTCGTTTAAGCTCGGTTACTCTGCTTTGCTGTTGACGGAAACCCTAGCAGCGCATTTAGATTTGGTGTATATATAGGTAGAGATAAATATACAGTGTAATGCACTCATAAGTACTTTAATGTTCTCAAGCTTCTGAGCGTTGATTATTGTGACTGAGATGGAGGAAATAAAAAACTGGCTTATGATATGAGGCCCATATTAAGAGTTTGGCCCATTGGGTTTCCGGACCAGTTGGTTAACCCGCGTTGACGTTCTGGTGTCGCCGATCTGACTGTCCTCGTTGCTCAGCTGCGTGGTTTGTTAGAGGAAAGAAGAAAGAAGAAACACTGCAACAGAACAATTACGATTAAAAAAGAAAAAGAAAAACAATTACAAATTTAAACGTGTGGACCCGACCCGCCGGATTAGAGCTTATCTATTATTTGAGTATTGACTTGGGATTTTCTTCCTTACTAGCGAAGGAAATTGATATTTGGGAGCATATAAAAGTTCATTTTTTTCGAACTTTCAATCTTGTTTGCATACCAAACATGGAGGAGCCTCTGCTTTCAGGTACACTCACTGCAAATTCTAATTCTAATTTTTCTCTTGTATTTGTTCGTTACTAATATTCTTATTCTGATAATTCGCTGTGATTGACCGTATTTTCATAGAGAAAACGAGTGAACTGGGTGAGAAAGAAAGCGACAGGTGGAGCTCCTACCAGTATGTTGGCCGAGCTGGGTCCGTTATTCCAACTGCTTCTTTGGCCGGAACGGAAGTTAGCGTCGCTGAAATTCGGTCTGCGGCGGCTTCGGATCATTATCCGCCTTCTCTTCATGCTGCATTGGTCAGCTCGCCCGAGCCTGAGCGCGATCCTAACGGTATAATTTCTCAGGCGTTTGTCTTATTTTGATTCATTGCTTATGTTGCATATGAAGGCGTTATTATAGTGCTGTGATTAGGCAAATATGATCATGTCCCAAATTTATTGCAAATCGATTTTTTTTTTTTTTAAATTATTTCAGAGCAAGCTCTTGTTTATCAAGGTGGATATGGAGGGGACTATGGGGCAACAGTGTCTGATTTTAGAGGGTAAGGCCGACAATATTCTTACTCAATTTGATATTTTAAGTATGGATATCATTTTGGTCAAGTCTGTAGCTTATTTGAGTTGTGGAATAGGTTCTGCACTGAAGAGCTTTCTCATTTTTTTTTTCTATTTTCTTTTTCTTTCTTTTCATTTATTTCTTTTGCGGTGATATTCCTGCATATATCAGCACGCTATGATACGAGAGTTATTGGTATAGTGTGAACTGGGGCCAGTAAGTTGCATAAGCTAGTAAAATGTATATTGTCTGTGATGAATCCGTAAACATTTATCTCCTGCTCTTCTTTACTTTGTTGATTTTCAAGATGTATTTTTCATGCTGCAAAGCTGGCCTCTTTCTTTATACTAAGTTTGAGTTTTCCAAGTCAAGGCTTTTGCATATCAGTTCGCTTGCTCTTGTAGCTTTTGCTGGCTGTGATTGTTGTGATATTCATATCTGATCAACATAATAAAATTTAAATGATTCTCAACTTTACCAAATGAATGATCTAAATTGCAGGCAAATATTGGATGAGGTTGAAATACGGGAGTTGCTTATTGATCATGTGGGTCATCGTTGCTGTTGGGGAAGCCGTCCAGCTCGAACTTGGAAGATTCATGCAGTGGAAGACTGTAATGTATATGTGGGGACTCTAGATACTTTCATTGAGGAGAGAGAAACTATTAGAGAAACAGAGCCATATCCTGGTGGAAATATTGATGGGAAGGATAAAGGACCAGAGCTCGGTGTTTGGGAACTCGATCTGAGATCTCAGTTCCCTGTTCTCTTTATAACTCATAAGGAAACACGGGTTAAAGTTCCTCATTCTGAAATTATTGAGAAATGCACAGGTAACTAGCATTTATGATATAGTATTTAGATTTCGATCAGTGTGAACTAGAGTGATTTACCTTGGCTAATGCTTTTTATTGTCCTCATAACTTTTTTTTTTCTTTTTCTTTTTTTTGTAGAAGGGTTGGAGTAATTTTCTAGCTTTTTTGGTACATGTTTAAATGATTCTTACTCTTCTGTAGGTTGTGAAGGGAGAGGAGATATAGTGTGTCATACATGTAATACCAACCAAGAACCCGGGCATTATAAGGAGAATCAAATGTTTCAGTGTTCTGCCTGCTATGGAAGGGGTTTGATTGCTCATAGAGATGGATCTGACACAATGTATGTTGCTTTTCTTGTTATCCTTGCTTTCAATAAGTCATAGCGAACTTTATCTGGAATAAACCATTTTGTCCATTTATAAAAAAATTATCTGTATTTCTATTTCACATTATCTGGTTCTGATACATCATGATGTGACTAGAATCAAAATATTGCCAATTTAGTCTTTGTAATATGGTTACCTTCACAGATGTACAAATTGTTCTGGCAAGGGGAAAATTCCTTGTGCTGCATGTGGATCTCGAGGACTAATAAAATGTGAGAAATGTCATGGAAGTGGATCTCTTTTGACACGCGCTATTGCTGTTGTTAGATGGTGAGTGTACTGTTCTTAATCATGTTTCATTCCCCACTTTTGCTGCCATATCGAAAGTTATTGCTTGTTTCCAATCCTTAATTGTCTTTGCAATGCTTATTAGTTTGCTGTTGGTAGCCATAAACAGTGAGGAGGCAAAAGCAAAGTATACCAAGATGACCTTACTGTTTTATCACACTGACAAAATTATCTTTTTTTCTTTTCCTTCTGTGAATCAAAAATGTAAAATAATAAAGGTTCAAGTTCCTCAATCCCCAAAAAGGGACTGACATACTCCTTCAATATTTTTATCCTATTCTTTCTTTTAGTTGAAGGGAATTTTCATCAGACTTCCCACCTTAATTTTACATCGTATTACATGGTTCCCTAAAAATATAAATTATCTCATGTGCTATTATTTGAATTGCTCTCTATCTTTAGGATTTTGTGAATAGTCTTTCCCTTTATAATTTGTGGACTGCCATTATTTGATTTCAACAGTCACATGACAATTATCTTTGTTGAGGAAATGAAGCATTTTTTTTTATATAGCCACCATAATAGAAATATATATTGTTTTCTTTTTTGCTACTGGAGCGTGTTTTTAACTAGTTTGTAAGTATAGCTTGTGTTTGTTCTACTGGTTAAGTTATTGAAATCATAATGGATTGAATTTTATTGGTTATAGGAAGACTCAATCAACTAGAAAGGTTAGTGCAACAAGTGGAGCTGCATCAGTTCCAGATGAGGTTTTTCATAGAGCCAAAGGGGTCCAGCTGTGCAACACTCAAGCATACCAGTGCACTCCTGCATTTTTTGCAGACTCATTCTTTCTTAACAAGTTCTCTTCTGAAGTGATTGCAGAGAGGCCTTCTATACCTCCAACCGCCAGGGTAATATGTGAGAGGCATAACATCGCTGTGGTGCCTGTGACTCGTGTGACCATGGCTCATCGAGCTCGTTCCTTTAGTTTCTATATAATTGGCTATAGCAGGGAAGTCTACTTAAAGGACTACTATCCAGCTAGATTTTGCTGGGGCTTATGCCCTTGCTTAGAATGGTTGAAGTTGTAGTGAGGCATGTGCTAATCCTACACAAATTTGGAATTCTGCGGTTGCTTTTTTCCATGGAGAGCGGAATAAATAAAAAGGTCTGTGTAGAGTTGTATGCTTTTTCTTTTGCGAGTTCTTTGGCTTGAACTGGTGACAGTGGTTGCGGCTATTTCATCTTCAAAGTGAGTGCTTTCTTGTGTCCATGAATTGCTTGCTAGTGATACCATGGAAATTGAATCGTATATGTTGTTAGTAAATTTGCAATAGTGCCTCATATACATCTGTCCAGCTGTACGATTTGTCTGTGATCGACTATTGATATGGAATATAGCTCTCAGTGTCAAAATCTTCCTTGCTAGTTTTGTTATATTACAATAGCATGTATTTGTGAAGGTATTGACAGTGTTGAGAAGGTTATATCTAGACATTGAAGCAGGTCGATGTTGGACATAATTGCTGATCGGATCCATACCCTTAGGCCTCCTAATTTGAGAGAAATTTAAGAAAATAAAAATATTGTTAATAAAAGAGAAGGAAGATTAGGATCATATTAGAATATAATAAGATTTTTAGAATTAAATAAAAGTGGTAAATATATTTTCAAATTATGATAAAAATAAGTTTAAAAATTTAGAGAAACATAAATTTGAAAGAAAATTACACAAAGTACTCCATTTTTAATCTTACTTTTTTAAAAAATACTCCATTTTTATTCTTACTTTTTAAAAATGCATTCTTCACTTTTGAAATTTTAAATTTACCATTTTTTTAAAAAATACTCCTTTTGTATTTTTAATGGCAAAATACCCTTTTGTTTTTTACAGTAAAACTTTCAATTTTACGTATGTTAAATTCTAACTGAAGAGTCTGGGGATGTGGGAAGTTGGAATATTAGATTGGGTCCTAAGTCCCAAGGGGATGGACTGCAAATCCAGTGGTTCTAAGTATATGAAACAGTAAATAAACTGACCTGATGTTCACCGGAATAGGTTTCTCTTATTATTAAATCGTTTGCTAAAATAAATAAATTCGCCCTTAAGGTTTATTTTGGGATAAATTTGCCCTTAATATTTGTAAAATGGAAGATTTTTGCCCTTACCGTCAATTGCACCTAATTTTGACCGTTAATACGTTAGTTGATTGCTAGTAGAACACGTGTCATACATTCATTTGATACGTGATTCAAACGTTTGGATGACAAAAGTGTATTTTTGGTCCTAACGGTTTTTCAAACGTGCAAATTTACTCCTAACATTTATAAAATAGGAGATTTTTGTTCCTACCGTCAATTACCGGTAATTTTGACCGTTAATACGTTAATTGACCGCTGACGGCAGAAGCAAAAATCTCCAATTTTACAAATGTTAGAGATAAATTTGCTTCAAAATAAATGTTGGGAATAAATTTGTCAATTTTAATAAATGATAGGGGAAAAATTCACCTTTGGCCGTGATTAAATTAAGGGCTAAATGAGTAACATGGGAAAGAGCAATTAATAAAAGAGAGAAAGTTGAGAGGTAATCCAGTGCCATATATATATATATTCACTTGTAGATTTTTTCCTATAAAAAAATACTTCATATTTATTTTTCGCTCCCAAATATAAAATTTTTGTTCCGCCTAGGGGTGAGCAAAAAAACCGATGGACTCGGTTAACCGAAAAAAAAAATTCGAAACCGAACCGATACATTTGGTTAACCGATTGTAATGGACTAGTTAATGGTTAGTGTTTTGAAAAAACCGATATTAATGGACTGATTAATGGTTTTTGACTCATGTAACTGGTTAACCGAACCGAAACCGAATTTTTAGTTAATTTATTAATTTATTAATAATTTATAACAATTTATATAATAAGTTATCCTAATTAAAGGTGATCATGTACTTTTTTTTCATTATACTAATTATTTTAGAGTTTTTAAATTTTTTTAATTGGCTATTAGTAAGTATAATAATTTATCTAATTAAAAATGATTATGGACCGGTTAATATATTTACTTATTAAATATTAATTTTTAAAAACAAATTTGCTTATATCCACCAAATATTTTTATTTTAACAGCAATAATTTTATATTATAATGAAAATTTTAATTTTTGAGTATCTTGAACATTTTAATTTTATTCATGAATATATTTATAATTATAGTAGTTAACCGAAAAATATTGGGTAACCGATCCGAAAATCCGAAATCGATAGACTGGTTAACCGATAGTAATGGACTGGAACTCATGGACCGGTTAATAGACTGGGGCTCATGGACCGGTTAACCGACCATGCTCACCCCTAGTTCCGCCCCTCAGCAATTGGTCTTGTCCTACGCATATATATTTTAACTATTCGAATGGTGGCTAATTTGAAATTTATTTCTTCAAATATAGTATATAATCTAATATTTGCCATTAAAAAATATTCAAATTAGTGACGACTTTTTAGATAGTACAATTCGTTACTAAAAAATAAAATGACTAATTCGTGAATTTTTGAAAAATAAATTTGTCAACTTAATCGCTAATTAACGAGGCCAATTGAGGTTGGCAAGTTATAAAGACATTTTATTGGTTAATAAAGTTATTAATTATAATAAAACACACAAATAGTGACATTTTTATAGGGATAAATGTTAAATTTGTTTTTAAAGTATTAAAAACGGTATATATTTACTCGTTAAGTATGTTTTGGATTAAATTTATTTTTAAACTATTGAAAATAGTATACATTTGCTTTTTAAGTGTTTTAATGTTAAAATTACCCTTTTTATTATGTAATTTACTCAAATTTATCATTGAAAATAACGAAATTTTAAGTAAATAAAAAAAAACACATAGTAGGTTGATTAAAACTTATGTGTCACATACGCGCTATAAATTAATATCCTTTTTTAACTCTTAAAAAATAGTTAAAATTTCTGATGTTAAACTTGTCAAATAAATAAAAAAAATGTCTAATAGTAAGAAAATTTGATATTTTTTCAAAAATTAAAATATAATATCAATTTACAGTGCACATGTGACAAGTTATGTGACTTAAATCAGCCTACCATATGTGCTTTTGTATATTTATCTATAGTCATGTTAGTTTTGCTGGCAAATTTCACTACAAGAAAACTGTAAAATAGAGACGAAAATTTAGAGACGGAAAACAGTTTTCGTCTCTAAATAGAGACGGAAAACAGTTTTCGTCTCTAAATAGAGACGAAAAACAGGTTCCGTCTCTATTTAGAGACGAAAAATTTTCGTCTCTAAAATTCGGCTGCTAAAATTAGCGAGATACAGATCAAAAATAGAGAACACAAAGTTTTTTCGTCTCTAAATAGAGACGAAAAATATTCCGTCTCTATTTAGAGACGGAACGCATGTTCCATCTCTAAACTTAGAGACAGAAATTATATTCCATCTCTATTTAGAGACGGAAACATAATTTTCGTCTTTATTTAGAGACGGAAAAATTATTCCGTCTCTAAATAGAGACGGAAATTAGCTTCCGTCTCTATTTAGAAACGAAATTTACGTTCTGTCTCTAAATAAAGACGAAATGACAATTTCGTCTCTATTTTTTGGAATATTTTATTCACACTTCTTTCTTTTCTCTCTCATTCTTTCCTTCTCTCCCTTTCTTTCTTTCTCCCCTTTCTCCCCTCCCCTCCCCTCCCCTCTCCGGCAGACGGTGTGCCGCCCCTCTCCCCACAGCCGACCGATTCTCCCCCCCTTCCCCGGCGCTTGCGCGGCCCCGCCTCCCCTCCAGCCCCGCTCCCCTCCCTTCCTTCCTCCCCTCTCTCCTTCATCCCCCCTCCCCTTCTTCCCCGCCGCCGCTCCCCTTCTTTCCCGCCGGCGATTCGGCTTGCTTTCTCCCTGCCGACGCCGCCGTTGCCGTTCTTCCCCGCCGCCGGCCAGATCTACATTTCTAGGTAAATAATTTTTTTTTCTGCATTTTTTTTATTTAATGTATTAATTTATTTATGTGTTAATATTTTTATATTTTTTTATTATTCTATTTAATTTATATTTGTTAATGTAATTTGTTATAATTTATGTTAATTGATTTATAATGGTTATTATTGAATTTAAATATATGATTAATTTTGTAGTGTAATTGTTATTGTCTGTATTGATGTTTAAAATTATTCAATTTATGTATAATTTTTTAATATACTGATATAAATATGTTTTAAGTGTTACATTGTTTTCTTTATTTTGTATGTTTGTTCATGTATATAAATTATTTATGTATCTTATTGTTTGTATTGTGTATAATGTTATTAACTATAATAAATATGTTGATTAATGGTTATTATATGTATTGATGTTTAAATTTTGAAAAATTTTGTTTAATTTTTTCTTTATGTATGATGATATGAATATAATTTATATTTTCAAGTTTGTATTTCGAATGTGTCATACTTAAGAAAAAGGTAATATATATAAATTATAATTTATTTGTTATTGCATGTACCTATCACAACCGCATCCGGATCGGCCAATCCCTGTTGTACGTGCCGAACAATCGCAGCTTACCAGCAGTTTTAGTCGAGGTAAGTGTGTTATGTATTAAAAATATTTTTTTAAAAATACTAAAAATATTTTTAATATTTTTTTAATACCATCTATGTGTTAGAGATTTGTTGCTTTAATGAGATAAAAATGTGTAAGTCATTGTCATATTGTAATTCGACAGTAACGACTGTGTAATTATTAATGATACTGTAATAACGCCATATGACTTTAAGGGATATATTCACAACTGTTGGTGAATTTCCGTTAAATTTAGATGTTTGAGGTGGATGAAAAAATTTCTTATTGCATTGATTTTGTTATGGAGTTGCGATTGGTTGACATTTTATGGAAGTGTTAAATTTGCTACTGTTTGACAGAGAGATAGGAACCCGTATAAGGGAAACTCTGCCCGTTTTTTCACAAAATTTTACGCATTGTAATATACGTAAGCAGTTTAATTTGTCATGTATGAATTCAATTATATATAGTTGTTAGCGTATTTAATTTGGTACTAATTATATATTTTTGATTGTTACACTACAGTTTAACAATAATGAATAATTTAGACAAAAATTGTGGTTTTTTCATATTACTTTTGATACAATTTTAAGGAATATTCTGTTCAAATGTTGTTGATCTATAATTTATTTACAGAAGTCTAGTATGGGCAGAACACCGTATCCTCATGAGTTATTTATGCATACACATAAGCGAAATTATAACAGTGTCACATTCGTCAGCGATCGAGTTAGACAAGTTCATGTATGATTTTTAAAATTTTTACTGTTATTTTTCTATATGTTCTTAGTTTTAGATTACTCTTAAATAACATTCTAATAATTTTCATTATAGGAACGGGTATTAGAGAGTCTTCAGAGTCAACAGGTAGATGGTGATAATGTCGATCATACAAAAGTATATTACGATGCAGCTGGCGGTAGGGACCGCCGTGGACGGGTCTTCGGCTTGGGCTCTTATGCAAATACTTGTTATTCGCATGCCGCTTCATTTCCGCAATAGTTGGGATTGAATTCACTATTGGGTTGGGATATATGCAAATAATAATATTTAAATTGATATATTATTTATATAAATAATCAAATTTAAATAATATTTTCGTTTTAATCCAACACATGTATATTAGTCTATAATTTTTTAAAAATAAAAGATAATATATTCATTATATAAATGATTAAATTTAAATAATATTTTCGTTTTAAGTTAACACATACATATTAACCCATAATTTCTTTTATCATATTTATCAAATTCAGTAAAAGAAAATTATTTTTTATATTAATAAAAAAAATAAAATTTATTTATATTTTTCAATTCATAAAAAAAATTATTTATATTTTATTTATATTTTTTTATTAAAAAATTATTATATTTTTTCTTTAAAAAAAATAAAAAAGGGCAGCTTTTTGTGATTGTGCTTTCCATTCCAATCAACATTTAAAAAAAAATATCATTTCTGCTGTTGTTGCGAAAATGAAATTTCATTTGCAGAAATGAAACAAACTCTATTTTTTTAAATATTCTTCAAAACACTCCAAAAATTCAAATATTTTTTAAAAAGATACTATTTATAAAAAAAGTCCCTAATTTAGAGACAAAATTTATTCAAAATATATTTAAAAAGGTAAATATGCACAATTTTTAATGTTTTAAAAATAAAATTTTCACTTTTCTCTGTTTTACAACCAGTATTTATTTTTTTAGTATTTCGTTGCAAAATTTTAAGAACTTTTCCAACTTAGCAATAATTCATATGCTAATATTCTTTTAGTCGTCGTTAATTTCTCACAAGGAATGACTAAAGGTGAATTTAGAGTGCCAACGCTGTTCTACTATACATGCTAAAAATCAATGATGTTGTAGTGAGTAAATAATAACTTATTAAAATTGAAAAGGAAGAACACTAAATGACAGAACGTGCAAGCTTGCAAGTTTCAGAAGTTAGCTACGGATTCTGCATTTGTAGGCGTTGAAGTTTCAATATAACTATGCTCCCCTAATTCCTTGGTTCATATTCATAATCTGTTATGCTTCCCATTATTTATTTAGTACTAATAAAAAAGTATACCGTTGATGATACCATCATTCTCCGCATCTCTGCACCAAATGAGATCTCCTCCTCCAATCATTATGACCCACGTCAATCCATCATTTCATTTGTCTCTCTGATATCATCAGATCAAACGGCTACCCAAGATTCGATTCGAATAATTGGGTGCAGCGTTAAACACGGAAAAGTCGGAAAAGCATATGCCACGTGTCTATTGAAATGTCAAAATAATTGGTACGGTGGCTCCGTGTCCTATATCAACCAAGAAGCAGTCAAACAGAAAAGCGACACCAAATAACGAATTCCCAGGAACGTTCCCATTCACTAATCACTATTCTATTCTCATGTCCCTCACTTTCTTTTCTTCTTTCTTCGTCTCTTAAACCATTACTCACTCGTCTTAACTCCATTATCATTTTTTTTAAACATTTTCTCTATATTCATTACATATAAACAAATATCATAGTATTTTTGGTTTGATAAAAATATATTATAGTTTTACATTAAATAAAAAAAATTCACCTAAAATAGAAAAATAATAATATAATGTATTTTTATATTACCAAAATTCTAGAAAACATATCAACCCCATTTTTATTTGCATATCCGATTTATAAAACAAATCAGATCATCTCCAGCCTTAATTTAATGATAATTTCAATTTAAATCTTTCATTAATTTTTCTTCCATAACTAAAAAAGGTTGAGTTGACAACATTATATAGAGTGATTGATTTGTCTAGTTTTATACGGTCGATAATTTAATTGAAATTTAGGTGATATATTAAAAGGATATTTGTAATTATTACCATATTTGATCGAATATTCGGTTACTTAGAAATGATAAAAATGAGGGAAGATTCAATTTTAATATATCTTAAATAGTAAAAATCTATTTAATCTATTTTAAAATTTGAAGACCAAAATAAAAATTAGATCATTAGAAGGAATTTTAGTAATTAACCATAATTAATTGTGTAGCATTTTATTTTTCATATGCCAGACATACACATTCTGTTTCAAAAATAGCATTTTTTTTCCCCATTTCAGTGTTTTCACAAAAAATAAAAATTAAGAAATAAAATTACTCTATTTAATTAAGTTTAAGGGCAAAAAATCCTCTTAATAAAAAATTAAAGCTAAATATATGATGTGTCAAATCTAATTGATTTGCCAATGTTTTATAGGCATAGATCAGGTTCAGGATTAGCCAAGTATTTTCCTATTTTGTTCCTATGATGATATTATTTTGTAATTGTTCAATTTTTTTTTTCTTTTTTTCAAGGAATTGCTTAAATATTTTATTTATTTATATCTTTTTGTCAAAGTAATTGCTTAAACTGATTTTAAATATAAACTTAGTTTCATGCATAAAAATATAACACCTTACAAATTTTCTTTAATACCTTATACAATCCTAGTAAGGGGGAAAATAAAATAAAATTTTAAATCGGTATAGTATTTTTATATAGCTATCGGTATTTAGAAATTTACATATTTTAAGTAATCTAATTTAAATCGGTTCGGTCTATTATGAATATACAATTTTTCAACATTAAATTCAATAAGGCTTAAAACTAAGAATTTAATTTTTTTTTTAAAAAAAAGCATGAGACCATTTGAACTATGTTAATTTTCCAACCTAATACTAATAAATTTGAACTTAGTATTTTCAAATTATAATTCCAAGCTTTTCTATATATGTAAAATTAAAGTTGATTGTTTTAATGTCCAAAAATCGTAGTTTTTAACTGAAAAAATATTAATTAATCAATCCGAAAAATCAAAATCGATAGACTAATAACGGTTAATATTTTTTAAAAAAATAATATTAATAGACTGATTAACCCCTACAATTAATCAATAACTTCGATAATAATTACGTCATCCATTTTTAGGTAAAATAATGAAAAGCACAAAGGAAACTCAACATCACTTGAAGAAACAAAAATGAAATTTGAAACTTTGGTGAGGGGCATATTGGTAAAGAAAGTTTAAAAATAATTGACTTCCAATTCAAGAATATTTAATGTTTCTTTTAATGCAAATAAATTGAAAGCAAAGCCTTCAGATTTGCGGAAGGATTAAATTTCTTAGGCAAGTTTTGGAATTGCTAATTAATTAGAATGGGTAAAAAGTAAACTTTGTTTGGGTTACCACCTAACTTCGGCTGTGGTTTATGGTTTTTAGCCTAATAATATGCATAGTGGACTTGAATTTTCGACTTGAATATTTTAATGTCAATAAGTAAGAAATCATAAAACTTAGTTAAATATTTACTGTTTAGTAAAAGATTATTAGTAACTTCTTTCCACTAGAGGTGCTCTAATTAGCATTAGGTAAATTTCGCCGTTTAACCATTTTACCACTTAAAAGGAAAGAGAGTGCTGACTAAAACATTTTATATTTTTTCAACAAATAAATTACAGTTTATTTGAAATGTGAATTTCATACAGAGTAATATAAGAAAAAGAGTGGAGATAATTAAAAAGGAAAAAAATCTTGATTTTTTGGTAATAGAATCCTCCAGCAATCTTAATTATGTTGACAAATTGATTTAATTGGAATTTATATTAGTTTACGGAAATGGGTTCGTAGAAATATTTAAGAAATTTGGTTTTAAGAAACAGAATTTCAACAATTAAATTAATAGCCTGTCCCCACATGAAATGGAAAAGAAAAGCATATATTATATTATATTATATTTTGGTTGCAATGGAAATCATCTGAACATGAACTGGAAGTACTTATATTATATCAGTCACCACTTTATACGCTAAATCAAAAGATTTTCTTTTTCTATTTAAGTTTTTATATGACTTTTTACAATACTTCAGTTTAAATTATTTAGAAAAAGGATAAGATAATAATAATAATAATAATAATAATAATAATAATAATAATAATAAATGTTGATTTATGTAAATTTGAAATTTATTGAGAAAACCAGAAATGGGTAATAATAATAATAATAAAAAAAGGAAGAGGAAAAGCGCGTATATAAATACAAATGCAGAAGCAAAAATAAATCAGAAAAGAAATAAGCACCTTTGCTGTGTCCTTAGAATCAGGACTCCTTTCGAACAAACAAAGCCATTTCATTTCACTAACTAAGCTCCATCGATCCATTGCTCTAACGCTTTCTCTCTCTATAACCATTTTTCTTTACTTTCCCTCGCTTTCTTTTTTTTTAATAATTTCCCGGATGGCCATGTCGTCCGGCCTCCCCACCGCCGCCGCCACTGCCACCACCACATCCTCCTCCTCTACCACCACCGCCACCGCTACCACCAATCTCCCCGGCCCCACCACCACTCGACGGCGCGTTGATGCTGCCGATAAAACTCCCACTTATTCCGATTACAATGAGTTTCTCTCCGGCGAGGAAGACATTTATAACGGTTCTTCTGCTCATTATCACCATCATCATCATCCTGTGATTAGGTATTTATTGGTTCGTAGAAAGTTATTCTTCTTTGTTCCTGAACGGTGGCTTCTTGGCATCGAGGACTGTTGCCATTGGGCGGCTTCCGTGGGGCAGAGCTTGAGATCCGGTAAAAATATGGGCCGTAAACTTCTTGCTCTCTTGACCCTAATGGTGGTTATTTCGTTGTTTGTTAAGGTTTCCTTTCTGAATTATCACGTTGAGAATCGGAGACACCACGGGTTTCTGATTTTAAAAACTTTTAAAGATGATTGGGCATCGGCTCAACGTATTATCAACGAAAATCCTGCCTCCATGCCCAAACGCGTTTTGGAGAAATTTCCTGTGAGTAATTTCTTTTAATTCATATGTTTCATTCCTGTTTTCCGTTTGGTTCCCGAGAAAACAGTTTACCCAGGATGAATGCTACTTCTTGGTTACGTATATTTTCACCTCTTTTCAATTTTCATTTCAATAGAAGATGAATTAAAACTAATAAATGCAGGAAAAAATTAATTATTATAGTCGTTGGCGCAAAATTGCACATTTTATGTATGAAAATTTTATATCATATAATTTTTTTGATATTGCATAACTAAGAAATACAAGATAGCACTGATCCTTTGTTTTTGTGAAGAAGACGTGAGAATATACGTAACCAGAAAGTAGTATTTTGGTGATTGGGGCGAAATTATAAATTTTATCTACGAAAATATCATATTTGTAAAATCTTTCTTGCATTTTTATTCTGTTTTGGAATTGAATTTTCTTCTTCAGAAAAAAAAGGGCCAGTTTTGTGTTTGCAATGAACTTTGAATGATTAAGCAGACTTGAAGGATGTAGTGGGTCCCGGCAAGTGCATTGAATCCTAGAATTTGGTGTGGCTACGAGACATTATTATATTATGTATATTGACAAAAACATTCACAGTACTTATGCGCATGTTTTTTTTCCCAATTTATTAATTATTTGGTCGTTATTTCAAGTCTTTGCTTTTGTCTCTCTTTTTGCTCAGTGTCTGTGGTGCTTGAAGTGAGATTCTAACGGCACTGATTTTTGCTAATACATTTACTTGTCGATATCTTTGGCAGACTCCAGAAATTTGGTTGAAACCAAATAGTGACAGTTACTATCAATGCATTGCTCGTCCAAGAAATCAATTAAGTATGTTCCCAATTCTACTCAAGGAAATTTGTCACTTAATTGACTCTCTGTTTTTGTAATTTTAAGTTGAAATGTTAACTTGTTTTAGGAGCTAAAAAATCAAATGGCTATCTGCTTGTTCATGCTAATGGTGGTCTTAATCAAATGAGAACAGGAGTGAGTTTTCTTCTGTACCTTGATTATATAATTAATAAAATCTTCCTTTTAAAAAATAAATAGATAAAGCTTACTTTCTCATTGTTATTTGTGTGCAGATTTGTGATATGGTTGCTGTTGCAAAGTTGATGAATGCAACTCTTGTTCTTCCTTCACTTGACCATGAGTCATTTTGGACAGATCCAAGGTATAAAAATATTAATTTCTTTCTTATTTCGTTATTAAAATAATATTTATTGTTGTTGTGAGATAAAAATTTTGTAATACTTGACAGCACCTTCAAAGACATTTTTGACTGGAGGCACTTCATGGAAGTATTGAAGGACGACATTGATATAGTAGAGTATCTACCACCTGCGTACGGAGCAAAAAAGCCACTTCTGAAGGCTCCCATCTCCTGGTCGAAGGTACCATTTATGGCTTCATTTATATATAGATCAGTTGGAATTACAATGTTTTATTTCATTTTTCTGTTAATTGGAATTACAGCTCAGGCAAAATTCGTTTTCAGGCTAGCTACTACAGAGGTGAGATGGCCCTAGTGTTAAAAAAGCATAAGGTGGTAAAGTTTACTCATACCGACTCAAGACTAGCTAATAATGGCCTTCCGCCCTCTATCCAGAGGCTGAGATGCCGTGCCAATTATGAGGCTCTCCGGTACTCAAAGGAGATTGAGGATCTTGGCAGGGTGTTGGTTGATAGACTCAGGAAAAACAGTGAACCATATGTAGCTTTGCATTTAAGGTACGTATCTTTGTGGTGTCTAATAGACATAATTCTTGTTTGCAAAATTAGCCAACTCACCTCAACCAGTGTTGACTAGGTATGAGAAAGACATGCTTTCATTTACTGGCTGTAACCACAATCTTACTGTGACGGAGGCTGAGGAGCTCAGAGAAATGAGATACAGAGTCCAACATTGGAAGGAGAAGGAGATAGATAGTAAAGAACGGCGAGTTCAGGGAGGATGTCCAATGTCTCCTAGAGAAGCAGCTCTGTTTCTCAAGGCCATGGGGTATCCTTCTTCTACAACTATCTACATAGTTGCAGGAAAAATATATGGTAGAAATAGTTTGGCGGCCTTCAAGGCAGAGTTCCCCAATGTCTTTAGTCACTCTACTCTAGCAACTGCGGAAGAGTTAGCACCATTTAAGGCATATCAGAATCGCCTGGCTGCATTGGATTATATATTAGCACTTGAAAGCGATGTCTTTTTTTATACATACGATGGAAATATGGCCAAAGCAGTGCAGGGGCATAGGAGGTTTGAAGGATTTCGAAAGACTATCAATCCAGACAGGTTTGATAATAGATATCTTCCGATTTTTGGTTATTTCTTCCTATGATCAGACCGATGATTTCTTGTTATTTTTCAGGCAAAGTTTTGTTGAGCTGATTGATCAGTTTGATGAGGACAAAATATCTTGGGAGGAGTTCTCTTCAAAGGTTAAGAGTTTGCATTCAGACAGACTTGGCGCTCCATATTTAAGGCAACCAGGAGAGTCACCGAGGCTAGAAGAGAACTTTTATGCAAATCCTATACCTGGTTGTGTATGTAAGAAGTCCTTTGTACAATCGGAAACTCTAAAAGTTGATGACAGAGTGAAAGCAAATATTGGGGCAGTGGTGCAAAGATAGGGACTAAGTTTGGATATATGGCTGGTACACTTACATGACTGGATGACACCCATTCTTTTGAAAGGTTGACTGGCATGGAGCAGCTTTTGTCCCAGAGAAGGGAATATGTAGGAGCTGCCGGCTGGGTCGACAAGTCAAGTTACTCATGTGATGCCAAAAGATGCATGTTTAAGTTTCTTCTTGGCTTAGAGAGCGGGCTTACACAGAAATTTAGAGATACATAGAAAGGTTAATTATTATTCTGTAGGCGAATCCGATAGGTCACAGAGGCATGGAGACACGATTCCATTTGCACATGGAGATACCAAGGTTTTCCATTTATTTATTATTTCAGATGCAAAAGAGAATTATTCTTTATTCTTTTAAATTTGATTGTCAATTCATTTGCCATATCGGGTTTAATTATGACAGAATGTATTATGATATTTGTATATAGTTTAAGAAAGTGCTTTGATTTGGAAGTGTTCATGGCTAATACAAGTTACTATTTATTATGTTGGTTTTTGCTAACCTGGACCTGGTGTCAAAGAGACTCGGCAGCAGCTAATATCACTTCGAATGAAATTTCTGACAGATCCACCATGAGTATTTATCTTGTTCATCTGTAACCAATCTGGGAAAAAAAATGTAAGAAAATCTTCATTTTTTGCATGATTTTATTTTATGAATTAAATGGCCCTTATAAATTTTAATACTGTCGCTAAGATGGTAAAGCAAATCCAAATCATGTTTTAGTCCACAACTATAGATAACAAGATGAAACAAAAACCAAACCTCACCTCACCCTCACATCCATTCGTGCTGTGAAGGAATTCAAGCGAAATGTTACCTGAACCTGAAATAATTAAGCAAAACAAACCCTCAGCTCAATGAAGGGTTGTGATTGGTGCATAATTGTTGAACATTTCTAGATTGATTAACATAATCAATTGGCTTTCGTTTCTAAATTGATTGAATTTGTCTGACTGCTTACAAAATTTGTGCTTAAATAATGAGAAGAATAATGTATACTTCATTCTTCTATAATTTGCACTTTATCAAAGACCCACCAATTCAAGCACCTCCAGATGTAAAGAACAGCAGCCTTACATTTCATGAAATCCTCTCTCAATCATATATTTGTCACCTGATCTCATTGGAGCACAAAATGAGCTCTAGCCTGCTCATGAAACTCCTCCTACGGAACTCTTAATTTCACTTTGACCTACCACATTGAAGGTACATAAACCTGTTCTTTCAGATTTTGTGCTGCACTTTCGGTGGGAAAACCTCTAACTGCACCTATAGTCCACTGCGAGATGATTCCTGCTGCAACTGCAAAACGTAGCTGCCTCTCCAAAACATCTTGATTATCAAACATCTCAGGGCAAGTAGTAAGCTTTCTCATAACAGCAGCCACAACAGCATCCCCGGATCCAGTCCTATCGCAAGTGAATGGTGTTATGAGTACATCTTCTGTTCCTATGACGGTGCCATCAAATGAAGGAGTGTAGTAATGAATCCTTAGCGTCCCATCGGTCACTAACAAAAGCTTAAGTCCATCGTGCCACAATGGAGAGATTTCCTCGGGGGTATAATGATAGTAAACACGCCACTTCTTGGTTTGATCATAACTTTCAGCATAGTATTGTGGCCTGTAATTCCTTTTTCTATCATAATAATCTTCGTCTAAGAGAAATTCAAGCTCAGTCCTCGAAACCTCAATAATGTCTGCTTCATTCCAAGCCTTCTTGATAATCTCCCTTGTCTCATCGCGAGACGTCCACAAAGGCAGTGGCAAATTCAAATCAAAAAATATACGCCCTCCAAATTTCTTAGACAATTTAATTGCTCTGAAAAGGGTAGAATGCATGGAAGGAGATGTCAGAACTTCTGAATTGAAATGGAAGATCCTAGCCTGCATTAGCCAATATACAGAATGAATCAGCATCCAGCCATCAAAATCTTATCTTTTCTAGAATCCAGCCAAATTTATCCAGGAATTCATTTATGTTCTAACATGAATTTTAGTTTATCCAGAATGAATCCAGCCATCGAATTGTTTTATCAGATAAATATTTCAAATATCATCCATGAATTGTAGTTTCATTGCGTATAAATTATAGAAATTTACCGAATACAGGCCAAAATCATGAATTTAGCTCTCCAAAATTGTATAAAATAATGCAAATTCAAACCCACCAAAATGTTAAAACTTGAAAGAAAGCAAATTTATGAAGTATGACACCTCTTTGAGCACAGAAAGGTTCAATTCAGAGGGGAGAAGGGAATCCTCTGCCGCCTGCTTCACCATCTCCATCTTCATCTTCCCATCTTCTAACTTAACTCTCATAAAACTACATGCCGTTTTAACATTCTCATCAAACTTCACTGCCCTTGTTTGAACTTTCTCCTTATTCATCATCAAAACCAACTCCTCTCCGAAATCATCGTCCCCAACTTTTCCCATGAACGCCGCTCTCCCACCAAGCCTCACGTGCGATATAGCCACGTTTGACGCTGGCCCACCTGGGGCCCTCCCGAACTCCGGCGGGTCCCACTGCAGCATCTTCCACTGCGAGTACATATCCGGATGCATCTGGTTATCGTGCACCCTCACCATAGGGAAAAACTCCTTCTGCACGGCGCCGAAGCAGCAAACTAACGGCGGATAATCGTACGGGAAATCAGTACCGTCATCGTAGTCTTCCAACTCGTCGTCCAATTCCGCTAACGCCGTTTCCTTACCGGGACTCCTTTCAATGTTGCCGTTGCCGGTCTCTACTTTTGTTGAGCGTTTTGTTCTTCTTGTTGGGGTTGGAGCAGAAGATGGAGAAGAAGGAGGAGTTGTGGATTTCTTTTTGCGGCCTCGGCGAGAGGGTTTTGAGGATTCGACTGCTCCATTAGTGGAGTCGGCATTAATGGATGCTTGAGGTGGATTTAGATGAGAATGCAGCTTCAGAATCCTTGTAAACAAATTGGGCCTTTGAGAATTTGGGAATTGCGTGGTTGGATCATTGGAATTTGAGACAAGCGATCGAGAACAGCGAAGGTGTGGAAGTAGAAGAAATGGAGCCATGGCTGTTGTTCAATTTCCAAGGGTTTATCCAATCTTTGTCTGAGAATTCATATCGGGTTGTTTTTGTTTTTTTTTTTTTTAATCGCTCTTAATCCGGATCGGGTTGTGGAAGCAAGAACATTTGGAACCGTTGGATCGAAAACAATTTTCTAATTGGTGATGACGTGGTCAAATCAGAAAGAAGAAAATAAAAACACGGTGCGGATCCACTGTACTCGTTTGCCTTTTATACCTTGAACAGTTCCGTCTTCGGGTGTTCTGAACTTCTAAGAAATAAAAGGTTTATGGAAGGAGGGGTTCTCTTGTTCTGGGCTAAGAGCATTTGGGTCTTTCCTTTCTAATCTGATCGCGGCTTCTTGTCTCTGGTGAGAATCGTTAATTTTTATTATTATTATTATTATTATTATTTTCGTTTATTGTTTTAATTTGCTTGAAAGAATGATCGAGGAAAAAGTCGTGTTCAACCATGCCAATTGAAGATCCATAGGTGATGCTGGAGCATTTTTCTTTCTTTAAAAGATATAGAAATCCTCGATCTTTATCCCCAACTTTAGTTTGGTAATTATAATGGCGTTATGGATGCCCATAAAATAAATATGAGTAATGTGGAAGGACTGCAATCAGATGAGAAGCTTTCAAGGGTATGGCAATGGTGTGAAAAAATCTGAGTCCTTTTGGTTATTGATTGTTATATTACTCAATAAGTGGGACAGCACATGCATGTTCTGTTAGATTAATTCAACTACAACTGCTGGTACTGATGATAACCAGATTGGTATACTTCGATTATTGATTCTTATTATGCTTTTCCTTCTTCATCCCATATTTGTTTACTTGACTCTAAATTTAGGTTTGTAGAATCATCAACTGATAAACGTATTTTTCAGCGCGAGTGATCTGTTATTGAGTGGATTTCTGATTTGAAACTCATATTGATATATCAATTATATTATTGTGATTCCGTGATGTTGCAGAAGATGGGTCTGTGGAGTTTGCTAGAAGCTATTCTGCTGTTTGCAAATGCATTAGCAATACTAAATGAAGAAAGGTTCCTTGCTCGAAGAGGATGGACTCTAGCAGAACTCCAAACTGGCAGAAGAAATTCCATCAAGGGGCAGATAATTGGACTGGTGCATGCTTGCCAGTTCATGAGACTACCTCTCATTACTCTCAATATCATCGTTATCTTAGTGAAGCTGTTCACCGGTTAATGTTTGCTCCACACTTGTAACTCTCTGTATAATAACTTAAGGATTGAATCCATTTTTTTAAGTAATATGAAAGGAATTCAGCAGAACTGTTTCAGAACTATGTCGTATCATGAATTTCTTTGTCTGATGTCATAATTTTTCAGTCAAATTCTTTTAAGTTTGGAGTTGTTTGTGGAACAATAAAGTGCAGGAAATACAACAAAGTATATATTCATAAAACAGAATGACCTGAAAATGTAGAACCCTAACTTCATCAGCAAAAGCAGCAGAAATGAGAGTTCAAATTCCAAAATGCGAAGAAGTAGATAACTAATCTATTTTATTAATTTATGCATAGAGACAAACACAATTCAAGCCTCACTCAACTGGGATCATAACTTCATTAGTCCTCAAAGGAGGTAAAGTCCAAGGAGGATTGTACCTCGCCAAAATGAAATTCCCAGTTACCTTATACCCATCTCTTTCCAAGCTCTCCTTGAGCTTCTCCACCTTCCCCTCCACCACCTGATCCGTCGCCACACCTCCAAATTTCACCACACCATACTTCCTCTCACCCATCTCCTTGATCACCACCCTATCATCGGTGGGCTTCGGTGCCTCGTCCACCTTTTTATACTTGGAGGGCAACAGAAACTGCATAGTGACCATCTTATCATCTGCAGCACCCTCCTTCGTGATGACAGGAGCAGTCATTGCAATCTTTTCAGCAGCAGTTTTGGTTATAACTGGAGCTGTCATGGCAATGCTTTCAGTCTTGGTATTTTGTGGATTTCCTACAGCACCTATATAATTAGCCAGGACCATGAATCCGCCATCTTTGTCCCCTTTCATTTGGGATGGATCATATGTGAATTCTGCAGCAACTGATGGTTCATATTTTCGAATTTCATAATCGGCTGTAGAGTTAAGCACTTGATACTTTGGTGTTTCAACAGTGATTCTTCCAAGAATCAATCCCATCGTCAAGAATTGAGATTGTGGAAATTGCTTGATGTTCTTGAACAAGATTCTGGTTTTGTTCGTTCAATGTATATGATGCTTACTTATTTGCAATTGTGTGGTAAGTATTTCAGGATATTTTAGTGGACTTCATTCATACACGCCCTTCATGACAGAAAGGTCCACTAAATTCTCAATGTTCATACCTTCATATTGAATTTGAACTCCAGTTATTGACAGCTAATTAAATAATAGAAATTTACTTCTAATAATTAGGTTTTTCTGTTTAATGAACCCAAAAATCAACAACAAGTAGTTTGTTTGAACAATGATTCATTTATTTTTATTTTTTTCCTTTTCAGTTTTTTATTTGGAATAGATTAGGCTGATTAAATTTTTCACTTAAGCGATAAAATTATCCTCATTTTATGACCATAGTAATATATGGAATAAACAATAAATAATTACTGAAATATTATTTTATATTTACTTAATAACTTCACCAAGAAACCAAAAATAATAAATATATATATAGAGAGAGAGAACAAGAAATAATAATCTATTGCTTAAAATTTTGTTATCATTATTTGAATAGATATAATAATCATAATATATATTTGTTAATAATAAATTAAATCAGTAATGATAGTTTAGCTTATGAAGGATAAAACTAACAAATTTTATAACAACGGTTTTACATTAAATATCAACTTCAAATTAAAATCACATAACACAAGTGAAGTAATCTGATAATTGGTTCTAAACTATACTTAAATTGAATACCAAATGTTTAGTTTAATCTAAATCTTGATTTTAAGAATTAAATTGAAATATAGGGAGTGAGATTTAGATGAATGTTTATTATAGGGGTAATAGTAAATTGTGAAGTAAGGGCACGTACGGTGAGAAAAAAAAAAGTTGATGCGATTAATCGAAAAATTGATCTAAAATTAAATCGATTGACTGGTGAACCGATTGTAACAGACTGGTTAATGGTTAGTGTTTTGAAAAAAATATATTAATAGACTTTCTTTTGGTTTATGGACCGGTTAACTAGATTGGTTAACCAATCCATGATTTAATTATTTATATTCTTTTAATTTTCATATACTTTAAAATATATTTCTATTTTATTTTAATTTTTTAAAGAAATTTTAATTATTTTATTAATTGTTCAATATGCCCATATTTAGTATTTTTTATTATTTTTGATTTATCAATTTTTCATTAATGAAAATTATAATATATTCGAAAAATTATATAACATAATTTTTTTAAAAAAAACTAAAATTTTTAATATATGTGAAAATAATGTGTATCAAGTTAAAAAAATTAAAGGGAAAAAGTTGTTACCGTTATATTGATTTATTTTAATAATTTTGTATTTTTGCTGTAATATTTTTTATTATCCTAATTATTTTAAAATTTATTTTAATTGGCGATTAGTAAGTGTAATCATTTATCTAATTAGAGATGATCATGAACCGGTTAATTCATTTACTTATTAAATCTTAATTTTTAAAAATAAAGTTGCTTATATCAATTAAAAATTTTTATTTTAACAAAAATGATATTTTATTACAGTGAAAAAATTTTAATTTTTAATTATCTTAAATAATTTTATTTTATTTATGAATGTATTTTATAATTATAGTGGTTAATCAAAAAAATATTGATTAATCGGTTCTAAAAATTGAAACTGATAGCCCGATTAATCGATTATAACGGACTGATTAATAGTTCATATTTTAAAAAAATTGATATTAATAAGCTGTTTTTTTTTTTTTTTTTTTTTGCGCGGATCGGTGATGGCTCTGGCAGTTTTTAGTTTCCATGTGTTAATTAATTCCGGAACTATCGCAAATATCTAAAAATTCAACGCTATTTAATCAAAAGCTAATTTTTACCAATTCAAAAACAAACTCCTCGCTACACCATTCAAACAAGAACTCAATCCCAACCAGTAGATTAATCTTTTTATAAGGATTATCTGCATTTCTTCAAATACCCATTTTCATTTTTGTTTTTAATCTTTGTTTAAAAAAAGAAAAAAGAAAATGCGTGAAATTCTTCACATTCAAGGAGGCCAATGTGGGAATCAGATAGGAGCAAAATTCTGGGAGTTGTTATGTGCAGAACATGGGATAGATGACGGTGGAAACTATGTTGGGGATAGTGATCTTCAGCTTGAGAGGGTGAATGTGTATTATAATGAGGCCAATGGTGGGAGATATGTGCCCAGGGCAGTTCTTATGGATCTTGAGCCTGGCACCATGGACAGTATCAGGTCTGGTCCTTATGGTCACATTTTTAGACCTGATAATTTTGTTTTCGGTCAATCTGGTGCTGGCAATAATTGGGCTAAAGGCCATTACACTGAGGGTGCTGAGTTGATCGATTCTGTCCTCGATGTTGTTCGCAAAGAAGTTGAGCATTGTGATTGCTTACAGGGTTAGCTTCTTCAGAATTTAACATCTTCTACTTCCCTTTTTATTTTTTTTGGGTTAAATTGTTATTGTTATATATCTGTAGGATTTCAGGTTTGCCATTCTTTAGGAGGAGGAACAGGGTCTGGTATGGGAACTCTTTTGATCTCGAAAATTCGAGAGGAATACCCAGATCGAATGATGCTTACTTTCTCTGTATTCCCATCTCCTAAGGTCTCTGATACAGTTGTTGAGCCTTACAATGCCACTCTTTCTGTTCATCAGCTTGTCGAAAATGCTGATGAATGTATGGTTCTTGACAATGAAGCTCTCTATGATATCTGCCTCCGCACACTTAAACTCCCCACGCCAAGCTGTAAGATTTTCCTCAATTTGTATTTTCTTACCATGTTTTTTACTGTTCCTTTGTATGCAAATATTAGCATTACTGTTTTTTTGTTGTTGCTGTAGTTGGTGATTTGAACCATTTGATTTCGGCCACGATGTCTGGAGTCACATGCTGCTTGAGATTTCCAGGCCAGCTTAACTCTGACCTCAGAAAACTTGCTGTGAATCTCATCCCCTTTCCGCGCCTCCATTTCTTCATGGTTGGTTTTGCTCCTTTGACCTCCCGTGGCTCCCAGCAATACAGAGCCCTCACTGTGCCGGAACTCACCCAACAAATGTGGGATGCAAAGAACATGATGTGCGCAGCAGATCCACGCAATGGCCGATATTTGACAGCCTCAGCTGTTTTTAGGGGAAAAATGAGCACAAAGGAAGTGGATGAGCAGATGATCAATGTTCAGAACAGGAATTCTTCATACTTTGTTGAATGGATTCCAAACAATGTGAAATCAACTGTCTGCGATATCCCTCCGAAAGGCCTGAAAATGGCATCCACATTCATCGGTAACTCAACATCAATTCAAGAAATGTTTCGCCGCGTGAGCGAGCAGTTCACTGCCATGTTCAGAAGGAAGGCTTTCTTGCACTGGTACACTGGGGAAGGTATGGACGAGATGGAGTTCACAGAGGCAGAGAGCAACATGAATGATTTGGTTTCCGAGTATCAGCAGTACCAAGATGCCACGGTTGATGAGGACTATGAGGAGGAAGAGGAAGAAGCTCAAGAAATGTAATGTTGATCTGCTGTATTGGATAGGGGTTGTTGTGGATGCAAAAAATGCTGCAACTACTCCCTTACCAGTCTTTGGCAACAGAATGGCATTATTCTGGGTTCTGCCAAAAGAATGGGATGATTCTGAAGCATTATAGTAGGATGGGGCTCCAGCTTTTTGATTCAATTCCTCCGACTTTCTGATGTATCAGAGAAAAAATGAATCTGAAAGATAATATTATTGTGTACATACATACTTAAATTAGAATCTTTATCATATTATCAGTGTGAACTGCCATGTATGCTCAAATATAGATGGCTAAGATGTGTATTTGTTTATAACATTCTTAAATATGTGGCAAAGTCCACAGTATAGGAATTTGATATCCCGCCAACGTTTCTAAATTTTCAGTCAGACATGGCAATGTTATATCTACTGGTTATTAGCTTGCCTGTGAAAAATCATGCTGAGTAATTACAAACTTGGCAAGCATTTGGTAGTCTAAACTTATATGAAGTTATTGTGCATGGATAATAATATACAAAATGGAACAATACCAAAGAATTTCAAACCAACACTTTACCGAATGAAAGAGCAGAAAAAGTGAAATCTGAATGCTTCAATCACTAGATAATATGTAACAAAGACCTACATTTTGAACAAATGATAATCAGTTACACCAACACATCAAAACCTGCAAATACAAGTACAAAATTTACAACAGAAATCATAAAAAATCAACCAGTCTACTGCTTGCCATCTTCGACGGCTTTCTCTACAATTACCTTGACCTTTTTGTACTCAAAATCCACAGGGTGAACAGAGCACTCCTCTGGCACCACTGGACGCCTATTACCGAAGATTGTCCACAGATACAAGACAATGAATGCCCCCATTGCTCCACAAGCAGTACCAAAGATCATTGCACCAAGCACTCTCAAAACACAAGTGCTTCGCTTGTGAGTTCCAACATGTTTCGAATTTTTAGCAAAAGTTTGGGGATCCAATGGCTGAGAATGCATCCAATGTGGAACTCCCCTTACCTCAAAGCTCCATGAATAGATAAAACTCGTCTGAGACGAATTCCCATTGGATGAGCTCAACCCAATATAGATTTTTTCACCATTCAACAGTTTGGACAGGTCTATTGGGTAAGATATAAATGGATCAATTGGCTTTATATCACCAAATTTACTCAGCCTAACCTCCAATCTCTTAGAACTAGCTTCATAGTCAATCCAAGCATTTAATCTTGTCCCGTTATTCAATAATATGTTAACAGATGAAGCATTTTTGGCCTTCACAGACACAAAACCACCCACATCAATACCAACATGATTCCCATTCAAATCATCATACTCAGCATCCTTCTTGGTGTCAAATTCAACAGCAACAATTTCAGAATCACTCTTTTCTGATCTTAAAGAAAGCCCAAACGGACTATTACCAAAGGAACCAACATTAAAACCACCACAAACCATAACAAAAGCCAAACCATCTCCAGCATCTGGGGACATAGAGAACGATAAATAAGTGGAAAAAGAAGCGAAATTGACAGGGTTACCTTGAGCAAGCTTGATGGGTTTCTTGTACATGGCTCGCCCAGCACTAGAACTCACCGAGTATGTAAGTCGAAGCGCTGAACCATTACTAACAACATTAGCATCACCGTAAAGATCAATAAGGGACTCAAAGTTGGAATCTTTATGAAACCTTTCAAAAGAAAAGGAAGAAATTGGGTCTGCAGGGAGCAATTCCGGGTAGAAAATGAGGAAATTGAGAGCCAAAAGTAAAGCGGAAATGGAAAGTGCCGCCATGGGTGAAATGGGTGTGAGCTGAATCTGGACTGTGTAGTGGGATTCTAGGGTTTCTGAGATGAAGCCATTCACAATTTTTTCCCTTTTTTTTAAGAAAGCTGAGGAGGAAAGAAAGTAAAGAATGCGGGGGAAGGTAGAGTTGGAGGTTGTGAAAATTAAATACGTTTACTTGGTTCTGCAAACTTTCACTGACTGGCTGCTGACTCAGGGAATATTATATTCGGTAATTTTGCAAATATACCCTTATATTTTTTCTAAATATTTCAACTGAATAATGGGGCAATAAATAAAATATTGGGGTGTATCTCACAACCTAAGTTTAGAAAAATTTCAATTACACATAACAAAATTACACTAATAATAATGTTAATGTGAAGAGGTTTTTACTTTTTAAGGCGACGGAGGAGAACCAAGCATGGAGAGATTGTCTGAAAATGTAGCGTTTATGGAATGAAAAGCAAAAGAATGAAGAGGACCACTTGTCTAAATTGCGGAGTATGAGAAATGAAATGACACATCGGTGGCTAAAACCGACATTACATACATAAAATGAAACAAAAACAAAGGCTTTGCTGTTGCGTCCTCTATTCATTCTTTACCACTCTCTTTTCCGACATTAACTAATGTGCGCGTGCTTTTGCCATTTCTTGGTATTTTCACTCTTACAATTAATCCTAACCAAGTTTCACACACCAGCTGCCATAGTATTTGTTTAACATGGGTCTGTCACATAGTGGTCCCCCCTAATGAAATTCTCTGTCATAGTATTAAAGTGCTACTCCATTCTATACTTGGCCAACAACGTAAGGTCCAATTCAGCAAGTATTCAATTTCTAGATCATATACATGAGCGTTTGGTAGCATTTTGAATGCGGATAATATATATCTGTACACTTGTTTTTTTTTAATGAGGAAGATATAAATAAGTAACTCCACTTATGATGGTATGTATTAGTATCTGTTATTAATGAGATAGAAGGAGTTTGATCACCCAATCATCTCTAAAACCAAAATTCAATGTGGTTTGCCATCTATTTGGATTTAATGAGTTGCCTTAACTCTAATCTGTTAAGTATGTTAATCATTAATTAAACACACCTACAACTTGAGGGATTATATTTATATTTATATATAATTCGGCATTGGAGATTTTTTAAAACCAAAAATATGGGATTCGTTTGTTGCAGTGAGACAAAATTTGTTCCGAGGTTTTTCCAGCCTTCATATAGTGGTTACTGCTATTTGATTTAATCTCTCTTTAAAATATGGTTTTGGAAGGATGAATTTTTACGTATTTTATTTTATTTTGAAAAAATACATTTTCAGATTATTAAACTAGTATATTATATTTTTCTGCACGTATATCAAAAATTTAATATTACGTGCTTTTAATTTTTAAATTATTTGCATTAAATTTAAATTTGACAGTTTTGATAAACGTCTGGTTAAATTATTTTAGAACTAGGGCCTATATTCATATTAAAAAATAAAAAAATATACATCCTTTTATTTTTGTTCTTAAATTGACTAAACCGGATCTAAACAAGAATAATTGAATAACAATTCCTTTTTTTTTTCTTCTTAAATTGAGGAACAAAACTAACACATGATGTTAACATAAATTAAATTGGTGAGGCAGTAGAAGAAAATTACTTAATTGCACTCACCTAAGTTTTGCATCTCTCTCTTGTCTAATCTATGGTTGGTATTGACAAATTATGGGCCCTTACCTACAATTTAAAACTTTTGGTTATGATTTCAATATTAGACTAAACTAGATTCCAATCTTTGCTTAAACTGTACACCCACTTCTTACATTCTTAGTCACATTACAACTTTCTGTGCTTTAATGTAATACCAGAATTAACTTCTACTTTATCACAATAAATTGATTTATTACCAATATATATATATATATATTCACTCATCAAGTCTCTTACCTAACTATATGTTCATTTTCAATCGACCAATTACAAAAGCAAATTAAGTGGACCTGTTTGGATTAAAAAGTGAGTTTCACCAACTAATATTTTTATAGCCACATAAAAATAATTTAAAGGGCAATAAAAAAAAAAGCATTGAGAAAGTAAAAGAATACATTTTTCCTATTGAAAAATATAATGATAACACCTTTCCCCTTACTTTAGCAAATTTGTGCTGATCTTTGTAAGATTTTGGTTGACTCGGATTTATCTTTTCTCAGAAGAAATAGTGAAAGTCACATCCAAAAAAGCAACTTATTGTTCTTGATTTATAACAAAGATTTTAACTTCATTCATTCCCTTTATATTTATTTATTACAAAATCAACAACTTTGGCTTTAATGTCTCGCTGTATTTTTTTTATACAATCATTCCATATTTGAAATATATTAATTTTATTAATTTAAATTTACATTACAAAAATTCATGAAAAAAATAGATTCAATAAATAAATTGAGTCATCAGACTATATAAAAATGAATCGAATTAAAATGAGTCATTTTATAAATTGATTGGATTATGAATAGATCAAATAGTAAGTGAGTTCAATCATGGCACATTGGGGTCGCAGTCTACAGTTGACCCGTGTGTTTTTCCTTTTTCTCCGGTTCAGTTGTTTGGCCAGCACAGTAATAAATTAATACATTCTATTGCATAATTAGGGGTTTATGGTTGAATGGTGGCTTAGTGATTTATAAACCATGCACTCGTGTGTATATCAATATATATATATTGATGCTATTTTTGGACCATTAGTTGGTATCTGATAAAAAAAAAATTAATTAACTAATAAAAATTTAAATTAAATTATTTAGTTTGAGGATTGCACATGAAACAATTACCAAACTGAAGCAAGAATAGTCATTTTTGGACACTGGTTTTTATTTTGCCTTTTATCTTTCAAATGCAGCGCTGGTTAATGATGTGAAACTATAAATCTCCATAATTATTTTATGGGTAACACGGATTAACTCGTGACTCGATCCATATAGATTAATATGAGTTAATTTACGAATCGATCTTAATTTGATTTGAATTTTTTTATATTATATGAATCGAATTATATTTAAATTATTTATAAATTGAGTCGGATTTAAATATAGTTGATATGAATTGAATTAGTAGTTTTAGTCAAATTTTAACTGATCGATTTAAAAGTATTTGATATGTGAGAAAGAAATCCTACCACTCCATTTTATTTTATGGTGCATTTCTTAAGGCAATTAGGGGCAGCTTTATTGAAGGTGCCTTGCCATTAAATTGAGGAAGCCTTAAAAAATTTCACGGGTAGGGTATGAATTGGAGGACCACCAAAATAGGACTGCGAGCCAGTCAATGCATGCCAGCAAATACTAAGTTAAAAATAAAAATAAAAATAAAAATAAAATAAAAAGGTAGACGGACCATCTCTATCTTTATGAATAATTAAGGTCATCTTTAAGGAGACTGATGACCACATGAGTACGTGGCTGCAAAGTGTAATTTGATGTCCATCAAATTAAATTACGTTCATTTCAATGAACGCATCAACTTTTCACCTTTTACAAAGAAAAAAAATTATTAATTAATTTATTTTATAAAATATTTGTTATAATTTATTAAAATAGTATTATATATTTGTTGAAAAGTCAATAAACATGATTTCATTCACAATACTGTATCGGGAAAATGTAAAGTAAGAACAGAGTTATTAAGTTATATATATACTCCACATTTTCTAATCCAAATTATCCTAAAATTGCCAATCTTTTCTAAGTTAAAAATTTTTTTCTTTTTTTTTTTAAATATTTCACTTATATTATTTTTTTAAAATAGTGAAATATAATTTGGTAGTGTCCGAGAACATGAGAATAATTGGCCAAATCTCGTTAAATTCTTGTATTCTTTATTTGTCTATTTAATAGCTATTGTCGGGTATATTGCTAGTAAATTATTGTGCTGTTAAATTATTTAGGAAAATTCTGTCTAAATAGATTCGGTTTTAAGTGGGACCATTTGTCACCCCTCCAGTCTTTCTTGGGAATTTTACCTTGTGTATTTTTTCAGTATAATCATTTACTCTTTATTCACCTGCTAAATAGTATTCGAGGTGAATTTGGTAAAAATTAACCCGAGTTTTCACAACAATTGGTATCAGAGCCTGGTTCTTTCTTAATATGCTCTGTGGTTGCAGCGTAATCTAATCTTTTACATCAGATTTTTTTTTCTTGGGTGTAGACACCGGGTCCTGATACAGCTCAGACCAAGGTTACCTAATGATGATAATATTTATTAAAAAATAGACAGAGAATGAAAGCACTTTGGCTCTCTATGGACTGGGATTTCAGCAGGGTATTTTAGGCAAATCTTAATAATTTTTATAAATAAAATATAAAATAAAATAAAATATAAAAAATATAAAAAATAAAATTAAAATCAAAATTAAAATTAAAATCAGGTTAATTTAATTAATTAGTATCATAGGATAGTTAAATTAAAGAAAAAATAAATTAGAAGGTAAGTAGAGAGATTAATTAATTAGAGTATATGACAATTAATTAGAGTACATAATAATTTAAAATAAAAGATGGTATCTAGGTAACTTACCTAAAACTAAGTTATAAAAAGAAAAACTAACCTAGACCTAAAGTGGGGGGGCGACAGATAAACAAAAAAGAGAAAGGAAAAAACAAGAGGAGTGGAATTACATTTCGTTAAAAATTTGTTTATAAGACTTAACTTGACTCATTAATAAAAGTAAAGTTCCGAACACCGTCTTTGGTTTAAGAGCATCGAGGTTAGAGACCTCTCCCAAATTTTTGGGTGGCGACTCCAATACACCTCAAGGTGCCTTTTAGGCGTCACTAGACTAGGTGGTTCCCCCAATGTCCTATTGGGAGGGATGTACCGATGATGTCTCGTGGTGCCCATGATCCAAAGAGGGCCTTGCTGGTCCGGGCGCGCGTCACAGTGGCGACTCCACTGGTTACTATCGAAACTTTGCTTCGAAAGTGGGTTGAGCTAAGTTTTATAAATAAGTTATTAATGAAACCAAAATTCCGTTTCTCTTCAAAACTGCATTGCACTCACTAGAGCCTTAGAATATGCTAGTTGGTCCCTTATTTACCCCGGTGCGTTCCTAAAATACGACCCTACTTTCACTCATTGTAGGGAAGTATTTAGGATAATCACCAGCCCAAGCCTCGTGCTATTAATAGCATATCAAATGGAGACTCGATCGGCCGCTACGCTCGTGATGAGCTAGGCCCGTCGGCAGGGACCACGTTTGGGTAGACCTGAAGTAACACCACCCTCTGACCAAAGCTCATGTAATGACTATAGAAACTTCCCCTAGGTTACGTGTACCTTAACAAATGTGTTTGTTACGTGGGCCTTTATATATTAAACCAATTCGAGCATATTAACTGGGTGTCCATCAAAGGCTTTCATGCCCCGGTGGGCCCACGGCTAATGTGTTTGAAAGGTCTGAATATTTAATGGCCAAAATCCATACGCATGTGCTTTTAAACTAAGAGTGTTATGCTGCTGGTTTTTCACCATGCACCACACGCACCCATTGGGTTCCCCGTTAACCCATGGGTCAAGCCCACCTAGGAAAGAGACTGCACTACCGCGTGTGTGGGAGTAATAAGGTTGGAAGGTGCTATGTGCTTGTATGTGGTTGTCTCTGTTGCATTAACACGATCATGCATTATTACTGTCATTCATGCATCACGCTAACAATTTTAACTTTTCAGCCATTATAGGCACGAATCCTTGGTCTAGGGGTTTAGACGGCCGATTGGTAAGGAGAAGGTCTTTCTTTGAGTCAGTAGAGCAAGCTTCATATTGGAGTTCAGAATCTCTATCGGATAGCACAGATTCCCTGGTTTTAAAACTATCATCGGACATGGCTAATCCAGATGCAAATGCTGCCCAAGATATGGATAGGAGAGTCCAAGAAATGGAGCGCAGATTTGAGGAGTTTGAGAGGAGAATGATGACGATGATGGGGAACTTGACTGCCGCCCTGATACCCCCAGCGGGCCAACAAGTTGCCACCGCTGCTGGAGGTCAAGCCGAACAGATTTCGATCAGGGAGGCTCCTCCTGCAGCAGTGGTGGAACTCCCTTCTGTTGTTGAGCCCAGGAATTTTCCTAACGTTGAGCATAGGAGGGTTGAGGAGCACAGGCCGGAAGAGGATTATGTGGAGGATGAACCCGAGGAGTCTATGTCAGTAAAAGCCAGATCTCCTAAGGAGGATGTTGCCCTGAAGAAAATAGAAGAAAAAGTAGAGGCCATGGCCCGATTGTTATCTGCAGGCAAGGGGATAAGCCCGGAAGACCGAGATTTGGATGATGAAGAAATGCTCCCTCAGAGGTTCAAAATGCCCGACTTGCCAAAATTCGATGGCACCTCAGATCCGTCCGCACATATCAAGCAATACACGCTTGTGATGAAAGGGACGATGCTTAGTAAAAGACAAAAAGTCGAGTATTTATGCCTCAGTTTGGTTGGGCCCGCCGTTGATTGGTATTATGGTTTGGACCAAAGGGCGAGAGAAGACTGGGATTTACTAACTGAAGAATTTCTAAGGCAGTATGACTGCAGCACCCGGATGGAGGTGACTTTGAAAGATCTGGAGCTCCTTCAGCAGAAGCCTAATGAATCCTTTCACGAATACCTTACTCGCTGGAGGAGTAGAGTGATGGAAATGAGGCGAAAGCCGGATACCCCTGATCAAATTCGGTTATTTATCCGAAATGCGAGTCCGTATCTGAGAGATGGACTAAAGATGAAAGGGTTAAGAGACTGGGGGTCTTTAAAGGACATCGCCATAGAGGCAGAGAGTGAACACCTAGCCAAGAAGGCGAATGGTGAAAGGTTTGCTGAAAAGAGATATAATGGTCAGGGGGCAAATGAGTGGGCAGACTCTGGTAGTGGCAACAGGCCTGAAGAGATTGCTGAGGTGTCAGCTGCGGGGGTAAATCGACGGCGCTTTTCGAATTTGGGTCGACCTCTCTCATGGGTGTTAAAGAGACTGATCAAGGAGGAGAAGTTGCAGCCCCTGTCGCCCAAGCCAGCCAAAACTCAAGGACAGCCAGGGCACAAAAGCGATGAGTATTGCGCTTTCCACCAGCATACGGGGCATATGACAGACCGTTGTGCAAGGCTAAGACATGAAATTCAAGATCTTATTGACACGAAGCAGATCGCCGACCCTGAGAAGAGGGAGGAAAAGAAAAAGCCGGGCTACAACGCAGTCCCTCCACCGAATATGTGATCGGACCCAGTCCACCGGAGTGGCATATTTTGCAAGAACCACAAGGAAATATCATGTATTTTGTCTTTGTATTTTGAGAACTCCTTATAATACTTTGGTTATGTAATATGATGAACAATATTTTGCGTACTTGTATATTATTTCTAATGATTTCATTTCTTATGATCATGATGCATTCATTCATTTTGACATTAATTCAATTAATACTACTACATTTAATCTTGGAACTTTGGAAAATCCAAAGAAAATCTTGATGGCATCTGATATAACTCCTGTAAAGAGGAAAATTCAGAGAGAAAAGAAAAATAAGAAATAAAAACTAGTTGCAATTAGGAGATTGGATGAAAACTCACTAAGAGCACTAGAACCTTTCTGATTACCCGTCGAAGCGATCTCTAGATAAGACAGAACCTGAAAAATGATTTAGGCAATCTTTTCTTTGTATAGATCTCTAAATGACTATTTCCTACCCTTGCTCTGCAATCTCTTGCTAGCCCATTGAGCCTTTATGCAGGTATGCTGAATGCGTACCAATTTTGTTGTTACACACATTAAAACTACCCCCTCGCCCAAAATGATTTTGGCTTCCCCTTAGAAGAGTGGCCGCTCTAAAATTGATGGATGTACATTTGAATAATTCTTTTGACTATTAAAAAATTGCCTTGATAAGAGCAAGTTCAGACTTTGAAAAGAGGGTTTAGTCATGCATAAAAGGCATGAGCTCAAAAAAAAAAAGCGAAAGCAAAAAGAAGAAAAACGAAAAGAAAAATGAAAAATCCAAAAAGAAAAAAATGAATGAAAGGTGAAAGAAAAAGAAGCAAAGAAAAAAAAAAAGAAGAATAAAAAAGAGAGCTCAAAATGGTGACCAATTGACTAGTTTCAATGATTACCCTTTTATTGTTATTCTGATCTCAAGGAGCTAAAATGTTACCGAGCCCAAAAAAAAAAAAAATCAAATCCTTTGTATATACAATTGAGCTGAGAACGGTTCATCCATCAGTTGAGAAAGTATCGCAGCCATTTTTCTCTAGCGACCTGATCTTTCTTTGACAGCCATCTACCCAAGCCTATCATTACAACCAAAGTAAGACCTTTTGATTCTGGGTTCAGTCTTGTCCAATTAGCGGAGATGACCTTTTAATAAGGTTTGGTACGTAAGAAGAGGCCTATGGTGTTTCTTGAGCTTCAAGCGAGAAGCCATGAGTGCATTTATGCATTCGAGTTAAGTCTCGTCTCCGACGTTGCTTCTAGAATTTGCATTCAAAAGATTAAATGAGAGCAGAGAGAAAATATTCGATCATGAGAATCAAAAAGAGAGCTAATTGATAACAGGAGTTTGATGCTTTCAAGATCTATTCCGAGATTGGATGAGGTTTTGTATTTTGAGATTAATGCCAAATAATGATCATATATTATGAAATCAAATTGAAATATGTGCATTTATGCAATGGTATTGATGTAACCAGAATAGTTCATCTGATGTACAAAAGAAAAAAAAAAAGAAAAACAAATAAGAAAAAAAAAAAAAAGGCCGTTAGAGATGAAAACCGTAATTGGCGCTCTAAGCAAAAGTTAGGCCAAAGGACAGGGTGAAAACCTGAAAACAGGCAGTCTGTCCTAAAAAAAAAAAATAAAATAAAATAAAAAAGAAGAAAAAAAAAAAGAAAGAAGAAGAAAAAAAAAAGCCACTGGATTGGGTTGGATTCCTTTCAGGCAAAAATAAGGTACAGGGTGATGTGAAAATCCGAAAAGACGCATTTTCCGCCAAGAAAAGCTAGTGTGAAAATCCACAAGGGACGCACTACCTTAAAATAATGACTACAGGTTTAGGACGAGAACCTCATGATCCCCAAAGAGCATGAAATTCAAAGGCAATTCCAGAAGGCACTGATCTTACTGCAAATTGTAATCAAATCGGCTGTCGCCTCCAAATTCAATTAGAGGAATTTTTATATTGCATTGCTGCATACATATGCATCTCACGTGCATGCTCACAATTTTTTCTGCATATTTGCCTTTCTAAGTCTTACAGAAAAAGAGACTCGATGCGGACACCGGCAGAAACCGAGTGACGACATCATTCCATCCATCAATCAAGACAATCAACCCAAGTCCTCTGAGGAGGCAAAACTTCAAAGTCCTCTGAGGAGGCAAATTCTCCAAGTCCTCTGAGGAGGCAGAATCTCGAAGTCCTCTGAGGAGGCAAACCTTAAAGTCCTCTGAGGAGGCAAATTCTCCAAGTCCTCTGAGGAGGCAGAATCTCAAAGTCCTCTGAGGAGGCAAATTCTCAAAGTCCTCTGAGAAGGCAAATCTTGAAGTCCTCTGAGGAGGCAAATCTCAAAGTCCTCTGAGGAGGCAAAATCTGGAAGTCCTCTGAGGAGGCAAAATCTTGAAGTCCTCTGAGGAGGCAAAATCTCAAAGTCCTCTGAGGAGGCAAAACCTGAAAGTCTTCTGAGGAGGCAAATTCTCCAAGTCCTCTGAGGAGGCAAATTCTCAAAGTCCTCTGAGGAGGCAAATCTCAAAGTTCTCTGAGGAGGCAGAATCTCAAAGTCCTCTGAGGAGGCAGAATCTCAAAGTCATCTGAGGAGGCAAAACCTTAAAGTCCTCTAAAGAGGCAAATTCTCCAAGTCCTTTGAGGAGGCAGAATCTCGAAGTCCTCTGAGGAGGCAAATTCTCAAAGTCCTCTGAGGAGGCAAAATCCTAAGTCCTCTAAGGAGGCAAAACCTCAAAGTCCTCTGAGGAGGTAAAATCCTAAGTCCTCTGAGGAGGCAAAACCTCAAAGTCCTCTGAGGAGGCAAAATCCTAAAGTCCTCTGAGGAGGCAGAATCTTAAAGTCCTCTGAGGAGGCAAAACCTTAAAGTCCTCTGAGGAGGCAAATTCTCCAAGTCCTCTAAGGAGGCAGATTGTCAAAGTCCTCTGAGTAGGCAAAATCTCAAAGTCCTCTGAGGAGGCAAAATCTCGAAGTCCTCTGAGGAGGCAAACCTCAAAGTCCTATGAGGAGGCAAATTCTCAAAGTCCTCTGAGGAGGCAAATCCTAAAGTCCTCTGAGGAGGTAAAATATTAAGAGAGATTCAACGCAGACAGCGAACAATAGGCTAGACACCGCATAGGTCAGATGCCGCAGCAACAAGGGTTAACACGTTGACAAATAGACGGTAACTACCCCAAACAACTCCATTCAAATCAGGAGGACAGCTGTCTCAGGTACGCGTCTCTCTTTTCTTTCTTTGAGTTTTGGCTAACTTAGGCACTCAGGCACTACGTTCCCCAAAACTGGGGGCAACTGTAGACACCGGGTCCTGATACAGCTCAGACCAAGGTTACCTAATGATGATAATATTTATTAAAAAATAGACAGAGAATGAAAGCACTTTGGCTCTCTATGGACTGGGATTTCAGCAGGGTATTTTAGGCAAATCTTAATAATTTTTATAAATAAAATATAAAATAAAATAAAATATAAAAAATATAAAAAATAAAATTAAAATCAAAATTAAAATTAAAATCAGGTTAATTTAATTAATTAGTATCATAGGATAGTTAAATTAAAGAAAAAATAAATTAGAAGGTAAGTAGAGAGATTAATTAATTAGAGTATATGACAATTAATTAGAGTACATAATAATTTAAAATAAAAGATGGTATCTAGGTAACTTACCTAAAACTAAGTTATAAAAAGAAAAACTAACCTAGACCTAAAGTGGGGGGGCGACAGATAAACAAAAAAGAGAAAGGAAAAAACAAGAGGAGTGGAATTACATTTCGTTAAAAATTTGTTTATAAGACTTAACTTGACTCATTAATAAAAGTAAAGTTCCGAACACCGTCTTTGGTTTAAGACCATCGAGGTTAGAGACCTCTCCCAAATTTTTGGGTGGCGACTCCAATACACCTCAAGGTGCCTTTTAGGCGTCACTAGACTAGGTGGTTCCCCCAATGTCCTATTGGGAGGGATGTACCGATGATGTCTCGTGGTGCCCATGATCCAAAAAAGACGCGACCGATCCCTCGAGCCCCGAAAGGAGGGCTCAAAGAGGGCCTTGCTGGTCCGGGCGCGCGTCACATTGGGCTATTGGCATTCTGCATCGACAGTTATTGAATAGTAATCGTAGCAAAAATGACAAATCCATTCACAACTTCTTCGTCGTCCAATTTGATAGCAAATGCAATAGTTGCGGTGAAATTTTTGATTGTACGGGTCATTTTGGCATGTGGCAAAATGAGATTCTAGACGCTCTCTTTCAGCAAAGTCTAGACATTGCCCTTGAAGAAAAGAAAACAGATGATGTTGATGAGAAAGAATGTAAGAGACTTAATCGTTTGGTATGTGGTACAATTCGATTATGCATTTCTAGAGAGCAAAAGTACGCTTTTTCAAAAGAAACTTCTGCCACTGGAGGAAAAATTCTTGAGAAAAGCAGTCAGAATAAGCTCCACATGAAGAAAAGACTATTTCGTTTCAATTATATTTCGGGTACCACAATAAATGATTACATCACCAGTTTTAATCAGTTAGTCGCTGATTTATTGAATATGGATGTGACATTCAAAGATGAAGATATGGTTTTGATATTGTTGGGATCCCTTCCTGAGGAGTTTGATTTTCTTAAAATAACTCAACTTCATGGGAAGGCTGCTATGACTCTTAGTGAAGTTTGTGCTGCCTTGTATAGTTATGAACTGAGAAATAAGGACACGAAAAAAAGCACAAGTGGAGCTACAGAAGCTCTAGCAGTGAGAGGTCGGTTGCAGAGCTAGACTAAAAGAAAGAAAGGGAGATCGAAGTCGAGGCCCAAATTGGACAAAGACGAATGTGCCTTTTGTCGAGAAAAAGGGCACTGAAAGAAAGATTGTCCTAAGCTGAATAATAAAGGCAAACCTAATAAGGAAAATGCTATTGTAGATTCAAATGTAGCTGAGTGTAATGATGAAAACTCAGATTTCTCACTTGCTGTTACATCGTTAACTAGCTCTTTTAGTGTATGGCTTCTTGATTCAGGCTGCAGTTATCATATGTGTCCCAATCGGAATTGGTTCTATGAATTTAGAGAACTAAAAGATGGAGTTGTTTATACAGCAAATGATGTCTCTCTCACCACACATGGGATTGGTTCCATTCGTTTGAAAAACCATGATGGGTCAATCAGAATCCTAAAGGATGTTCGTTATGTGCTCAGTTTGTAAAAAAATCTCATTTTCGTGGGGGTTCTAGAAGAAAAGGGTTTCGAGGTGCGAGCAAAACATGGAGTAATGAAGATAATCTCTGGTGCACTTGTGGTGTTAAAGAAAATTCGAAAGAATAACATATTGAACCACTACCAAGATACTACTGTTATTGGTATAACAGCAGTGGCTTCTACTGATGAAAAAGAGTTAGAAGCAATCAGGTTATGGCATATGAGCTTGGGGCATGCAGGTAAAAAAATCCTTTAATCTCCTAGTGAAACAAGGATTATTGAAAGGAGTTCAGACTTGCAAATTGGATTTTTGCGAGCACTGTGTCAAAGGGAAAAAGACAAGGGTGAAATTTGGAACAATAATCCACGATACCAAGGGTATTTTGGACTAGGTTCATTCTAATGTATGGGGACCTTCCAAAACGGCTTCTTTGGAAGAAAAACACTACTATGTGACCTTTATTGATGATTTTTCCTGGAGAGTTTGGGTGTATACTATGAAGATTAAGGATGAAGTGCTGGGAGTTTTCTTCAAATAGAAAAAGATGATGGAAACTCAAACAGGCCGAAGAATCAAGCATCTCCATACAGATAATAGCGAAAAATACAAGAGTGATCCATTTATGAAAGTGTGTGAAGATGAAGGCATTGTCGGACACTTCACAGTCATAAATACACCACAACAGAATAAAGTGGCAGAACGCATAAACCGGACATTGCTGGAGAAAGTTCGGTATATGTTGTCCAATACTGGGTTGGGCAGAGAATTTTGGGCTGAAACTGTTACATATGCTTGCCATCTCATTAATTGCCTACTATCTAGTGCTATTGGCAGTAAAACGCCATTAGAGAATTGGTTTGGAACACCTACTACAGATTATAATTCCTTACATGTATTTGGTTCTACTGCATACTATCATAGTTGGATCCACGTGCAAAGATAGTATTTTTCATAGGGATCACCTCTGGTGTGAAAAGATATCGATTTTGATGTCCAGAGTCAAAGAAAATAATCTTCAGCAAGGATATTATCTTTAATGAATCTACCATGTTGAGAAAGGTGACAAATGAAAGTGTTGAGTAGACAGATGGTACTTCAAAACAGGTGGAGTTTGAAAGGAAAATTGTTAACCCAGCAAATGATGAAGTAGACGCAGAAACTCTTATGGTAGATGAGGAGTCAGATGAAGAAGAGATTTTAACCCCAGAACCTCAACAGCAACCTGGATCAATTGCATTAAGTAAGCCAAAGAGGACAATCAAAAGGTCTGCTCGCTCTATTGATATGGTGGCTTACGCATTCCAAATTGCAAATGATGACATTGATATGGTGGCTTACACATTCCAAATTGTAAATGATGACATTGCTACCACTTATAATGAAGCAGTCAAAAGTTCAGAAGTAGAGAAGTGTAGGAAAGCCATGAATGATGACATGCAGTTCCTTCATAAGAATCACACGTGGAAGCTAGCTAGTCTCTCGAAGGAAAAGAAGGCAATTAGGTGCAAATGGGTATACGCAAAGAAAGATGGATTTCTTGATAAGGATGATGTTCGTTACAAAGCAAAAGGGAATTGATTACAATGAAGTTTTTTCTCCAGTTGTAAAACATTCCTCCATTCAAATTTTGTTGGCTTTGGTAGCACAATTGGATATAGAACTAGCTCAGTTGGATGTAAAAACTGTATTTTTACATGGAGACTTGGAGGAGGAAATTTACATGGTTCAACTCGAAGGATTTAAAGTTGCTGGAAAAGAAAATATGGTGTGCAAGCTTGAAAAATCTTTGTACAGATTGAAACAATCTCTGAGGTAGTGGTACATACGATTTGACAAGTTTATGATGGGGTAAAAGTACACAAGAAGTAAATATGATCATTGTGTGTATTTGCGTAAGCTACAAGACGGATCCTACATATATCATCTTCTTTATGTTGATGATATGTTAATAATTTCCAAGAGTTTGATAGAGATTGAGAAGTTAAAGACTCAGTTGAACAGGGAGTTTGAAATGAAGGATCTAGGTGAAGCCAAAAAGATTCTTGGTATGGAGAAAAGCAGAGATAGGGAATTGGGGAGACTTTGTTTGACTCAGAAACAGTATCTGAGAAAAGTGCTAAAATGTTTTGGTATGAATGAAAAGTCAAAACCTGTTAGTACTCCTCTTACTTCTCATTTCAAGCTCAGTGCATCTTTGTCTCCAACGAATGAAGCAGAACGAGAATACATGGCAAAAGTATCATATGCAAATACTGTTGGTAGCTTGATGTATGCTATGGTGTGTACAAGGCCTGATATTTCACAGGCAGTTGGGATTGTGAGCAGGTATATGCATGATCCTGGAAAGGAGCACTGACAGCTGTGAAATGGATTCTGCGGTACATTCTGAACACCGTAGATATTGGTCTGGTATTTCAGTGGGATGATCAAGATGGTCAATGTGTAGTTGGATATTGTGATTCCGACTATACTAGTGATTTGGACAAACGACGATCAACTACTGGTTATGTGTTTACTCTTGCGAAGGCACCATTTAGTTGGAAGTCTACTTTATAGTCAACAGTTGCTTTGTCCACTACGGAGGCAGAGTATATGGCAGTTACAGAGGCTGTGAAGGAGGCAATTTGGCTTCAAGGGTTGCTTGGTGAATTAGGGGTTCAACAGAAGCACATCAAAGTGTATTGTGATAGTCAAAGTGCTATTCTTTTGGCAAAAAACCAAGTTTATCATGCAATGACGAAACATATCGATGTTCGTTATCACTTTGTACGAGAGGTTCTGGAAGAAGTTGGAGTAACAATCCAGAAGATCACGACCACTGAGAATCCTGCTGATATGTTCATAAAAGTGGTGACTGCGGTCAAATTGCAACATTATTTGGACTTGATCAATATTGTTAAAAGTTGAAGTTTGGCGCTTTGAAGCGTATTTGGTGACACTACTAAAATTGAGTTTTGTGAGAGATTTGAGGATGTGAATTACGCTAAGGTGGAGATTTGTTGAAAAGTCAATAAATGTGGCTTCATTCACAATCCCACATCGGGAAAATATAAAGGAAGGAGAGAGTTGTTATGCTATAAATATAGCCACCCTTTTCTAATCCAAATCATTCCAAAATTGCCAATCTTTCCTAAGGCAAAAAATTCTTTTTATCTTTTGTAAATATTTCACTTGTATTATATTTTTGAAATAGTGAAATATAATTTAGTAGTGTCCGATGACGTAGGCATAATTGGCCGAATCTCATTAAATTCTGGTGTTCTTTATTTGTATATTTAATAGCTATTGTCGGGTATATTGCTAGTAAATTATTGTACTGTTAAATTAATTAGAAAAATTATGTCTAAGGAAATTGAATTTTAAGTGGGACCATTTGTAACCCCTCCAGTCTTTACTGAAAATTTTACCTTGTGTATTTTTTTAGTACAATCGTTTACGCTTTATTCACCTGCTAAATAGTGTTCGAGGTGAATTTGGTGGAAATGAACCCGAGTTTCCACAATAATATTTTCATTTTATTAATTATTTTCTTTACATATATAAAGTTAAAATTATAAAATATATAATTTATATTTTTTGAAATTTAAAGATTATTGCTTTGAATGGAATAAAAAAATTTCAAAAAATTATCACAATAATTTAAAAATATAATTGGATTGAAAATTACAACAAATTTTATTAAAGAGAGCTTGTTGGTCCAACCTTTAAAGAACATGAAAGAAATAAAAAAAATGTAAAATAACCAAATAGATTCGAGGGGAACGAGATTATTTGGGCAGTAATCTAAGTGGTGTCCTGATAACATATCAACTACTTCAAACTACCATGGCATGCAAAAATGAACTGAATCAGTCACTAAGAAGAAAAATAGCTAAAAATTCTACTAAAATAAAATGGTAGACTTATAAAAATAGTAAAATTGTGTTGATTGATTGGAGAGGTGTTCTTTATTTTCCTATTCCTCAAAGTCCAATAAGGAAACAATCGTTAACTTCCTAAATTAAAAAAAGACTACTAATCAAGTTAGGATCCCATCACAATTATCACTTATTGCTTAATAATCCACTTTCATATTTATTTTAAGGAATATTCATTTTCCAAAACAAAGATCCTTTCCATATCTCCAATGCCTTTGTATGGAGTTTGGGCCTAATTTTTGGGTCGGCGTAAATAACACATCTTTAAAGTCATAAACTGAAAATTATAACTTCAAACCCTATTGGTCAAAAATTAAAATAATTGGCTTTGATACCATATAGAAGCAGTGAGAAAAAGATAATCAATAGTAATGTATGACTAACTCAAAATAATAGGCATTAATAAAATCATTAATAGGATCTGTCCTCTTATGCTATTAAAGACCTCTTTAAAATACTTGAACTTAGTAGTGTATCATAAATGCTCTTAAAAGTGGATAATAGTAATGATAGTAAGAGAAAATAAAGATTTTAGAAAACTTATATTTTATTTAATATTAAGGCAGTGTTTGTAGACTCTGTTCTATCCCAACCATACAACAAGCATTTTTTTTATATAGAAATTACAAAGCATAATAGACAATATGTAGACGCTGTTGCTTACATCATATCTTACAAAAAATCGATAAGATAAGATTCCTCCATAAAAGGAGTGGAAGTAAAACATATACACTATACACTACTTTATATAAATAAAATAAAGATAACGTGAATGGAAGAAAGTGGGTCCTATCTTTATTTCTTGATGGACTCTTGATGATAATATCGTTGAACCTAGTGACCCAATACTGAAGAGTTTCTTATAGCCTTTACAAATGAGTTCAATATGGATTCAAAAGATTCAAAAGACATGAACATGTCCTTATCCCATGGTGGGTTAACATTTGAAAAAGATGTTTCATCCCAATTTCATATATTTGAATGAGACTTTTGGCAAATCAAGCATCCTTTAGGCCGATTATTTACAATCAATGGTCGATAATTACTAGGCCAATTTCACAATTTTATGGCCCAACAACTTGGAAATACCCACTGAACATTATGAATTGCCTAAGCTGGAATTGTCGTGGGCTTGGCAATCCATGTGCAATTCAAGTGTTAAAGGATCTTGTAATGGGTCTAAAAGCTTGCTTTGATTTTTCTCATTGAAACTTTATGTATTCAGTTTTTAATTCAATATAATTAAACTCTCTTTGAGTTATGACTGTTGTTTTGCTGTTGATTGTTTAGGCCATAGTGGTGGGCTGGCTTTTATTTGGAAATATAATAAGGATGTCAAGCTTCTAGGCTACTCTAGGAACTTTATAGATTTGGAAATTGGCTCTTCTCTCTCACCCAAATGGAGGCTAAAGTGGTTTCTATGGCCATCCTAATAGAAATCAAAGATCTGATACATGGAATCTTCTCCATTTTTAGCAACTTCTTCTTCTCTACCATGGTATTGTGTGGGTGACTTTAATAATTTGCTTAACTCAAATGAGAAGAAAGGAGGTCGACCTTATCTAACTGCTCTACCAGAAGGCTTTAATGATAAAATCTTAAATTCAGGACTTATCGATTTGGGTCTGGATTGGTATCTTTTCACATGGGAGAAGAATAGAGGTTTTAATTTCTAGATTGAAAAGAGACTGGATTGGGCTTTTGCCATTTCTAATTGGATCGATCACTTTAAGAGTTACAAAGTAAAAAATCTTGGGTTTTCTTCTTTTGATTGCTGCCCGCTGTTGGTTTCGACTATCAACTTGTAAGGTAATTTCGGTAATCTTTCTCCTCATCAATTTAAAATTGAAAACTTATGCATTCGTGATTGTAATTTCCTTTCAATTGTTCATGAGGCTTGGAATGTGCCTAATCTGCATAATATTAAGGAGAAAATTAGTCATTGTGGTTATGTTTAGCAAAATTAGGGAGGAGGCATTCTAAAGGATTTTCACACAAGATTGAAAACTTGTAAGGCCACAATGAGTTTTTGTCGGGGTGGGAGAGATCAGTTTGCTATCCAAAGATTTAATTTGGCTAGAAAGGAATTTTTTGAAGTTTTGAATTAGAGAGAGTTATTCTGGAAACAACAGGTGAAGTTATTTTGGTTGAACGAAGGGGCGTTAACTCAAAAAAGCTGCATGATGAAGGGTAAGGGTGTGCAAAACCCGACGGACACGACCCAAACAAGCTATTCGAGTAGGGTTAGTCGGGGGATTCGGGTCGGGTCGGTTCTTCAAAATGAGGTATTTCGGGTTTGGGTCGGGTTAAAATCATCAAAACCCAAACCCGACCAAAATATTATAAATACCTTTTTTTTTCACACAATGCCGCTCCCACACAACTCTCTCTCGCTTTTCTTCTTCTTCCCTTCTTCGATTTGCCCTTTCCCCTTCCCCTTCCCCTCTCTCTCTTTTTCTTCGATTTGCCTTTCCTTTCTCTCCTCTTCTTCTTCTTTGATCTGCTTCTCCTCTCTCCCTCTCTCTCTCTTCTTCTTCTTCTTCGATCTGCCTCTTGTCTCCTCTCTCTCTTCTACTTATTCTTCGATCTGCCCTTCCTCTCCTCTCTCTCTTCTACTTCTTCTTCGATCTGCCCTTTCTCTCTCTCTCTCTCTTCTTCTTTGATCTGCCTCTCCTCTCTCTCTTTTCTTCTTTTTTGATCTCCCTCTCCTCTCTCTCTCTTCTTCTTCTTCGATCTTGCTTCTCATCTCTCTTCTTATTCTTCTTCTTCTTCTTTTTCTTCTTTGAGATCTGCCGTTTTGCTTTATTTTTTATTTTTTTGGCTGAAAATATAGATTTTTAGTCTCAGATTTGGTCAGATTTGCTGAGATATGTGTTTTTTTAGCATGAGATTTGTTTTTTTTTTTTTTTTTTTTGGTTGGATTTGCCTGAGGAAGAATGGTTGTTGGATTTTCTGGGTTTCGCTAAAGAACATATTATTTTTCATTTTTTTGGGTTTCAATTTTGAGTGATTCGGTTCGGGGTCCGAAAATTTCTAGATAGATCGGTTCGGGGCCTGAAAATTTTCAGGTAGATCGGTTTGGGGCCTTCTATGAGTTAGGGTTGGTTCGGGTGATGGTTTAGGTGAAATTTTGAATTTTGGGTTAATCGGGTTCGGTTCAGGTTGACCTGACCCTGATCGATGCATACCCCTAATGAAGGAGGTAATTGGATTACTTGGGAAATAGGGCTAGGTGATAATATTTCTGGCTATTTTCAGCGCCTGTTCACTTCAAATCATACTCAAGATAGCCTTGCTCTACAGATGATGTTAAAAAAGCACTGTTTGCAATGCACCTGGATAAATCTTCTTGTATTGACAAATTTAATCCAGCTTTCTACCAACACTGTTGGGATATTATGGGTCAAGATATCTTTGAAACTTGTAATTTGTATTGCTTCTCTTCTAAGTGGTCTTATTGATACTGTTATAGTTCTCATTCTTAAAAAGAAGCAAAAATGATTGTTGATTTTAGGCTAATTTCCCTATGTAATATTTTGGATAAAATTGTGGCAAAGATGCTAGCTAACAGAATAAAGAGTGTTCTTTCTAAGGCTATATCCAAGAATTATAATGCTTTTGTTACAAGCAGGCTCATGACCGATATTTTTTGGTTGCTTATGAAATCTTGCATACTCTGTGTCAGAAATATCAAGAGAATAAAGGTTATGTAGCTCTTAAAGTGTATATGAGTAAGGCTTATGATCGTATTGAATGGATTTACTTAATAAATGTTATGAGAAGAATGGGTTTTCAGGAAGGTTGGACCAAGCTTATTTTGATGTGCATCTCATTTGTAACTTTTTTTTATATCATAGTAAGAACATGTCTGGTCTTATCTTGCTGAATAGGGGTCTTAGACAGGGGTGTCCATATTATGCCTCTATTTATTTACTATTTGCGCCCATGGTCTCTCTTCTCTACTTTATAAGATGGAACCTCAAGGTGTTATTCATGGATTTTCAATTGCCAGAGGTGCACCTTTAGTTTCATGTTTATTTTTGTGCTTACGACAGCTATTTTTTCTTTAAAGCAAATCAAAAGGAAACTTTTTCCATAAATTAAGCTTTTAAGAAGTATGAATGTGCTTCTGGACAGTGTATAAACTTCAACAAATCCTCTGTTATTTTTAACTGCAACACTTTTTATTTGGTTAGTGATCAAGTTCATAGTATTCTCTAAGTCCAGTTGGGATTAGATCAAGATTTTTATTTGGGACTACCTTTATGTGTGGTGAAAATAAAAATAGAGTTTTTGGGTTTATAAAAGATAAGATCAGGAGGAAACTGCAAGGCTGGAATAGACCTCTACTCTTGCTGGCTGGTAAAGAAGTATTGTTCAAGACCGTAGCCCAGTCACTACCAAACTATATCATGTGTAATACCCCCATACCCCAAGGATGATAAGAGAGTGTAACACTCTTAGAAAAAGGTTGCCTTATATTAATCAAGTGCTAATCAAGTTGAACACAATAATAAAAAATTCATATGTTCTTTTATATTATGGTTGTATATGTTTTTTTTTTCACTTAAGATTTACCTCAACCTATGAATTCACTTTAAGTACTCTCTCTCTCTCTCTCTCTCTCTCTCTCTCTCTCTCTCTCTCTCTCTCTCTCTCTCTCTCTCTCTCTATATATATATATATATATATATATATATATATATATATATATATATATATATATATATATATATATATATATATATATATATCAAAGTCCATTATAAACGTACTGTTACATTATATTTTTGACGAGAGTCTATTTATCCCTACATAGACAATACTTTACAATATTATATTAGTTATACATTTAAAATATTATACCAAAAGTAAATTTGAGCTTTCCTTAGTGGCCTGCAGATGTTTGCTCCAAGCACTTCGCACCTCTACTCCGGTATACCTACACGGGAGTAAACACCCGTGTTAAGTAATGGCTTAATGGGGAACAAATAAAGCAAATTGACTTTATGATGAAGTCACAAATGCAAAGAATAAATCCAAGCATAAATAAAACAAATACATCTTAAAACAAATAAGACAATCAATTAGGTTCACTTCATTTTATTATTAAACATATAATAATTAAATATAGATATTATAGTTAACAATGACATGCATTCATGTGTTAATAATCTACTAATTCACATTCACCTCATTAGCATGCTTTAATGAAATTAGAAGCCCTTCTGTTGTTTGAATCCTCATTAGGGGTGGATAACGAGAACCATGATACCAAATATGGTATCCAACACTAGATACTGAATAAACAGTACGAACCATTAAAGACACAACAGTCTCTATACACTAAATACCAAAGAGGTATCAGAACACTAGACACCAATATAGTGTTGTCACTAGAAGTTACAATTACTATCTTTTATAGGCATGCCTGTTTATCTATGACTATGTACAAAGGTAAAGATTTTACTCACTAACTCATTTTGCATAGTATTCACTCATATATATATATCCCATTAAGTCAATATACATTCAACTATGTTCATGTATCAATTTTGCATATCTATAGATATATGTCGAGTATTCAAGTAAATAAATATGCAGAAACATCAACTACAAGCATGTATTCTTTATATATATTTTATTCAATCATATATTCAATGTATAATCACATATCCCATATATATTTAGTTATAATTTATCTTATTACGTGGGTTTACTAAGTTTCATTAACATCCGCCAAAGTTCGGATGCGATTTGATGCCTTTCGGTGAAAGAAAATCACATAATATCCTCACTAACGTATCATATTCCCAAATCTAATTACATTTATTATTTTTTTAGCAATCATGCTTATAATCATTTCATAATATTAGACGTGTGTCGAATAAGTTTCGGGAACTTCTAGTAAAGTTCGGGGTCAAGCCGGTGAGAAAACTCACTTAAAATGCTGAAAACAGGGATCACACGATAGTTAGGCATTATTGACCACCGTGTGAGTCATTTCTAAGTGAGGGTTTTTACATGATGGTCAGGAATTCCTGACCACGGTGTAACACTATTTTTCAGCAAAAATCAGCAGGGCAGATTTCAGGTTCGATCTCAAGTGGAATTTTTCATATGGCTAGAGATATTTTTGAGCAAAAGTGTCTTCCAGACAATTGTTCCCCTATCCCTTAAGTTTCTCATAACATAAAAATCATGCAATTTGGATTTGTAAATTAGGAGATATGCCCTTGTGAACAAAGACTGCTTCCAATACATTGGCAAATTCAAGCCTGTATTTTTAATCACAATAGAGGAATAATTGGGTTTTGGTGTCTTCATATCATTTAAAGGTCTATCTCTTAAGTTTTAACTTCAACTAGAACCACTCCAATTAGAGGTCTATAGGCCAAGATATGACCAAAACATAATGATAGGATTAAGTGTGTCATAGGGCATAATTTTACCTAAACACACACTAAAACCTTATCATGCAATTTCTATCAATTCAATAGCCACATCCAAGATCAAACTTGCTTCAAAAACTTACCTTAAATGCTTAAAAATTTAACTTGGTTCAAGTATGCCCTTGTTGTGATCTAGATTAAGAAAACATGAAGGAGAAAGGGAGGAAATTTTTGAATTTTCCAACCATGAAATGGCTGGCCTCACCTTCCCTCTCTATTTATATGCCCACTTTACATCCATCTGGAATTAATACATGTAACAATCCCATTGGTTGCTTTTATCAATTACCATTTGATCCTTAATCTATCCTTCAGTTAAACACTTACATTTAATTAAATTTCATTCATACATTAGCCCACTAAAGAATTCTATTCATACACATGTACAATAATTTTACGATTTTACTAAATGGCTGCACTTGCCGAAACTTTTGAACTAATGATGGTTATGTCATTTCAACACACTCGTCATTAAATCATGTATAATCGGCTATCATTTTATCCTAATATGCACCAATGCTACTAAGGCATTTTGGGGCCTTACACCATTTCTGCTGCCTCTTAACTTGTGTTCTGAGTTAGAAAAGATGTTAAATGCTTTTTGGTGAGGATCGAAAGGAGCAAGCAATAAAAGTATTCATAGGAAAAGCTGGGTTAATATTTGTAAAAGCAAATATAATGGTGGCTTAGGATTTAGAACTTTTCATGAGTTCAATCTAGCTATGCTAGGTAAAGAGATTTGGCATTTAATTTCTAATCCAAACTCTATGGTTTCTCAATTTTTCAAGGCCAAATATTTTTCCTCTTGCTCTATCCTTGAAGCTAATATTAGCAGTAATCCTAGTTACGTTTGGAGGAGTTTATGGGCAACACAAGGGCCTATGAAGAAGGGTTTTCGAATGAGGGTTAGTAATGGTAAAGACATTCTGGTGTAGAAGTCTCCTTAGCTGCCTGATATGGACAATCCTTCCGTGTCTTCTACTCTCATTTCTAGTCAGGGCTATGAGAATACAAGAGTTTCTGACTTACTATCAGATAACGGGCTCACATGGAAGGATGGCATTTTGAATTCTCTTGTTAATGATAGGGTCAAGCAACTGATTTAGCAAATCCCTTTGAGTGTCCATCGTCCAAGGGATTCTTGGTGGTGGCATGCTATTCCGAAAGGTATGTATTTTGTTAAAAGCGCTTACCATCTACTTCATAATCATATTTGGGCTTTTACTTCTCAAAATTCTTTATGGAAGCTGATTGCTCCTCCAAAGGTTCTCAATATGATTTGGAGAGCAAGCACAAATTACCTTCCCACTAATGTTCTTCTCTGTTCTCTGAAAGTAAATATTGACCTGTTGTATAGTTTTTGTGGTCTTGGTGATGAAACCATTATTTATACTTTGCTTGACTGTCCCCTAGCTAAGGAATGTTGGTCTCATTCTTCATGTGGGTGTATAAGAGGTTCTTAATAATTTGTCTATTGATATTTGCTTGGAGGCTGTTATGCTTTGTTAGAGTGTGTGAAAAAATCGCAATGAGTTTGTTTGGAATGGGAAAACTAGCCAGGTAGATGGTATTACAGCTGGAGGGTTTAATTTGTTGCAGAGCTATAAATTAGCTAGACTTAATCTTGTTTTGTCAAATATTGTTGCTCCTCAGTTGGATGTTTTGGATTATTCTTCCTCTAGTGGTTGGAAAAAATCTCCTGTTGGATGGCTGAAGCTAAATGTCGATGCAGTTTTGTTTCATAATCAAAATAAAGTAGGTTTTGGGTTTATTCTTCGGTATGAAATTTATTTGTAGCAGCAGGTAGTGGCTCCTTACATGGTACATCTTCCCCTGCATTGGTTGAATGTCTAGCTATTAGTGAAGCTCTAAACTAGATCAAATCTTAGAATATGAATTGTGTCGAATCTGATTCTCAAGTTATCATCCAAACTGTCGTTTCAAATTCTCATTTAGGATCCGATTTGGGTCTTATAGTTGATGATTGTGTTAGTTTGTATTCATCTTTAACAAATATTAAATTTATTTTTGCTAAAAAATCAGCAAATTCTGGACCTCATACTTTAACCAGAATTTCAGCTTCTTTGTCTAGTCTTTATGTTTGTTTGGACACTTCTCCAAATCTTTTATATTCAGTTTTGATTTATCTAGTCTTCATTTTTGTTTAGATACTTCTCCAAATTTCTTATATTCAGTTTTGATGGCAAATTCTATTTAATGAAGTTGCCTTTCTTTAAAAAAAATTCTCATTGAAAGAATTTGAGAATAAAAATAAAATTAATGGCAGTTTTTGGCAAAAAGGAGATTCAAATTTGACTAGGTAATTTCATCAGCTAAAAATATGAGATCATCGGCCAAGATTATAGCCATTAATGGCCAATGCACCATCCCCATATGCAACTATCGGCCAATATAATTAATGGTCAATGTGGCTAATTGACTTTGTTGATCAAATCAATTAATTCTTATTTTTTTTTAAATATCAGCCAAATACTTTCAATGGCTTAAAATTTCAAAATTTTGAAAACATTCGGCCAAAAGCAACAAATTGTAAAACAGGGCCAAATATAAATAATTACCCATAATAATAATTTAAGACATATTCTCTTTTACTTTAGTAATCATAAATTCAAATTTAATATGATATGCTTATTTTTTTTTTCTATGTTAAAATTAACTAAATAATACTTATTGAACAAAATTGTTAGCATTGTTGTGGTGGGGGAGAGGAAGCGCATGCACTGGCTAACAAAAGGAATGGAATGAATGAGAACACCTGTTGGGTTTGTAAGAGGTCGGTGTTTGTTAGGAATTTCCATAGGAGCAATCGGAACTATATAATAGACTGCGCAAAATATGACTCCGGTCATAACAAAACCAAATCAAACTCTAAAGGAGAATCAAACTGGATGAACCGAATTATTTTGATCATTTGATTATAATTGATTTTATATTTTCATAGTATATATTTAAGTGAGTAACGATTCCATGTACTACGTGCCAATGCACTCCCCACCATGCAGAAATTGCACAAGGCATGGGATGACAACTCCATTTAAACACCAAAATAACATCATTTTAGTAATTCAATGGATTCGGTTCTTTTGGCTTTTGACAACTAAGAACCAACTTGATTAAACCAAAAACCAAAAACCGAACATTTGAACTTCGCAATTTAATTTAATTTTCTATTTCGGTTCAATTTATATGCTACTAAAAACAAACATGGTTTTTCCTTCTATCTCTCTTTTTCCTTTTCGCTGCGTTGAAATTCCTATGAAAATGGAAGCTATAGTGAGTTTTGAATCCCTACAAAATTCCTGAAGGTTTTGATTTTCTTTTCGATAAAAACACAGTTGTTGGAACCAAATAAAATCGCTTTCATCCATCAGTTCCATTTTCCAATGTTTTATGGAAATTTTAGAATTATAATTTAGTGCAGAAATCATATCCGTTAAAGGCATTGAAGGTAATCAGGCAGCAAAAGGTATAATTGTTAGGCTGCACCGCTTTGAACAGTATATAACATTCCGGGAGTAACATTTTGTTTCTCACCAATGGCAAATAGTAATAATAATAAATAAATATTAGAACTTTCACTAATATATTAACATCGTCATGAATTTTATTATTTTATTTATGTTCTCTTAAACATGAAAAAAATAAAAATTCTTAAAATTGATGAAAATTGCACTATGCGCAAGAGCAAATAGATCCGGCAAACTGACATGATCCACCAGTAAAAAGTAGCTCAAATCCAACCCGACCAATTGATTCCTACATTGACCTGACACAACCCAGTCCATTTATATTATTTGCTATTATGACTTTTAAATAACGTCATATTTATAATACCTTATATATATCTGCCGTATAAGTCCTTTTAATCAAACCAAACCAACAATAAAAGTGCAACTTAACTGAAATAGCAGTACTTGCAAAATAAATGCAAATAGTTCAAAAGCCAAACTAAGAATTTTGCCCAACATGTATTGCAAACTTATGGAGACTCCATAATATGTGATAGCCACCTTACATCACCAAACAGCTAATTCAGTCCATCAGAGCAGAAACTTTTATTTCTGTGTATTACATGCACTGACATGTTTCATTCTACTTGCTTTTATCTAGAAAAAAGCATAAATAATTTTACACTGATTCCCTGATTTAATAACACCATTAAATCCATCAATGCTCAGCAAGACCATGTTAACTGGAGGAACTTTTATCTGACATCCCTTGACTCAATGCAACATAATGACACCAGCCGCCAAGTTTAATCAGCATAATTTATTTTACACATAGACAATTCAGAGCATACCCGGTTATGAAAATTTGATTTCAGAAGCAAGATGAAATGAAGAAAGTGATCTTTCATGCTTCTACATCTCTCAGTTTCCTTTAGATCCATCAGTTTGTATTATAACATGAATTCCAACGTTGGCTAAATGCTTAAATTGGATAGGGATGGCTTTATGAACCAACGTCTTGGAACAAGAGCTACTTATTTATGGGTCTGCTACCCAGAGTTGGCACAAGAGATGTTAAGACTATGCTCTTTTGCATAAAATGTCTCTAATCATTAACTAAGCATTCTTGAGTTTTTGATAGTTTTTGTTTTCTTTCTATTGAAGAAAATAGCACCGCGTCCGCCCAAGACAGTTGCTGGTCCATCTATCATGATACAAGTTGAAGGCAAATCCGCAAAGAATGGAAAAGAATCATCTTCAAGTAATAATAGAAAAACAATTAGTTATTGTATAAACTAATGACTTGAAAACTTCGGAACCAAGTCAGATATCTTTGAGCAATTAACTACATTACATGTATCAAATCTTAACAGTCACAGTTCATGTCAGCACATTTCTAGTACCTCATTTTTAAGCAGTACAAGTTTCTCCACCAGAAAGGCCATGTAAGTTGTGAGTTCTGAGACCTATAATGCTACATGTTGAACACGTAAAGATAAAACTTCAACACATAATGAAGTAGAAAACTTCGTCAAATTCTAACTTACCACTCAACAAGAGATGCTGCATATCTACATCATTCTGTCTCTGTCTTCTCTGGTACAATTTGATTGAGATCTAGTTCCACAACAGTCTCTTTGCCAAAGAGTGAAAATCCAACTGTTGCCTGCAACAATAGAGATTAGATAGAGAAAGAGCGAGAAGAGCAGAATTTATGATATTGGGGCCAACTAGGGCCCTTTCAAACATCAGATAAATTTATTAAGGCCATAAAGCTATACCTTTCCAGTCTTGCGACTTACTTTCTTGACTATGCCTACAAATTCCGTAAAAATCCCAGATAAAATGCGAACAGTTGAACCTGCAGTCAGCAGCTTGCTATTCTTTTTTCTAGGTGAGGCATTAGCCAGAAGGCTGGAAAGTTTTCTGGATCCTCTTGTAGGCCTAGCATCTGTAGTTGGTTTTGTAATATCATTGGCAGCTATATTTGCAGGGTTCAGGACTCCATCATCTTGCTGCTCTTCATCAGAAGCCCGGTCATATTTTTCTTGTTCCTCCTTTGCCTGACGGAAAATTTCTTCCATGTCCTCAACAGACACTGGTCTTGGCCTGTTGATTTGTCTTCTCCTGCACAACCAAATCAATAATTTCCTGATGCACTTTCGGTTTTATAATTAAAATGCATTCCATAGTCAGCTCAGACTTTAACTAGTACACCAATTCTGAAATACTTTTGCAACAGCACCATGGATAGTAGAGTTATCAGTCCACACCATACAGTGGCATATATGAGAGGTTAATTAATTGGAGTCGATCAATATTTCCTAATTCCAGAAGAGACATTGAATCTCCTAGAGAGGAGGTGAGCATGCCTATAATAGCAAAATACATAAACACACCCTGGTTCTGATGTTTTCTGATTCTTTCCTATATAGAATAAAAAGGGAGGAATACAAAGTTAATATATATACATATATACAAAAGTCAGTAACCAAAAATAAACACTAGATCCCAAAATTCATGCATATTCATCATACAACCTCAATCCCAGCTTATATGCCAACAAAGAAAAAAGTATTCAGACAGAAAGTTCTAACTAGGTCCACCTATTAGAACTGCTTTAAAGTCTTCATGAGCTTCCCATGCTAAGCCCATTAGATCATAAAATCAAGGGACAGCAATTAGCCATAGATTTGTGAGATATTTTTTGAGCATTCCTTTTTATATCTTTCAAATAATTCTCAAAATCCCTAAGATATTCAAATGAAAGAACTTGTACCCTTTGAGAATAAGAATATGATAATCATACAACATATTTACAAAATAATAGATTTTTCTTTTTTAGTTGCTTGGAAATGCAAGATCAGAGACAAAGAAAGCACTCACGTATTTCCAACTTTTGAACCAATAAAGCCACCAACTCCGTCGCACTCTCTTATGAAGTCATGTAACTCTTTGTTTAATACACACCATAGAAAAACACATCCGGGAAATATGGGTTTTTCTTTAATTGAGATAGTACCATTTTTTAATTTTCTTTTAATCTCCACAGATGGAGCATATACCTGAAAAAACAAATAAATTTCAAACTCAACGTTTATTAACAACCAATTTTTCAAAAGATCAACAAGTGCTAATAATCAGAAGAACAGAAGTGTTTATGTTCTTAAGAAAAAAAAAATACACTACAAAAATTGAAAAGAAAGCTAGAAATTACAGGATAAGTATAAAGTAACCTTGAATTCCATGTCAGGATAGTTCCGCGCCAGCGAGCGTACAATGAGATCGGCAGTGAGGTGGCCTCGGACTCTGGAGACCCGAACAACATACCATTGAGGACCGGAGTCGGCCAAATTATCAAGATTGAGCGCCTCAGAAGCAGAAGTTCTGACTTTTTTGGGCTTCTTGATAAGCCCTTCTTCTACTTCTTCTCTCCAGTTATATCCTGCCTTGCTTTCTCTTCTGTCATGCCTTAGCTGCCGTCTCTCTCTAGCAGTTAGGTCTTGTTGGTGAATGTTGGGGGATTCGATAGTTGCTGCAATAGACGAAAAGGAGTGTTTGGTTCTAGGAATTGGGAGAGATGTGAAGGGAGTTGAGGGAAGAGATACAGAAGGGTAACAAAGACTCCATTGAAGAAGCCCCTTCTTCATCTTTGCTGCTTTTTTTTTTTTTTTGGTACTACTTGTTTTATTATAAGCTATTGAAAATGGTATGGGTCCCAATTTTCTAGTCGTGGGAACAAAATTCCATTTAGGCCTTTTATTGAGAAAATTTACTACCTACGGCTACAACGGTTCACAACCTAGTAACTTCCCCTAATAATTTAAATCGGGGATGTATAAAATTTGAATTGATCCGAAATTTAAATTCAGATATGATTATTAGAATTGTTCAAATCAAATTAAAAATATTAAAAAATTTCAAATTCGAATCGAATTAATTTAAAATTTTCATAAATTTGATCCGATTAGATTGTGTATGCATACACGCTATAAATGAGAATACTAGTTAGATTAATGGTTCAAAGCATTGACAATGTGTGCTTTTTTTCCCTTCTTGAAAATCCAACAGAAAAATCAGTATTCTTGCTTTGTCAAAAGACATTTATATGATATTTTTGTAAACTTAATTATTAATTCTTAATTTTATAATTTTAGCAATAAATTTATATTTAAAATGATTGTTCATATTTATTTTCATGTAGAAGAAAGAGGGGTTCAAATTTGAGACTTTTCAATATATTGGGATCGAATTTTACCTCTGAAATGTCTTCTTAAATGCGTTAATATTTAATTAGTTGGTTTATAGATAAATATATATGCAAGATGTAAGGAAAAAATCCAAATTTTTATTTATATGTTTTCTCTGTATTTACAGAGTTTTTTTTTTCTGTCCTTCTTAATCAAAAAATCTTGTACTTGTATAGCTATTTAAACAATTTTTGTTTTTTTAATTTATCATGTTGCTTTCTTATTTTTTCTATTAAATGAAACTCTTCTTAATTATGAACTATAAAGTAATACACTCCCATAACACAACTACTATGAATTATATATATATATATATATATATGCTTCTTAATTTCTTATATATCAATTCCAATTTTAACTACCAATTTTTAAATATTTTACAGTGGTGAACAATCTTATTGTTTATTTGGATTTTAATTACATATAAATTTAAAGAGAAAAAAATTTTAATTTAAAAACCAAAATTTCAGTCTAAAGGGGTTGAGTTGATCTGATCCCAAAATATTCGGATTTATTGAGTCGAGTCTCGAAATATTTGGCTTAATTGGATCGGGCTCTGAAAATTAGTTAGGGTCGGTTCGGGTTTGACCTTGAACCCACATGATGCACACCCCTAATTTCAATTCCTACTTTTACCCAAAAAAATAATAAATAAATTTTAATTATGGAAAAAATATTCACTTTCACTTTAACACAAATATTAAAAAATAATTAAAATACTGACTAATTTATTATTTTCTATTTTCAAATATATTATTTAATTTTTAAATGATCAAAATTAAATTTGTTATTTTATTAAATATAGTGATACATAATAAATAATGGCAAATATGTCAATTTTTTTCAATCTTCTTAAAAAAAACACTTAGGTTCCGATTGGAACAAATGAATTTAAATTGTAAAATTTATTTACAAATAAATTTCATATGAAATTTATTTGTAAATAAATTTCTATACTTGAAATAAAATTACTAAAATATTTTATTTTTATATTTGGAATAAATGAATAAAAAAATTTATTTTTATTTTATTCCCTAAAATATGCTCAATGCCAATTTTAATATATTTTTCCAATTATTTACACAAAAAAAATTAATAACCATTAATCATCATTTTAAAATTTTCAACAAATACTGAATGAATGAATATATAATTTTTTTTAAAAAAATTATATATATATTAACATTCAGTGCAGAATAGTGGTAGTAGAGCGAGAAGAATAATCGTGGGGGAAGAAGAAAAACAGACTACGTTAGCTGTATACGATAATTTATTTTTAACAAATGATTAAAAAAGTATTATAATTTTTTTAAATTTAATCCTTAAAAATATAGAATTTATTTGTAAATTTTACCTATTTTGGTGAAATTTGGTGAAAGTATGATAACTTTCATAAAATTGAATTTTATAGTTCAATTTCTATATTTTTTGTATATTAATTACAAAAAATAGAAATTAAAAATAAATTTTTAAAAATTTTATGAAATTTATTTGTTTTAAACGGAATTTTAAGGTTAATTATTTTTTTCTCATTCTTCTAAGAGGATACTTAAAGTAAAAAAAAAAAATACTTATGATGTAGGGAGGACTATCTTTTAAGAAAAATAATTATTACCAATGCAGGGTAAATCTAAGGTACTAGCAATCACAGCTAAACTTGGACATGCACCTAATTTTCGACGGAATCCAATCCAATTTTTAAAATTTTTTTCTATCTAAATCCAGCCCAAGTCCGCATATATAAAAACGGAAATTTGATGTGTGCTGAGTTCAGATTAATACGGACTGAGTGCTGGCCAATTCAATGTAAAAAAAAAAAAGTTAAGTAAAAAATAATTTTAATGTATAAAAATGCATATTATATTACACGAAATTATAAAAGTATAGTACAAAAATCATGTAATATATCAATAAATGTATAAAATTTATACCAATTGTAAAAGTTTATTTTCTGTGTATAATTCTTAAATATATTATATGATTATTTGAAAAAACTATAAAAAATGTCAAGTTAAATCAGTGGGCTATATGCAAAGTCCAAGTTGGACAGCCAATAAACGGCCTTGTAATCGGATTCAAGTAAAATCGAGTTTACATAATAATAAATATGTTCAAATCTGTAAAATTTATTGGGCAGGTTGAATGGATTGAACCGGCTGAATACTCAGTTACATGTCCGATTCTACTCGCATCTGGACAATATGCTCTGATTATTAAGTTAAAGGTTTACTTGACAAATTATTTATTTAATCATTTTAATGAAAAATTTCACTCTTTGTATGTCCTTTTTTTTTATTGATAGATCTAACTAATATTTTATTTTTTTTAAGAATTATTTTTATATTCATAATATAATAAATTTTAATACTTTATGATATTGTTATAGCATTTTAAAAAATAAGACTTATACCATAAGATGACTTTCTAATAATAATAATAATAATAATAATAATAATAATTGAGTATTTTTTATACTAAAATTTTTGAATTCATACAATTAACATGCATTTCATTCAGAAATAAAAAAAAATCCAAAATCATGATGCATGTAAAATTATATAATTAGATTAACAAATCACGAACCGTATCTAAAAAGGTTCACGGCATAAATATTTCCCGTATAATCCTAAGCTTTAATATTTAAGAACCAAACCAATTTTCAAGAAGAAACAAATTCCAAGAGAGAACCAATGTTTTCAGAAACGGACCAGACATCGACTCGGTATGTCAATTGAGTCATGAGTCAACTGGTTGAACCGGATTGACTCGGAGTTTTTATTTTTTTAAATATAATTATTTATAAAAAATTAAAAATATGATACATGCAAAACATATTCAAATAACTTACTAATTATAAAAACTCAAATAAATTGTTCAAGCATAAATAGCAAATATCTAAATAAGTTCACATAATACCAAAAACAAGCATTTAAATAAATTCATTTGACATAGTGATAAACAATCATTATTAATCTCAATCTTCATCTTCATCTCCATCTCCGTCTCCATCTTCGTCTCCGTCTCCGCCTCGATTAAATTCAACTAAACTATGCTCCATAGCATCTAAATTTTTTAAAATAAATATATAATTAAATATAACTATATACAATTTTCAATATTCTAAAATAAATTCATATTATATAAAAAGAAACAAACTTTGCACACTTGAAGATCCATTATCTTTTGGATGTTCTTCAACCATTCTCTCAATATCATCAAAATCAAGCTCCCCTTCTTCTTCTTCCTTTTCCACAATCTAAAATTATGTTTTCTCAATTGATTCATAATCAATTGGATCATATGCTTTTTTCGAATTGATTAGCCTAATAATTATAAACAATGGTAACATTATTTTGAAGCAAAATATAAAATATAAAGATAATTTTGCGAACTAAAAACAACTCACCTATTTTTCAATCGCAAGTTGTAGTGGACATAAACAAGATCATTCAATTTTTGATGTTCCAATCTGTTTCTTTTTTTTAGTGTGGATGCGTTCGAACACATTCCAATTGCGCTCACATCCAGAAGAAGAAGCAGTTTGGCTAAGGATTCTTATAGCCAACTTTTGCAAATTTGGAACATCATAACCAAACAATCTCCACGATTCATCTCTTATTAGCAGGTATGAAAAGCAAATAATATTAAACTTTTATTAGTTTTTAGAACTTAATACACACACACATACACACACGAAATATAGTATAATGAAATTGATGTTTACCTGACCTAGTGTTTTTGCTGCAAGCAAGTGCCCTTGGACGAGAAAAGCCCATCTCACGCTCTCGAAAAATTCTTAACTCATCAAGTGTCGGTACGCTGGTACTACCAGAATTATCCTCTAACTTATCAATCACATTCAAGATACCACGTATAATCTCTGACTCCTTACAGAAAGAAGATTGATCGTATTGAAAAGCAGGATTCAAATAATACGCTGTTGCATGAAGATCTTGGCGTAACATACGATCTTATCTACTATCTATAATCTCAATGTAGGGCTTATACAACTTTTTCTTATTTTTAAATACATTCATAATCCCTGAACATTCCCTCATAAATATATCCTAGAGATGATTTTTCTTCAGTATCACATATCCTCAACAAGCGTATCAATGGAGTCATAATCCTCACAATCATCAAACAATTTTTCCAAAAATTTTCATCTAACACAATTTTTGATGTTCATCATTCAATTTTTGATGTTCCAATCTGTTTCTTTTTTTTAGTGTGGATGCGTTCGAACACATTCCAATTGCGCTCACATCCAGAAGAAGAAGCAGTTTGGCTAAGGATTCTTATAGCCAACTTTTGCAAATTTGGAACATCATAACCAAACAATCTCCACGATTCATCTCTTATTAGTAGGTATGAAAAGCAAATAATATTAAACTTTTATTAGTTTTTAGAACTTAATACACACACACATACACACACGAAATATAGTATAATGAAATTGATGTTTACCTGACCTAGTGTTTTTGCTGCAAGCAAGTGCCCTTGGACGAGAAAAGCCCATCTCACGCTCTCGAAAAATTCTTAACTCATCAAGTGTCGGTACGCTGGTACTACCAGAATTATCCTCTAACTTATCAATCACATTCAAGATACCACGTATAATCTCCGACTCCTTACAGAAAGAAGATTGATCGTATTGAAAAGCAGGATTCAAATAATACGCTGTTGCATGAAGATCTTGGCGTAACATACGATCTTATCTACTATCTATAATCTCAATGTAGGGCTTATACAACTTTTTCTTATTTTTAAATACATTCATAATCCCTGAACATTCCCTCATAAATATATCCTAGAGATGATTTTTCTTCAGTATCACATATCCTCAACAAGCGTATCAATGGAGTCATAATCCTCACAATCATCAAACAATTTTTCCAAAAATTTTCATCTAACACAATTTGTTTTACTTCCTTAGCCTTTTGCAAATTTAAAATTTTTTTATAGTCAGCACAAACAACCAAAGCTTGCAAATCATCCTTGTGTTCATGCAAACTCTGCAAAACAATAAAATTTGTTGCAAAACGAGTTGCACCAGGACGAATAATTTCTTGCCAACCCTCTCTTTTTCTCAACCAATTCAAAGTAACCTTATGGTTGTATACAAAAACAGTCACTTTTGAAGCAAGAGAGGTTAAACTTTCAACTGTGGGCATTTGTCCAATATCTTTCAATATTAAATTAATGCAATGTGCTGCACATGGTGACCAGAAAATAAAAGGATATTTTTCCATAATTTTAAAGCCTGTGGCTTTATAATTGGCTCCATTATCTGTTACCATATGAACAACATTGCGAGGGCCAACTCACTCAATAATTTTAGAAAATAGATTACACAAATTTTCAGCATTCGTGTAAATATCAGAAGCATCAACCGATTTAACAAATGAAATCTCTTTTGGACAATAAACCAAAAAATTAATTAAAGGCCTTTGTCTATTGTCTGTCTATCCATCTCCCATTATCGTGCAACCGGTATCAGCCCAATTATTTATAATATCATCAATGATCAACTTAACATGCAATTTAGCGTCTTTCAACAAATTCACTCTCAAAGCATGATAAGAAGGATGTTTATATCCATGACCCATGCTGATTATTCTATCAATAACATATTGAAAATACGGTGAGTTCACAGCATTAAATGGAATACATGCATCGTAAAACCACAATGCAATCGCCAAGTCAGTCTCATGCCACTTATCCTTACTTTGCATGCATACTTTAATGCTAAGTTGAGATGGATCACTTACACCTTTTTTGAAATACGATTCAATGCCAGTTAATGCCATCCTTTTTCCCTTCGAAAGCTCTTTAGTAGAAGAAAAAACTTCTACATCATCCTCTTGTATCAACCCTTTCTTTTCCTTAGCCTTTTGCAAATTAGCATCCAATGAGCTTTTAATTTCAAACTGAACTTCTGCACTAACCTTTTTGCATCCATCAATATTTCCTTTTTCTCGGCAAGGTGTTGTTTCATTCTATTAATACCTCCACTATGAATTTATTTTTGACAAAATTCACATATTAATATCTTTTTACCATTTGCACTTGTTGCCTCAGTGACATATTTCCATGCTACATCCCTTTTTGGCCTAACTGAACGTGCCGAGGAAGGAGTTGAGGATCGTGTTTCAGAAATTGGTGTTGTAGATTCTTTTTCCGCCATAATTTCCTAATAAATTAATTTGAGAGAAATAAAAGAAAAAAGATAGGTTATCTTTTTGAGATGGAGAGAATATCATCTAATTAGATACATATTTAACTATAATTGATTTAGTTTAAGAATAAATTTACGAATAATATTAATATGTAAAAAAGAAAAAAAGGAAAATTAACTCATTTTATTATGAATGTGATGTGCCTATATTAGTATTAATATGCTTTCTCTAATTTTACACAAAAAAATTCTGCTCATTTAGTTAAGCTATCATACTTAATATAATGTATTAAGGCAAGCAAACTTATACATGGTCAAATTTATGTTGCATATGACAATTAATTGTAACTAGAATATATAATTTCATAATTTTAAGAACCATATTTGTATGACCAAATCACTGAATTTTATTAATGGTGTAATAACAAAAAAAAAATGCAAACCTACAGAAGAAAGGAAGCAAATTCTGAATGGGGACAGCGAAGATGGCAAAATACTAGTAGGCTTATTTTATTATGTATTTATTTTTATAAATTAATATCCGAAATTTATATTATTAATTATTTGAGGTAATAGGCTTATCTTATTTTATTTGAACTGTATATGGATTAGAGACATAAAATGCGTGAAACTTAGGCCTCAATTGATCTATGGGACTTCATAACCACAGTCTTCAAACAAAATGGGTATTGTTATTGGGTATAGAACATAAGTCCAACATCCTTGGATGCAACAACTTCACCTACCTTCTCAAAATGAAACTCAGTCTGCTACCTTAATTATATGTCATCATACTATAAAATATTCCTAATACATTTATATATATATAATTATCTTGTCACTTTCTAATTTCACCAGATTCATCCATCAACCTTTTCCTAGTCAGTCTACACAGGAACTTTTACAATTTCAAAAATGACCACTGATCTTGCTAATTCATAGGCTATATATATAATGGTTGAATTATCAAACCAGCAATAATTATATTCCATAAGGATATTCATTGATCTAAATTCAAGTTATACACATGAATGCCAAAAATAATAGACTTCTAAATCTCCAACATAAACTGAAAGCTACTGAGATCAAATAACAATATCTGATGATGGCAACTTCATAAATAGTATGATTACACAATGCAGAGGCGCAAAAAAGACATATATAATTACCAAAACACAACATAATTTATCAACAATAACAAAAATAAAACACATGGGCCATTAAAAATGCCATCAAAATTTTGCCTAACATAATTAGCATATTAGCAAAAAAAAAAGAAAAAAAAAATACCAGGAAGATGATCACAGGAGGAACCGAAGGGGCTTTCGGTGGTGGTGCGGCTTAGGATCCGTTGTGGTGCGGTGGAGACTGAGCGGTGAAGGGAAGATGATCCGGTTGCCGTGTGGTGGAGAGTGAGCAGTCACAGAAAATGAAAAAGGGCACTGAAGGGAAGAAATGAGAAATGCTGCAGTCGTCCACCAAACCTAAACCTAAAGTGTTTTTTTCCCCACCAAAACGACACAGTTTTGGTGCTTTAGGGATAAACCGGGTTCTTCCCGGTTCTCTGGTTTACCGATTTTTTTCGGATTGATTCGGTTCAATCTGGTTTTTGTAGTTTCCATTTTTATATGTTAATAAAATCGGACCTCTTGTGGGTTTAACCGGCCGGTTCGGTCCGATTTTAAAAACATTGGAGAGAACAAAGAAAATTTCCTTTTCTCCTGCAATTTTATGTGTTCTTCTTTTTTAACGTTCAGTATTCTTAGTGGTAACTGACCATTAAGATAATTAATTAATTAATTAATTATTTTTTAAATGAAACCGGATTGGATCCCATAACCCAGCGGTTTTTCAAAAAAAAAAAATTAAGAAAATTTATACGTAGAAAAGTTTCAAAATCTTCAAAATATAGGTGGAAAATAGATTGGATTGGGTGGGTTTGAGTTAGTTCATAAATGGACCTATCATTTTGGATCAAATTTTAAATGAATCATTATGTATGCGTTATTAATGGATCATGGTCCAAATGGGTTAGACGGATTTGGATGACCCAAATGAGCCACAAATATTTTAAGCAAATATAAGCACAAAATTAATCTACTGCGTATGAAATTTTCTTATGGGTCACTTTAGTTTCGGAACGAGTTATATTCGACACTAAATTTTTGGATTGGATCATGTGACTTTTTTTCGAGTCAGGTTAGTAATTTTTTTTTTCTAATGGGTTCATATCAGGATTTTCGTTCAAGCCTGCATAAATAAAAGTTGGGCTAGCGCGGATTGAATTGAGTTTGGATTGGACCTAATCGGAATTTTAAATGGCTTTAATTTTTTTCTTGGACAAGCTCGCATTAATTAAAGGCAGGTATGACACAAGTTGGATAGGGTTTGAGTCCGTAGAGACTAACTAAGTTAGGTTGGATTTAGATCGGGCCTAATAGGTCTTTTAAAATCATTTTATGCATAAGTTAATCGAAGCTCGCATTAATTAAAAGCTAGCCTGCCACAAGTTGGATTGCTTTCAGATTGGCTAGGTGTAACACCCCCATACCCCCGAAGAAGATAAGAGAGTGCACACAACGGAACACGCAACTCGGGACGTTAAAGATTACATACATAAGCATAACTTAATCAAATTCACTATTGTAAACACTAGTTTTTTTTTTATCTTTACATATTCACTTTATTACATATATTTACCATTTTGTTACAAAACATCACAATAATATAGTTTTTACAACCTACACTAGACTCCTCTTCCTAATCTTGTGTTAGCCTCGCTCCAAATGATTAATCTTGGACTCAACTTCAACTCATGTACATACATGGATTAAAAATCCGTGCTGAGCAATGGTTCAGTGGGAAACATATAAAGCAAGTTAACTTCTAAACGAAGTCTTAAAAGCAAACGATAAAGCCAAGCATAATAAAATACATATATCTCATAGCAATTAAGTGGTCAATCATGTTAATTTCATTATTACACATAAAATAACCTTAGCATGCACTCTTATATTAACAAATAACTAATTCATACACATTTCACTAACATGAACGTATATATTTAATAACAATAAAACTCTTATATTGCCTGAATCCTCATTTATGATGGATAACGGGAAACACGCGATACCGACGAGTAGTATCGAACAATGGGAGACGTAAGTCTCAAATCACTGGAAGACATAAGTCTCGAATCACTCGATAATAAGAGGTATCAAACACTCGACATCTTTCGATGTCCTCACTAGGCAGCTGCAAATATTGACCCTTATAGGCATGCCTATCTATCCACAACTATGCACGATTTAGGTGCAAATATACATGGTACGTGCACTCACTAATTCCCTTTGCACAATATTCACTAGTTCACTCTACATAACATACACTCATTTATCCCATTAAACCAATGCATATCCCATAAATAATATTATTTAATAAAATAAGATTTAGTTGCATAAATTCCTTTTAAATGCATATATATATATATATATATATATATATTCAAAATTATGAATAATTTATTTTGTATAACCAGTTCTTTTTCAAGCTCTCTTGCTTCAGATTCCACGGAATCAAGTTTAAAACATCCAACCAATAGTGAAGAAATCACTATTGAGGATTTTCAAAAATCTTTAAATAACTGGAAAATTCCAAAAAAAAAAGATCAAGTTTATGAAACTGGTCTGTTTCAAAATCTTTTAAGAAAGGGATGTTCAAATTTCAAAATTTTTTGAAACCATCCAACTTCTTTCTCAAAAAACTTTGCAAAAATACCGAGACAGGAAATGCAACTATATTCACATAGGTCTTGTCCAGGTGGGAATCAAACCTTTAACCAAAGATGGCTTAAACACTTCAATACTTTGTGTCTTGAGGGATGGTAGATGGTTAAATTTTCAGGATTCTATGATAGCGTCAATAGAGTCAAGCCTTTGTCAAGGACCAATCTCTTTTGAATGCTATCCTGATATTTCATTATCTTTAAAAGATACAAACATTTTAAAATCAAGACTCACAATTACAAAATGCTGGAAGGATCAATTCCAGTAGCAATCATGTTTAAAGTGCATTATAAAGCAATGGTTTCTGCTTTTACTGCTATTAAAAATATTGATTTAAAAAAGGGTGAAACCTTCTTTTTACAAGCAGATCTATCCAGATCTAACAATGTTATTCTAAAATCTATCATTTGGAAGGATATCAGTCTTCCTGAAGAATGAATCTTGGAAGGGATTTCAAAACCAAAATCTCCTGAACAGGCAAAACCAAATACACATTTGAGAGAAATTACTCAGTACAATGACGGAAAGGTAAAAATAAGCTTCAGTAGAGCTTCCAGCTATCGATACTTTGATGTTGGATCTTGCACAAGTACTATGGATTTAGGAAAAATCTCAAAGTTACCTTCTGTAATCCATTTGCCTGATAGGATGGAGAATTTTCAAAACCCAAGATTTTCTTGTCCAAGCATTCCAAGTGCTTCTTTTCAAAATGTGGATTATTGTTCAAATGTACCTCACCAGGTCTATACCACAAGTAAGTGATGAAGAATAATAACAAAATAATTCACTTCCAACTTCACAATTTTTTTCAGCGGTAACTGAAAATGTTATCAATGAACTAAATGTTTTAGAAAAAGAATTTGAAGTTGACAAAAATTTCCTGCATCAGGATTTCTATTCTTCAAAAAATTCAGAAAAGAGAAATTGATTTTTCAAAAATTTTCTGAATAAAAGAAAAGAAATTCAAAATGAGTTTTATGACTTTGTCATACAAAACAAAGCTCATATTTTATTCTTTGATTGGTTTGAAATTTATGCATCTCAAAATAAAATTTTATATCCATTCAAATCAAACACCAAATCTGTTAACCCTGTTACTATTAGAAAGAAAAAGGTTACAAAATGGGAGATGGTAAATGGAACGAAAACCCAATATGAACATCCACCTTTAAGACAAATAAAAATTGCATATCTAGAAACCATAGTAGATACTGTACCTTACAAAACCCCAAGTAATGATCCAAACAAGGATATTAAAAATATTCTTCAATAAAACAATTTCACAAACACTCTTTTTAGTACGATAGCTAAACAGCTAACTAAAATAGAGGAAACCCAAAAATTCACTGTTGTTTCCCATGTTGAATCAACGGAGTCAAAACTAAAAAGTCTTGTGTTTAAACCTTTTCAGGTTTCAAAAACAAGTCAAAAACTATTCAGGAAAGGTAAATCAGAATTTACTGAAGCTCTTAAAACCCAACTCAGTAGGATAGAGCATACCTCTATTTCTACATCAGTAGTTGTACAAGACACCCCTGACCGTAACAAGATTGTTAGCACTTTAGATCAGGTATCTGATTCTGAAGAACAAATACAGAAAGAGGAGTTGTGCAGACTCCATTGGCAAAAAGGCTAACCATTGGCTATTACCACAGCACCAGACTTAAGCATAGAAAATAGACCAAATATTTTGTCTCAGTCTAAGTTCAATGCCAGTACTATTTATGAATGGAACATAGACGATATGTCTGAATATAACATCCTTAGTCTTTTCCAACAGATGACTATGGCTTCCAATGCTTATAAAATCCAAACAAATACACCTGATAGAGCTATTGCTGAACTCCTCATAGCAGGAATTTTAGGCCAACTAAAATGATGGTGGGATTACCATCTCACTACCCAACAGTAATTAGAAATATAAAGTGCCATTCAGACCACAGAGGATGGAGCACCCATTCTCGATGAGTTGAGTAACCCCATACTTGATCCTGTAGCAACCCTAATCCATACGATTAGTCTACACTTCATAAGTGACCCTTCTCATTTAAAAGATAAAAATGCAGAATTGCTTTCAAACCTTAGGTGTAAAAAGCTTTCTGAATTCCAAAATTACAAAAACACTTTCTTAACTAGGGTAATGCTTAGGAAAAATTCCAATCAGCCATTTTGGAAAGAAAAATTCCTTGCCGGCCTTCCTACCCTTTTAGGAGAAAAAGTCCAAAATAAAATCAAAGAAGCTTTTGGGATTTGTTAGATCCCTTATAACCATTTAACTTATGGAGAATTGGTCAGTTTCACTCAAAAAGAAGGTTTAAAAATTTGCCAAGATTTAAAACTTCAAAAACATTTAAAATGGAAAATGAAGAAAACTAGGCAACAACTAGGATTTTTTTGCAAATAGTTTGAAATCTCTACAGAAAACCAAACAAAGTCTTGTGGAGGTTCCTGTACAAAGTCCTATAAAAAGCCTTATAAAAGTTTTCCTCTTAAACCTGCCAAAGAAGAGTTTTACAGAAAACCAAAATTTTACAAAAAACGGAATTTTTCTAAAAAACCTTTTAAAACGCATTTTTCAAAACAGGTAACTTGTTATAAATGTAACAAATCTGGCCACATTTCACAATATTGTAAGTTTAACAGAAAACTCCATGAATTACAGGTAGAGGAAGAAACAATTCAAATAATTGAAGCACTCCTCCTTGAAATCTCAGACAGTGAATTTCAAATAGAATCATTAGAAAATGAAGATTCTTTTCAAAACGATGAATTAGCTGCCCTTGATTCCTCTAGTAGTCAGTTGGGTACTAGTTTAAAATCAATAAATATTTTGACAAAAGATCAAGAATTAATTATTGATATCACAAAATAAGTGGAAGATTCAAAATTTTAAAAAGAAATCATTTGATGCGGAACCTCAAGGTTAAAGAACCCGAAACCCCTTGAACATACACTTTGATGGCAAAGACAAATTAGATAAACACCCTCCCTATTGAACCCCCAAACAACAAGTGATTGGAAACACAAATAATTGGGATAAAGAAGAAGATGAAAATGCCACAATCAAAATAATTTATAAGTAATCAAGTTTTTCATGCAATAGAAAAGAAAAGCAAGCAACCTCACAAGTCCCTCTAAAGAATTTGGCCAAGCCTATAAAGAGAAACCTCTCAATGTTTAATTAATCAAAAAAAATCTCATACAAATGACATTTTTGTGGAGTATATATACTTCCTTAAGCTAATAAAAACCCTAATTAATCAGATAGGCCTTTAAACATGGGCCTTACACCAAGATAACTAAAGCTCACACTAATTAACTCAAAATACAGCCTAAAAAGAACTAATTAAATGATCCCAAGCTAATTAAAGCCCATCTCACTTAAATAAGCCTAAAAAGAATAAGTTAATGCCTAACATATTACAAATAATCAAATAAAAATAATAAATAAAAGCCCAAACTAAAAGTCCATACAAATCAGCCCCTTAAGTCCATTAATTGCCACTTGCATTGCACATGCCTTAACTCATGTGATGTGCACATGCACATAGCACATGCATAGCACATCACTTGCACATACGTGGCACATGTCAAGGCACATAATCGGCACATGTCAAATTAACCAAATACTTTTGAAAGTGCTCTTCACAATTCAGCTCCATTGGCTTGGTAATGAGCCCGTTTGGACTAGCACTCTCTTGACCTTCCATGGCTCCCACAATTCGGTTCATGTATAATTTCAATGTTTCCTTGAATTTCTTAGCCCGTAATCTTGTCATTGGCCCATCTGGTAATGCTAGCTCATCCTTTTGTTGTTCCTTCTTGGTTGTGCTCGCATCATCATTGAAAAACTTTTGAAGTTTTTTGAACCTAAATCTCCAAAACCTTCCACTTTAACTTCCAAACTTATTCCAAACAGTACTTATGATCTCACTAAGATTTTGAGTACTAGAACGAAAGAAAAATCTCCTGTAACAATTCAAACGCTCCAAGAAGAAATTAAAATTGTCAAACAAGAGCTTAAAACTCTTAAACAAAAATAGAAAGATGATTCAAAACTTCTTCATGCTTTACTGTCACAAGACTCAAGTTCTAGTAATAATAATAATGAAAAAAAAAGCAGGAAACAAAACTGTTGATTTCTTATTTGTTTTAAGAGAAATAACTTCAAAAAAATATTTGGTAAAGGTTTCTCTTATTTTTTCAAACGATTTTAGAATTGATACAGTAGCTCTTTTTGATACAGTAGAAGATTTAAATTGTTTAAAAAGTTGAATTGTTTTAAAAAGATTTTCTGAAAAAACTACTGAAAAACTTGTCGCAGATAATAATTTCGACATGAAAATCAGGTTTAAAACAGAAGCTTCCATAAAAAATGGAAATATTGTCATCAAAACTCTTTTTGTTTTGTTGGAAAATATTAGCCATACTGTCATTTTAGGAATACCATTTATCAACATGATTACTCTCTATTCTGTCACGTATGATGGTATTTCTTTAAAAGCAAACAAATAAAAAATTATTTTTCCTTTCATTGAAAAACCCCGAACAAGAAATTTAAATCTTTTAAAAGCTTGTTCTGTTTACAAAAATGAATTGAATTGCATAATTCAAGGGAAACAAAAATATTTGCACTTTCTAAATAGGATATCTCCTTTTTCAAAATACAAAAGGTATTGGAAAATGATTTGGTAAAACAAAGAATTTATGATTTTCAAAAAATAGTTGAAAATGAAATTTGCTCAGATTTACCAAATGCTTTCTGGGATAGGAAACAACATATGATAGATTTACCATATGAAAATGATTTTTCAAAAAGACAAATTCAAACAAAAGCTAGGCCTATTCAAATGAATCATGAACTCGAGGAACACTGTAAAAAAAAGATTCAAGATTTAAAACAAAAAGGTCTAATCACAGAATCCAGATCTCCCTGGAGCTGTGCAGCTTTTTATGTTAACAAAAACTCTGAAATAGAAAGAGGCATGCCGAGACTTGTGATTAATTACAAACTATTAAACAAAACTTTAAAATGGATTCGATATCCGATCCCGAATAAAAAAGATCTTTTGCAAAAACTGCATTCTGCAGTTATTTTCTCAAAATTTGATATGAAATCAGGTTTTTGGCAAATTCAGATTGAACTAAAAGATCATTATAAAACTGCTTTTACTGTTCCATTTGGACAGTATGAGTGGACGGTTATGCCATTTGGCTTAAAAAATGCTCATTCATAATTTCAAAGAATTATGAATGAGATTTTTAATCCATTTTCAAATTTTTGTATATTTATATAGATGATGTTCTTATCTTTTCAGATTCAATCGAACAACATTTCAAAAACCTCAGTACCTTTTTCAAAGTGGTAAAGAAAAATGGACTTGTTGTTTCTAAAATAAAAATCTCTTTTTTCCAGACTAAAATTCGTTTCTTAGGACATTATATTTCCCAGGGAACAATTACTCCAATAGAGAGATCTTTAGCTTTTGCCGATAAATTTTTGGATAAAATTTTAGACAAAACCATGCTTCAGAGATTCCTAAAAAGTCTGAATTATGTTCTAGATTTTTGTCCAAATATCAACAGGCTAGCAAAACCCTTACATGATAGGTTGAAAAAAAATCCTGTAGCTTGGTCTGATGAATATACATGCATAGTTCAACAAATTAAGACACAGGTAATAGAAATCCCATGCCTACATTTAGCTAACCCATTATGTAACACCCCGTTTCCCACCCTAGTAGTTTGAGCCATATTGTATGTGGACGTGTTTGTGTATTTTTGGCATGTGTTATTTTAATTTGGGTTATATGCATATTTATTGGGCTTTGTTAGAGTGCAGTAGTATGTTGTAAGTTAGTGTGTGTGTTAGTGTGGCTAGACTTGGGTGTAGTGTAGAAGAGGGTAGTAGGGTGTGAGTGATCAAATCCCACCAACCCCTATTTGACATGTGGCAAGGAAAGAGAAAGAAGGGATACAAATAGTTAGGAGAGAGAAAATGAGAGAGAGCCAAGTTACAGCCCTCTCCCGTTTCCCCTCTCCCTGCCCCGTCTCCTCTGTTCCTTCTTCCTCTTTTGTTCCCTAGAATTGGTTCAAGTGGGTGTTGGTGGAAATTGATCAACTCAGGAGTTATATTGGTAAGTTTTAGTTAGTTTCTTCTTCTTGTTCATCTTTTCCTTTGATTTTGTTCATGTATGTTTGTGGGTTAGGGTTTTGAGTTTTGTGTGTTTGTGGATGTTCTTGATCAGAAGTGCCTCCTAAAGAACCTAAGGGTAAGGAGAAGGCTTGTGGAAGTGGAGCCTCTTGATTAGGAGCAAAGGATACCAAGGTTTGGGAAATTATGATTTTGATGCATATTTTGATTGTTTGGTTTTGGTTTGATTTTTTTGGAATATTAGGAAGTTAAAGTTGGGTATGTTTGCTTAAATGTTGTGGGTTTTGAATAATTTGTGTTGTAATGCTTTGGAGGTGAAGTATTATACCAAAATATGCTCTGATTGAAGTTTTAAAGTAGGATTTCTGGTTTGTTTAATTAAATATTTTGATTGTGCTAATTGCATGATTTAATTGTGATTTTTGATATAAAAGTTTGGTTTTGTGTTGTTTATGATGATTTGAATGCTTGACTTGAGTCTTGTTGAAGCTTTGGGTTGATTGGTGGTTGGGTATGATTTTTGGAGGAGTTGAGATTTCTGCAGAATTGCTGGAGATCTGGAAAATGCAACTCTGTTGCTAGTGCAACAGAGCTCGATGATTCCAGCATCTCGTAGGCTATCAAGCTCAGTTCTGTCGAGCTGCAGCATCACGCATACTGTCGCAAGTGCGATGTCTGTTGCGAGCGTGATAGAGCATATAATGCCGAGCTGGAATTGGGCAGCGTTATCGCGAGCGCGATATCAATTTTGGGCGCATTCTGTTGTGAGCGCGACAGAAGCTGATATGCTTCTTTGCGCGCGAGCGTGAGGCCTGTCGTGAGTGCAGCGCTCAGGGAGCCTTGCCTGGTCGTGAGCGCGACACCTCCTATTTTCAAAACTGGATTTTTTTTGTGCTTTCGATATCTATTTTCCGAACGTGTGACGCTTTTAGACTATTGCATGAATGATTTTATGAACAATATGAATATGATTGGATGAATTATGCATGGCCTGCAAGAGTCATATTAGTGGATAGTTAGGTATGCCTAATAGAGTTCAGTAGCTGCAGTTCCAATGTGTTTCGGACCCTGATCAGGTCCCCGTTTGGATCCTCACGATCCTCAATGTGTTCGGATCTTGTTTAAGATCCTCCAATGTGAAAATATTTTGAATGAGAAATTAAAGAAGTTACTTTTCGATTGTAGCCTCGGGGTACCCCAATGTGTTCACTCGTTATCCGCTATTGTGAGTTTGCAGGCGTCTTGTTGTGATTTTGTGCATATAAAATCAATACGATATATGGAATTGACGATGGTTAAGCTATGATTTCGTTTTATGTAATTTTGAGCTTATGCTATTGTATATGTTCTATTTTAACGACCATTGTTAATGGCCGTTCATATTATTGTGTGTTTTTCCCACTAAGCGTTATCTCTTACCCGTGCAGGTGTGAAAGGAGTTGTGTTTTTGGGAGAGTCTTCGCAGATCCAGGCAACACAGAAGGATTGAAGTGCTATAGCTTAGTTTTGTACTTAGGTTCTTTTTGTAATCTTTTGGGCTCTCTTATTATAATTATTCTTTTGTAATGCTTTCGCTGTATACTCTTAGAAGATTGAATTTTGTAATATCAGTTTTGTTTAGAATGTTTTGTAATGAACTTTTTGGATATCTATGAATGAATTTCTGAATTTCAAGTTTTAATTTCTGCTGTTATTCATATATTTTGTATACGTATATTATTTTGCTTTATTTGGTGACACCCTAGTCCATACGGGTTCTCATTCCCTTCGTGGATGAACTCTCCTACGTATGAGAAGGGGTGTTACAATTTTTGGTATCAGAGCTTAGGTTTAGGCTTTTTGGGGTTTTGTAGAGTATAGATATATGTTTCGGACTGTATTGGCCTAATGCGGATGTCTTTATATTTGTTATAGATTGAGTCTATGCATGGATCACTCGAGGGGTCAGTTGAGAGTGCTAATCCCCAAGAGTAAGATCCGTCAGTGTTTGGTCCGGCTCAGCCAGCTAGGGTGCTGCCTGAGGCCGCAGCTATGCCTTTTGAGGCGATGTTGAAGATATCTCAAGACATGGCTCGGGTCTTAGAAAGTATTACTACTCCAAGAGCCCTAATAGAAAGTATAAGGAAAGCTGGGGCAGAAGATTTCTATGGGATGAGTTTAGATGAGTCTGAGTTGGTAGAGAAGTGGATTGAGAAGGTGAAGAGAGTCCTTCAGGAGATTCGTTGCCCTCCTGAGAAGCAAGTTGAATATGTAGTTTCTTTGCTCCAAGGATCGGCCTATGACTGGTGGAAGTTGGTCCGTAGGCATCCCTAGTTGCCAAACCCGGTCACATGGGTGTTCTTTGAACGGGAATTCACTAGTAAGAATGTGTCCAAGGCTTATAAGGAGGCTAAGTGGGCTCAATTCCTAAGTCTGAAGCAAAGAGCAATGTCAGTTGCGGAGTATGAGAAAGAATTTAATTGACTTGGGAAGTATGCTCCTCTGGGTATTTTGACAGAAGAGTTTCGGTGTCAATATTTTGAGGCCGGATTGAATGAGTTTTTGAGAGCTATGCTCATATCTTTGATGAGTACCCCTGCTATCAGTTATTATTAGATTGTCCACGCAGCTGTGCGGGCAAAGAGGTCTGAATCTATTTTGAGAGAGAGAGCTCAGAGAAAGAATCCCCTTCGTGGAGGTTCGTCCTCAGGTAAGAGATCGAGGAACCCGCAGGATGAGTCCTCTTCAGGTCCTGCTTCGAGGGGTAGAAGGCAGGGATCTACAGTTGGTTCAAGGTAGTGCCCGAGTGTTCTCATTATAGTAAGCGCCACAAGAGCGAGTGTAGGTGGCTCACTGGAGGATGTTTCCATTGTGGAAGCACCGATCACTTTCTGGCTAACTGTCCAAAGTTGAGTGAGAACACTAGGAATCAGCAAGAGGCTAGCCGGTCGGAGTCTAATGCTCCTCAAGCTATTTGAGGTAGAGGCAGAGGTAGAGGTAGGGGTGGTCAGCCTAGAGAGGGTGCTCCATCAGAGTTAGTAGATCGTCCTCAGATGGTGCCAGCCATGGCCTATGAGATGAGAGCTTGGGATGAGCAAGATGCGCCTGATGTGATTGCAGGTAAGTTTCTACTCTGACACTGAGATGTATGCTCTAATTGATCCTGGTTCAACACACTTATACTTGTGCTCTGATAATTTATTTGATAAGTTGCATGAAGTTAACCAGTTAGATTATGAGATTTGTGTGACCAGTCCTTTAGGGCATAGTGTCAATGTGAGTAGAGTGTTTAAGAATTGTCCTTTGTTGGTTCATGGTGTAGATTTCCCAGTGGATTTGATAGATTTGCCTTTCTGGAAATTTGATTTGATTTTGGGAATGGATTGGTTAAGTAAGAACTGGGCAGTGGTAAATTGTCATAGGAAGACTATTGTGTTGCGAGATAGAGATCAGTCTCCGGTGGTGGTTAAGGGTTTAGGCTCGGGTTCTTTGGGGAATGTGATTTCTGCCATGCAAGCTAGGAGATTTATGAGGAAAGATTGTGAAGCCTTTTTAGTGCTGATGCTGGACTCTAAGCACAGTCAAGTTAAGATAGAGGATATCCCAGTGGTAAGGGAGTTTGAGGATGTGTTTCCTAGTGAGTTACCTGGGTTACCTCCGGAGAGAGAAGTGGAATTGTCTGTAGAGATATTGTCGGGTACTGCTCCCATTTCTAAGGCACCTTATCGAATGGCTCCTGTAGAATTGAGGGAACTTAAAACTCAATTACAAGAGCTATTGGATAAAGGCTTTATTAGAGCCAGCATATCTCCTTGGGGAGCTCCGGTTTTGCTCGTGAAAAAGAAAGATGGTACGTTAAGGATGTGCATTGACTATCGGCAGATTAATAAGGTTACTCTGAAGAATAAGTATCCGTTGCCTAGGATTGAGGACTTATTTGATCAATTTAGAGGTGCGGGAATCTTTTCTAACATTGATCTTCGGTCTGGGTATTATCAGCTTCGGGTTAAGGATGCAGATGTGGTTAAGACTGCATTTAGGATGTGATATGGCCACAATGAGTTCCTTGTGATGCCGTTTGGTTTGACTAATGCTCCAGCAGCTTTCATGGATCTGATAAACAGAGTGTTTAGGCCATATCTCGACCGATTTATTGTGGTATTTATTGACGACATCCTGGTGTACTCGAAAAATAAGAGTGAGCATGAAGAGCATCTTCGAATAGTGCTTCAGGTGTTGAGGGATCACCATCTATTTACGAAACTCAGTAAGTGTGATTTTTGGCTTAAAGAGGTATCCTTTTTGGGTCATATTGTGCCGGCTGAGGGAATCAGAGTTGATCCGGCAAAGATTGAGGCTATTGTAAGTTGAAAGGCGCCTAGGAATATGCCCGAGGTGAGAAGTTTCCTAGGTTTGGCTGGGTATTACCGAAGGTTTGTGAAGGGGTTTTCGGTCATCGCCACTCCTATAACTAGACTTTTGAGGAAAGGAGTCAATTTTGAATAGTCTAACAAGTACCAATCATGTTTTGAGCAGTTAAAGAGATTGTTGATCAAAGCTCCTGTACTTACTCAACCCACTTTGGGTAAGGAGTTTGTATTGTATAGCAACGCTTCAGGAGTTGGACTTGGCTGTGTTTTGATGCAAGAGGGTAAGGTTGTGGCTTATATGTCTCGTCAGTTGAAGCCTCATGAGAAGAATTATCCGACGCATGATTTAGAGTTAGCTGCTGTGATCTTTACTCTTAAGATTTGGCGGCATTATCTGTATGGGGAGACATGTAAGATTTTCATGGATCACAAAAGTTTGAAGTATCTCCTCACGCAGAAAGAGTTGAATATGAGGCAACGCCATTGGTTGGAACTGTTTAAGGACTACGACTATATTTTGGAATACCATCTGGGCAAAGCTAATGTTGTTGCGGATGCTTTGAGTCGGAAGTCAGTTTCGGCCCTCTTATTGTAGTGTTATAAGTGGAGATTGGATTCGGAAGGGGTTTTGGTTGCCTAAATGAATGCTAAGCTGTCCTTGAGGCAGTTGATTGTTGATGCCCAGAAAGACAATGTGAAATTACAACGAGTTTTGCAGGAAGTTTAGAATGGTAAGCAATCTGAGTTTTCTATTTTGGATGGGGTGCTTATGTATAGGAATCGTTTATGTGTGCCCAAGAATGATGAGTTAAAGACTAAACTTCTTTGTGAAGCACACACTGCGGTTTTTACTATGCATCCCGGTAGTGAGAAAATGTATCGAGATGTGAAGCAATTTTATTGGTGGTCTGGGATGAAGAGAGACATTGTGGAGTTTGTGGCTAGATGTTTGACTTATCAGCAGGTAAAGGCCGAGCATCAAGTTCCTTGGGATTGCTCACCCCTTTATCCATTCCTCAGTGAAAATGGGATGACATCACCATGGACTTTGTATCAGGTTTACCGTTGACTTAGAAGAAGAATGATTCAGTTTCGGTTATTGTAGATCGACTCACCAAGTCAGCACATTTTCTGCCGGTTAGAGTTGATTATTCAATAGATAAGTTGGAAAGTATTTATGTGGATGAAGTGGTCAGACTGCATGGTATTCCGTTGTTAATAGTGTCAGATCGGGATCTGAGGTTTACATCGAAGTTTTGGAAAGAGCTGCAAGTGGCTTTGGGTACTCAGTTGAATTTCAGTACGGCTTTTCATCCTCAGTCAGACGGTCAATCAGAGCGGGTCATACAGATTTTAGAAAATATGCTTCGGGGTTGTGCTCTAGAATTTTTAGGCAGTTAGGATAGATATGTGTCGCTCATGGAGTTTGCCTACAATAATAGTTATCAGTCGAGCATCGGAATGTTACCATTCGAAGCTCTTTATGGACGACAGTGTAGGACTCCAGTCTGTTGGACAGAATTGACCGAGCGTTCATTTGTTGGGCCAGATATGATCAGGGATACCGAAGAGAAGATTCGATTAGTTCAGTAGAATCTGAAGGTAGCCAAGGATAGACAGAAGTCTTATGCTAATTTGAAGCAGAAGGACATTCGGTTTGAAGTCGGAGACAAGGTGTTTCTTAAGGTATCACCATGGAGGAAAGTGCTACATTTTGGCAAGAAGGGTAAGCTTAGTCCTAGATTTATCAGGCCTTATGAAGTATTGGCTAAGGTTGGTCCGGATGCCTATAAGTTGGCTTTACCGATGGAATTGGCTAAGCTACACGATGTTTTCCATGTATTTATGCTTCGCCGCTACAAATCGGATCCATCGCATGTGTTATCGGTTTAGGACATAAGAATTCAGCCAAATTATTCTTTTGATGAGGAATCGAAAGCCATTCTTGCTCGGGAAGTGCGACAATTGAGGAGTAAACAAGTTCCTTTGGTTAAAGTGTTATGGCAGCATCATGAAGTTGAAGAAGCGACTTAGGAACCAGAGTCAGTGATGAGATCTCAGTACACTCAGTTGTTCAACATAGGTAAGAATTTCGAGGATAAAATTATTGTTAGTAGGGGAGAGTTGTAACACCCCATTTCTCACCTTAGTAGTTTGAGCCATATTGTATGTGGATGTGTCTGTGTATTTTTGGCATGTGTTATTTTAATTTGGGTTATATGCATGTTTATTGGGCTTTGTTAGAGTGTAGTAGTATATTGTGAGTTAGTGTGTGTGTTAGTGTGGCTAGACTTGGGTGTAGTGTAGAAGAGGGTAGTAGGGTGTGAGTGATCAAATCCCACCAACCCCTATTTGACATGTGGCAAGGAAAGAGAAAGAGGGGTAGAAATAGTTAGGAGAGAGAAAATGAGAGAGAGCCAAGTTACAGCCCTCTCCCGTTTCCCCTCTCCCTACCCCGTCTCCTCTATTCCTTCTTCCTCTTTCTTGCCCTAGAATCAGTTCAAGTGGGTGTTGGTGAAAATTGATCAACTCAAGAGTTATATTGGTAAGTTTTAGTTAGTTTCTTCTTTTTGTTCATCTTTTCCTTTGATTTTGTGCATATATGTTTGTGGGTAGGGTTTTGAGTTTTGTGTGTTTGTGGATGTTCTTGATCAGAAGTGCCTCCTAGAGAACCTAAGGTTAAGGAGAAGGATTGTGGAAGTGGAGCCCCTTGATTAGGAGCAAAAGATACCAAGGTTTGGGAAATTATGATTTTGATGCATATTTTGATTGTTTGGTTTTGGTTTGATTTTTCTAGAAAATTAGGAAGTTAAAGTTGGGTATGTTTGCTTAAATGTTGTGGGTTTTGAATAATTTGTATTGTAATGCTTTGGAGGTGGAGTATTGAACCAAAATATGCTCTGATTGAAGTTTTGAAGTAGGATTTCTGGTTTGTTTAATTAAAGATTTTGATTGTGCTAATTGCATGATTTAATTGTGATTTTTGATATAAAAGTTTGGTTTTGTGTTGTTTATGATGATTTGAATGTTTGACTTGAGTCTTGTTGAAGCTTTGGGTTGATTGGCGGTTGGGTATGATTTTTGGAGGAGTTGAGATTTCTGCAGAATTGCTGGAGATCTGGAAAATGCAACTCTGTTGCGAGCGCGACAGAGCTCGGTGATTCCAGCATCTCGCAGGCTATTGAGCTCAGTTCTGCCAAGTTGCAGCATCACATGTACTATCACGAGCTCGATTGTCTCGAGTGCGACAGAGCGCGTAATGCCGAGCTGGAGCTGGGCAGCATTGTCGCGAGTACGCAATCGCAATAACAATTTTGGGCGCGTTCTGTCACCAGTGCAATAGAAGCCGATCTGCTTCTTTGTGCGCGAGCGCGAGGCCTGTCGCGAGCGCGGCGCTCAGGGAGCCTTGCCCCTATCTTGAGCACGACACCTCCTTTTTTCAAAACTGGATTTCTTTTGTGCTTTCGATATCTATTTTCCGAACGTGTGACGCTTTTAGACTATAGCATGAATGATTTTGTCAACAATATGAATATGATTGGATGAATTATGCATTGCTTGCAAGATTCAAATTAGTGGATAGTTAGGCATGCCTAATAGAGTTCAGTAGCAGCAGCCCCAATGTGTTCCGGACCCTGATCAGATCCCTGTTTGGAGCATCGCGATTCTCAATATGTTCGGATCTTGTTTAAGATCCTCCAATGTGAAAATATTTTGAATGAGAAATTAAAGAAGTTTCTTTTTGATTGTACCCTCGGGTACCCCAATGTGTTCACTCGTTATCCACTATTGTGAGTTTGCAGGCGTCTTGTTGTGATTATGTGCATATGAAATCAATATGATATATGGAATTGATGATGGTTAAGCTATGATTTCATTTTATGTAATTTTGAGCTTATGCTATTGTATGTGTTATGCTTTAACGATCATTGTGAATGGTCATTCATATTATTGTGTATTTTGTCCACTAAGCGTTATTGCTTAGTGCGGGTGTTTCATCCGTGCGGGTGTGGATGGAGTCGAGATTTTGGGAGAGTCTCCGCAGATCCAGCCAACACAGAAGGATTGAAGTGCTATAGCTTAGTTTTGTATTTAGGTTGCTATAGCTTAGTTTTGTATTTAGGTTCTTTTTGTAATCTTTTGGGCTCTCTTATTGTAATTATTCTTTTGTAATGCTTCCACTGTATACTCTTGGAAGATTGAATTTTGTAATATCAGTTTTGTTTAGAATGTTTTGTAATGAACTTTTTGGATATCTAAGAATGAATTTCTGAATTTTAAGTTTTAATTTCTGCTGTTATTCATATATTTTGTATACATATATTGTTTTGCTTTGTTTGGTGACGCCCTAGTCCATAAGGGTTCTCATTCCCTTCGCGGATGAGCTCTCCTATGTATGGGAAGGGGTGTTACACATTAGCACCTAAAATTGTTGAGACAGATGCGTCCGACTTAGGTTATGGAGGCATCTTAAAACAAATTAAGGGCGGGAAAGAATGCATAGTGCAGTTCACATTTGCACGTTGGAATGATTGTCAAAAGAATTATTCTACAATTAAAAAAGAAATTATTTCAATTGTCATGTGCATTTCAAAATTCCAAAACGATTTACTAAATCAAAAGTTTTTATTTCGCATTGATTGTAAATTCACCAAGGAAGTTTTACAAAAATATGTTCAAAATATTGCATCAAAACAAATTTTTGCCTGATGGCAAGCTATCCTTAGTATATTTGATTTTGAAATTGAATTTATTAAGAGAGATAAAAACTCGATTCCTGATTTTCTAACTAGAGAGTTCCTTCAAAACAGGGCTTAAAAATGCTAAGAAAATCCAAAGGAAAGGAAAAAGAGGTCCAAAAAGAGGTCCAGAAGGTTGCAAAACCTATAGCAGCCTCGTCTGCCATAGAAATAAAATCATGGGCCCAAATTATCGAAGAAGATGAAGAGGCCCTTGCAAAATAGTCTCAGGTCCAATAATGGATCGAACTCTTTCCAAATAGCTAGAACTTGGCTCACTTTCCAAAATGCTGGCAGAACAACAATCAGGTAAAATCCCTCAATCCATTTCAAAATAAGAGGAAGGATCTTCATCATCAAAACCCTTCTCTAAACAAATTTCAAAACCTACACAAGAAACATCTTGTGATAGAATTCTTGTCAAGCCCTTCGACCTCGGAGTTGTTTCTTCAAAATCCTCTCATGAGGAATTTTAAAAAATTATTTTAACCTAGAATAGTTCTGAAATTGTTTTGTCTTAATCAAAAAATATTTTAAATTGTTTTATTAAAATGGATTTTCAATATATATGGACCATGGAGGAAGGTTTTTATCTTCAAAACCCTCAGATGACCATTTCAAAGGTTTTCCCTAAAGGCTGGCTTTTTAAACCTTGGGATTTAACAAAACTCCAGCCTTATTACAGGGCAATCTTAGAACTGACGGGTTCTGTGTCCATTGTAAACAATCCGAAAACTGAACAAGTCAATTATTCAATGGAAAAAATCCATAAAGTTCTCTCTCCTCTCGAGTGGGGACAGAACTTTCACCAACCCAAAACTTTTCTTGTTGATTTTAAAACCACCTATAACCATTGCCGGACCTATTCTTATTGGGATTATCAACAGGCCTGGTACAATGCCTTTCTTTTTCAAAATATAAATTTCACCCACACCTGGTTATTTTATTTCAACCTCAAACAGGAGCCTTCCAAAATTTCTTTTTGGTTCGCCCATTGGTGGAAATTATATGGAGCTTCTCCTGAAATCCTAAAACCCTAAATTCAGGAAAGCTATAACCTCTTCAAAACCTCTTACAAACATTTTGACAAACAAAAAAGGTTTCATCCTTTAATGTTTTTTGCAACAAGGTTCTTCTTACCATGGGTAACAACCTGGTATTTAGATTACCATTAGCAGGAAGCACAAATAAACTTGGTAAGAATATTTAAAATCAGATGGCAGACGAAATTCTCCATTCCGGACTCCATCAGAAAACCAGCCGTAAACTTGTGGCTCCAAAGTCAAGGCCTTCTCAAACCAGAACCAGCAACGACACAGTTCTTGGCCCAGAAGTCCTTTGCTCAGACCCAATTGGCGGCAGCAAAAACTGAAGAAGAATACTTTAAGATAATGGCCCAACTCCTCCAAAGTAAGGCCTCATCTTCAAAAGCTTCCTCAGGCCCCTCAAAAGTAGGCTCTTCCTCAGGTTCTGAGCCCATAGTTGACTTGGGTGATGATAACGGAGATGACTGCTACAACATTTTTCCAAACTCTTGTTTAAACCCATAAACAAGACATTTTGTAAACATGGGCCTAGCCCATTTATTTCCCTTTAAATTTTAAATATAGGTTTAGCCCACAACTCTGTATAAGGCCCAGCTTATCTGAGAAAAAAAAATGTAAGAAAAGTTAAAAAGCCAAACAGTAAAACTTTATTCTGTCGGCTACTTTTGGTTACTTTTTTAAATTTTCAAATAGCCATGATTGACGAGTAGGAACTTAGCGTGTGAAGGAATCTCTTTACAGCTCATCCAGTCACTTCAGGCTCCCTAAATTGACGGAAGCTCGCTATTAAGGATACCTTCTTCCCAGTTGAAGGCAGAGACTTATTTTGGAGAGAATTCCCAGTCTTCAAACTCTCTCACACTTAGAAAGATTTTTAGGTCGCTCATGTGTTGAGCATCAACCCCTGTAATCTTGAGCTAAGTGGTTATCTCCATAAAACTTTGTAATTATTTTATTTCAAAACCTGTAAGTGTAGTTCATGTGTTGAGCCTTTGTACCTTACAGTTTCTGGAATTTGTATTACTATTTCAATATATACATATATATTTTCAAACAAATGGTTTTGCATTCATAAGTATGCTCTGTACTTGCGGCTTATGCTGATTTGGTACATCAGAAATATTGTGCATTTGGATTGCATTTTTAGTTTCAGGTTGTGAAATCCATTTGTGGATATTTATTGCTGTGTGATAGTTTTAGATATACCCTTTGATACTGCGGCGTCCTTTGGTGTATATATATATATATATATTATTGTAACTATTAGACACATTAAATATAATTATTAATTAATTCCATTTCATGAGTGTACTTACTTTACTTTACAATTTACAAAACAACAAACTTTACAAAAGAAATGTGTAAATGGGACATATGGAAAAAAATAAGGAGAAGTGGGGCTGTCACGAGTCAGCACCATTGTGCCGACTCGTGACAAAGCTGTGCCGACTCGACACACAATCTGCACAAGGGACTGATTCTGTTCCGAGCTTAAGGACCAAATTTGGACTAGAAAATGGCATTTTCCTCCAAAGTGATCTTCTATACTTTTGTTCTCCTATGTCTTAGCTTTCCAATAGTACCAATTAATCATCATTTGGACTTATAAAACTACAGATATGATTAAAACAATGCAACCTGCTCCTTTGTCCCGGACAGAACAGATGTCCTTCCGTTTTGTCCAATTTTGGGTCACTTAGAGCTAAAATTAGCTCATGAAAATCTCTATGAATTTTGTAGATATGGAACTCATGGTTCATATGCCACTAGAATAATATCATTTGGAGGTCTATACACTAAATCATAACCAAAACACTGACTCGGGGTCAAGTGTGTCCCAACACAGTTTTTTACTAACTCTATTCACATGCACAATTTATCACTTTTCAAGCCAACACTCACCACAACCATCACATATCAACTAAAACACATTCAATTCAACTCACATCATATATCAAAGTCCAAATTAACATATACATAAAATTCTAATTTCCAATCCTCTTGTAGATATCCCTTCATTTCTTTACACATCACTTCAACTTTCTGTCTCTTCTTCTCCTGGCCAGGCTTTCCTCAACCAAAACACAACAAGAAAATCACATCAAAACTATACTCAATCACATACTTTCAATTTCTAAACAAAAGAAAAAGGAGAAAGATGACAATAAAAGCTAAATCTTACCTTTCTCGAAGCATGTGAATGACATTGATAGAAAAATAGAGTATGCTATGTTGCAAGATAAATGCATCGATTTATGTTTGAAAAACTTTAATTTGCATGGAATTAATTAAGTAAGATAATCCTATTTTTTGTTAGTCGTGCACTCTCATTTCCTTCCAGGGGATATGGGGGTGTTACAAGATTGCACCTAGGTTGACTCGTGACAAAATATTAATCACTTTGGACTACTAATAGCTTTTCCATAATTGAGCTAAGCATAGACAGATCGGAAGCATCCTCTACTATAGTTAGCTTCTTTGACTTGATTAATTAAATCCCAATTCCTCCCTTTTTCTCTCGATTAAGAAGAAATTTTCCTTAAAATCCTTGTAATATTTGGGAAAAGAAAAGTTTTTTACCAACTACTGGTGAAATAATAAAGCTCTTGTCTTTCCTTCAGATTGGATAAGTAATAGAAACAACAAAAAAGCTTGTCAAAAGGTACTATATCAAACTGCCTACATAGTATTCTAAAGAAAACTATGGTCCTCCACTTGTTTAGAGCTAGCTAATAGGGGGTTAGGTTACTTAATCAAAATGGATGGGTCTAAAGGGTTTAATGGGAACTTAAGACCATATTCAAAGTACATATGGAAAGCTGTATATAAAAAACTCAAAATTGAATGGACTTTCATACTAACCCATGGAGATCGGGTGAGACATCATAATTACACCATGGGTTAAATTATACTTAATTCTAAAGTAAGAAATCTCGGAAGCAAGTAATTTGGAAGGTTTGGTAGTAGCATGCTCCTCACTATACTCCTTTAAAAAATATAAATCTATCTCTTCAAATATTATTGATTCACTAGAACCTATCCCTAGAGTGGCCATTCTCAATGGTAATACAGGGCCAAAGAAAAGGGTTTTCGAAATCACTATTAGAAAAATAAGAAGAAAAAAAATTCAAATAACCTAAGAGGAATACCATAAGAGAAAGAAGAAGAAATATTTGAATTTGAATTGATCCCGAATGAACTTAAGACAATACCTATAAAAAAACAAGAAGAAGAGAAAAAAATTGCTTAAATCCTTAAAAATCATAAGCTTGGAAGAGCAATCAAAGGCAAAAGAGAGGAAAGTTTAGAGAAAATGAAATAAGAGCAAAAGTGAAAATATATAGAAAGAACTTACATATATAAACCCATCTGAAAATGCTAAAACAATGTCTACCATCAAATCAAATGGACACATGACGCACAATTATAGAGTGCTTTTAAGAACTAAATTGTAATAGCCTAAATATCAGCCTAGCAGTAATCAGTAAATTCTGTAGAGTCTGTAGTGTGGTTTTGGTATAAAAACATTAGCTTTAGTATCTTTACTGTAATAGAGTTAAAAAGGTTAAACGTGCTCAGGCCAGGGAAGCCCCTTGATGGGTGACCTCCCGGAAAGCCGGAAGAGCAAAATATTTTATTAGATCATAAGAATATATGAGTTAAAAGGAGACTGGTGGTATAATTTGGTGCAAAAATAAGGTCATATAGGCCTCTGAAAGTCAAATTGAAGTTAGCCTCTGGTTCGATTCAAATAGTAACTAAGTTTGACTAAATTTTGACTTAATTTTTAAAAATAGTAAATGAAGTCCAAAAGAAGTTTTGTGGGGAATAAAATGGTTTAAAATAATTTTTAGGAATTTTTGATAGTGAAAGATTAGTAAATTACGGCAGAACCGAAAGTATCGAATCAGACCGGTTGGCGAAAGAACGGATTTTCTTTCTGATGTGATTTCTACTACCGCTGCAAAGAAGCTTATAAGGAAGGGATGTGTTACTTACTTGTGTTATGTAATGGAAGCTAAAAAGGAAGATCCTAAAGTGACAGATGTTCCCACTGTATGTGAGTTTCAAGATGTTTTCCTTGAAGAACTGTCAGGCTTGCCACCTGATAGGGAGATAGAGTTTACTATTGACTTAGTGCCTGGCGTAGAACCTATCTCTTTCGATCCTTACAAAATGGCACCTATAGAACTCAGAGAATTAAAGGTTCAGCTACAGAAATTGCTTGAAAAGGGTTTTATTAGACCTAGTGTTTCACCTTGGGGAGCACCAGTCCTCTTTGTGAAAAAGAAGGATGGATCGCTTCGGTTATGTATTGATTACAAACAGTTGAATAAAGTGACCATCAAGAACAAGTATCCTCTCCCACGAATTGATGACTTATTTGATCAATTGAAAGGTGCCGGTGTGTTTTCAAAAATTGATCTGAGATATGGTTATCATCATTTAAAGATTAAAGAAGCAGATGTACCTAAGAAAGCTTCCGCACTAGGTATGGTCATTATAAATTTCTAGTCATGCCATTCGGATTGACGAATACTCCAGCAGCTTGCATGGACTTGATGAACATGATTTTCCACCCTTACCTGGATCGGTTTGTTGTAGTCTTCATTGATGATATTTTGGTGTATTCAAAGACTTCGGAAGAACATGATGAACACTTACGGATTGTTGTGCAGACTCTGAGGGATAAATAGTTGTATGTTAAGTTCATTAAATGTAAATTCTAGCTGAATGAAGTATCATTTCTGGGTCATATGGTATTAGCAGAAGGTATCAAAGTCGATCCTAAAAAGATTGAAGCAATATTGCAATAGAGAACACACAAGAATGTTACAGAAATCATAAGTTTCCTTGGATTGGCCGATTACTACAGAAGATTTGTAAAAGGCTTTTCCACCATTGCAACTCCATTAACTCGACTGTTACAGAAGAAAGTCAAGTTTGAATGGACAGATAAATGTCAAGAGAGCTTTGAGCAGCTTAAGTGTATGTTGACCGAAGCTCCAGTGTTAACTTAACCTGAACCAGGTAAAGACTTTATGATTTACAGTGATGCTTCCATGAATGGTTTAGACTGTGTACTGATGCAGGAAGGCAAGGTGATTGCTTATGCCTCCCGACAGCTTAAGACTCATGAGAATTACCCTACTCATGATCTTGAGTTGGCAGCCATTGTATTTGCTTTGAAAATCTGGAGACATTATCTGTATGGTGAAAAGTGCTACATCTACACTGATCATAAAAGTCTGAAATATTTGTTTACACAGAAGGAGTTGAATCTGAGATAAAGAAGATGGCTTGAATTGATTAAAGATTATGATTATTTCATTGATTATCATCCTGGGAAAGCAAACGTTGTAGCTAATGCACTTAGCAGAAAGTTCGTGGCATCTTTACGGGCTATGAATGTTAAATTGGGTATGGCAGATGATGGAGCATTGACAGCAGAAATGCAAGTGAAGCCAGATTTCTTCCAACAAGTGAAAAATGCCCAGAAACAGGATGATCGATTGTCTTCTATCATGAATCAGGTAAAAGAAGGCAATGAAAGTAATTATTCACTGGGTCCAGATGGTAGTCTATGTTATAAGCAGAGATTGTGTGTTCCCGATCAAGCTGTGAGAAAGAATATTTTATCAGAAGCTCATCATAACACTTATACCATGCATACTGGTAGCAATAAGATGTATCAGCATTTGAAGATGCATTACTGGTGGTTAGGCATAAAATGCGAGATAAAAGAATTTGTGGGCAAATGTTTGATATGTCAACAGGTAAAGGCAGAGCATCAGGTTCCTTCGGGTTTGCTTCAACCTATTACAATACTCGAATGGAAATGGAATAGGATAACCATGGATTTTGTAACTGGATTTCTACTCACTAGGAAGAAATATGATGTTGTTTGGGTGATCATGTTAGTGGTTATGCCCTAGGCCAAACATTTGGACCTTAATGTAATCATTACATTTTCATTTATATATAACGGTTTTCTTCACTTTAATATTATTGGCATGTTACATTATTGTAATGTTTATGAATAATAATGTTATTCATGATATCCCTAGTCATTTATCACTAAAGGGCATAAAGACAAATTAAGACTAGTATAGATTTGTATTGATAATCATGAGATGATTATATATGATGATATAAAACGAATCTATAGGTATTTGTTAGAGAACAAAGTACTGGATAGACCCATTGTAAGATCACTACATGGGATATTGTCATAAGTGATCTTATAATAGATATGTTATTGAATCCTTTGACCTGAGGTTATCACGGTTTCCTACATAAGGAACATTATGTTTTGACATAATCAAACGTTATCTTTAATCGGATAATTATAAAGTTTATAATCGGACATAATGAGAATTATGCAGAGGAAAGTGAATAATCAAGATTGAATTTGTCCCTCTCTTTTGAGAGAGATATCTATTGGGCCCCTCGATAAATAGGACCGTAAAATGCATGACCGTGCTCGAATGAATTGATAGTGTAATCAATGTCATTTGAATTTATCAGTCTACTTAGTGATCAAAAAATTATATATGTTTGAACAATATAAGTTTGACATGTATCATGACTTATGTTCAAACAAGACATCGTGTGACAAAAGGATAATGGCATATTCTATTGTCAGGTTAAAATCGGACTAACGATATTTATATTATTTAGGTAGTCATAATGTCTTGCTAGAGACCAATTATGACTTGTGGGCCTATTATGGTTATTGGGCCCGCTGCCAACTTAATATAAACCTATTGGGTCATACACCAAGATCAAAAGATGAACAAAATGGATTTTATTAGGGTATTTCGGAATAATATAAATATAGGTATTTATATTTAATTTCGAAATTATTTATATATATATATATATATATATATACACATATAAATAAATCTTGTATTTTGAATTTGAGATAATAATATGTATTAATATAATATTTCTTATTATTTTGAATAAGAAATAAATAAATAAATAAATAAACAAATATATATAGAAATATCTCTTTATTTTGAATAAGAGATAATATCCTAATTTATCTCTTTAGGGTTTAAAATATATACGGATATATATCATTGATTATAGGTTAATATAGGATTAACCCTAATCACGTTTTTCCTAAGAGAGAAAGAAAAGAGTGGTCATTTTTCTTAGAAAAGAAAACCCAGCAGCCACTTAAAAAATCCTAGCCGCCATTTTCTTTGAGAAAGAAAACGCAGAAAATTCAGTCGCACGTGAAGGGAGCTAGCACCCCTGCGAGTTTTGTTCGTTGGTTCATTCGTGTGGATACCGGTAGAGGGCGTTCGTGGTTGCAGCAGCGTCTATAGTCCGAGATAAAGTGTTAATTTCGTTCTAAGGTCGGTAATCTTAATCTCTTCCTTTTGAATCAATTGAAAATACATAGATCCTGTTTTGGGTTTCTATTTTTTTCCGCTGCGTTTAATTTGAATTATTCCGAAGAAACCTAGCAGATCATTGACAGGCTCACTAAATCAGCTCATTTCTTACCTGTTAGAATGGATTATCCATTATCTAAGTTAGCAGAATTGTATATCAGTGAGATTGTAAGATTGCATGGAGTGCTATCTTTTATCATTTCAGACAGGGATCCGAGGTTTACTTCTCAGTTTTGGAAGAGATTACAGGAAGCATTGGGGACAAAGCTATATTTTATTGCAGCTTTCCACCCCCAAACTGATGGACAATCTGAACGTGTAATTCAGATTCTCGAAGACATGTTGAGATGTTGTGTTCTTGAATTTGATAGTAGTTGGGAAAAGTATTTGCCATTAGCTGTATTTGCTTATAATAACAGCTATCAGTCTAGTATTAAAATGGTTCCTTATGAAGCTTTGTATGGTAGGAAGTGCAGAACTCCTCTTTGTTGGATAGAGTTAAGAGAAAACAAGATTGTAGGATTAGATTTGATTCGGGAAACTGAAGAAAAAGTTTAAGTGATTAAAGACAGAATGAAAGAAGCCATGGATCGACAGAAGTCTTATGTGGACTTAAAGAGAAAAGATGTTGAGTTCCAGATTGGACATAAAGTGTTCCTGAGAGTTTCTCCATGGAAGAAAGTCTTGAGGTTTGGAAAGAAAGGCAAACTGAGTCCGAGATTCATTGGTCCCTATGAAATCTTACAAAGGGTTGGACCAATAGCCTACAGACTAAAGTTACCGCCAGAATTGGAGAAGATTCACGATGTATTCCATGTATCCATGCTGCGAAGGTATCGGTTGGACCCCAGTCATGTGATTAAGCCTGAAGAGATTCGGGTTCAGCCAGATATGACATATGAAGAGTATCCAGTTAAGATTCTGGCTAAAGAAATCAAACAGCTCAGAAATTAGCAGATTCCACTAGTGAAGGTACTCTGGAACCGCCACAACATTAAGCAAGCAACGTGGGAACCAGAAGAGATAATGCCATAGCAATATCCTCATTTATTCAATATAGGTAAAATTTCGGGGATGAAATTTTTAATTGGTAGGGGAGAATTGTAATAGCCCAAATATCAGCCTAGCAGTAATCAGTGAATTCTGCAGAGTTTGTAGTGTGGTTTTGGTATAAAAATATTAGCTTTATTACCTTTACTGCAATAGAGTTAAAAAGATTAAAGGTGCTCAGGCCAGGGAAGCCCCCTGATGGGTGACCTCCAGGGAAGCCGGAAGAGCAAAATATTTTATTAAACTATCAGAATATATGAGTTAAAAGGAGACTAGTGGTATAATTTGGTGCAAAAATGAGGTCATATAGGCCTCTGAAAGTCAAATTGAAGTTAGCCTCTAGTTCGATTCAAATAGTAATTAAGTTTGACTAAACTTTGACTTAATTTTTAAAAATAGTAAATGAAATCTAAAATATTTTTTGTGGGGAATAATATTGTTTAAAATAATTTTTAAGAATTTTTGATAGTGAAAGATTAGTAAATTACAGCAGAACCGAAAGTATCGAATAAGACCGGTTTGAGTGAACCAAACCCCAAACGGACTCTGATTGATCTAAAATTTTGCAAGAAGACTATTTTTCATATTGTAAGAGTTAGGGAATTATTTTGGAGTGAAAATAAGTTGATAAACTTATAGTTACCATTGAAAAGTGAAAAATGGCCTAAAAATAAAAAATTGACCCAAATCGGTTCGTCAACTTTGGTTGGACCTGGTTTGATTCAATTTTCCCCATATATAAACATCTCTTCACCTAGAAATCTCCATTTTCAGCTGCCTCTCTTCTTCATCCCTAGACCGAATTGATATTTTCTCATTTTTCCTCTATTTTCTTCCATTTTCTCTTCATATCTCCATAGATCTTAGCTTCCCAAGTAAATTTCAGCTCCTCTATAATCTATTGGTGGTATTATAAGTTCATTTGAATGATTAAAAGTGGGTGAAACCAAGACTTAAAAGTTTGGGTGTAAAATTGAGGTATGTGATGTAGGTGTTTTTAAATTAGTTTAAAGGTTCCCAAAGGTACTTTAAGGTATGTAGATCATGTTTATGTAGTTATATTACATAAAAGAAGCAAGGATTTGATGAGATGTACATGTTTATATTTAGATTCCATTAGGTGTTCATGGTGAGGAAAGTTCCTCTAAACATAATGGCAAGAAAAAGGAATATTAAGGAGTGATAAGCAAGAATTTAAGGTTTGTGATTTCAAATTCCATCTATTTCCATGTTAAAAGTATGGATTTAGGTTATGTTTATGAACAAAGTATGTGATTAATGCATGTTTAATTGAATCTAACCATATAATCATGCTTAAAAAGGTTAAAAATAATGATTTGAATGGTTAAAATGAGAAAATAAAACATGGGTGATGATGATATGATGTGGCCGAATGGTATATACATGTGTTTTCATGGTATGTTATGATGGTTATGTCATTTTAATGAAGTATACGTGATGTTTGACATGAGATCTAAGTACTTGAATGTGTAAGAGAAAGAAAAATAATCATAATGGATGTTGATCACATAGGCCAAATGGTATAGGTATGTGAAAGACATGATTTTGATGTGTTTTGATGTGAATTGATGGTATGGCTATGTTAATCATTGATAAATAAGATAAAAAGAAATTATGATGGATGTATGGTATGTTGACCGAATGTCAAACATGTATGGTGTACTATGATGGCATGATGATTTTAATGACATACAATGGCATAAGAATGAAAATTAAATATATCATGATTGATTCGGATGGTAAATGAATGGAATGGTATGATGAGATTCCATGGATTATATATAATGAAAACTGAATAATTATAATGGTATAATTATTGCCCTATGTTATAGTTTGTTAGTCAAGTCTAGCTCAGGATATAGTGGCTAGCCATAGGGACATCAACCGCGGGTGTGAGCATGACATCTCACTTTTTTTAGGCCAATGACGGTCCTGCTCAAATGATTGAAATGTAGGGGTTGTCCTTTAGGATCCCTCTAAAATGTTTTGAAATGTTAAAATGTCAAATGAAATGAATTGGAATGTAGGGGTGGTCCCACGGGGTCCCTCTAAACTAGAGTGAATCAATCGGGTTCATGTCTCGATTATCCAGTTCATAGATTTCTACCAGTTTTATACAAGGGGTAAAATGGTAAAAATAAGCTTAATATGGTTAATTTGTGATTAAAATGATATTTGTATGAAAAATAAACTTAATTGAAAGAAATAAAAAGTTTAAGGGCAAAACGGTAATTTTGACCATAAATAAGTTAATAAAAATTATTAGGGGTATAAATGTAATTAATTAGTTAAATATGAAAATTTGTCACTTTTAGGGATTTAAAATGTAATTTGGCATGAAATTGGTAGTTTAGGGACTAAACGGTAATTTGCATCTAAAGAATAGTTAAAATGGTAAATAAAATGAATTGATGGCATTTTTTATAATTATGGAGAAGTTAGAGGACCAAATTGTAATTTTGCTAAGATAAGGGACTAAAATGTAAATATGAATTGTTAAAGTACACTATTTGCATATTTACCCCTAATTGAGGGATTTAATTGAGATTGTGAATATTATTGCATATATAGAAATGAAATGGAAATTTAATTGGTTTAAGGGCAAAATAGTAATTTGGTGGATAGATATTGAATTAATGATGTTAATTGAAAGAGTAATGGCAGTATAGTAAATAAATCGAAAGTTAAGGGCATAATCGTAATTTGATGAATTTTTGAAGGATTGAATGGAATTTTACACTAAAGAATAATTGATAAAATATTCAATTATTTTAATTAAGTATATTTTATATTGTTATTATTTTATGCATGTGAACTTGGTCTAGTGGAAATCCCTGGAATTGCAATAATCATTAGGCATATTTAATGCTCAGCACGTAGTTTTATTTGACTGCGTGTAGGGACGTCTTAGGACATGGAGCATAAAGCATACATCGAATCTTGGAAGCTGAATCGAAGAATATTGAGAATATTAAGTATGTTAAGTATATGGCATGTATATGGACTTAAATATTATGGTTTTGGGTATTGGCATGTATTAGACTTATTCAAGTAGATAATGGTCTGGTGTGAGGCATAATATTTATATTTTAGACTGCTCATGATAATATCATACTATTATAATTGTTGACCTCGTGGTCAATAATTATCGGATTTATAGAATTCATAGTTTAATTATATGATTGAATGTCATTAAAAGTTGACCATATGAAAAGTAACTTAGGACAGTTATAGGTCAATCAGAAAAGTTAATATTAAGGTAAACTGGTAAAAAAAAAAAATACCTGACTTCGCACTGTTAAAATAGTAAAGTGGTGACATTCGATATCCGTATCATATACGGGTATAAGGTGTTACAGTTTTATTAGTATCAGAGCACGGTTTGGCAATTATGAGATCGGAATGGGTTATTAGAATTAGGTGAAGTACATATACATGACATTTAGTGATTAGACAATATTATGAGATTAATGTATGCTTGCTCCTGTGGTTAGATAATACGAAATGGCTTCTGAAGAAGGTCGTCGTGAGGGTGATGTAGAGAGTGCGGCTTCTATCAGTGTTAGTCATGGCGAGGCATCGCAACGACAAGCTACACCGCCAGTTGCACCTCCCCCTCCGCATCAGCCTGATTTCATGACTATGATAGCGAATTTATTTTAGCAGCATATGCAAGCTCAGCCGTTACAGCCTCAAGTTCTTGAACACCTATTAGCTCCACCTAAAAGGAGGCCGATTTTGGAGCAAATAAAAAGATTGGCAGCTGAAGATTTTTATGGATTGGATCCTTTGACTCCTGTTCAAGCTGAGGAATGGTTGTTTAAAATCAAGAGAATATTTGAGACTACCCAGAGTCCACCAGAAGAGATGCTACAGGGAGCCATAGCTTTGTTACAAGGACCATGTCCTAGGACTGTAAATGGGCCTATTGGGAAGTCAGTTATGACTATCCAAATGAATGGCTCTCCTGGCCAATTGGTGGACTGTCCTCTTAGACAACACAATATGACTTTCTTTACAGACCTAAGAGATAGAAAACAGGATCCAAGGGAGATGAATAAGAGTATTTTAATGAAGAGAAAGAGAGAACTTAGAGAGACATTTAGAGAAGATAAACAGAAGGAAGTTTTTATTTCGTAGAAAAGCTTATGATCCCATTATGGAATCGAAATACATATTTATAGAGCCTGAGAGCTCTATTGCTTACATAATCATTACAAGATAAGGAGGAATTTCCTTTTACAAAGCTATTTTATAAAAGTTACTTTATAAAAGCTACTTTTTCAAGGATAAGGAGGAATCTCTTTTTACAAAGCTACTTTATAAAAGATACTTTTATAAAACTATTTTATCTAAAGTAACTTTAGTCCTTTTTGTTATGATGGATTGCTTCATATCAGGAAGACATATTCATATCTTCAGGATCGGAATCATCTTTCTGTGGGATCCAATCAAAATCATCAAATTTGTCTTTATGGGTTGGCTTGTGATCCAAGGCAGAGAGGAGATATTGAGTGGTACTGGTACAGGCATTATCATGGTCTATATTCAGATCAAAGTATGGGTCCTGAGAATCCTGAAACAGTGAATCAAGATAATTGGGTTGAAGGGATGACTCAACAGTGTCATACGTTGGTGGATGCAGAGAAGACGGTTTAATATTATTAAGCTCGCAAAGCATAGAATGAAGAGCGGTTTTGACAGCTGGCTCTTCCAATAGATTAGGATTTTCAAATGTGTCCTAGTGAAAAGCTTGAGGTTGATCCCATATGGAGTATTGAGAAGGATTCCATATATATGGCCTGTGGAAGAAATAGATCACTGTATGATTTCTTGCTCTTGACTCAGTCATTTTCTATAGCTGGAGAGATTGGATTTTGGACAGGAATTGATGGCGCCACCAGGACAGAGGGGCATACCATTCAAGGAACTGCCAATGAAGTGATGATTGCTTAGCAGAATCAGTGAGAATTTCATACATGTCAACAAGGGGGAACGAAACAGTATGAGTGTAGAGGACAGAGAGACACCAGAGGAACCAAAGCTCTTCTTCATAACATGGAGAGTCATGGAAAACCTTAAAAAGGATGGACCATGGCTGATCAAGGATGAAATAATTTTCTTTGGGTGAGACATTTCTTTTTTGGGTAAAGAGGTGCAGGTAATGAAATAAGTGACGGGTAGCAAACTGTTTGATAATTGCAGGGGAGGTAAGAGGATAGCTAGGAGGAACAGAGTCTTTCTTAATGGCTGGAAGGTTTAGACAAGGGTGTTGGTTATATCTGAGATTGGGATGAGGTTTAAACTTATCCATAATAAACACAAAAGGTAAGGTGATAATAGAAGTGGAAAGTTTTGGCTTTGGTAATCTGGAGAGATAGTCTGGGATCAGGTTCTTATACCCTTTTATATGCTCATCCTGAAAATTGTACTTGCTAAACGATTCTGTCCATCTGAGAAGTTGGTGGTGTGGAACAGACTTCCCTTTGAAGGAAAGTATCTTTGGAAAAGACGAGCAATCCATGACAACTGTAAAGCAGTATCCAATGAGATGAAACTCGAATCTTTTGATGCCATACTTCACCGCTAAGATTTCTTTGAAAGTAGAGTGATAATGGCACTCTGACTCTTTAAACTAGCCACTAGCATATCCACAAATGTTTCTAATGTTGTCCTTTTCTTCCAGGAGAACTGCACCCCAACATTCATCACTAGCATCTGTCTGGAGGAATCTTTTGCCAGTGGAGGGAACATGGAGAGGTGGCAGCTTCTGAGTGACTTCGTTTATCTTTTGGATTGATTGGAAGTGAATGGCAGACCATAATGGAGGGTGCTTTTTCAAAAGTTGGGTTAGTGGTCTTGACAGGTGGTTGAAGTGAGGAATGAATTGTTGGATGTAATTGGCAATTCCCAAAAACTGTTGAATTTGCTTTTAGGATAAATGACAGTCTGGAAAGGTGAGAAGTTCTTTTGCAAGGTGAGGTTGTGGCTGGTAAGCACCATTATCAAAGTGCATCCCTAAGAAATCAATGTCATTCTTTGCAAGAATCATTTTGGAAGGTGATAACATAATGCCATGTTCCTTGGTCAGGTCAATGAAAGTTTACAAGTGAGCCTGATGAGTAGAAACATCTGGGGAAAATATTAAGAGATCATTAATGTATATTAATGCAAATGAGAAGATTGACTTGTAAATTCTTATCATGGTCTGTTGAAAGATAGAGGGTGCCGTTTTAAGACCAAAAGGCATGACAGTCCATTGATAGTAAAAATTAGGGATACAAAAGGCTGTTTTAGGGCGGTCTTGTGGAAGAATTCCAAGTTGTTAGAATCCTTCTTTAAAATCAAACTTGGAGAAAATTTGGGCATTATGAAGGAATGGGAAAAGGGAAGAGATTTTGGGCAAAGGATATTTATTGTCTTTAAGGAAAGGGTTAAGAGGAGTGTAATCAATGTCAAGTCGTTTCTTTCCATGGACTTGTTCTGAATGTTTATTGACATGAAATGTAACACCCCAATTTGACCCTAGAGGTTTTGGCTAAATTGAGTTGGATTATTTGATGTGTTATGGACAAGTGGCATCGTAGGAGAATGACACATGGCAGCTTGAGAGTGTGACACATGGCAAGAGACTTATTTGTTTTGACAAGTGGCTATATGTGAGAGTGACACCTAGCATGAGTCAAGATATGTATTAGGGAAGTTAATGGGTTTGGTGGCTTTAACTATGTTGGTTGGCCGGCCTTATCCCCTATTTCTTCCTATTTGACTTTCCATTTTCTGCATTTTTGGGTCTTTTGGCCCTCCTTTTCTTTCTTTGTTCCTTTTTTCGTGCTCCTTCTCTTCTTGTCCCTTCTCCATTTGACCACCTAAGTTGACCTGTATTCTTGGTTTAGTTTGAAGAGTTAGTGTGAGTAAAAGAGAGATAGAAAGGTAAGTGTGGTTGGTTTTTTGATTTGACCTCCTTTTTCTTTCTGTTTTTGATTTAAAGTGAGAATAAGTTTAACTCAAGTGTTTTCTATATGATTCTGTTGAAGCTGTGGACAAGAAATTGGATAAAGGGAAGGAGAAGATCGAAAACGAATAGAGAACAGAGATTGAGCTTCGTAGAGGTCGGGATCGTGTGTGATTTTAATTTCTGTTCATTTTGATTGCTTGCGGTGTTTTTGTGGTATATGTGTATATATGTTTATGATATATGTGTGTATATATGTTTATGAGTATGTGCTTGATCATTTGAGTGTGTGATGATGATAAAGTTTGGTTTTGGCAAATTCCATTCATTTTGCATCAGACCTCCGTGTAATGTTTTTGCCATAAGTAGAGTTTTAGACCTCTAAATTGAGTGATTATTGAGCCATTAGCACCATGACTTCCATGCCTATAAAAGTCTTAGAAATGACCTTGAGCATATTCTTTCTTAAGACCCTAAAAATTGGCAAAAATAAAGGTGTCTCTACTTTGGCCGGTTCATTTGAGCAGGTCAGATTTTTTAGATCATATCTGATGTTATAGATGTCCTATTGACCTGAAAATTGTCCCATTTGAAAGTTAACATTAGAAGATAGTTTTGTCTAAAAATGAGGTTTAGACGTTGGTTTAGACTGTACAAAGTAGAGTAGTGAAGCAATCTTGAGTTTTTGCTTCTATTTTGTTATTTTAGGTATGTCACGGTCACAACCAATTGGTTGCCACCGTGACCAATGCCCAGACAAGGCAGAATTGAATATTTTTGGACCTCACAGTCACAGCCAAGTGGTTGCCACCGTGACCATCCCCTGTTTTGCATATTTTGAGTATTTTTCCTCTCGAAATGCACCCGAACTTCATTGTAAGTTCCTATAACATGTCCAACTCATTTCTAACCTTATGGAATGAGTATATGAGTGTTTTTCCAATTGAATCATATGTAAATGATGTTATGGCATAAGAGTTTAATAATAGAATTAAACGTATTCATGCTTTTTAATTGTTGAACATGACTTGCCATGTGATATTAATTATATACGCTTGAATCATGATATAATACTTTAGTGATTGTAATGTATATGATAGAGTGTTATGAGGCATTGAGTTCAGCCTGAAGAGTCAAAGTAATGGATAGATATGCATGCTTATAAAGGGTTAGAGGCTGCTGCTACAGTGACCTTAGTTGTGTCTACTTGATGAATACCTAGAGTATTCAATGCTATTGAGTTAGTTCTCCAGAGTTAATGTTGTTTATCAGTATTTATAGTACAGTACCCGTATCCACCATTGTTGAGAATTCAGGCTAATGTATATTCTGTAGTGTACAAGAGGTGAAGTAGAGATATCTTCATTCGAAGTCTATTATGTATGTTTATCCCCACTAAGCGTTATCGCTTAACACGGGTGTTTATCCGTGTAGGTTTTTAGGACTGGATTAGAGGGCGCACATCTGCAGGTCAAGGCCACTAGGAGCTTTTATAGAAATCTTTTTGTACTAGATAGAGTTCCTTACATTTTGAGTAACATGATTATGTACATAGGAAGCATAGTATCATAATGTAAATGTTAACCACATGGTATATGTACCGAAGATGTATATGTATAAAGTTTTTATAATGTGTACAGTTTATATGTATATATAAGAGTAGTATGTTTGGCCCAAGTTATTCTAATTATTTTACTGTTATCGCTTCCGCCTTTGTGCATGCGTGCGTACGAGTATGTGTGTGTTTGGCTTGTGACGCCCCGGGTGTTACATAAAACGCTTGGCAAGCCCAATCTGATTGAGTGGGCTCGATTAATCATTGGACCAACAATTGAGAACATTCCTCTTGAGCTAGGAAAAAATCTTCTGGGGACATCCCAGGATGAGAGGCTTTTGTAGGATTAATATCTTCATATTTTTTGAAAGGTAGGGCAATAAAAAACTCCGGTCGGGTCCACAAAGGGTTTTGGTGTTTGGACAGGAAATTGGTGTGAGAGTTAGCACAACAATAGGTTTTAAGCTGGGCTTGTAACTATTGAAATGGGCTTGGATTGTGGATGGTAAAAAGAGAATGGGTAGTGGTGTAAGGCTGGAAATACTTTTTATGTTTGAGTCTAGTGGGCTTAATATGAAGATAGGGTAATTGATAAAGAGCATCAAAACCAAGAACAAGGTCTTTACCAGGAAGATCAGATCCAAGAGCATGTATCCAAACAGAACAGTTAGGAAATAGTTGAATTTTGACGGGTTGTCTGGTTTTTAGCTTGATGGTAAGAACACCTTGATTTGCTGCTTGAAAATGTTGGGTATAAGGTTTCCAAAAGGAAGCAGGAAGAACCTTGGGGTTAAGAATGGTGTTGTGTGCCCCAGTATCAATAAAGGCGATAATATTGGTGGGGTTTGTAAACTTATCAAGGAAAACCTTTGCTGGAACTAAGGGAATAGGATGGGATGATAAAATGGTTTTGGGTATCTTTTTTGGATTGGGTAAGGACAAAGAGTTGAGAGCAATCTTTTCTAGATTGGGTAAGGACAAAGAGTTGAGAGCAGCAATATCAGTTATTGATTCATTGTCAGAATCATCTTCTGAGGAATCAGAGTCAGAGTACTGGACTACAAAAAGAGTATAAGGATCTGCTTCATCATCAATAGAAAAAAGTGATTCAACATCATCATCTTGGAGATTAACTTGGGATTTTTTCTTATCGCAGTTTGAAAAGAAATATATTGGTTCAGAATATAAAGCTTCAATGCAAGATGCCTTCTGGAGACTCAGACAGGGGAACAAGTCAGTGGCTGAATATGAATGAGAATTTGAGCGGCTTAGTGCTTATTTGGATGATGATTCCATGACAGAAGAGAAGTTATGCCATAGATTTGAAAGAGGCTTGCATAACAACATTAGACTGGTTGTGGTTACTCAGAGATACCCAGATATGAGATCTTTGATCGAGGCAGCCATTAAACCTAAGACTATACAGGCAGATGAAGCTGATAGATGGTCCCGATTTAGACAGAAAAGGAAGCCGGGTCAGTTTTCTAGAGCCACTACTCAAGGAAAGAAATTTAAAGGACCTCCTCATGTTCAGGGCCGTACATTTTCAGCACCTGCTCGCACTCAGCAGAATCCAGCAGGCAGTAGTGCCCCAACTACATCATTTGGTAGTACACTGAGGGGCAGATGTCATGGTACCCTTCAGCAGTTTGTGCATTGTAACAAATTTTATCCTGGTGAATGTAGATTCGCGAATAAAGCTTGTTTTAAATGTGGGTCCAAGGATCATCAGATTAGAGATTATCCAGAAGCACGGCCTGTCACACCCCAACCTATACCATGGAGACTTCTACCCCGATTGAAGGAGGGAGAAGGGTCCCGATAGATAGGAGTGTCACATCCCACTAATGCAACCATATAAACATCGCGTACACACTGATATAACAGAAATACAATAACACTTTGAAAGAAAGAAAGGTGATATTGAACAGAATAGATACTTTTATTAAGGTACATAAAAGAGGTCTTTACATATTACAAAAGATTAAAAAAAAAAAAACAAATATACAAAAGCCCAAGATATACTGTTCCGAAGGGCCAACCAAACATTATATATGTTACAAAAGAAAGGAAAGCCTATACTACAAAACTCTGGACTTTAGTTGCGTTGGCCTTCCCGATGCGACACGCCCAAACTATGCGTACCAAAACCTTCCACACCTGCACGGATAAACACCCGTGCTAAACGAAATCGCTTAGTGGGGAACACAAAATGCATAACCGCCACTCACAGTGACGATAACAGAAAACACATGATAATGGTATAATTATAGATATAACATCATACACAATTAATCCAACTATTCATCATTAGTTAAGAGTTCACAGTACATATATATATATATATCATCCAAAATTCATGCACAAAAGCACATTAACACCTTAGCACCTGCTTAATCAAAATGAGTGGATAACGAGTACACATAGATACCCGAGGGTATCGATATCGTATCATGAACACAGATACCCGAAGGTATCAAAACGCTCTTTTGATTTTTGTTCCATCTGTTTTCACATAGAATCTTAAGAAAGATTCAAGCAGAAGGATCGCGAGGATCCGATCGGGGGACCTGATCAGGGTCCAAAAGCGTACACATAGCTGCAGCAACACATAGCTCTATTAGGCATGCCTAACTATCCACTTATCCGACATTAGCAGGTTGCACGGAAGTTTATCAAGTTAACATACATATTATTCATTTAAATAAGTGGTCAAGGCTTTAATGAAAGAGTGCATGCAAAAGAAATCAACTCATCAAGCAAAAAGGAGAAGAAACCAAATTTGAAAGTTACGCCTGTCGCGCTCGCGACAGAAGCCAAAATACACCTCCACGCCTCGCCTCGCGGTCGCGAGAGGGCGTGGGTGCTGCCCTTTGTCGCGCTCGCGACAGAAGCCAACCCTTCCAGTCCATCGCGCTCGCGACAGAAGAGAGCCCTGCACATGCTCGGTGATCGAGCACTCTGTCGCGCTCGCGACATTTGTCGCGCTCGCGACTGAGAGCTCCCTGTCGAGCTCCTCAGCGCGATACCTCTCGCGCCGGCGCGAGGGCTGAAACCTCTGCGCTCTGTCGCGCTCGCGACAGATACGGGTTTTTCAGCTCTTACGCCCAAAATCTGCAGAAATCTCACACTAAACACATTCAAACTTCCAAAATTGATTCTAAACCTCAAAATTAAGCAACAAAAGCATCAACAACTCATAATATAATTAAAAGCCCAGCTTTATCACCATTTATCTCAATTAAATCAAGCCAAATACATGCCCAATTCCAAGAAATCCCAAAACAGCAAATTTAACAACAATTGCAACTATCCACATGATTTCTTGCAAATTCTTCAAACAATACACATCCTCTAGCATCACATATCATGCTTAATTCAATTTAAGCTATACTTACACAACTCATAACCCCAATCAAAGCAAAAACGCAAATATCTAACTCAAATCACAAATATATACAAAAGACAAACGTTCCCAAACCTGATCTCCTTTGCTCCTACTCGTGAGCTCTGCTCCCGCTAGCTATTTCTTTCTCTTTCGCCGGTCTAGGAGACTCCTCTGAACCACAAACCCACAACAACCAAGATCAATTCTATAACAACGCACATATACATATACAAATGCTTAAAACCTAGAGAAGAGGAAGAAGAATCTAAGACATCACTAACCCATACTCACCTTTGAGCCTAAAACCACAAACCAAACAACTCAAATACTCAAGGAAAGGAGAGGGAGCAAGATTGTGCAAAGAAGAAGGAAGAACGAAGAAGAAGTAGAAGAAGAAGAAAAGAGGACGGCGTGAGGAAGGGAAGAGGAACGGGAATCAAAGGGAAAAAGGCTGTCTTCTCTCTCTCTCTCTCTTCCAATTAAAGTCATCCTTATCTCTAAACCACATGTCACTCTCCTATAGGACAAATACCCCATAACACACCCTACTCCCATACACTAATTCACACACAAACCTATCCCTTACTCACATCTTACTTCCATACACTAACTCATACACTAGCCTATCTCCTCTTCTCATACTATTACACATACAAACACATAATTATAATAAAAAATAACACACACATGCAACACATAAAGTACACGCATACAGGCACGGACAGGCTCAAACTACTGGGGTGGTTTTGGGGTGTTACACGGCCATCTACAGTCGTGTCACCAGCTCCTGGATCTGGATTCGCCCCACCCAGAGGTCGTGGTAGGGGAGCAATTTCACATCATGTTGCTTCAGGCCCGTCAGTCCCGCCTGCTAAGGGACAAGGTCGTTTGCAGGACACGCATATGCTATTAGAGCCAGAGATCAGGAGAATGCACTAGATGTGATAATTGGTAAATTCTCTCTGTTCTCTCATTTTGTATATGTTTTGATTAATCCTGGTTCTACGCATTCTTATATTAGCACCGATATTGCACGGGATAAAGGGTTGCATAATTCACAGTTAGACCAGGATATCTTAGTAAATAATCCATTGGGGCAAGCATAGGTGTTATCTTTCTACTGATGAAGTGCATCTCCATTTGCTTAAAAAGGGGTTCGTACCCAATTATTTTGAGTGGACATGACATGGAGAGCCAATAATTTGTACCGCCCCTAGGGGGATTGAACTTGGATCATCCGTAAATGTAGCTAAATTTAGAGGTGGGGGGGGATGAATTCATGACAGAGAATGTGGTTGCAACTGAAAATCCATATGCCCAAATGGTTTATGATGCTGCCGGTGTTTCATTTCAGCCAAATTTACCTCATGTCGATGAAGAAGCAAACCCAAATGCCTCAAAATTTCTTGACTTATTGAATACAGCTGATCAAGAATTATGGTTAGGTTGTGATAATATGACTCAATTAGCTTCTATTGCTCGAATATTGAATATAAAATCTGAAGGTCATATTTCTGGACGTAGTTTAGATAAAATCATGGCTTGATACAATGATTCATTGCCATCAGATCACAAAATGGTTGACAATTTATACAGTATAAAGAAGCTTCTTAGGGGTCTTGGTTTGATTGTTGCAGGCTGGGATGTATGTTGTTCTGGGGAGATGATGTGGAATTACTAGATTGCAAATTCTGTTGTCAACCAAGGTTCAAACTAAGAAATGCTAATAGGAAACATAAATTAGTACCTTGGAAACGGATGTATTATTTCCCGCTAACTCCTAGACTTCAAAGACTCTATGCCTCCGAGGTTACTACATCTCACATGAAATGGCATAATGAACATGATCAATCTGATGGAATAATGAGCCATCCATCTAATGCATTTGCATGGAAACATTTCAACAACATCCATCCTGATTTTACTGTCGACAGCTGAAATGTTAGATTGGGTTTAAGCACTGACGGGTTCCAACCTTTTGGTCAATCGGGCCAACAATATTCATCATGGCCAATCATAGTCATTCCTTATAATTTGGCTCCATGAATGTGTATGAATGAGGCTTTCATGTTCTTGACGGTGATTGTGCCTGGGCCCAGGAATCCAAAGCATAAAATTGATGTATTCTACAACCACTGATATCTGAATTGCAAGATCTTTGGGAATATGGTGTGCTAACATATGGTGTGTCAACTAAACAGAATTTTATGATGAGAGCAACTTTAATGTGGACGATCAGTGACTTCCCCTCCTATGCTAAACGGCTGAAAAATTAGCTTGTCCTTATTATGGCAATGATTTTGATGCTTTTTATCTTCTTAATGGGTGCAAAACTTCTTGATTTGACAGCCACAGGAAATTCCTCGCAATGATGACGGGGGTGATACAAGTGGAAATGATGGAAATTTATCTATTTTCACATATCCTGGCCGATTATATGGACGTTGAACTAGAAGAATGCTAATAGAAGAAGAACCAGAGGCTGTCCATGCTTACATCTTACTGAATTGTCGAGAGGTTTAATTTTTTCTAAAGTAAGTATGTGTAGACACCGGGTCCCGAGTCAACCTAGATCAGGATTATCCAATGATGAAATTAAGTGTGCCTATTTATAGGCAAAAAAATAAAAGTTGAAAGTGATGATTTTCTTATCAGATTGACTTATTAGAAATAAATAAAAATGTATTTTAAAAAAAATATTTTAAATGTTTTAAAAATTATTTTTGGGACAAAAAGAGTATATTTTGAAATCATTGTGTTTTAGGAAAAAAAAATAAATAAAATTTTGTGGGTGTTGGGCCGCGGCAGCGCCCCGCGTGCGCGGGGCGTTCTCGCCCGTGGGCCCTACGCGCGCCGACGGGCGTCGGTCGCCCCCTGACGCCCCATTTTGCCCGTTTTTGATATTTTTCCGATTTTTGGCATAAAAATTGATTTTTTCTTCATTTTTTTGTGTAATTTAATGCAAAAACTTTTTATTTTCCAAACCCTTCAAATTCATTAGTTTTTTGTGATTATTGCAATTAAATTTATTTAATTCAATTTAATAAAAATCTGATTTTGTTTTGGTTTTTTTATATATAAAAAGGGGTTTTTATTAAGGATTTTGGGGGGATTTTTCTTAAGAAAAATATTGTTTTTCTCTCTTCTTCATCTTCTTCTTCTTCTTATTTTTTCTTTTTCAAGAAAAATTCTCCAAGTATTCTAATTTGATTTTTTTTAATTTAACTCTTGAGACAAATAAATCAATTATTTGTTCTTGTGAATTTTTTTACTTCTTTTCATAATATTTTCCTTAAAACAAATAAATCAATTATTTGTTCTTGGGATAAAATTTCATTACATTTTATTTTTCCTAAATCAAAGCAAGGAAATTATCATCCAACTTCATTCATCACATCAAATTTGAGAGTAAACATTCTTGGCTCAACTTTTAATTTTCAATTTATTTTTGTTTAAAATTAGTTAGCTATCATGTAAATTCCTTTAGATATATTATTTATTTTATTTCTTATTTCTTATTCTTAATCTTTTATTTAATTGTTCATATCATTATTTCTTATTTCTTAATCTTTTATTTAATTGTTCATATCATTATTTCTTATTCTTAATCTCATATTATTATTTCTTATTTTTAATCTTTTATTTAATCTTTTATTATTATTTCTTATTCTTATTTCTATATTTAATTGTTCATGTTCATATTATTGTCATTATTTTTGTTCATATATTATTATTATTATTATTATTATTATTATTATTATTACTTGCATATTTAATTGGATTGTTCATATTCTTTGATATTATCATCATTATTATCATTAGTATTGTTATTATTATTGTGATTAGTGTTATCATTATTATTATTATTATTATTTGTCATTATTATCATCATTATTATTTTTATTAGTTTTATTTCTTATTATAATTAATTATTGTTGTCATCATTATTATTTTCATGTTTCATGCATGTTGAATTCTATTGTTGTTATTTCTATTATTTATGCATGTTAAATTGTTCATGTGTTAAGTTATATTTTATTATGCCATCTAATTAATTTGTCATACATTATGCGTGTTGTTTTATTTATTTTAATTCATTTTTTTACATGTTACATATTTTAATTCATTTTTCATTACTAACATCATCTTTATTTGTGTTTTTATTTCAATACTTATTTTTCATGTGTGAGTTTTCCAATGCCAAGTGAGAGCCCATGGAAGTTTGAAGACACCATGTTGGTGGAGTTTATAATTTTTTTTAGCATTTTTAGTATTATTTTGCTTTTATTTGCTTTTATTATTTAATATGTAATTTGTAATAAATTTATTTATTTTCATGCACGTTAATTAAAAGTCGCATAAAATATTTATATTAAATAAATTGGGATTTTTTCTAACAAAATGGGACCAATGTCCTAATTTTTCATCCAAATAAATTGTCACTTCAAAATTATTTTCTTTAATTATGCATGCGAGGACCAATGTCCTCACTCTTAATAAATAACCCGTTTTATGCATGATTTACCTTTATTTTACAATGGGGGTTGTATTCCGCCCCTAGTTTTGTTGTAATTTATTTTTATATACTTTACGTTAATTATTCTTTCATTTACGGCTTTCCTTGGATGACCAAGTTGCGCTCTAATTATTGCATCGAAACGTATAAGAAAAGGGGTGAAAACCTAAATTCAAAACTCAATTTTAACTTAATCAAGGTATGAATAAATGAGAAGTCCCGAACCATCTCTGATCTTTGGGCTCAACGAGGCGAGAGGACCATTTCAATGTTTCATTGGAATGAAACTTCCAAGACACCTCTTGTGTCTCGCAAAAAGGCTTTAACTTGCATAGTCCTAGGCTCCACGAGGCGAGAGGGTCATCCTAATGTTCTATTAGGATGGGACCTCCAAGACCCCTCTGGCTTGCCCAAAATGGATATAGCAGCGCTGTCTTAGCCTCACTGAGGCTAGACGAACTTTTTCAATGTTCTATTGGGTGGCGACTCCATGAAACCTCCTTGTTGCCCAAAATAGATGCCCTTGTAATTTCTTACAAGTTTTTTATGAATCTCTCCCGAAAGCCCTAAGAGCGGGTCTTCTGGGCGCCCACGGGGTTCGGCGCGCGTCACAGTGGCGACTCCACTGGGGACATAAGAGACTTCGATTCGAAAGTACCTTGGTTAAAAATTATAATTGAGTTTTAATTTAAAAATTTTATCCCTTTTCGAATTTGCATTGTATCCATACTAGAGCCTTAGATTATGCTAGTTTGGTCCCTTTTCTAGCCCCGGTGCATTTCCAAAGCACGAACTTACGTTCACTCAATGTGGGAAAATGTTAGGGATAATCACCAGCCCAAGCCTCGTACCATCATGGTATATCAAATGGAGACCCAATCGGTCGTTATGCTTGTGATGAGCTAGACCCGTTGGTAGGGACGATGCTTGGGTAGCCCTAAAGTATCATTACCCTTGACCAAAGCTCATATAATGGCAATAGATACTTCCCTTAGGTGATATGCTCCTTAATACAATGCTTGCTATGTGGGCCATTATATATTAAACAAAACCACCCAAATTAAATGGTCTTTTATCAAAGGCTTTTATGCCTCGGTGAGCCCATCTTAATATGGTTGAAATGTTTGAATACATAAAGGCCAAAACCCATACGTATATACAATAGGCAAGAGATGTTATGCTATCAGCTTTTCACCGTGCACCATACGCGTCCAATGGGTTCCCCGCTGACCCATGGACCAAGCCCACCTAGGAAAGAGAATACACTACCTCGTGTGTGGGAGTAATAAGGTTGGAAGGATCTATCTGCTTGTATGTGATTGTCCATGCTGCATCAACATGATCATGCATTGTATATATCATTCATGCATCATCCTAACAGTTCAAATCTTTCAGCCATCATAGATTCGCCTAAGTGGACTAGGGGTTCTGACGGTCGGCTGGTGAGGATAGATCTGCCTCTTGGATTGACAGAATTAGTGTCTGATTGGAATTCTGAGCCACCCTCAGCGACCAGAGAGTCATCCATAGAATCACAAATGGCAGAAGAGACTGGAGCCTTAACAACTCAAGACCTTGCTAGGAGGCTAAAGGATTTTGAGCGAAGAGTATTGAAAATGATGGGAGCTATGGCTGATAGGATTGCTCATCCTCTTGCTCCACAACCACCAGCTGCTCCACATCCACCTATTGCTCCACAACCCCCGATGGTTTATGCTGGGGGGCAAGTTAAACCACCTGCTGGCAGAGAAGCCCTTGTTATAGTTAATGCTTCCCGCTAACCTGCTAATGAACATATGGCTGCTGTGCCTACTGAGCCAAGAAGGGCAATAATCTCCAATCCCAATGATGATTTTGTGATGGAGGAGGAAGATGAAGAGGCAGTAGCACCTCAATTTGTGGGGGCTAGAGCACCCAGGGCAGAAGATGAGGCGATAAGAGGGATGAGACAACAGATCGAAGCCATTACCCGAATGTTATTAGCCGGAAAGGGGATCAACCCTGAAGACAGAGATTTAGGGGACGAAGAGCTATTGCCCCAAAGGTTTAAAATGCCCGAGCTGCCGAAGTTTGATGGCACTTCGGATCCATCTGCGCATATTAAGTAGTATACCCTGGTGATGAAAGGCACGGGGTTGACCAAGAAGCAGAAGGTGGAATACTTTTGCCTTAGTCTGGTGGGTCTGGCTGTGGACTGGTACCATGGGTTAGACAGGAGGTCTAAGGAAGATTGGGACCTTTTAACCGAGGAGCTCATGAGGCAATATGATTGTAGTACTAGGATGGAGGTCACCTTAAAGAACCTCGAGCTTTTACAGCAGAAGAATGATGAGTCGTTCCATGAGTACCTTACAAGATGGAGGAATAGGGTCATGGAGATGAAGCGAAAGCCTGACACTGCTGACCAAATCAGGCTATTTATCAGGAACTCTTGCCCTTACTTGAGGGACCTGCTCAGCTTTAAAGGGCTCAGAGACTGGGAGTCGCTTAAGGACATCGCTGTAGAAGCTGATGGTGCTTACCTGGCGAAGAAAGCAAGCCAAAATAACTTTGCTGGGAAAGGCTATGGCAACCAATCTGGGTACAAGCCAGGTGGTGCAGGAAGCAGCAATAATAGAAGTGGTAAGACGGCTTGGACAGGTTCAGAGGTACTACTCCAATTTGGGCCGCTCTCTATCTTGGGTGCTGGAGAAATTGACAAAAGAAGGCAAGCTGAGACCATTGCCACCCAGACCAGCCGTTAATCAAGGAAATCCGGGGTATAGAGAGGATTAATATTGCGCTTATCATTAGCACACAGGGCATCTAACAGATTATTGTCGGACTCTGAGGAACAAAGTTCAAGACCTTATTGATGCCAAGGAGATCACTGACCCTGAGAAAAGAGACAAGAAGAAGAGGGCATGGTATAATGCAGTTCCCCCACCGTGAATGTGATCGGAGGAGAAGAATATGTTTTTAATTGCTTGTTATTCCAAGAACACTTTCTATGACAGTATTTGCAGTGTTTATAATTTCAATAAAGTGAACAATCTTGCGTATTTATATAGTGTCTCTAATGATTTCATTTCTCATGATCATGATGCATTTATTTTTTGATATTAATTCAATTAATACGATTACATTTAATCTCGAAACTTTGGAAAACCCAAAGAAAATCTTGATAGCATCTGATATAACTCCTGAAGAGAGGAAAAATAAGAATCGAAAAAAAAACTAGTTGCAATTAGGGGATTGGATGAAAACTCACTAAGAGCACTAGAACCTTTCTGATTACCCGTCAAAGCGATCCCTGGATAAGACGAAACCTAGAAAATGATTTAGGCAGCCCTTCTTTGTATAGCTCTCTAAATGACTATTTTCTACCTTTATTTCGCAATCGCTTGCTAGCCTGTTGAGCCTTTATGGAGATATGCTAAATGCGTGCCAATTTTGTTATTACACATGTTAAAACTATCCCCTCGCCTAAAATAATTTTTGCCTCCCCTTAGAAGAATGGCCGTTCTAGTAAGGATGGATGTACATCATTGACAATTCTTTGGGTTATCAAAAATTGCCCTGATATGATTGAGTTTACACTTTGGGAAGAGGGTTTAGTCATGTGTCAAAGACATGAGCTCGCAAGAAAAGAAAAAAAAAAGGAAAAAGATGAAAAAGATAGATGAAAAAGCAAAAAAAAAAAAAAAGAAAGAAAAGTTGAGCTCAAGATAGTAATCTCTTGATGAATTCCTGTAGCAATCACTCTAACTTAGTTTTTGCTCTAAACTTGATGAGCTAAAAGTATGATCAAATCCAAATTCAAGAATACCTTTACAATATGCAACTGAGCTGAGAATGGTTCATCCATCAGTCGAGTAAATATTGCGGCCATTAATCTCTTGATGAATTCCTGTGGCAATCACTCTAACTTAGTTTTTGCTCTATGTTTGATGAGCTAAAAGTATGATCAAATCCAAATTCAAGAATAACTTTACAATATGCAACTGAGCTGAGAATGGTTCATCCATCAGTCGAGTAAATATTGCGGCCATATCTTCTCTAGCAACCTGATCCTCCTTTGATAGCCATCTACCTAAGCCTAACGTTACAACCAAAGTAAGACCTTTTGATTCTTGGTTAAGTCTTATCCAATCAGCGGAGATGACCTTTTAATAAGGTTCGGTACAGCGGAGATGACCTTTTAATAAGGTTCGGTACGTAGGAAGAGGCATATAGTGTTTCTTGAGCTTCAAGCGGGGAGCCACAAATGCATTTAGGCATTTGAGTTGAGTCTCGTCCCCAACGTTGCATCTAGAATTTGCTTCAAAAAAAAAATAATTAATTTAAAGAGCAAAGAGAAAATATTCAATCATAAAACCCGAGAGAGCGGATTGATAACAGGAGTTTGATGCTTCCAAGGTTTATCCTGAGATTAGATAAGGTGTAATATTCTTTGAGATTAATGTCAAACAATGATCATGATTGATGAAATCGAATTGAAACACATGCATTTATGCAATATTGGTGTGATCAGAGCAGTTCACTTTGTGTGATCAAAGTCATCTACTGTTTACCCTCCACTCCTCTCACCACTCAAGCGCTTCAGCTGACTTATCCTGCTATCATTTGTGAAATCAATCAAGCTCATACAACCATGGTCATGGGTGTAAGCACATGCCAATCGCGCCTGAAAGATTTTTGGCATAGCTGTAACCTCTCTGCAAAAAAAAAATAAAAAAAAAAGAAGAAGAAAAGAAAAAAAGCCACTGGATTGGTTTGGGTCCATTCCAGGCAAAAATAAGGCACAGGGTTATGTGAAAATTCGCAAAGGACGCATTTCCCGCTAAGAAAAGCTAGTGTGAAAATCCACAAGGGACTCACTACCTTCAAAAAATGACTACAGGTATCAGGTGAGAACCTCACAATTCCAAATACATGAAATTCAAAAGGCAATTCCAAAAGGCATCGATCCTATTGCAAATTGCAGCTAGATCGGCTATCATCTCTAAGTCCACTTAGATGAATTCTTATCCTGCATTTCTGCATAACCCATGCATTTCACGTGCATGCTCACTATTTTCCTGCATATTTGGTTTTTCAATTTTGCAGTAAGAGAGATTTGATGCGGACACCGGCAGAAGACGAGTGACGACATCAATCCAAGCAGCAACCAAAGACCTCTCAGGGGGCAACCAACCAAAAACGACATAAGTCAAAGCATCATTCCAAACATCAGTTTAAGCATCAATCCAACCATCAACGAAAGACTTCTCAGAGAACAACCAATCTAAGGGCTCACAGACAGCACCGCTTCACCAAATCAGAAGGGTTAGCATGATGGCGGCACTACCATTCTACGGAAGGTTAGCATGACCACGGCACTACCACTTCAGAAGGGTTAGCATGATGACGGCACTACCACTCCCCGGAGGGTTAGCACGATCACGGCACTACCGCTTCACAAACTCATAAAGGTTAGCACGATGGCGGCACTACCATTTTACGGAAGGTTAGCACGACCATGGCACTACCACTTCAGAAGGGTTAGCACGATGACGGCACTATCACTCCCCGGAGGGTTAGCACGATCACGGCACTATCGCTTCACAAACTCAGAAGGGTTAGCACGATGGCGGCACTACCATTTTACGGAAGGTTAGCACGACCACGGCACTACCACTTCAGAAGGGTTAGCATGATCACGGCACTACCACTCCCCGGAGGGTTAGCACGATCACAGCACTACCATTTCATCATCTCAGAAGGGTTAGCACGATGGCGGCACTACCACTCCATGGAGGGTTAGCACGATCATGGCACTACCGCTTCAACAATAGACGACACGCCGACAAACTGGCGATAACCACCACGACAACATCATCTGTTCCGAAAAGACGGCCGCCTCAGGTACGCGCTTCTTTCCCTTTTCTGAGTTTAGCCTCACCTAGACACTAGTGCACTAGTTTTCCCAAAACTGGGGGCAACTGTAGACACCGGGTCTCGAGTTAGTCTAAATCAGGATTACCCAATGATGAAATTAAGTGTGCCTATTTATAGGCAAAAAAATGAAAGTTGAAAGTGATAATTTTCTTGTCAAATTGATTTATTAGAAATAAATAAAAATATATTTTAAAAAAAATATTTTAAATGTTTTAAAAATTATTTTTGGGACAAAAAGGGTATATTTTGAAATTATTGTGTTTTAGGAAAAAAAAAAATTCGCGGGTGTCGGGCTGCGGCTGCGGCGCTGCGCTGGGCGCGCCGACGGGCGTCGGTCGCCCCTGACGCCCCATTTCGCCCGTTTTTCCTGTTTTTCCGATTTTTGGACTAAAAATTAATTTTTTCTTCATTTTTTTTGTGTAATTTAATACAAAAACCTTTTATTTTCCAAACCCTTCAAATTCATGAGTTTTTTGTGATTATTGCAATTAAATTTATTTAATTCAATTTAATAAAAATCTGATTTTGTTTGGGTTTTTTTATGTATAAAAAGGGATTTTTAGTAAGGATTTTGGGGGGATTTTTCTTAAAAAAAAATATTGTTTTTCTCTCTTCTTCATTTTCTTCTTCTTCTTATTTTTTCTTCTTCAAGAAAAATTCTCCAAATGTTCTAATTTGATTTTTTTTTATTTAATTTTTGAGACAAATAAATCAATTATTTGTTCTTGTGAATTTTTTTACTTCTTTTCATAATTTTTTCCTTAAGACAAATAAATCAATTATTTGTTTTTGGGATAAAATTTCATTACATTTTATTTTTCCTAAATTAAAGCAAGAAAATTATCATCCAACTTCATTCATCACATCAAATTTGAGGGTAAACATTCTTGGTTCAACTTTTAATTTTCAATTTATTTTTGTTTAAAATTAGTTAGCTATCATGTAAATTATTTTAGATCTATTATTTATTTTACTTCTTATTTCTTATTGTTTATTTAATTGTTCATATCATTATTTCTTATTGTTAATCTTTTATTTAATTGTTCATATCATTATTTCTTATTTCTTAATCTTTTATTTAATTGTTCATATCATTATTTCTTATTCTTAATCTCATATTATTATTTCTTATTCTTAATCTTTTATTTAATCTTTTATTATTATTTCTTATTCTTATTTCTATATTTAATTGTTCATGTTCATATTATTGTCATTATTTTTGTTCATATATTATTGTTATTATTGTTATTATTATTATTATTATTACTTGCATATTTAATTGGATTGTTCATATTCTTTGATATTATCATCATTAGTATTGTTATTATTATTGTGATTAGTGTTATCATTATTATTATTATTATTTGTCATTATTATCATCATTATTATTTTTATTAGTTTTATTTCTTATTATAATTAATTATTGTTGTCATCATTATTATTTTCATGTTTTCATGCATGTTGAATTCTATTGTTGTTATTTTTATTATTTATGCATGTTAAATTGTTCATGTGTTAAGTTATATTTTATTATGCCATCTAATTAATTTGTCATACATTATGCGTGTTGTTTTATTTATTTTAATTCATATTTTTACATGTTACATGTTTTAATTCATTTTTTATTACTAACATCATCTTTATTTGTGTTTTTATTTCAATACTTATTTTTCATGTGTGAGTTTTTCAATGCCAAGTGGGAGCCCATGCAAGTTTGAAGACACCATTTTGGTGGAGTTTATATTTTTTTTAGCATTTTTAGTATTATTTTGCTTTTATTTGCTTTTATTATTTAATATGTAATTTGTAATAAATTTATTTATTTTCATGCACGTTAATTAAAAGTCGCATAAAATATTTATATTAAATAAATTGGAATTTTTTCTAACAAAATGGGACCAATGTCCTAATTTTTCATCCAAATAAATTGTCACTTCAAAATTATTTTTTTTTTAATTATGCATGCGAGGACCAATGTCCTCACTCTTAATAAATAACTCGTTTTATGCATGATTTACCTTTATTTTACAATGAGGGTTGTATTCCGCTCCTAGTTTTGTTGTAATTTATTTTTATGTACTTTACGTTAATTATGCTTTCATTTACCGTTTTCCTTGGATGACCAACTTGCGCTCTAATTATTGCATCGAAACGTATGAGAAAAGGGGTGAAAACCTAAATTCAAAACTCAATTTTAATTTAATCAATGTATGAATAAATGAGAAGTCCCGAACCATCTCTGGTCTTTGGGCTCAACGAGGCGAGATGACCATTTCAATGTTTCATTAGAATGGAACTTCCAAGACACCTCTTGTGTCCCGTAAAAAGGCTTTAACTTGCATAGTCCTAGGCTGCACGAGGCGAGAGGGTCATCCTAATGTTCTATTAGGATGGAACCTCCAAGACCCCTCTGGTTTGCCCAAAATGGACATAGCAGCGCTGTCTTAGGCTCACTGAGGCTAGACGAACTTTTTCAATGTTCTATTGGGTGGCGACTCCATGAAACCTCATTGTTGCCTAAAATAGACGCCCTTATAATTTCTTACAAGTTTTTTATGAACCTCTCCCGAAAGCTCTAAGAGCGGGCCTCCGGGACGCCAACGGGGTTCGGCGTGCGTCACAGTATGACTTATAAAAAAAAATTACTTATTATTTTACAAGTTAAAGTGGGGTATGAACTTATATCACTTTGATGGTGGTTTTTAGGATATATGTGGAATGGTTACTAGAGTTAATGCCTCAAATAACCCAAAATGACATCAATAAGGAAGCTGATAAGCACTTTCATAAATGGTTCAAGACTTATGTAAGTTTTGCATCCAAATATAGTACATTATATAATACATGATATATACAATTTCATCATGAAATTTTAACTGACATTAGATTATTTGATCATGTAGGCCTCAGAAAATCCAATTGAAAACTGTTACATATCTGATCTAGCGAAAGGACCATTGAGAACTATGAAATCGTTTTCAGTGTATTTTATCAATGGATACAAATTTCATACACAATCTCATGGGCATAACAAGGCAACCGTAAATAGTGGGGTTTGTATTTTAGGAAAAAGGATGGATTATTATGGTAAAATCATTGAGATACTTGAAATTGAGTACCCTTCATTGCCAATAAAATGCTCAGTGATATTTAAGTGTGAATGGTTTGATCCAACACCCAACGTCGAAACAGAAGTTCACAGCAGGTACAATCTAGTTGAAATCAACCATCGAAAAAGATTTAGGAACTTTGAACCGTTTGTGTTGGCAATGGAGGTAGTCCAGGTATATTATGTCCCTTTTTCTAGCATTAGACGGGATAATTTGGATTGGTTGGCAGTCTATAAAGTAAAACCCAGGGGCATTTTTGAAATGAAAGCAACGTAACAAAATAAACGAATTGACATCGAAGCGTTTCAAGAAGAAGAAACGGAGGTTCATAAGATAAATGCAAGTCTGGCATATGATGATAACGAACCTTTAAATAACGAAGATAATGAATATGTTGACATTGCATCTGAAGATGATCATGAATCTACTCAGGGTGATGTATCCGAAGATGAGCCAAAATTTGATTCGAATTCTTTCGAAAACGAAGATGATTGTGATTATAATTTACAGCTTACTGATGATAGCGACTAATTTAATAACATGTGAGAAAATTTATTATTGTGTGAACTATTAATATATATCGTGTGCTAAATATATTTTTTCTTTGTTTGATTATAATTTTCTGTGTGTTGCTAATCGATTTCATATGTTTCAGGTTAAAAATATGCAAAATAAGAGGAAGAGTTCGAATATGTTGCCTCCAAGGATGAGGTTTCAATTGTTGGGATCTACTACTCTAAATTCGGCTGATGGATTACAATTGCCTATAACTGCATCCGATTCAGGTACCTTCGCACAGGGTTCCCCATTATCTGCATCTACACCAAACACTACATCATCTACCATTGCTGCTGGTTCATCAATGCAAGCTCCTGCGAAAGATATTGCTTCTTTCCGATCACAGATATCAGGGGATGCAAGAATGGAATGTCCTAATCCTGGAGAAGTCGGACTCGATGGAAGGATGTACATTGTCATTCAAAATAAACTGTGAGTGATTAATGAAAAAATTCATATTAATATTTCATTGTCTAGATTGAAAAGATTATACAATTACTTGTCTATTAGATTGAGGCCATCTGGGCCGTGCTCTCGCTCGATGACTGGGACATTCAGGGAGAAAATAGATCATGAAGGTTATGTTTGGAAGAATGTATCTCAAGAAACTAAAAATTTTTATTTTCAAGAGTTTCAGGTAAAGAAAATAGATTATCTAATGATTATTATTTTATCTATCTTTTTATATCACAAATATTATTATCGTAGTTTATAAATACTTGCAGTATTTTTAGCTTTTTCATATTTTTTTTATCACAAAAAGCTTTTTATTGGGATTCACAATTTGATCACCTCATGTATGGTGCATCAGAAAGACAAGCTCATGTACTCTATAAAGACTTTCTGAACCACTTACACACGAAGGGTTTACGGCCTCATTTTATAAACGAAGGAGTATGGGGGCACTGGCAACTGTATTGAACATCACCTGAACACCTTGCCCTTTCCGAGCGAAATTCTAGTAATAGGCGCGTAGGATCGGAGGGAGTCAATGCATCAATGCATACTGGAGGAACGTTATCCCACAGTGAGCATGCAACTAGACTTGTAAGTTTTCCAATATCTTACTGTTATGAATGACATTGTACTTATTGCAATTAATGCGGCATTTGATAATTATCAATTTTTTTATTGATTGATTGATTGAATACACGAGACTTAAAAAAATATTGTCTGATTGATTGATGGCAAAAATTATTGATTGATTGATTGATTGAATATATTGCAGGAGATTTGGTAAAAATTAAGGGGAAACTCTGCCGAAATTTTAGTAATAATAATGTTTAACTCAAGAAAACAACTTTGGACAGGAATGTGATACATGATAATTATCAAATTTACTGATTGACTAATTGATTGAATATATGATACTCGAAAAAATATTGTGCGACAATGGAAAAAATGATTGATTGATTAATTGTTATACAGCATGTTTGGTAAGAATTAAGGGGAAACTCTGCCAAATTTTTATTCTATTAATAATAATTAATGTTGATTGCAGGAAAAAACTTTGGACAGATCACCTACACCATATGAGGTGTTTGTGCGCACACATACACGAAAGAATGACAGAGTAACTTTCGTCAACAGCCGAGCAAGACAAGTCCATGTGTGTTAAATTTAAAATTTACTATTACTTTTTATATATCATATTAGTAAAAAATTAGTACTATTAATATGAAGCATAAAATTTATGACAGGATCGAGTACAGGAGACTCTGCAACGTCAGACAATGGAATATGAGAATATTAATCACACTCAGACATTTCTTGAAGCAGCTGGAGGTAAGGACCGCCGTGGATGGATTTTTGGCTTGAGATATTTTGCCAACATGTGCTACTCGCAATCTTCCTGTTCCAGTACAGCTGCATCCAGTAAGCGAGCCTCATCCAGTGGTAATTATGGTAATTGTGGTGAGCTTCAAAACTAATTGGATGCACTGAAAAAACGAATGTCACAGATGGAGGAGCTCCTTCTACGAAATTTCAATTCCTCACAGGATCATCCAAATTCACTTCATGATTCGCCTCATGCTTAGAGTTATTTAAAAATTTTAATTATTTGTAGTACGTTTCCTTTACTAGTTGTAGTACATTTACTTTACTATTTGTAGTACGTTTTCTTTATAATACATTATTGTCATTTTTTTTTATTAAATATATTTTAATTATATTAATTTTATCGATTTCAATTTTTATAGTTATTTCATTTTAATATACATGTTGAATTTATTATAATTTAGATTTAATATATATAAAATAATTAAATTAATAAAAATAAAAAAATAAATTATAATATATTAAAAAAAATTACATTTAGTGACGGATTGTTCATTTAGCGACGGAACAGTTCATTCCATCGCTAAATATAGCGACGGAATGAACAATTCCCTTGCTAAATTTAGCGACGAAAATTTTTAATTGCTAAATTTAGCGACAACGTATATAGCGACGAAAATTTTGTTGACGAAATTCCGTCGCTAAATATGAATAGCGACAAAATTCGGTTGCTAATTTCCGTCACTAATCCTCATTTTTCTTGTAGTGAAGCAAATTATGCAAAAACAAATAAAAAATTTAAACCTAAAACTACAATATGAAGAAGTGTTTCATGGGGACTTTTTTATTAATGGTGTTTTGTAAAAAAATAATTTGACTTTTAGGATCTTTTAAAAAATATTTGGGAAACTGGTGTTTTTTCCATTCCCGCAACAAAGTATTGCAGAAATGGGAATGCATGTCCGCAACACTTTGTTGCGGAAATGCATATTAAATTATTATTATTATTATTATTTTATGGGAAAGCTGCAGCTTCCCTTCCCCCCACCCAACCGGCAGCCAAGCACTGGCTGCTAGCTCCCCCCCCCCCCCAAACCCCACTTTTTTTTTTAATAAAAAAATATAAATTCAATTTTATTCTTTATTTTATTAATATAAAAAAATATTTTTCTTATTCAATTTGATAAATAGGATAAAAAAATTGTAGTTTAATAATAATTTATTAAAATATAAAATTAGTAATATTTGTGCAATTAAAATAATTTAAAATAAAAATAATACATTTATTATGTACATAATCAAAATTAAATAATATTTTCATTTTAATTAAATAATATATATATATATATATATATATATATATATATATATATATATATATATATATATATATATATATATATATATATATATATATTGCGTGTGTTATATTAAATCGGATTCTGAAATTATTTTTTATTTTAAATATTCACAGAAATAAAGCCATTCTTCTATTATTTATATATATTCCATATACATTTTTTTTTAAAATACTAGTATGAAATTAAATAATATTTTTATTTTAATGAAATATTTTTTTTTAATGAAATATTATTTTAGAGCTAATAAAAAATATACAGTTATTATTCTCATAAAAAAAATATATACAGCTATTTGTCTTGACAATTATAAGAAGTGCACTAATAGTAATATATCATTCGATATTATAAATTATGTAAATTTCAGTTTAAACATTTGATAATCTCTCTAATTTGCTATATTTTGAAATTCTAATTTTTATGAACAGTTTCTAATTTTATATAGTTAAATATCCTTAATCAGATTGTAAACAGCCATTAATTAAGTTACTGTATGCAAATTGCGATCAGAAAACTATTGCCTATATATATATATATACAGATCAAAGCGACAAAAACGAGAATAATTCATTCATTCATTGAAAAAACAACACATTCTTTTCATTTAAAATTAACAAAAGTAACAAGATTAATCTGAGACTAAATTAGCTTGTTTTGAAAGTGTTGGGAATTAATATTTTTTTCAATCGGTTTATAGTTTATTTTCAAAAGGTAAATTTTAGAATTTTTTTTTTTGTCGACCGATGGTTGATTGGAGTTTTCCTTTTATTTAAAATATAATGTTCTTTTATTAATTATAAATTTTTCAATTTCTCACACACACATATATATATTTTAGTAGACATATTTTTATTTTAATGAAATATTATTTTAATATTTTATTTTAAAATGAAAATATTATTTAATTTTGATTATGTACATAATAAATGTATTATTTTTATTTTAAATTATTTTAATTGCACAAATATTACTAATTTTTATTTTAATAAATTATTATTAAACTACAATTTTTTTTATTCTATTTATCAAATTGAGTAAGAAAAATATTTTTTTATATTAATAAAATAAAAAATAAAATTGAATTTATATTTTTTTATTAAAAAAAAGTGAGGTTTGTGGGGGGAGGGGGGGTAAATTTTGATTATGTACATAATAAATGTATTATTTTTATTTTAATTGCACAGATATTACTAATTTTATGTTTTAATAAATTATTATTAAACTACAATTTTTTTATCCTATTTATCAAATTGATTAAGAAAAATATTTTTTTATATTAATAAAATAAAAAATAAAATTGAATTTATATTTTTTTATTAAAAAAAAAAAGTGGGGGGGGGGGGGGGGAGCCGGCAGCCAGTGCTTGGCTGGCAGTTGGGTGGGGGGAAGGGAAGCTGCAGCCATTAAAAAAAATAAATAAATAACATGCATTTCCGCAACAAAGTGTTGCGGAAATGCATTCCCATTTCTGCAATACTTTGTTGCGGGAATCGGAAAAGCACCAGTTTTTCAAATATTTTCTAAAACACCCTAAAAGTCAAATTATTTTTTTAAAAAACACCATTAATAAAAAAAAAGTCCCTGTTTCATGTTGATATTGAAAGAAAAAAATTGATGCTGCATAATAAGTGCAGCATCAACTACAACCTCAACTCTTTTCTAAATACGGAATTCAAACAAAAATTAACTGTATTTTTTTTTCAACCACAGTCCACACTTTCCATTACTAAGTCACGCGTGATTGAGCAGTTTTTGCATGCGTGCAGGGGATAGGGGTAGTCCTGCCACCTTGATACCGTAGCTGTATCAGGGTGACGTGACTTCACCCTATCCCTGCGCCATCTGATACAATACCGCAGGTCTCTCCTGCGGTATTTAACGAAACACGTTCCTCCCGAAAATATTTTTACAAATATATCAAAACGAGAAATATTTTTTCTTAAAACACCAAATACATTTTTGTCCCTGGTGAAAGGGATCTCCAAGCTAAAGCTGAAGAGGCATTAAAATGTCAGCTTGGGGTTTCCTCTTACGAGGAAGCAGGAGATGCTCGTGGGCGTGCCAGTTGGCCTGCTATAAACATCTATCCTCTCTCTCACACAACGCATTGCCTCAATTCATTTTCCCAAAAATAAAAGTATTCCGGGGCAAGCTTTGAATTTTTGTTTTTTACTATATTAATATGCCATGTGAACTACATGCCACTTTCACACAAATTAACAATTTTTTTTATTTATAATGAAAATATTGCAAATTTGATGGGGGATAGATTACATAACTCATATGTATTAAATACAGATTATTTGATAAAAAATACTCTATTTATTCAATCAAATTGTCATTTATTATATAAATCACTAATATTAAAATAATAATTAATTTCGTTAATTTAAATTTCAGTGTATATATTGCTTTAGCTTTATGCATTTATTTGGAGCTTGTAAAAGATATTAAATTGCAAATTTTAGATAATATTATTGAATTATGAATTGCATATGATATTAGCAACAAAATGACAATAAATGATGATTTATTTAATTTTTTAAAATAAACAATGACGAATTTTCAGCAACATAAATGTCTGTCCAAATTAATTTAATAATGATAAAAAAAATTGCAAAAATTCAGAAAATTCATAAAAAAAATTTCAGCCACAGATGTTTCCCCGTAGCGTTGGAACGAAGAAATCTGCTTAATAATAGAGACGGATATTGTTATTTTTAGCGATGGAGTGAATCCATCACTAAAAAACCTTTTTTGGTAGCGAATATCACCCAATGTTTAGGTGCATATAGTTTTTTTTGACACAAATTAAGGAAATTTATATGATATAAAATTTTTAAATTTCAATCAAAACTTTATACAAATATAAAACTCACATTTATTGAGCTTGTGATATATAAAAGACTTAAAAAAAATTGAGTGTCTAGAGGTGGAGGAATTTGAAACCTCCCATTACATACCTTTGAAGACCAGTGTCCCTAACCCAGTTGTGTCAATAAATTCAAAGCCCCCACATGTTAACTGTATAGTATAAATAGCATGTGCTGTTTAATCTCTGCCAAAATTTCCAAATCAAGATAACCATTTACCCAACTGCTAAATCATAATTCTCGGCAACCTAATTAATACCTTCACTTCTAAATACTGAATTGCAATGTTTCATTAATTTAACCCACGTGCATACTTTGATATTTTCTCAGCCTGCAAAGTGCTAACTGCTGACTATGGCTATGGATAATTGGACTCCATCAACATGCCGCTAAATTAATTTCTAACCAAATTGCGCTTAAAAACGGTTGTGCAGGCATTCTAATTATATGATGTAACATATTCTATCACTACTTTATTTGTACACTTATTACACAATGCTAATACAGGTACTGCTGCACTGTGTAATTGTAAATTTATCATTTAAATCACCACTGATGATTCAGGAAATTTTAACTTCAATTCCCCACTCCCAACAATTATAGTTTGGTTATATTCCTTTTTCTGTAAGCAAAAAAAAAAAAAAAAAAACTTAACTCGTCATGGAGTTAGCTTAATTAGACTAATGCACTCTTATTATTTGTCTAAATATTCGATTTTTTATTTTCTTCAACAAATTAAATTATACACTAGAAATGAATTTCTTTTTTCTAACAATGTTTTTGAAATGAATATCCTATATTAACTTATAAGTACATGTAATAATTTTTGTCGGGAAATACAAAATTCTAATCGCTTTAAATTTGTATAAATATCCCTTCTTGGTGCTCGAAACAAATAATGAAATACTACCTTATAAATGCAATATAATTAATGCATTTTGTCGATGGACCACACTGGCCACCAATTACGACATGATAAAATGTTATTGAAAGTAATAATCAACTAACGTACAATTGCATGCAAAACTTTAATTAATTATAACAGTAGCATAGATATATATCCAGAAACAAATACTAGAAATATACAAGTTATTAAACATGCATGATTATATAAGATCAATAATGTTTATTATTTATGACAAAGTTTGAACCATATGAAAAAACAATTTCGAAAATTAATGATAAAAATGGCAATTTAGATCTTATATTTTTTCATTTTCCTTATCTTGCTTAGATGGAACTCTGCCATCAGTACCAGCAAGCATAGCATACTTATCCTTCCTTGTGAAATTAGTACACTCAAATCCAAGTGTGCCAGCAAGTACCCTCTGTATATAATTAGCCACTTCAATGGGGGATTTGCCGCCTCTGCAAGTGAGCTCTAAAGGCAGCTGATTCAAGAAAGTGATCTCATAAGTTGGCATTGGGTTCATGAACGCAAAATAAGGATCCAATAGCTTATGGCCACGTACTGTAGTCCCATGAAACACTGTTTGTTTAGTATTGATAGCAACAGGAACAATTCTATCTGTAAGTTCAGCAAAAAGGGCACTGAACCTCAATAGAAATGGCTCTCTACAAGTGGTTCCTTCAGGGCAAATCACTAAGTCACCTTCTTCAAGTAATCTCTTTATATTTTCAGCATCTTTTGCTCTTTCTCTTGATAGTGCAACGGCTTTAATTGGAGAGATTATTTCTGAGAATTTGCTTATGCTATAAGTGACACAGCTTATTTTTCTTCCTAAGGCAACTGCTGTTACTACTGGGTCAAGAATTGTACGGTGGTTGCATATGAATAGGACACCACTTTGGCCTTTTCTTGGTGGGGGTGAGGGTTGCCCTTAACTATAAGTCTAATCCCTAACAGTTTGTAATTGTATCTTGCAATTCTCTCTGGTAATGGGATGTTTGTGTATACCCTAAGAATTGAGAGAATGATACCAATTGGAAGCCATAAAAATGTCAAGAGTGCTACTACTGGAGTTGGCTTTTGTACTAATCTTCCTTCATGAAATATTACTGGACTTAGAAGCTTATTTCTTGCTACTGCCTCACACTTTCTTCTTGGTACCATGTACCCTTCCTGCATCATTTCATATATTAATTAATTTGTCAAACAAAATCATATAATTTTTAATCCTAAATTATTATTCCTTTTATTATCAATTGTTGGACTAGAATTTGAATGTAAAACCTTACAGTCTTGACATAAAATCGATGCCACTAAATTAAAACTCATTAGTGTCTTTTTGCTTAATTAATATATATAGTATTATTCTATTGCTATTATTTAAATATGAGCAAAGGCAAATGAAACTAGAACGAAATGTCAACATATATATACATAATTAATCAATTAAATGAGGGGCAGTTGTTTTATTTATTAAATAACTCAAGTTCATCCAACTATGAGAACATTGTAATATGCAAATTATAGCAAATAATACCAAATCAAAGCTGACACATACATCACTTTCCGGTATCAAACGGCATAAAAATTAGAAAAAGAAAAGGGGAAAGTTTTGTTAGTTCCAGACAGAACAATAAAAAAAAAAAAAAAAAAAAAAGAGAGAGAGAGAGATTGAAAATTTAAAATCCAAAATCACGAGGATGTTGCTAGCAGAATCAAAGACATCCTACTATGGAAACTAAATTATTGTTCATATGTTGAACATGAGGTGTATATTATTATAAGTTTCAATTGAATTTATGGAGTAGTAGTTTGGACATGAAATCTGTGTTATAGGGTTTTAAAATATAGTGTGAAATAAATGTTATTCGTGTTTCAGAACTAGGCCAATGAAATTATTATATTAAACACTTAGATGGCTTTCTACCAATATTGTATATGAAAATCACAACTGTGGTCCAGTGGTATTAATCCCCGTGCAATTACAAAATATATATATATATATATATATATATATACACACACACACATACCACACTTGAACGTAAAGTTCCTAAACGACACAAAAGCAGGAAACCAAATTCATGGAGAAAATAATATTGGCATTAACATTCTCACCAAACCAACAATAAATATTAATAAAAATTAAAGAGATGGATAATTAAATTGACAGTTGGACGGTACTGTATTTTATCAAGCTAAGAAACAGCTAACATAAAATTCATAAAAGATACGAGATCTAACCTTGCAAATGGACATGAAGTGATGGTCAGTTTCTCGATCACCGAGGCCTAAATCTGGCAAATCGGTACCGAATTCTTTCAAAACGGCAGCTCTTTTATGTTCAGCAACGAGAACTCCAGGTTTCTTGACAAACCCAGTAAAGATTCCAGATTTTGTGACCTCTAATTCAGTGCCAAGAACCTTATCAGCACCTAAAAGAGTTTTAACAAATGGTTCCACCATGATTCTAGGATTAGCAGTAACTATATATCTTTTCCCAAAGGAATTGAACACTCTCCAGGTTTCTGGGTGAACATCATCAGCATAAAATCTAGGCAGGACCGACCTAGAAACAAGCTCAACATCTCTTACCTTAAGCCCAGCAAAGGCAATGAAAATGAATGTCTTGATTGCCACAGCCTCTGACACAAACAAGTAAGTGAAATACACAAATGGGACTGATGCTAAAAGAATTAAAGCTCTGAAAATACTGCCAGCTTCAAGTGCGACAAGAAAGAAATAAGGAAAAGCACTTGTTGAGACAAGAAGGGTGCCATCTAAATCAGCAGCCACCGTTTGATTGGAACGTCCATCGGAGCTACATTTTTCGATGGATTCGAAATTTCGATGAGCCCCCATTGCTACCGTTTGATGAGGGAGAAACAGAAATAACTTAACTAGAATATAGTGTAGTAATGGTATGGTCTTAAACAAAGAAAGGAGAAGGGGTTTATAAAAGAAGCATTGTGTGCGCATGAAAATATTATGTGGCTGTGAGAAAAACAGTAGACTACAACTAAAGATCATTTATTTATTTATTTATTTATTTATATTTAAATTGACAATTGAGCTTTTGGGTTTAACCCCATGTCGATTAAAAAAATAAATTATTTTGTGATTTTTGAAGTATATATAAATTTGGGCAGTTGGGGTAAAGAGTAGTTGGAAGTCGATGGCAACACCAATATCACATTCAATTAGCCTACTTTTTAGTTTTTGGGCATTATTTTGGCCAATATATATTTTTATTTATTTATTTTGATTATTGACATTCAGAAGCTCTAAAGCTTTCTTGTATTTATATATTCTATGAACAAATTAATTATGAAGTGGCTTAAAAGGCTGATATTATTTTCTTACCTATCTCAAGTGCTTTCTATCCTACCCTATACAATAGATTGTCCAAGAAATTATGCTTGGATTAGGTTTGGAAATAATATTGCAGAATGCGCACGTAATTAGGCTTTATTTGTTTTTACTTTCCTTAATAAATGCTTTTTTTTTTTTAAATTTCAAAAAAAGAAAAAAATAAACTGGAATAACTGATAATGAATTCTGATATCAGAATAGTGTACCAACAAAAGAAAAAGAAAAGAAAGAATAATTAATATGATTGGGCATGCAGCTGAGCTGATAATGAAGCCTCAAGCCAAATAATTTCAATGTTGACTTCATCAATGCAAGCTAACCAAATGGGCGCTTTAATTTCATTTATTTTTATTTTTTCAATACCATACTATTATATAAATACCATAAATCAATTCCTACAACGTTTACCACATCAAATTACTCGAACAACTTCACATTTTATAAGAAAATAAAATATTTTCTTCCTTTAATCTAATTTTCATGTCTTAATATCTCTTACCCGCATTTCATTCAATTAATTATAATAATACCACTTCAGTTTTTTTTTTTTTTCAAAAATAAGGAATTCTAACGGGTAGATATTGACATTCTGTCTCTATATATGTACTTGCTTAATAAGAAAGTGATTACTTGAAAGCAATAACGACCACATATTGATTAACTATTAATTAGTTAAATGTAATTCCCTTAATTACAATGTATTGTAGTTTGCAGTTAGGAAATTTTGCTTCTCAAGACTTCCACTATATATCTAAATCTAATAAGTAATAACTACTTGGCGGGCCATTAGTTTCTTATTTTCCTTCACTAGATGTAGTCAGCTCATACGCCAAGCTTCTTCAATTATTTTCTAATTAATTTTGATATCAATCATTAATTAATTTTACTTAAACCATGTTGAACGTTGAGTACCTAATCTAAATAAAGGTTAAATTCGCATATAATTAACGTTTAAAAGTAGTGTAATATCTTTTCAAGTTTGAAGATACATTCTACAAAATTAATGACTGATCAATATTAATTCATGTCTAATCACTTATGATATTTTTCTATCAATATTAATTAATCTTATATGCGGTGGCAATTTATTTTTATTTTTTCAGACACATATATTTATTTTATATGCATTTTTAATGTACTTTTTTAGTTAATTTATCTTGGTACGTCCTCCAAACTTTTTTAATCCTTTCCATATTTAGAACTCTGCCTATGAACATTTCAATAAATATATATATATATGTACAAAAGTTATACTAATTAAGTGAATTATTGCCTGCCAAGTTATTACATGATTGGCTTTAATTATCGGTATTTTACTTAATAGCCATAACTCGATTAAAAATATAAAAATTTTAATTTCAATTATTTCTAAATAAAAAAAAAATTGCTTCTCTCATAAAAAAAGGAAGAATGGTCATAAGATGATTTATATTCCTAGCCGCCATGTTTTACATGATCTACAGAAAACTGTAAGTTTTGAATTTATATTAAGACCCTAAAGCCTAATCTTGTAAATCAAGTAAGTTTTGTAAGATATTGTCGGTCATGCTTTTAGTTAGGTTAAGTTTACCAGATTATTAGGCAATTAAAGTTGCTTTTACTAAAAGAAACACTTATTATTACATATCATAGTCATACCAATATGATTCTATGGGTTTGTACTACTTACTTTAAGATATTTTCTACGAGTTAGCTCAGTTTTTATACATAACAGACCCAGAATTCCTTAAAAGAATGTCTGCTGGAGTTATGGATAAGACTTGGGGAAGTCATATGTTTGGTAATGGCTTGGTAAATTAACTTGTGTTAATTAATGTCATGATTGGTTATATATTGTACAAAATTACAGACTGTAAGTTAGTTTTGAAAGATGATAAAGATATATATAATTATTGATGAAGATATAAAAATGCAAAAGTGAATCGAGAACATAGTAAACACACCATGTGCATTAGCCTTCCAACAATGTTAATTTAGTTAAAACAAGTAGAATGCTGATCAACACAGAAAAATTGCCTTAATATCAAGGTTGACAAACCCGGACCGGATATAAAACCGGAAAATATAGGGGGTCAAGGGTTTAAAGTTTAATTGGGATTAAACCGGAATTTAAAAATATTTAATATATACTATTTAAATATGTTTCAAATAACAATTTTCATAGTAAAATATTCAAATACTAATATTCATCATAATAATGTTCATATTAATATAATAAATATATTTTAATAGAAATATTTATTTATCATAGATAAATATGAGTTAAAAGTTTATTATAAATATATTCATTATCACAAAATTTATAGAAATATTTAAAATTTGAAGTCAATTTAAATTTAAATGGATACAGTACAACTAATAAAATACAATATTAGAGTTCAATTGGCTAAATATATAAAATTCAATTCAAAACGGATTAAAATGTAATAATATTTAATATTTATAGAATACAATTAAATAATTGATAAATTTAAAGACCAAATTAATAAAATAATAAGTTTAGATATTTTTAAGAAAAAGCATGGACTGGTTCACAGATTCATGAGCCTAAAAAAAAATCAGTCCATTAATATTGATTTTTTCAAAATACTAACCATTAACCAGTCCGTTACAATCGGTTAACCAGTTTATTGGGTTCAATTTTTCGGATCGGTTAACCAATATTTTTCGGTAAATCATTATAATTATAAGATATATTCACAAATAAAATTAAAATACTTAAAAAGTAAAATTTATCCACTATAATATAACATTATTAATGTTGTTAAAATAAAAGTTATTGGTAGACATAAGTAACTTTATTTTTAAAAATTAAGATTTAATAAGTAAATAAATTAATCGATCCATGATCACCCTAATTAGATGGACGGTTACACTTATTAATTACCAATTAAAAAAAAAATTCAAAACTTCAAAATAATTAAGATAATGTAAAAAATTATAGCAAAAATACTTAAAAATGCAAAATTATTAAAATAAATCCATCCAATACTAACAACTTTTTTCCTTTATTTTTTTTAAACTTGACACATATTATTTTCACATATATTAAAAATTTTATTTTTTAAAATCATTGAAAATTTTAGTTAATATATTAATATTAAATAACTTTTTGAATATATTTTGATTTTCATTACTGAAAAATTGACAAATCAAGAAATAATAATAAATACTAAATATAAACATATTGAATAATTAATAAATTAACTAAAATATTTAAAAAAAATTAAAATAAATTTGAAATATATTTTAAAGTAATGAAAATTAAAGGGATATAAATAATTAAATATGAAAATAATAAAAAAAAAATTTGTAATATATATATATATATATATATATATATATATATGAGTGTTTATGTATCGGTTATCGGTTCGGTTAACTAGTTCATGACCTAAAAAATAAACTAGTCCATTAATATCGATTTTTTTAAAACATTATCGTTAACCATTAAAATCGGTTCGATTAACCTATTTTTTGGATCGATTTCAATTCAGTTTATCGGTTAACTAAATCCAATGGTTTTTTTTTGCTCACCGCTAGATATCAAGATGTAAATATGGAAGGATGAAAAAGAAAATTTGTCTGTAAAGTGGAAAAGAAGGAAAGAAAGAAAAACTGTGAACCTGTCAAAGATGCAACAACGCGGGTTGGGAGACTAGAATTGGACAGGTATGATTCAACCGGCCAGTTTTTATGATTTTTCTTTGGATTTTTTTATTTTAAGGGTTTTATAGTTCATTTGGACCGGATCAGGATTCAATTTTGGGTTTTTTCAGTCAAACTGGCTAATTCGGTCCGATTTTTATAATATTGCTTAATATTGTATTATATGCACATTATTTGAAATGGAAATATTAATGGATCACACGAGGTCAATTCGTAATTCGATCCATACAGGTCAAAACATATTTATCTTAATCCAATTTAATTTTTTTAAATCATATGGATCTGATAAGATTTGATATACGAATTATACATACAAATTTTAACGCATCTAATTACATGAGTGAACATTTATGAGTAGTTTTGTATTAGTTAATAGTTACAAGTCGGTAGGCTTGGTCAGGGCCGGCCGAACAAACCTAAAAGTAAATCTAAGGCATGTTCTAATTATGGGCGTGCACCCAATTAGTCGGTTTGATATTAAATTTTAACAACTAAAAACGCACAATAAGGCTATATATGTATTCCTCATAATTATTCTGCTGATTTTGAGTTTTGAAGATCCGATTTTGCGAACGCAATTATGTATTATGTATAATTAAGTAGATGAATTGATATGTCATAAAACAACCTGATAATGACTTCAAAATTAAATAATTCCAATCTCAATTATGTACAAAGACAAAGTATACGAGTCACAATCCCTCAAAGGATAATAAATCACCGAATCGAATTTTGCAGCATCATATGCTTACTAGGACATTGGTAGATTAGGAAATTGAGAGAAAAAAAATCTCAATTCTATTAAAAATACTTAAAATTATTTTATTAATTAAAAATTTAAAATAAAAAAATGATATAAAAAGTAAAATGAAAAATATTAACTAATTTAAATTTTAAAAATAGACATTTATTTTTTCATACATATTAAAAAATTATACATTAAATAAATATATATTAGAAATTTAGTAAATTAATTATAGTTTTAAATAAAGAATGGAATTATAATTTATAAAAAATAAAAAAGAAAAACGAGACTAGCTTTTTGGAAGTAAATTATAATTTTTGCAGAAAAAGGAAAATGTTTAACTTGTTTTTGTAGGAAACCCTAGAATTTATCTAGGTAATAATAATCATGTTAAATTATCAAGAAAATAAAATCTGTAGCGGAAGCGTATCTGAATTCATGATTTCGGTTGAGAATACTGAAGTTTCGCGGCCTATGATCTTCCAAATTGATAGGTATGATGAAAACTGTCTTCTGCAGATAGAAAATCAGAAAGACGATGTCCTATCTATAATTTGGGAACCATAACCCTAATATATTTCTTTATTTCTAATTTAGCCCATCATAAAATTAAAAATTATAAAAGAGTATCTATACATTTAGCCCATACTTATAATAATATTATTATTATGGCCCACTTTAATTTCAATTAAATTAAATCACTTTAATACTTAGGCCAAGTCTTTTAAATGATAGTTATGACATATAATTATTATAATTTAAATATATATAATGTATTTGTCCATAAATCCTAACAATCTCCCACTTGGACTATACATATATATATATATAAGCATATTACCTTATAATTATATGTCAACCATATGAGCTCTAAACTTTACTATCATAACCAAAGACATTTCTTAACAATCTCGTCCATCAATCATGCATACATAGAACCAAGGCGACTTTTGTTACTTATATGTTGTAACTAAATCCATCCCTGATCACATATGTAAACACAATCAAATGACACAGATTAAGTATGGATGTATAGCATGAAAATTACATGTAATGTGATCTAAACATGTCTATTTTCAACTGGTCCATTTGATAAACTTAGTGAGATCAATCCATAACTGAATCAAAGTGTGAACAACTCAACTTTATTTCTGCAGAAAATATAGATTAACCAAAAACTAAAAATGTGTCTATAATAAGAAAGCATGATTACAAACCCCCACTAAAATTAAATATCCTCAAAAGACATGACACCCATATGAGCAGTATGCTCATTAAAGACCTTGGGTGGTAATCCTTTAGTAAGCGGATCCGCAACCATGGAGTTTGTACCAATGTGCTCAATAGACACCTGTCCACTTTGAACTCTTTCTTTAACAACCAAGAATTTAATGTCTATATGCTTTGACTTACTCGAACTCTTGTTGTTATTGGAATACAAGACTGCTGACTTATTATCACAAAAGATCTTAAGTGGTCTTTCAATTCCATTAACAATTCGCAGCCCAGTGACAAAATTTCGCAACCATATTGCTTGATTTGACGCCTCATAGCATAATATGAACTCTGCTGCCATGGTAGAAGAGGCTATAAGAGATTGCTTAGCATTCTTCCAAGAGATAGCTCCTTCAACAAGCAAAAAAATATAGCCTGATGTAGATTTCATGCTATCTTGGCACCTAGCAAAATCGGAATCTGAATACCCAATGATCTCTAACTTATCCGATCTCCTGTAAGTGAGTATGAAATGTTTTATTCTTTGAAGATATCGCATGACTCGTTTGGCTGCTTTCCAATGAACCATTCCTGGATTGCATAAATATCTTCCCAACACTCCAACTATGTACACAATATCCGGACGCGTACAAACTTGTGCATACATTAGACTTCCTATTGCTGATGCATAAGGAATCTTTTGCATTTCTGTTTCCTCAAAAGCATTTTTGGAGCACTGTTGGAGACTAAACTTGTCTCCTTTAGCCACAGGGGTATCTCCTGGTTTACAATCTTGCATGCCAAATCTCTTAAGAACCTTTTCGATATAGGCCTTTTGTGATAATCCAATAATACCTCGAGTGCGATCTCGATGTATTTGGATCCCTAATACAAAATTTACATCTCCAAGATCCTTCATCTCAAAATTCATAGCTAGAAATCTCTTGGTTTCATGCAACAAGTCTATATCGTTGCTAGCAAGCAATATGTCATCAACATATAAAACCAAAAAAATATGCTTACTCCCACTAAATTTGCGATATATACAGTCATCAACCAAATTCATCTCAAAACCATGAGAAATAATAATCTGGTGAAATTTGTAATACCACTGACGAGACGCTTGCTTAAGCCCATAAATGGATTTCTTCAATTTGCAAACCATTGACTTTGCATCTTCTGATACATAGTTTTTTGGTTGCACCATGTAAATTGTTTCATCAATGTCACCATTGAGAAACGCTGTTTTGACATCCATCTGATGTAGCTCAAGATCAAAATGTGCTACTAGTGCCATTATAATCCTAAAAGAGTCTTTCGATGAAACTGGAGAGAAAGTCTCTTTATAATCAATGCCTTATTTTTGTGTAAAGCCTTTCGCGACAAGACGTGCTTTGTACCTTTCCACATTACCCTTTGAATCCCTTTTGGTTTTAAAAATCCATTTACAACCAATAGGTTTTGCACCTTCAGGCAATGGGACAAGATCCCATACATCATTGTCTTTCATAGACTTAATCTCCTCATTCATGGCATCTCTCCACTTTTGAGAATTAGAACTTTCCATTGCTTGATGAAAATTGACTGGATCATTTTTCATCACTCCAATATCAACATCATGTTCATGAAGAAACACAACATAATCATCTGAAATTGCATTTCTTCTTTCTCTAGTGGATCTCCTTAATGGCAATGGTTCTTGAGGCTGTAGAGTTTGTTTTTCAGGAACATCTCCTTGAGCCTGAATAGGAGGATCAATGATATTGTCTTGATCTAAAATTGCATCATGAACAATATCTGGTATAATAATCTGTTCCTGATTATTGTCCATAGCAATTAAAGGAATATCAACATATTCCTCTTCAAAGACAAAGTCCTTAAATCTTTCTCCCCCCGCAAACTCAACATCCTCAAAGAACCGAGCATTACCTGTCTCAAAAATAGACTTGCTTGTGGGATTGTAAAATTTGTAACCCCTAGAGCGTTCAGAGTATCCAATAAAATAACAACTAATAGTCGTAGAGCGTTCAGAGTATCCAATAAAATAACAACTAATAGTCCTAGAGTCCAGTTTCTTTTCATTTGGCCTATAAGGCCTTGCCTCAGTTGGACATCCCCAAATATGAAGATGTTTTAGACTAGGCTTCTTACCTGTCCAAAGTTCATAAGGGGTTTTACCAGTCGCCTTCGTTGGTACCCTGTTGAGTATATAAGCTGCAGTCTTTAATGCCTCTCCCCAGAGTGACTCAGGTAAGGTAGAGTGACTGATCATACTTCTTACCATGTCTAAAAGCATTCTATTTCGTCTTTCAACAACACCATTCATATTGGGTGAACCCGGCATGGTGTATTGTGGTACAATACCGCTTTCCTCTAGGAATTTAGCAAATGGACCTGGATATTGTTCACCTGAACCGTCATATCTGCCATAGTATTCACCACCACGGTAAGATCTAACGCTTTTAATAACTTTATTTAGTTGATTTTCAACTTCAGTTTTAAAACTTTTGAACATGTCCAGTGACTGAGATTTCTCATGAATGAGATAAAGATAGCCATATCGACTGAAATCGTCTATGAACGTTATGAAATATATTTGGCCATTCCAAGAAGATATAGGGAATGGCCCACAAATATCTGGGTGTATTAGTTCCAAGACATCTGATTTCTTATTGGCATCAAATCTCCTAACATTTGTTTGTTTCCCCTTAATATAATTCACACACATGTCAAAGTCTGTAAAATCAAGGGGATCGAGAATACCATCAGACACAAGTCTCTCAATTCTCTTTTTAGAGATATGACCTAATCTCTTGTGCCATAATGAAGCAGAATTCTCAATAGTTAATTTGCGCTTTTTACCTATTGAATGAACATGCAAGGATTCATTAAATGAAGCAATTATATCAACTAAATATAAATTATCATAACTTGATAAAGAACCAGATCCAGCCAAACTTGAATTTTGATAAAGACTAAATTTTCCATTTCCAAATGAACAACAATAACCAAATTTGTCTAATGCTGAAACAGAAATCAAATTCAGCCTAAAAGACGGTACAACAAAAGTCTCAAACAAATCCAAATAGAAACCAGTTCTTAATAATAATCTAAAAGTTCAAATTGCTTCAACTTCCACTGATTTGCCATCACCAAAATAGACGTATCTCTCACCAGGCTTTCGGCAATTCAGGCAACCCTGCATGGACACACTAATGTGAGTTGTGGCACCTGAATCAATCCACCAAGTGTGTCTAGGTACTGAAACCAAATTAACCTCAGAACAAACAAAGTTAAGAAGCATACCTTTCTTAGCACGCCAAGCGTGATAGTTGGTACACTTCTTCTTCTGGTGTCCTGTAGCTCCACAAAAGAAGCAACCATCTTTAGTTTGTCCTTTAGGTTGTTTCTTTTGTGGTGCTGTTTCTGCAGCTTCCTTATTCTTCATTTTCTTATTTTCTTTCTTCTTGTCCTTTGAGGTGGAAACTAAATGGACACTTGGTGCCTTTTCTTACTTTAACCTATCCTCTTCCTGAACACAGTGAGAGATGAGCTCATTAAGGGTCCAAGAGTCCCTTTGACAGTTATAGCTCACCTTAATTTGACCAAATTGTGCAGGAAGAGAGATCAAAACCAAATGCACTAACAAGTCTTCAGATAAATCCAACTTGAGTGCCCTTAAACTTGAAGCAAGATTAGACATTTCCATGATATATTCCCTTACATTTCCTTTGCCTGTATACCTCATAGAGATGAGTTTTGCTAAGATTGTACTTGTTTCAGCCTTTTCATTCTTAGTAAACCTTTTCTCAAGGTCCTCAAGGAAAACTTTAGCTGTTTCCACCTGATCAGACGTTGTGCCCCTAAAAGCTTCAGGAATGGCATGCTTAATGACCATAAGACTTATGCGATTAGACCTTTCCCACTTTTCCATCTCCCTCTTTTGTTCAGAGGTACTCTCAGCAGTAAGATTAGCAGGTTTAGGTTCCCTTAATGCAAGGTCTAGGTCCATGACTCCGAGAGTGATCAATACACTCTCTTGCTATGCCTTAAAATTCGTGCCAGTCAGCATAGGAATAGAGTTGATACTAGCAGTAATATTAGCAGTAGGAGCAGAAACTGAATTCAGAACAAAACATATAAAACAAACTCACATAAGTATTAAAATAATACCAAAATTGAATAATAAATTTAAATACAGTTAAATCCCATATCAAGACATCCGACACTCCATTAATACTTTATCTTTGGACAAAATATTAACTTGTAAGTGATATCTTGGTGTAGCAATTTAAACATAAATAATAAAATAACATGTCAAATAATAATTCCTCCTTTAGGCTGATTTATTATTCACATGTAAAACCAAATAAATATCACATGCTAATTGCCACAAATGTATATGTAATCATATTAAACATCAATTTTCCTTTGGGCCAATCAATATTTATGTAATTACATACACATACCAATTATATATATTAAAACAAATCAATTGACTTCTATAGAGGTCACTTTGGCAACATATTGGTTCAATTAATCCATCTCAATATATATATAGCCATACTGTAATTTAAATTTAAATTCCATAAAATTTAACAAATGAAATCAAGAATAAAATATCTTAAAATCAAATTGTTTATATATAGAGCCAAATACAAACAAAATAATAATAATAATAATAATTATAATTGCCAATATAAAATTATTATTACTAGTGAGAACAGTACCCAAGTAGCCATGTTAATATCAATTACCAATAACAAAAGCAAAAACGTGATTGATGTCCACTGCAGTAAAGGACAAAAAACATGAAACCCAAAATCATTAAATATACATAGAATCCAAATAACAGTACTCCATGAACACCTGAATTCATGGTCGCCGCAAAACATATATTGGAATAAAAAGAAAATTATGCCAAAAACCCAAAGCCACATGCCGACGAAACCATAAATTCATAAAGCCATAAAAAACAACTTACGATTTAGGCAAAATAATAAATAAATTTTTGCCGAAGAGGATTAACCAATTGCCCAAAAAATCAATCAAAGCAGCGGAAAAAAAATAAAGACCTTAATGAAATCGACTCTAAATTCATGAAAATTTAATCAATTCCTAATGATTCAACATGAAATTGGCTCTGATACAAGGAAATCATAGAATTTATCTAGGTAATAATAATCATGTTAAATCATCAAAAAAATAAAATCTGTAGCGGAAGCGTACCTGAATTCATGATTTCGGTTGAGAATACTGAAGTTTCGCGGCCTATGATCTTCCAAATTGATAGGTAGGATGAAAACTGTCTTCTGCAGATGGGAAATCAGAAAGACGATGTCCTATATATAATTTGGGAACCATAACCCTAATATATTTCTTTATTTCTAATTTAACCCATCATAAAATTAGAAATTATAAAAGAGTATCTATACATTTAGCCCATACTTATAATAATATTATTATTATGGCCCACTTTAATTTCAATTAAATTAGATCACTTTAATACTTAGGCCAAGTCTTTTAAATGATAGTTATGACATATAATTATTATAATTTAAATATATATAATGTATTTGTCCATAAATCCTAACAGTTTTATTTGTGATGCATTTTGGGGAAGATTTTGGTTAGTTGCAATTGTTGTTGTTATGCGTTTGATTGGGGTAAAATTACCTCAGGAATTGGAATAAGAATGAATGATTTCTATTGTTGATGTTTTTTTTTTTTTGAGAAAAAAAAGACTCCAAAATCGATTTCTGATTAGCTCATTGATAAAATACGGAATGTCTTTATCTGAAATAAAAGGAGAGTTGGCTGGTTCGTATAGGAAGATCCGGTCGGATGGGTAAATCCTGCAAGAGAAAAAGTTCGGTCGGACCAGGCATAAGCACTCCGAAACTTAAGTTAGTAGCTTTTAGAGAGATAATGCCATCATTGGCTGGGTTATTTATAAGAGACAGTTGAAGTGCACTTGAGTGCATGGAATGTGATAACTGGCAGTCAGATTAAGTGTGCGGCGAAGTGACAGGGAGCAGTTGATGGGCATGGGCGCTGCCTTGTGCCAGATGGCTGATGGGACTGGCGGTCACATCAGCCGATTGGGCGTGCGCGTTGCCTAGGAGTTCTCGCCTGCTACTCTCTGCTACTGGGCCTTGGGCCTTGCCAATGGACTAGGCCGACTAGATGGGCCTTGATGCAAATGATATTTGCAGGGTTATCACTTGTCCCCCCTCAAACTGGTCCGATCGGGCGTAAATTTGCCTTGAGGTGCCCCGTTCGGGGAGTGCCCGCTTTGAAATGTTCTGATCGGAAGACATACATTGGCTGAATTTTTGAATTTTGCACGGCGCCTTTTCTGAAGAGGCGTGCCTGCTTATACAGCTGTCATCATTCAATGTTGCGCGTGCTCCGAAGGTGGTGCTTCGTTCTTCGTATAGCAATAATGCCTTGAGGACACATGGCATGCTTCCTATGGTGGAACGGTTGGCATGCCCCTAAAGTTTTTGGCCTATAAATAGGTTATCTCTGTGCAGTTTTTCCCTTATTTTTTCAATTCCTAGCGAAGTTCTGCCAAAATTTCTTCTTGCTTCTTTCAGCCTTCACATTCTAGTGGTTCTTGCTCTCTTTTCCCTGAGATTGTTCGAAGATCCTACAAGTAAGTAATCCCTTCTCGTTTCCCTTTGATTTTCCTTTGCTTTTCATTCCATTGCACTTCTGCATTCATCTTGATTTATCCCTTTAGAGACCAGAAGCTTACATCGAAAATGGCTTCGAGTAGTGGCTAGTCGATAGATAGGACCTTCATGGAGGAGTATAGGGATAAATCTGCGGTCGATCATTTTTCCAGGCTAATTCCTAGAGAGGTGGCGGAGACCCCTTCCCAGTATAACCTTCCAGAGGATGTGTACGTGAAGCCTTGCCCCGAATCCATGGCAATGACGGAGGGGCCCTTCGACAACCAGGGGAATGAGTGGTTTATCTGCCATCTACCGAGTTTGGACGTAGGGATGAGGTTTCCCTTTGGCGCCTTTAAGGTGGCGGTGTTGAGAGGGTATGGGATCGCCCCCAACCAACTTCATCCGAATGGATGGAGATCGGTGGCTTGCTTCAAGATCTTGTGCAAGATAGAGGGAGTAGCCCCGACCTTGGATCTCTTCACCCATTTCTTTTATGTGTCGGGTCGGAGTGATAGCATAGAGTGCTTCTTCACCAGCCGACCGAAGAGGAAGCTTTTTGCAGTCCCCTCCTCGATAAAAGGGTACAAGGAGAAGTACTTTCTCGTGGGGACGATCGGTGGATTCGGAATGCTGCTAACCCGATCGGAAGGAGCTATAATACTGAAGGATCAAGCGGCTGAACAACCCTTGTACGAGGCTAACATCAAGAAGTTGATGGATGCCGTGATGAGACAAGGAGGTCCCTATGATTCAGACTTCCTGTTGGGGAGTGTTCGAGTTTTCAAGCTCCGAAACTGCCGAAAATGCAGAACGTGAGCATTAGGATTGGTGTAGAGGGAGCAGCATAAATTATCAATCATGCATTGCATCTGCATTAAGTATTTATTTTTCTATAAATAACACTTATCTCGTTTGTCTGTGCGACGCAGTTGCGATGGTTGGCGGGAACGATGTGACAAGGCAGCTTGCCGTACAGGCTAAGGCCAAAAGAGATGCCGAGCGGACTGCAAAGGAGCAGAGAAAAAAGAGGAAGATCCTACCGGCTTCAGAAGTGCTTGCCTCGCTGGCTCCAGCTTCTTGAGCCGCTGTGCCTGTTTCTGCTGCTGCACTTGCTACCACAGTCGTCACCTCGATTGCAACTGCTGTTGCTTCACCCTCATGCCCGATTCCGAATATCTCCAAGGGCCAGTAATCTCAAAGGCGACAGTTAATACTGCGGGATGAGTCTGATGAGGAGGAGGTGCCAGGGGTCGTCCGTCTTCCTGACATTCAATCCCTGAGGGAGATGGAGCAAGGGAAAGCTGCCCGCCTGGATGAGGCCGCCTAGCAGCAGGCCAAGGAGTCTACTCGGAAAAAGGCCGCTGACTTGGTGGCCGAGGTGGATGCTCGGGTGGCGGCTAGGGGCAAAGCTGTTATGCAAAGTGAGTCTGTCCTGCGAATGGACAGGCGACTCGTGCCCTTGAAAGAGTTCTTAAGGGAGAACTTTGGCAACGATTGTTCAGCAAGCAACAAAGCGGTTGCAAGCTATCTTTGCCGGGGGCTTCTTCAGGAGGATGACTTCAAGGCTATGGGAGATACCCACTCGCTCGCTCGGGAGCTCAGTATGTTTAACCAACAAGGCCTGGAGGTAAGATTTGTTGTCCTGATATTTATTGCCTAGAAAATGGCAAAGTCCCCCTTCTGCTAACGTTGGTGTTTTCCTTTTCTTATAACTGATCAAGAGGGGTCAGCGTATGCACGGCATGGCGAGCCTTTTGGAGGCCAAAGCAAGAGATGCTGCCAAGGCGAGGGGGGAGGCAATCGCTCAATGTGATGCTGCACAAAAAGAAAACTCTACCCTTCGCCTTCAGGTGTCGGAGCTGCAGAAGGAGACTTCCTCTCTCTGTAGGGAGGTGGTGGATGCGAGGAAGGAGGCATCTCAACACGCCCAGGCGAGGTTGACCGGCTGAAAGGTGAAGTCTCGCATCTAACAGCTGAGAGTGCCCAATGCCAGAAGTTTGAAGAGGAGGCGACCAGACTAAGCGCCGAGTGTAAACTCCTGGGCACTGAGAGGGGTAAGGCCCTGGCAGAGTGTGACAGTTTTCGAGCCGAGCGGGATTCGCTGAGGGCTACTTTGGAGGAGAAGGAAGCCTTCTGGAGGAAGAAACTTGAAGACAAGCTTGCCTCTCAGAAAGAGCAGCTTCTTGATCAGCTGGGAGAAGCTCAAGGGAAATTGTCATCTTGGCTTATATATGAGGCTGGGAGGCATTTCCCCGGGGTTGATCTCGACTGGATGGAGGATCCCAGCATTTTGCCCGATCCGCCATCTAGTGATGATGAAGAGGAGGTTCCCAGAGAGGAGGCGGCCGACAGAGCGACTTCACTCACTGAAGGTCCTTTGCCGACCGGAGTTCAGCCGGACGCGCTCCCCAGAGTTGAAGCTGGCGCTACTTTGCCTGAGTGGCTGCCGAGCCTTCTGAGCCTGCTGCCGAGCCAAACATGGAGGCAACTGCAGACGATATAGAAATTGTAGATATAGAGAGATAGATTAGAAACTGTATACTTTATTTTTATATTTGTGTAAGTTGTATAATACACATTTTTCTCAATAAATGTCATTTTTTGCGTAAATTGCAAATTTTCATAGCTATGCATTCACAAATCTTCAATAACTTGTAAAATTGCATAAAATTTGCTAAGTTTGGATATAGCTTGCTAAAATGCATATAACTTGCTAATGTGAAACATGTTAATGAATCTCATATACTTCCTGAATTGGAATAATTTCTCAAGTCTAGTGACCGATTTGCCCAATCTGGTTTAAGATGCACGATTAGTCGGCCATCTGGAATGACTCTTGAGTTAGACTTAGAATTAGGTGAATAGTTTCGTTCGTCAAGTTAGCGTTTGATTTGCATTCCGATTCATGACCGCTGCACAACACTTATCTTGGGAGAAACATTTACCTTAAACTAACCACTATGCTCGCATCTTGGATTCGGGATGGACATCGAATCTAGCGAATGAGTCGGTGCAAGCGGGGCACATTCCGTATTTTCGGATCGGAGTATAGCCGATCCTAACGGACGGGATCGACATAAGGTTCGTGGTTCCCGTATCTTCGAATCGGAATGTTCATCTATCCTAACGGTCGAACTGTCGAGTGCTCATCCTTTTTCGTATCTTGGGATCGGGAGTTTCGTCGATCCTAACGGTCAGACCTGCCTTCAAAGAAATGGATTCTAACTTTTGCATTTTTGGCTCGGGATGAACATCAAGCCTAGTGTATAAGTTGCATAATACATGTTTACCTAGTAAAAACCAAGAAGAGTTTGAAGAAGAATTTCTGTATCAATGGAAAGTAATTGTTGATACATCATTACAAGAATTTATGGGAGCAAGGCCCACTCAGCTAGTAGAAGCTTTCTCCAGCCTGAGGTGTCTATTTGATTGTCATTTGTCCACTTCAGGTCGTCTTATATTACCCTCTAACCCTCGCCGTTCAGCTAATTGGCCTCTCTTTGGTGCCTGATTATGCTGACATAAGCTTCTCGTAATGCCTTCTGGTTGCCTCTTAAGATGGCGGGGGCCCCTCCGGTTGGGATTTTCATTACCATATAGCGCACGCTCGTAATGACTCCAGTTTGAAAGAGCAGGGGCCTGCCAAAAATGGCATTATATGGGAAAACTATGTCAATCACCATAAAAGTTACCTTGCAGGCATGGATTATTGTCTCCTGGCCAAGCTCGACGAAGAGTTCCACAGATCCAACCACCGGGACAGTAGCGTTGCCAAGTCCGATCAATGGTGTGGCGTTCGGCTTCAACTCCTCAATCGGCAGTCTCATCGCTTTGTAAGCTTGCAGAGTAAGCACATTAATAGCGTTGCCGTTGTCCACCAAAATCCTTCTTACATCAAAATTGTTGATGAGAGCCTTGATGATAAGGGCGTCTTCATGACGAAATATAACGTCTCGCGCATCCTCGTTGGATATGGTGACGGGAGCAAGTTGTTCAGCCTGATGGGAGAGGTACACTCCCTTTCCCTTTTTCTTCCGGGAGAGTTCTTCTGCATAAGACGGTCCTCCAGTAATCATATTTATCGTTACTGCACACGTCCCGCTCGGGCCTAAGTTTCTTGCCCTTGGATTCCTACGCTCATCGTCCTTATCCGAGCCGGAGTCGTCACGCTCGCGCTCCGGCCGTCTGCAGGGACTTGCCTCTCTAGCCGATCCGATAAATTTTTTGAGGAACCCTCTTTGTACAAGCTGCTCAATCTCCTTCTGCAGCGAGTAACACTCGTCAGTGGTATGACCGATGTCTTCATGAAACTCGCAATATTTATTTTGGTCCCTCTCATGTCTGTTCCGGTCGGACAACTTTTTGGGCCAGTTGATTCTCTTCTGCCTCTTCTTAATCCACATCAACACCCTTGCTGGGCTGGCATTGAGCGGAGTGAAGGTCCGGGGTAGCCGGTCGTCTGCACATCCGAAGCCCTTTCACTTGCCCAGATATCTCGCAGTCGCGGCTCCGTCCGGGCTTCTCTTTAACCGCTCGGATATTGGGGCTCTGATGAATGACCGCCCATTAGGTTATTGCAGTCTGTTCATAACGCTAGTTTTTTTTCCCCTGCTGGATCTTAGGGCATCGTCTAACTGAATTTGCTATCTGGCCCTCTCCATCAGGTCTGCAAAACTGACCGGGGGTCTCGTAGTTATTGATTCGAACAGAGGACGATCAATAGTGCCCCCGGCTAGGGCGGTTGTCGCCATCTCCACACTTACATTCCTTACTTCAGCCATCGTGGCTTGAAACCTATCGATGTAGTCTCAAAGACTTTCATCTGCTCGCTGATAGAGGTTGCACATGTCGCTCACCGATTTCGGTGCGCACGTCTGCACTATGAACCACACGGTAAACAACTCCTTAAGTTGCCTGAAGGAGGTGATTGAGCTCCAGGGTAGTTCGTGGAACCACCTCAGAGCGTCTCCTCCTAGGGTGGTGGGGAAAACTCGACAGGCGACCCTTTCATCATAAGTATATATCTGCACCTTAGTCAGGAACTCAGCTAAGTGAGTGGTGGGATCGGTTTTACCTGTGTATTTATCCATCACCACGTCTCGGCATCAGGGAGGTAACTTAGACTTCGTTATTCATCTGCAAAAGGGGGATGCAGTGTTTTTACAGGTATTTCCCTCGAATATACCTTTTTTGGAGCTTGTCAAGCCGAACTGCTTGAGTTTTTGCGTGAACCACTTGTCCTCCTTGCTCAAGTCCACGGAGGGAGACTCATTTCTAAGTCCTATGGCATGGTTGGGGCTGGGAGTGCACATAAAGGATGAGTCATCTCCAGGAGATAAAGGGGGAGAATTGCTGGGGTGGTACGTGGGGTCCCTGCCTGAGGACATTATCCCTTTTCCCTTGTCAAGCCTCCCCGGGATCCTGGCGATGCATCTCCCAGAGTCATGAGCTTGTGGCTCGCTGATGGAGATCCCTCTGCTTCTTCTCCGTCTGAAGTCTTCGTCCATGAGGTAATCCTCATGGGCTCTTTCAGAGGTTCTTAGCATCTTGCCTTTTTTAAGTGTTTGGATGATGCTCTTAGTGAAGTCACTAAGAAGAGCACGCATGTCCTTAACGGTGACAGGGGTATCTTCTGGTTGCCTTAAAATGGCATCGTCGAATTCAGGAAGAAGGTTGGCTCTGATTGGGGACCTGGGAGGTATCTCATTTCTTCGTGAGGTCCCAGATCTGGCACGGCTGTTGCCATTGTGATCATGTTCTCTGGAGGATGCGCTATCGTTAGATCTTGAGTTAGCCATGTTCTCTCAACGAAAGCACCAAATGATAAAGCATGGAATGTCTTTATCTGAAATAGAAGGAGAGTTGGCTGGTTCGTAGTGGAAGATTCGGTCGGATGGGTAAATCCTGCAAGAGAAAAAGCCCGGTCGGACCAGGCGTAAGCACTCCGAAGCTTAAGTTAGTAGCTTTTAGAGAGAGAATGCTTAGAGGTAGAATGCTAGAGATTCAATACCTGATGCCATCGTTGGCTGGGCTATTTATAAAAGACAGTTGAGGTGCACTTGAGTGCCTGGAATGTGATAACTTGCAGTCAGAGTAGGTGTGCAGTGAAGTGACAGGGAGCAGTTGATGGGCATGGGCGCTGCCTTGTGTCAGACGGCTGATGGGACTGACGGTCACATCAGCCGATCAGGCGTGCGCGTTGCCTAGGAGTTCTCGCCTGCTACTGGGCCTTGGACCTTGCCAATGGACTGGGCCGACTAGATGGTTCTTGATGCAAACGATATTTGCAGGGTTATCATTTCTATTGTTGATATTTTTTTTTTGAGAAAAAAAAAGACTCCAAAATCGATTCCTGATTAGCTCATGAATGGGAATCACCCGTTCCCTCTTACCCTTTAGAAAATCAAATTTGGTTCTCTAATGCAATCAATCAATGTTTCTTTAAAATAATTATTATTTTCTTTTGTTCGTCTATTTATTTGTCCGTTAAATGGGGCATGTGGTGAACAACTGGGTTTCATAAAAAATGATGAAATTTCTTCCTTAAATTCCATTCATAATTCTTGAAATAAATCAATAATATGATGGCATATAGAAAAATGCTACAAAGATCATAATTTTTTATACATTTTATTTAATGTCACCGAATTTAGAATAAAACTTGTCATAAAAAAATTACCAAAAAAGTACTTAAATTTAGATAATATTGTAAAAAAATGGAATAAAGCCCACCAGAAGTTCAATGAACAATCTACATAAGCTTTTTTTTTCTTCTAAAAATATTACACGTGACCGAACATATCATTGATAAGTCATTTTAAAAGTAACACGTCAAGTGTCACATAAACAATATTTCTTAGAATATTACACGTGATCAGTCATATCACCGATGAATTATCTTAAATGTGACATATCAACTTTCTACGTGGACTTCCAGTGGCCTTATCCATTTTTTCAACCAAAATGACATTTCTTGCAATATTATTTAGTTCAAGTATTTTTGTGGACAAAAAATTCTTTTGCCATATTATAATAGGTTTATCCTAAGTCAAGTGACTTTTGATGAAATTAATATATATATATATATATATATATATATATATATATATATATATATATATATATATATATATTTTACATGGCAGCACGCTATTAACTTAATATACGAGTAATTTCATGGATCCAATTTGGAGAAGAATTTATCAAAATAATTTGATATATTAAGAGATTATAAGGGAAAAATATTTATTAAACCCAATCTATTTGGAACAAATTAAATAAAAAATGACATGCATTAAAAATCAGTTATTTTTTTTGGTTCGCATGCACATGTTGAAAAAGCGAAAAATCCTTATGAAAGTACCCTATATATATATAACGCGTATGAAAAAGTTAATTGCATAAAAAATTAATCTAAATTAGTATAAAACTGTGTCCAATATCCAGTAAACTTATGGTGGATGGATGGAAGTTGGGAGATGCTACAATTTGGAAAATTCTTGTCTAAACTTTGGGGATGAATTTTTTTCTAATTCAGTTTAATAATGTATTGGCATATACAATTAGTAATCATCCACCCACTATTTTTATTTTTATTTTTTTTAACTTTTTTCAATTATTTTATTATATATATCACTCTCTACTTGGTCCATTAATTTATTCATGGATCCAATCTAAATAAATATTATTATTACAAAAAATTTCTATATTAATTTCAATTACTTCGTCTATCCCGTAATAATAGAAATAATTTCCTTTTCAATCCGTCCCAAAATATAGAACTATTGCTATTTTTGACGTATTGCTAACTTGTGAATTACTTATAATAGCCTTATTTAATTTCCTAATAATCAACAACTTTGCATTCAATTTTTTATAGTATTTCCAAATAAATCTTAAAATAAAGTTATATTTAATATACCTAACTTTATTTATTGTTTAATTATCACGAGTTAGTCTACTGGTTAGCACTCGATTATTAGAAGTGTGAAAAGTGTCTACTTCGATTTCTCCCTATGACATTTAAAGTTCTAATTGGTTTATATACTTTATTTAAATTTTTGTCCTACATGTCAATTGATTTATAGTAATTTATATTTCCAACCCTAACACACTAATAATATAATATTCATTATTTTTATTTTTACAATAATAATTATGCATGATATAAATAAATGGTATAATTAGTAAATCATGTATAAAATTATGTCTTATAAACATAAAAATCAACTTTGCTTAAACTATGTGAAAATAAAAGTGTTCTTATTATTGGGAGATGGAGGAAGTAATTAAGTTAACTCAAGCCATACTTGTAAGAGAAGCCAAAATTTTATAATTCAATAGCGGATTAATTTTACATATGGTCATTAAATTTATATAAAATAATGGACTAGTAATAATAAAAAATTTTGTAAGTAGAAAATAATTCAATTCTAAAAAATTATACTCAAAAGTTATTTTAGCTGAAAACAACTATAAAAAACTATCAAAAATTCTTGTTGGTACTCGAATTCATTAGCTTGACTCAGCATAGAAGTTTGGCTAATGAAATAAAAGAAAATGGATAGTGAGAATGACTTGATGACATGGTACACATTTAATGTGGGTTAGTGACATGTCCACCCACGCATAAATTTTTATGCTGAGTTGGAATGCAAGTAGAAGTTTTTATAGTTTTTTATAATTGATTCTGATTGAAATTACTTTTAAAAATGTTTTTTTAAAATTAAGGTTTTTTTCTTTATACAATCTTTTATTATTATTGATCATTATTTAGTATAAGTCAAATGATAAGAATGAAATAATTTCAAATAAAATTGAATTCTGATTATATATTTGACCAAAAAGGTATTAAGTTATCATCTTGATTCAAAAATTTAATTTCATTTATTATCATTAAATTTATATTTTAATAACGTATTAGTCATAAAAAAATTATAATGAAAAAATAACTGAAATTACAAAATTTTAGGCCATAAAGTCATTATGGCTGGAATTCATTACAAAAATCCTACAGGAAATTCCATTTGGTTTGTCTAACTCTACAGTAGCAATCCAATTAGGCGACGTGTAAGCTGACACGTCATGAAGCCATGCATGACGACTGCGATGTCAGCACTGCCACGTCAGTGAATGACATGGTGAACTGCCACATAAGTGAGGTGATGTGGCACTGCCACGTATAGAGAACTGTACCAATAGTTGAATCATAGGACCCCACGTGTAAAGTTTTCAGTCAAAAGTGGTGAACAGCTCCAAACCATTTCTTTTTCAAAATAAAAAAAATAAATAAAAAAAAAACAATTTCCGTCTCTCTTCGAGATTACCCTCTTCTGCCCATCTCTCTTTTAACTTTTGACAGGTCAAGGAAAAAATTAATCTTTATCCATTTAATTAAAAAAAAATCAATAAAATTAAGTTGAGTAACATAATGATCTTAGGTATTGTAATGTAATAGAAAATGTAATGAATCTCTTGTTTATTAATATAAAATTTTTATATTGTAATGTAATGCTAAATATATTTGTAATTTTCAATACATTTAATAATGTATTTGTTAATTCTTAAAATTTAGTGGTATTTATTATTACAATTCTTCTCGTTACGCGTCTTATTTTCTAACTCTCGTCTCATTGTTCTTTCTCTTGTCTCTACAGCTGACATCGCTACTGTAATGGCCTAAAATTCAATAAATCATGAATAATATTTTCCTGAATATGAATAGTATCACCCGGAAAGAATAGTACCACTCGAGGACTAAAATTTTTATTATGTGACTATTGGAAAATACTATTTATGACGAGTCGGAAAATGAAATTTGAGATGAAATTGAGGTCAAATAGGTCCTTAAAATTCAAAAATAAAAATAAATCATAGTTCAATTTAAATAGTAATATAAGTTTTACTGAACCTAAAAATAGTGCTAGAGACCTGTGAAAAATTATTTGATCACAGGGACTCACTCTAACTAATATAGGGAATTATTTGATAATAAAAAATTAACTTTACGGTAATACAGAAAAATGAGTTATCGGACCGGTAAAAATATACCAAATCGGAAAATGGTGTCTGATTAATTCGAAAATATTCGTGTAGCCTAATAAATAATTTTCTATAGTTAGGAACACATTTTTATAGGGAATTATATTTCAATACATGAATATAATCTAACCAAATATATGAATGTATTAATATTTATATTACAGTACTAATCCAACCAAATATAGTAATGTAATTTTAATTACATTTCATTACATTACATTTTTTAATCCATTACATTTTTCATTATATTACTTTACATTACATCCTACCAAACATAACCTTAGTGTCTAGATGATTGGCAATATAAGTAAAATGGATCATTTGGATCCATGAAAAACATATATCTGGATTTGCATCTCTCTCCCATTTCTGGGTTTAAAGTTCATCTTTAACCTGGAAAAATCATCCGTAGTTGCACTGAGCTGGACAAAATCACCAGCGGCTGCACTGATTTTCAGATTTTTGGGGGGTTGAATTTGTGTATTATTTTAAAGCATATTACCAAATTAGTTTTGGTTTATGGTTTATAAAGAGAAATTCAAATTACCAAATTGGAGGTGTAAGGTGTTGTAATATTTTCAAGGAGTGAATCTTCAAATTTCTCAAACTTCTTTTGCAAATCTTGTAGGTAAAAGAAAGCTAGGTTTCTTTGATATGAAGAATCTCACAATCTCGTCTAATTTTGCAGTTAATTTAATTAGCCATTATACATATAAATCCATTTTTCAATTACTTCCTCTTTCAACCAAGAATGAAGAACCATTTCAGGGGGAAAATCTTTTTGCATTAGCGGGAATTGGGATTAAAATTTTGGATTTATTAATTTTTTTATTATTCTTTTATTATGCTGATGTGGCTCTGGTCCTACATGTCAACTGACTTGTTGCCTAATTGGATTGCTCCTGCGGAGTTGGCACGCCAGATCAGATTTATGCAGTTTCAAAAATTAATAAATTCCCAAAAATTTATGCAGTTTCTTTATTTTTATATGAAGGTCAACTTGTAGATAATTAAGTAGGTGCTTCTTTACGTTACGATATCAATGCATATTGTAAATCACGTGCAAATGCGGACATGAGTAATATTTTTTTTCCTGCAATTTCATTAAGAAGCAGAAAAGCTGCATCATGAGCCAACAAATCAAGTAGAAAGTGCGTGATTTTTGTAAATTTTGACATTAATTTATACAAACATCATTATCATAATTATTAATAAACATTCAAATGTTAAATATAATAATAATTATATAGAAAAGTAAATAAATTACTTATTTTGAGTGAAATTCAACATAATAAAAAAAATAATTTTTTTCGTTTAATTATTTTTATGCAGCAAATATTAAATGAAAAGACAAAATTCGATTTTTATGTATTTTATTTTGTTTGCAATGATGAAAAGATAACTAATTTATATATCATTTTAACATTATACCTAGTATGTACATAAAATATTAATTTAGCGGTCAACATTTAATATACTATTAAACAAAATAAAAATTATAATGCTAACTTAATATGAATTTAATATAAATAAAAATATGAATCAAATACTTATCCTACCACACTTCTTACACTTTTCTCAATCCAAATGAGCTCAGCAACATACCCAAAATCATGTTTTGGTAAAGCATGAGCCACACAATTACTCCCTCTAGAAATAAAAGACCAAGAGCAGGAAGCACATCTACTACAATGATCATAACAATCAAGAGAAACTTCCAAACTGTTTTTGAGATGAGCCCGTACTTTGAGTTTATCAATCACACCTTTGCAGTTAGATTCAACAAGAATGTTAAAGAAGAAAAGCTCAAAAGGCAATCGCATGCCAAAGCAATGGCAAAAGCCTCGGCAATGGGGGGATCAAAATCCCCAGTCAAACCTTTTGATGCACAAGCAAGAACTTCACCCTTATCATCTCTAAATACACACCCAGGGGAAGTTCTGCCTTGGCCCAAGAAACCAGTATCACAATTAAGCTTCACAAAACTTGCAGGTGGTGAAGACCATTTAACAACGGAGGAAGAGTGAGGACAGGGAGCAGCAGTGGCAATAGATATAGGTGCACTTGCAGGAACAATGGGGACGTGTGGAACTTGAGCATGCCCAGTATCATTGCCGTAAAAACCCGCATATGTCTGAAGAGAAGTCAAATTATCAGCCATGAAAATAATATTTGTAGGATTAACTTGGGACGCCTCGTGAATAAACTTGTTCCTTGTCGTCCAGATACAGTAGTTTATGGCCCAAAACGCACAACTACAGCTAATGAACAACATCCCAGCACATTAACGAACCACTACTTGAAAGAATAGCATGCCAAATCGTGAAATTGCAGCGGACCTGCCTTGGCCCACACTGGTCTCATCACCGGGCAACCTCTGCAAATATGAAGTCTAGATTCTTCAGACTGACAAAAACACAGAGCTGAAATGGAGCTAATTCTTCTTCGTAAAACCAATCTCTAAGGCAACAAATCTATAGCAGCACGCCACATAAAATTGCAAATTTTGGTGGCATGGGTAAGCTCCATAAGGATTTCCAAAATTGAGAATCCCAAGTAAAGGAGCTAGATGCAGAATCGGAGTTAAAGACAAGATCATAGGCTATCTTGTACCCACTTTTCACCACATATATTCACCCAAACAGTTGAAATACCAAAAGCTGACATCTTCCCAGTTGATCGACCACATAGGAATCTTGCTAATCCTCTTGACATCAACAGGCAAGAATGATTGTTTGATAATATCCCATTTCCAACAGCCGTTTCGGCTATCAATCAGTCTCAAACCATAGCTAAAGTAGCAATATTCTGAGGCGGTGAAATAATCCGAAATTAGCTGGGCCTTTGTACCAATGCACGAGTAAATAACATGGTTGAGAACCATTCTTCCTTTAAGGATACTCTTCCAAGTGTAACTAGGAGAAGATCCAAGTGTGGCCTTAAAGAAGAAGCATCGAGGGAAGTATTTAGCCTTAAGAACTGGGGCTATAACAGATAAGGGGTTGGTAGTAGGGGTGTTCAAAAATGGGTTAGATGGGTTAAATGGGTTACAATTAGATTTTTTTTAGAAGAAAAATGGAATTGAATTATACATAATCTCACAAAATATATTATATAAATTTGATTCAAATTTTATCGTAAACCACCCAACCCATTTTTGAACACCCCTAGTTGGTAGTTAACCGTCACCTCTGTTTTGCAAGTAAGGCTTTATTGAAGCAAGCGAAATCTAAAAAACCCAAGCTGCCCTCAACTTTTAGTTTACAAAGCCCTTTCCAACTGCTCATTGTCATTAGTCTTTTGACCCCACCAAAATTGACCGATCATAGATCTCATATCATTTCAAAGGCTTGAAGGAAGGCGGAAGCATTGCATAACTTATGCCACTGCCTTAATTAATAGTTCCTTCTCTGCCCATGACAAGAAATGTTCCTTCCAACCTTGAAGCCTATTCTAAAGTCTAGCTTTGATATTGCTGAAAATGGCTTTCTTTGATCTACCAATTGCAGTTGAAAGATCAAAATATAGATCATGAGCTTAATTAAGTTTAATTTTATTCATACATTAATATGATCAATCTTGACTACTTTACATTTCTCATGAATAAATTCTTGATATTTCCGGGAATTGCTTGTTAATTCTTCTATAATCTCAAGGACCTTAATTAAGTTTCTTTTTTCTTTTTTTTTTTTTTAATTTCTAAAGAAAAGGATAATATGATTGGGAATAGAAAGATGTGGTGACATGAGGCATAAATCTCAATACAAGCAATAATTTATTTAGACTAGAACATTGGGACAATGATTCATGAACTAACTAATTAGATGGGATCAGCACACCCATTATCCATCTTACTCATTTTTACATACTAATTAAAATGAGGACAAACATAGCTTAATAAATATATCAATCTATTAATTGTTTGTATGCATCATTTGGATTTGAAAGGGATGGCTCTGATCACTATCTGGTGGTATAAGGCTGCAAGTGCTGCTCCAGTGAATGGTCCTACCCAGAATATCCACTGTTTCATGTATATTAGCATAATGTTAATGTTCGTGACCAAGATTATGATCAAATGATAGAATCAATAAATGGACATGCACTTACATGATCATCCCAAGCCTGGTCCTTGTTGTAAATAAGAGCAGCACCAAGACTCCTAGCTGGGTTAATGCCTGTCCCTGTGATAGGAATAGTTGCCAAGTGCACCAAGAACACTGCAAACCCAATGGGGAGTGGAGCCAACATCTGTGTTATCCAAATTTAATCACATTAATTGCTTACAGGATAACCACATTTTTAGATCCAAGGTAAGTATAAAAATCAATAAGTTCTAACTCAGTGATACTGGCTTTATTTAAAAATTCTAAAGTCTGGAGTTTGAATCACAGTGGGCGCCCTTGTAACAGAAGAAAAATGAAAAATATACTTACAGGGACATGGGAGTCTCTTGCATTACGCTTAGCATCAGTAGCAGAGAAGACAGTGTAGACAAGAATGAAAGTGCCAACAATTTCAGCACCAAGTCCATCAAATTTGGTATATCCAGAAGTAACAGTGTTGGCTCCACCACCAAGCCTCTCGTACTGGTTCTTTTGAAAGGACTTTACCACAGCAGCACCACTTATGGCTCCTAAACATTGCATTATCATGTAAAACACTGCTCTTGTCACCGATAGCTTCCTCCCCAACAACAGTCCAAATGTCACTGCCGGGTTTATATGACCCCCTGCAACCCTTATCACTATTAATTCCCAAATCCAATATGATGCCATTGATTTAAGAGAAGCAAAATCTTAAAAGAAGTACCTGAAATGCCAGCAGTGCAATAGACAAGAGCGAAGATCATTCCGCCAAAAGCCCAAGCAATGCCCTGAATACCAACAGTGGAGCATTTGGAAGGGGATTTAGAGACACCCATGACAGTTAAAACCGTTATGTAAAGGAACAAGAAGGTAGCAACGAACTCGGCAATGCCAGCTCTGTAAAAAGACCATGAGGAGAGCTCAGCAGGCTCGAATAGAGGAGCCGGAGGTGGGTCATTATAGTCCTTCCCGTCTTGGGTTTGAGGTGCTGTGCCTATTGGTTGCCTTTCTCTGTACCTGATGGCTCCTACCCTTACATCTTCTTCTCTCCCAGCCATTGTTATTTTTTCTGTCTAAACAAAATGAAAATGGAATGATCTGTGCAATGGTTTTTTATGGGTATTTAATTAACTTTGAAATGTGAAGTTTGAGTGTGTTGGATCGATTGAGAGGCTCCCAAGTTACGAGAATGAGGTGTTTGTGAGGCTATTTGTAGCTTCAGTTTGGGACAATGTTTGTGGAGGCAGTTGGTGCTCATTTTTATTTTTAATTTTACCCTATATGTAAACTTATGTAAATGAGATTGTACAAATATTTTGAGGGATGCGATTTGGTGCGTAAGCATGACGTGCTTATGCATTTAAGTTGTTAGATTAGCAGAAAATGCACAATCTAAAAGTTCAAATATGCACGCACGCATCAATTACTATTCGTATTGCATTTTTTTTTTAGAAAAAAATATTTACAAGACTACAAATATTTTTTTATAGTGATGAAGTCATATATGGGTGACGATTGAATTGAATTATGAGAGATGGGTGAGTGAGTTGCAGGTGAATTTCTTTGGGGAAATCAGACACTTGAATTGTGGCCACATGTGACCGACCAACCAATTAATCAACTCCCTTCAAAAAAAGAAGAAGAAAAATTAGAAATCATGGAGAAGATTTGGGTGTGGATTCCTTTTCACATGTGTATTTTTCACTTTTGCTTGTGTGCATTGAATTAAAATCTTACCTTTAAATGGAAGTATAAGTCGAAAAAGAGAAAAGAAATGATGGAGATTGGAAATACATGAATGATTCGAAGTTGGAAGTGAGAGGATGCAAAGCAGGCACGCGATGCACCTTTCCTGCTTTTTTCTTACTTCATATGACTCTTGCATTACATCATAATTTTGTCCCAACAATAAATTTATTAATTCCATAATTTAATTTGTTCAATTTCATAGAATATAATATCATATTTAGATTAGTATTCTCCTATTGCTCCTAATTATCCTATTTAAGACTTCCTCCCATATTAGAATTCCTTTCCAATTACGACTTCTTTCAATTTAGTGTTAATAGAAACCGACAATAAAATCGTCAATTTCAAAGGCGCATGAAATTAATCTACATTTTTTCAAAAATTGTATTAGTGCCCGTTTCAGATCCACAAGTAGTTCCAGATATAGCGGCTCAATTCAATCCCAAATGCTCTCCATCAGATGTAGCACTACAAGAAAGTCATGAAATAGCGACGGAATATTAGCGACGGAAAAAAAACCGTCGCTAAATAGCGACGGAAATGTTATTCCGTCGCTAAAATAGCGACGGAAAAGAAATTCCGTCGCGAAAAAGGGCGCCAATCATTCCCTCCAGAAATTGCGACAGAAATTAGCGACGGATGTTTAAATCCGTCGTTAAAAAAAAAATTAAATTCCATTTAGCGACGGAGTTAGAAACCGTCGCTAAATTTAGCGACGGATATTTAAATCCGTCGCTAAAATTATATAAGATTTAAAAAATAAAACAATTTTAACGACGGAATTTAAATTCCGCCGCCAATTAACGACGGAATGATATTTCCGTCGCTATTATTAGCGACGGAAATATATTCCGCCGCTAATTACCGACGGAATGTGATTTCCGTCGCTATATAGCGACGGAAATCACATTCCGTCGGGAAATCTGAATTAAAATCAGATTTTAACCCCCTTCCCCCCGATCCTCTCTCTCTTCTCCCTCTCCCCTCACTCTGCCTGTCCGATCCCCTTCCCTCTCGCCGCCGACGACCGCCCCCTCCCCTCCGTTCGCCGGTTCCCTCCCCTCCTCCTCCTCCTCCTCCTCCTTCTCTCTTCCCTCTCTTCCCTCCCTTTCCCGCTCCGATCTTCCCTTCTGCTTTCTCCCTGCCGTGCGCCTTCCTTCTCTCCTTCGCCGCCGTCGACCGCCGCTGCTCCGGCGTTGGCTTCCTCTCCTCCTCAGCCTGGTCGACCTCCCTCCTCCGCCTCCTCCTCCTCCTCCTCCTCTCCTCTCCTCCGGCGTCTGGTAAGCCAACAGTAGCCATTTGCATTTATTTATTTATTTATTTATTATTATTATTATTATTATTATTATTATTAATTTATTTAACTTAATTAGACAATGAATTATTGTTGAAATAGATTATTGTTGTTAGAATAGATTATTATTGTTGAATGTTGAAATAGATTATTATTAATTTATTAGACAATGAATTATTTAACTTAATTAGACAATGAGTTAACTTAATTAACTATTGTTCAAAGAAAAAAATAATTTAATTACTGCTCTTAAAAAAATTGTCACAAAAATTCTCTTAAATTGGCAAAATTTACATGAATTTACCCTTTTTCTAATTAACGTGCATTCAAGTCGTTGGGAATTTTCATTCCTCATCACTTAACAACTGATTAATAAGAACAACGTCATGAGAAAGAGTAAATTTAAACTATTTTATTTTTTGTCAATTAAAGAATGAATTTACTCCGTTTTATAATAAATTTAAAAAAATTATTTAGAATTGTAAATAAAGTATTTTTAATATTTTAGAGATTAAATTTTTGGAACAAGTTATTTTTGGTTTGCTCAAGTATCCAATTTTTAATCCCCAATGCATGTTAGTCCTAGAGGGTAGCAAACGGATAGGGTAGAATGGATCTAGGTTGGACCATTAACAAATATATTGAATTGTAATTGGGCTAATTTTTAGGGAAATTCTCAGGTGTACTTGTTTGACCCATAACATATATATATATATATATATATATATATATATATATATATATATATATATATATATATATATATCTTTTTTATTCTATCAAATATAAATAAAGGTGTTTAATTCTCTAATGAATTAGAAATGAGAATATATATATATTTAAAAAAGTAAAAATGTATATGTAAATGAGTTTATATATACATCAATGTTTTAGATGTGTTGTTGTATTTAATATAAAACAGAATCTATTATGACTTGTATTTTTCAATTTTAATGCAAATAATTTTTTATATATTAGATAATCATAGGTTTATACTTTATAGTGTCTTTATTTTTCTAAAAAAAAAGATGATTTTAATTTTTTTAGAGAAAATCCTAAATGGTCGAACTGACCAAAGTGTCCAAATGAATTAAACTGATACTAACTCATATTAGTCACTTTAAGTTAAAAATTTTAAAAATTATAATTTAAATAAAAATTATAAATGCGCCAAATGGACTGCATGAGTTTCTAATTCTTATAGATAATTTTGAACCAATCTATGAGTTGAGGCAATTCCATCCAAAAATTTGCAAATTGAATATGCCAGTTTATTATGTGAACCAAACTCATTGTTATTTTTTTTGGAATATATACTAATCCAAGAAAATAAGTATATAATAATAATAATAATAATAATAATAATAATAATAATAATAATAATAATAATAATAATAATAATTTTCCTTTCCTAAAATTGTGGATTCTTAAATATAATGAAACTAATAATTAGATTTATACTCATTTTTATTATGTGAACCAAACTCATTTTTATGAAGTTTTGCTTTTTTTGAATTAGATTTTTATAATTCTATTTGAGATGTCTCCTTGTTCATGTAACAGTTTGGAATTAATTATGAGTAACATAGATAGATCCTGGATGTATAGACGAAAAACAAGAGATGGTTACATTAATCCTGAATTTGTGGAAGGGGTTCAGTCTTTTATTGAATATGCCAGTTCTCAACCTGCATTTATGGACGGGGTTAAAATAAGATGTCCATGCAAAAAGTGCCAACATCTTCGTTATCTGTCAGTCGATGAAGTGTATTTTCACCTGTTACGAAAGGGTTTTGTGCAAAATTATTTTGAGTGGACACGACACGGAGAACCATCAATCTGTAGTACATCGAGTGGAAATGTGGGTAACATGTGGACAACTGAGGGTGAATTTGAAAGAGCGGGGGAATTTGTAGCTGATGATGTAGGGGTGACTGATAATCCATACGTTCAAATGGTTTACGATGCAGCTGGCCATGATTTTAGGGAAAGTATACCAATGTTGGAAAGTATACAGGAGGTATGTTCCAAATATAGGGGAAACTCTGCCGAAATTTAAGTAAAAACTTTACAAAACATTACTTTTACTGCTGTAATTAATGGTTAGGATGTCTGAATTTTATCTTATTACCATAGAAGAGGATGGGAATGTTACTTGTGTGAGGAGTTTGCTTTGTTGTTGAATTTTGAATTGTATCGTAGTTTCGAAATTTGAAGTGTTTTTTTGTCTATGTATACAGGAGGTATGCTCCAAATATAGGGGAACTCTGCTGAAATTTAAGTAAAAACCTTACAAAATATTACTTTTACTGCTATAATTAATGGTTAAGATGTCTGAATTTTATCTCATTATCATAAAGGAGGATGAGAATGTTTCTTGAGTAACGAGTTTGGTTTGTTGTTGAATGTTGGATTTTGAAGTGCTCTTTTGTCTATGTATACAGGAGACATGCTCCAAATATAAGGGAAATTCTGCCGAAATTTAAGTAAAAACTTGTACGAATAGTCAATAAATTATAGTTCATCTTTAATTTTTTTTTTTATGTTTACAGGGAGCATCGATGGGTCGACCGGCTACCTATGGTGAGGTATTTTTACACACCCACACCAACAAGCATGATGGTCAAACGTTCGTCAATGATCGGTCAAGGATTTTACATGTATGTCCAAGTTACTATAATTTACAAATTTTAAATATTACTTATGATTAATCGTTACTTATTGTAAAACATCTGTCTTACGACAGGAACAAGTTCAAGATGCAATTCAGCAACGCTCACAGACTTCTGATTATGTTGATGCGAATCAAGTTTATTGTGACGTGTCTGGTGGTAGAGACCAGCGAGGACGGATATTTGGCTTAGGTTCTTTGGCCAAAGCCTGTCACTCGCATGCCTCAAGTTCAAGTACTGCCGCATCACATAGACGGTCTGAATCCAGGCGAGTCCATGAACTTGAGAATACTGTACATGAGCTGCAATCTGAATTGCATCAGTCACAGACTCGATGACAGCAATCTATCGACTACATATCTGAGCTGCGCAATGAGATGGCAAATTTGAAGAATATGGTGTCATCGCAGCAGTCCGATCGTACTTCTCAGCCGCCGCCGCCGCCGCCGCCGCCATCAGCTTAATTAGTTTTGATTCTGTATTAGACATGGATATTATGTTATTACATAATTACTAACTTTATATCTAGTACAATTATTAAATTCGACTATTATTGTATATTAAAATTTAGATATCATTTTCATTTGCTCATTATTTTGCAATTAATTTTACAGGTTATAATTTGGATTATAAAAATATAATTGTTAATTAAGGGGGGAAAATTTTTTTACTTTGCCTACGGATTACCGACGGAATAGTGACCGTCGGTAAATAATTCCCGACGGAATGGTGTATTCCGTCGGCAACAAATTCCCGACGGAACAGTAAATTCCGTCGGTATTTATTTCCCGACGGAACAGTAAATTCCGTCGGTAAATAATTACCGACGGAATACACTATTCCGTCGGTAATTATTTACCGACGGAATAGTTCATTCCGTCGGTAATTATTTACCGACGGAATGAACTATTCCGTCGGTAATAATTACCGACGGAATTTTCCGTCGGGATAAATTCCCTACGCGTTTATTGCCGACGGAAAATATTCCGTCGGTAATTATTTTTCCCGACGGAAATTACACATTTTCCGTCGGTAATTTCCGTCGGGAAACTTATATTTTCTTGTAGTGGTAGCAACTCAGTTCAAGTACAAACCCTCTTCACCAGTGGCGGAGCCATACTTTGATGAGGGTGTGCACAGGCACACCCTCAATTTTAATTTTCTTTGAATTTTTATATATATAAATTATAATGGGAACCCCCTAATTTATTTTAAGTGCTCCCTCTTAAATTTTGAGTGTCCCAATATTTTGAAATATATAAATTACTTTTAAAATTTTTTATCATAAAATAAAAATATGATATAAAAAATTAAAATTAAGAGTAAATAACAAAAAAACTATAATATAATGGCCAAAATAACGTTGTTTTGGTAATTTCACCTCTTTTTTTTTTCTCTCCCGTCTTTTTATATGTATTTTAAATTTTAATTTTTTATAATAAATTTTTAATGCACCGGGACCCCGCTGACCTTGGGTCCTGGCTCCGCCACTGCTCTCCACCGTAGCTCAAGTGGAGTTTCAATTCAAAATCAATTGGTAATTAATGGAATATCTCACTTAGTTTATATGTGTAGTAATTTCTTCTATCTTAGAAATGTGAGAAGTATTTGTCATCCCAACAACATTGACACTGCAGGTTTCATATGTATATACATTAAATAAAAATTTGACATAAAAAAAGAAAAAAGCAGAAAGAGAATTTGCAGTAAAAATTTGACATAGAGAGAAAAGAAAGAGAATTTGCAGAAGGAAAGACAATGAGCAGTGACGAATATATAGGAGGCTTTTCTGGATTAACAAAGCAGAAATCCAACTAGATGGTGGCATACAGTGACCCATGTCCCAAACAAAAGAATGAAAAGAAAAAATGGCAGTATATATATAGTAACCCATGTCCCAAATGCTGGTAAATGGGGTTGATTTCACCCACGGTCACTCAACTTATCACTTATCGCGCAAAAGTAACCGACTTTTTTTTTCTGACTTAAATGTCACTAAACTTTTAACATTTTTGCAAAAAAATAATGTTGACCGGAATCCGGCGAGAACTCTCGCCGGATTGATGGCATGGCATGCCATATCAGAAACTACATGTCGTTTAATAATATTTTTAACAAATGTTACATCTAAATCAATTTCACTCACGATCACTAAACTCATAATTTATTGCGCAAAAATAACCAATTTTATTTTTTCCAACTTAAATGTTACTGAACTTCTAACATTTTTGCAAAAAAGTCATGTATTTACTATTCGTCGCCACGTGTAATATGCTATGTCATCAATCCGGCAAGGGTTCTCACCGGATTCCGGCATACATGACTATTTTGCAAAAATATTAGAAGTTCAGTGACATTTAAGTAAGAAAAAAAAGTCGGTTACTTTTGTGCGATAAGTGATAAGTTGAGTGACCATGAGTGAAATTGACCCCTGGTAAATGCTGCCTAGGGGTGTGCAGAACCGAACCGGAATCGAATGAATGTTGGTCTATTTGGTTCGGTTTGTTCTGTTTTCAGTTCATTCGGTTCTAAACCGAAATTAAATTTCGGATAATTCGGTTCGGTTCGGTTCTCAAAATTGCAAAAACGAGAGAACCGAACCGACCGAACTATTTAATACCCACCATTATATATATATATATATATATATTACAGCAAATCCAAAATAGCAAGCCAACAATAACAGATCTAAACCAAAATCGCAACAATATTAAAATCCAACAATATCAAAACCAAAATTGCAACAACAGATCTATATATATATATATTACAGCAAATCCAAAATCGCAAGCCAACAATAACAGATCTAAACCAAAATCACAACAATATCAAAACCAAAATTGCAACAACAGATCTAAATCTAACAATATATATATATATATATTTTACAGCAAAACCAAAATCGAGGAGCGAAGGAGTGCGGTGGAGGAAGGCAGCGAGGAAGAGATCACCGGAGAGGGGGGCGATCGCCGGCGGGGACCAGATCTATCGACAGAGAGGGAAGAAGGGAGAAGGAGACGGGGAGAGAGAGAGAGAAGGCGACGACGGCGGAAGGCGACGGCACGGTGGGAGTGAAGCCCAATCTGCGATCTGAGAGGCAGAAAGTAGAGGAGGGAGGGAGAGATAGTGAAGAAGCAGAGGAGGTAGAGAGAGAGGGGGGGGGGGAAAGAGAGGGACAGAGGGGATGGGTTTGTTTGATGGGTAAAGAGAGCAAAATGAGCGTGATAAAAAACAGGGAATGGGTTTGGGTTGTCGGGTTAAGGGTCGGGTTAACCCGACCCGTTTCTAATAACCAGCCCAAGCCTATCTTACTTAAAAAATCGATTGGACCGAACCGAACTGACCGAAATTAATTCGGTCTATTCGGTTTCGGTCCTAAAAATATCGGTTCGCGATTCGGTTCTTAAATTTTTGAAAGTTCGGTTTTCGGTCTGTTCGGTTCGGTCCAAAACCGAACCGAACCGACCATTTGCACACCCCTAATGCTGCCAATTAGAGATTTCCACCCTTTTCTTAACTGTCAATTTTTTTTTTACGTATTTTACTGTAAACACTGTAACACCACAATAAATCCATGAGCTGCTTTATTGAATTTTTTTTTTCTTCAGTTCTTTACTTTAAACTTACTTTTTCCATCTTTTATAAACACCTTCCTATTTCTCTTAATTCTTCTCTCTTATAAATCCTAAATCCTACTTCAATTCTTGTCTCTATTTTTCTTAATTTACCAAACCTCAAATTTGTAGTCTACACGTTTTAGATTTTCTGAATAATTTTATCATAGACAAAGGGAGAAAAGTAGCATCATTTTTATATCTGCTTTGATTTCTGTAAGAGATTTATGTAGTACGTTTTATAACATTATTGTTTCTATTAATGTATAGGTGGGTTTATCTTAATCAAGAGGAGCTATAATTTAGAAGATTTGTAAACTAATTAGTGTATTCATGTTTTTTATGATGCTTTATTTTTTAAGAAAATATTAGAGGTTAAAGATATAAATTTATTAAATTTGCATAAATTTATAAGTGAGTTAAAATTGAAATTTAGAAGATTCACCACAAAAAAACAGGCAATTAGCGACCAAATTTAGCGACTGTAAATATTTAGTCGTTATTTTGCGACTGAATTGCGACTGATTTAAGTTTTAGTCGTTAAAACTATATATGTTTTGTAAATGGGAACTCAAATTAGAGACAAAAAGTTAATATCAGTCGCTAAATTATGCCGTGAAAAAGTCCCGCCTTTTTTTGTGACTAAATTAGCGACAGAAGATATAGTTGCTAAATTATTGCGAACGAAAATTTAGTCGCTAAAATTTAAAGTAAAATTTGCGAGTAAATAGCGACTAGATATTTGTCACAATATGAAATAGTATAAGTTGCGACTATATTAGCGACGATTTGTTTTAGTCGCTATATGAATAGTTTTAATTTTTAATTAATTAGCGACTAAATGATTCAGTCGCTAAGCAGTCGCTATTTTTCGATTATGAAACAGACCGAAATAGACCTAAACCCCAAAATTGAAACACCATCTTCCGATAGAAAGAAGCGCCGTCGAGAGAGAACCCAGCACCCGAGAGAGACCTAAACCCAGCCATCGGTGTCGCCGCGTGATATCTTCGGCGGTCAAAACGGCGATAGGCGCTCCCTTTTCTTCCTATGTGTGAGAGGTAAGTTACATGGACTTTGACCCAGTGTTTGAAAATTGAAGTGTGTGACGGTAATTAGGGTGAAATTGATAATCTTTGCCGAGGGTTCTTGAGAGATTGAAGACAAAAAAGGAGGAGGAAGGAGACACGATCTGGTTTACTACCATCAGAAACAAAACATGCGAATCTCAGGGGGAAAATTGGGTATGTACCATTTCAAACCATATCACTAATAGCTTTTAGTTTTCTGTGTCTTGGTGCATGCTTTTCAGTATTGAGCTCCTTTTCCTTCAACAACACCACAATATATTGTCAGATTCCATATAAAAAGGGCCATTGCACAAAAAGTTACAGAATTTTGCATATGTGTCAACGAATGAGTATATCTGTACCTATATCCACCGTATTAATATCATGCTTTAGATCAAGTTGATTCTATGATTTTAAACATGAAAGCAAATATTGCGAAGCTCAACATTCCGGCTACGCTAGTTGAATCCTTTTTAAGTATAAACGTGGCAGTGAAAAAAAGATATGACAGTTCCTAGTGCCAATAGAATAGAACAATGATATTATCAGACATGCAATTTGGCTGTGATGGCAATTAGAACTAGTTAAACTTGAACTTGCGCGATTTCAACATAACCTTCTAGTACTGTATATACCAAACTGAATTGCAAAACACAAATAGCATAATTATAGTTGAAATAAAGCTTACCTTCAAGTCTTTAGCTTTTCGCAGGTGCAAATCCTACTCAACAACCTGAACTTTGCTCTTGCAATTGGAATCACTAGGAAGAATTCCAATTCCAAATTGATTTTTAGGCACATCTTTGGGTTCACGACCTGCTTTGCGATATGCTTCTTGAACATCATGACATTGCCACTCTTTTTTTATGGTTTGGCATTGACAGCGAACAGTGACCTTACAAAAGAAATAATCAATGCGACAAATGAACTTAGTAAATATTGTAGGGGAAAAAAAATTAACGCATTAACCAGAAAAGATGACACTAAATTGATAACATACGTAACAGTCTTCATAAATCATATATGACAACCTAATTAATATTATTACCTTTTTGCTGCACTTGTCAGCTGATGGGCATTGACCAGGATGACAGATCTCTGAGCATAAATGTGTACCATAAGGCAACTTCCTGCATTAACAATAAACAACTCCCTTCAAAAGTCATTTTCACCTAAATCTATGAGCTAGTGATTTCCATGTTATACAATTTGCCAGATAAACTATGAGGAAATAGGGGAAAACTTTATATTTTTAAAAATCAATCTATCTTTCTAAGCTGAAAAATATTGAAATATTGAAAACTATAAGACTATGTTTGGTAAGAGGGATTGTATTGTAATGTAATGGTGATTGTAATGAATTAAGAAATATATTGTATTGTAATGTAATTATGATTGCATTATTATGTTTGTTTACATTAGTAATGTAATATAAATATTAATATATTTTTATATTTGATTAGATTATATACATGTATTGAAATATAATTATATTTATAATTATAAACTTATTTTTTATATAATTATTTTATTTTTTTGGGCTGGACTGGTCCAACCAAAGCGGTTGGACCTAATTATAAGCATATTTTAATCTAATAGCTCATTAATCAAACTAAAATTAATTTTTCCCCTTCCCAAACTCCAATTCACTCCAAACTAGTTCCAAAATTTCCCAAATAATTAATTGAGCCTCCACAAAAATTTTCAGCCCAATCGAAAATCATTTCTAGGACTGGCTCACTCTAATCGGTCCGATTCGGTAATTTTCACTGTTATCGTAAATTAATTTTTATTTACCAAAAATTTTTAAATATTATTCTAAACTTATTCATACCCTCAAAATAATTTTTGGAGGTTATTTACTATTTTTAAAAGTCCAGTCAAACATAAGTCAAACCGGAATCCCTATATATGGCCCAGGATTTTTCTTATTTTTTATTTTTGGCGACCTATTTAATCTCATTTTCATTTCAAATTTTACAACTGGACTCACCATGACTAATATTTTTTGATAGTCAAATAAAATATTTTTCGCCTTTTGGTGCAATTTATGTTCCGGTTGCACTATTTACCATCGAAAAATACTATTCACGGCAAATCCGGTATTGCGGCCATTACAGTGATTCCGATGGTGGTGAAACCAGTGATGGTGAGGTGAGACCGGCGGTGGAGGTGAAGGAGGCAAAAGAGATAGGAAAGTGAAGGAAGTGAATTGTAATGACAAATACGATATAATTTGAAGGGATTAAAAAATACATTAATAAAAGTATTGAGTATTACTAATGTATTTAACATTACAATACGATATAAATATTTTATATCAACAAATAAAGTATTGATTACTAAGTTAATTACATTACAATACAAACCTCCTTACCAAACATACCCTAATTTCAAACCATATATATAATAAAATTATTCCAAATTCATCTATATTCGTTTTCTGGAACACATAAAATATATTTGCAATAATTAATCAATTAATTTGGGGATGTTTTATATGATTAAGAAGGACACATGGTATAATAAGTTGAACATTTGTCGGGATGTGTTTGTATGTAAAGAAATCAAGTTAAAATTAATGTTTCTTTAATAGAATGTTTAGCATTTAACACTGTATCTATATAAGAAGTATTATGTTTCATATTTAATCACATGAATTTCTTCCATATAACGATATTTTGGTATTTAAGTTTCCAATAATGCCTAATTTTGCCTAATGAGAAAAGTGACTGAAACTAGGCTACTTTCTTCTGAATAAGGGGATACTAAACTTTTGTTTTTTTTCTTATTTTGCTAATTAAAATCGAAATATTTAGGTTAAATGGAATCCTTAGATCGTAGTTGGATGTATAATCGATGGGACTCAAGTGGGAGGACTAATACATCATTCATATATGGTGTCGAGAATTTTATTAAATTCGCTACTTCTCATCCGGAAGAAATGAGTGGTGATCTTATTAGGCGTCCATGCAAAAATTGTGTGAACCGAAAGTTCTATGACGTGTATACTGTTATGAATCGCCTCTTCTGTAAGGGATTCATTCGGGATTATTTGGTTTGGAATTGCCATGGGGAGACACACATCACGCCTAACGAGCCGAATTGGAATCCAATACCCAATGAATCAGTGGACGGTGTAGAGGTTAGAAATCCATATCAGCAAATGGTGGTTGATGCAGTGAGGCCTAATTTTTTTTCCGACATCCAGTGGCAATAATTTATTCCGGAGGTTCAAACTACTAATAATTATGAACAAGGCGTTTTGTCTAATCCTAATGAACCCGAACCATCAAATTGGGGTACAAATTCTATGGATGAGCCACCAAATCCACAATGTCAAGAATTTTATGACCTTCTTGAATCTGGTAATGCACAGTTGTATACTGGATGTGAGAACCATTCGCAACTTTCGGTAGTTGCTAGGATGTTGTATGTAAAATCAGAATTTAATCTGCTGGAGAGATTTTATAATGCAAACATTCAACTCTTTAAGGATGCTTTGCCTGAAGGTAATATTTTGCCTAAATTTTTTTACCAAACTAAAAGTCTTGTTAGAAGCTTAGGATTGCCAGTTCAGAAAATCGATTGTTGCAATAAGGGATGCATGTTGTATTGGCGTGACGATGAAAACTTGACACATTGTAAATTCTGCAATCACCTACGATTCAAAATGCGTGTCGGGTCTCGTATGCACAGACAGAAATCATATAAGAAGATGTATTACTTTCCATTAATACCTAGGCTTCAGCGGTTGTATCAGTCAAAAAGCAACAACATTACATATGCAATGGCATCATAATCATGTCCAAGATGATGGGGTTATGCAGCATCCTTCTGACTCTCTATCTTGGCAACATTTCAATGAAACTCATCCTTCATTTGCTGCTGAGACTAGAAATGTAAGGTTAGGGTAATGCGCAGACGGTTTTCAGCTATTCGGACAATATAGGAGGAAATACTCGTCATGGCCTGTAATTGTCACGCCTTACAACCTGCCACCTTGGATGTGTATGAAGGCAACTTACATGTTTCTGACTGTTATTGTACCTGGCCCTAAGAATCCAAAGAAAAAAATTGATGTCTTCCTATAACCATTGATTCATGACTTAAACGAATTGTGAAATATTGGGGTCCCAACATATGATGTGTCAACCAAACAAAATTTCATTATGAGAGCCGCACTTATGTGGACAATCAATGACTTTCCAGCATATTCCATGATGTCAGGTTGGAGTACATCTGGAAAATATGCCTGCCCTTATTGCATGGAACATACACAATCATTTAGACTAGAGAGTGGTGAAAAACAAACATGGTTTGATAATCATCGAAAATTTCTCCCTTCAGATCACCCATTTAGGAGAAACAGAAGGAATTTCAGAATCGGGCATGTTGAAACAATGCCTCGGCCACCAATAAGAGATGGGGAACAAATTCTGCAAGAAATTAATCAGTAGGGTCTAGTAAAAGTTACTGAGCTTGATGCAGATGAGATTAATGGGTTCATTTGTCAGTCTTATGGTTGGAGAAAACGAAACATTTTTTGGGATTTGCCTTATTGGAAAACACACATAATTCGACATAATCTTGATGTCATGCATATTGAGAAAAATGTGTTCGACAATGTGATTAACACGGTTTTAAATGTTGAAGGAAAAACCAAAGACAATGCAAAATCACGTTCAGATTTATAAAAATATTGTTGCTAGCCAGATTTGGCAAATATTTAAAAGCCTGTTACACATTGGATAAAGAATCGAAAAAAGAATTGTTTGAGTGGTTGACAGAACTTAAGTTTCCAGATGGATATGTTTCTAACTTGGGTCGTTGTGTTGATATGAGGAAGCTCAAATTATATGGCATGAAAAGTCACGATTGCCATATATTTATGCAGCGATTGATACCTGTTGCCTTTCGTGAGTTACTACCTGGAAATGTGTGGCAGGTACTCACGGAGCTAAGCTTATTTTTTAAGGATTTGACATCCAGTACTCTCCGTGTTAAGGACATCGAGGCATTGGAATCAAACATCCTCCTAATTATGTGTAAGCTAGAAAAGATATTCCCTCCGTCTTTCTTTGACTCAATGGAGCATATAATGATACACTTACCATATGAAGCAAATGTTGCTGGCCCTGTACAATATCGATTGATGTATCCGTTTGAGAGGTAAATATAAATATAACAATGCATATTGTGCAGTGTCAAAATATATGTACGAAATCATGCATAAATTAAATGTTTACATTCGTCATATGCAGGTTTCTCCGAACACTAAAAAAGAAGATTGGTAACAAATCAACAGTTGAGGCTTCTATTTGCAATGCGTATTTACACTTAGAATCATCTAACTTTTTCTCGCATTACTTTGAACCTCACGTCAGTACTAGACAACGACGACCACCTCGTAATGACGATGGAGATTTCGGGAAAACATTAGTGGAAATTTAACTATTTTCACTTACCCCAACCGAGCATGCTCGAAAATTCATGACAGAATATTAACATCAGAGGAGTATCAGGCAACAAATAAATATATTCTACTAAATTGCGAGGAGGTTTCTCCATTCTTGAGGTATAGAATACTTAATTTGAATATTAAGTTGCAATATATGCAAGGATATTTGCTAAATGAATAATATTTTTTTAACTACAATGTAATGTAGTATATATTGCAATAACTTACGTGAGAAGCATCCTGATCTGACACCAAGTCAAATTGATGTAAATATAGACCACTACTTCGCAGACTGGTTTGAACTATATGTAAGGCCTACACAATTTCCATTTATAACACATAAATATCATTGTAAATTGGATTGCTGATAACTTTCACACATTTTCTTTTTTGTTATAAGGTCCGTTACAATGGAATTGACAATGAATACCTCTGTAGTTTATGACAAAGACCATTAAGGAGAGTGAAGTGTTACTCTATCTACTTTGTCAATGGATACAAATTTCACAAAAAAAGTCATGCTTCTAGGAGAAGTTCAATGAATAGTGGAGTTTGTGTTAAAGGCTCCAACTCATGTGATAATGTTAGTGATTATTATGGAGGGATTGAGGAGATTCTGGAGTTAGAGTACCCATCGTTACCAATAAAACCAACAGTATTATTCAAGTGTCATTAGTTTGATCCCACCATAGACATTGGTTTTAAGAGACACAACCAATATAGAATGGTTGATGTAAATCATCATCGTCGTTTGAACAAATATGAGCCATTTATCCTAGCAATGCAAGCAACTCAAGTGTATTATGCAAGATATCCTGCTTTGAGATTAGATAGATTTAACTGGTTAGCTGTATTTTCAGTAAAACCAAGGGACTTTATTGTGACATCAGATGTTAGAGATGGGACTGCTACTACAAATGCTAATGCATTTCAAGTTGATGAAGTTATAGTGCATGATATAACAGTGGATACTGGTAATGATGATGATATTGACTTGCGTGATCCTTCGGGAGTTGTCATTGAACTTGATAACGTTCATGAGGTGGTTCCAAAACTTGAAGTGGACGATGATGAAGAAGAATTTTCTGATTATGATAGCAATGAGGATGGGGATGAAGAATTTCAAAATTCATCAGATAGTTGCTAATTTATCATATGTAATTTTTATAGTATCGTGTGTTAAATTGTAAAACTTTTTAATTATATAGATTAGTTGTGAAAAAAGATTGATACACTTATGAAATTATAAGTTATAAATATTAAACACATACATATATAGTTTACCATTGTATAGCTATGGGTCGTGGTAGAGGACGAGGATTTACAGGTCAAGGTCGACGGGGAGGACGATCTGGGGGGATTCAATAACTCCACCCTTTGGAGACATGCCACATATACCGGGAGACCCTTCATCCGGGAATGCACTTTCGCCTCCTGTTTCATTTACGCCATCTGCATCAACTCCTTCTCCGCACACAGCCAACAGTAATACATCGACTACATGTGAAGTTTCAAGTAAAAATAATAGTCGATTGCCCATTACAGTGAACCAAATGGGCATGTGAGTATTCACCCACACAAATTGAGATTAAGTGATAATAACATGTTTAACCACATTACTTTTATATTATATACTTTGCAGGCTGGAAACTTCCTCACAATGCTCTAGGATTATAACCAGCATCTTTCACCAGTGAATAGACATTAATGGTGTTAGTTGGAAGGAGGTTTGTAGAGAAATTAAGGATTTTATTGGGGAGAATTCAAGGTACATCTTTATTTTTATTTGAATACCCAATGAATCTTTCTCATTACAAATTTTAGATTTCAAATTAATTGGATTATTGTATGATCATATTTACTAACGAATCTCTTGTAATATATATATATACAGAAAAGGTGTACCTGGGATGCTGCTGTAAATGCAATTGTTAGGGCAGGTTGGGAAACAAAGGCTGCTCAGAGGTATAAAGATTATGTGTATCACATAAAGATCGCCAAGCAAAAGCCGAGGGACTTTCTAGAATCTGCATGGGTTAGGTGGCATGAGATTTTTAATCTTCCTCCACACATTCAGGTTTCTACTCAGAAAAAGATCAATCGTTATGGAGGGTCTAAAGATAAGGCTCCTGGATCATACACGGGAGGCACCATTTTTACTGGTGAGCATATCTCACGATTAGTAAGTACCTTAATCATAACAGAAATTATACTTTTATATTAGTGCTTCTCTATTATCATAATGTTCGCCATTTGATTTGTTCAAATCAATACCTTCGAAATAGTTAGCCTTTTTACTTTGGATTATATAGAACCAGTCAAATATTGAATTTGAAAGATATGCGAATTGTTTGATAATTTTTTATTGATATATCTATTGGAGGATGGGAATATTGTGTTGGAGTTTGTTGAGGAGATTGGAGTAAATTTGAGCTTTTAAGAAGTGTAAAATGAATTTTTATTTACAGGAGGATGTCAATAATATAGGGGAGGTTCTGCCAAAATTTTTATTGATTTTTAAAAAAATTTTCACTTCAAAGATTACAGTCAAATAGCATAAATACAAAAAATAATACAAGTGCATGTTTTAATAATACAACAAAAATTTATCTTCGTAACTCATCTTCTTGTTTTCCCATAATTACTTTCTACTGCGCATGATAGGAGAAGGAGTTGGGCCGCCCATCTACAATTCCCAAGGCCTATCTGCACACACATACTATAAATCATGATGGGAAGACCTATGTGGCGGATCATAGCAGGGAGGTGCATGTAAGTCATATGTACTTTAATTGTGTTGATAATATTTTTAGTTATTCAAATGCTTAATTGTTGTAAAATATGATTTGTTCCTATATTTACGTTCATTAAACATCGTTGTCATTTAACAGGAGAGGTATGAGAAACTTCGATCTGAAAGATCGCAAGAGGAGTCATCCGTCGATGAGTCGGAGTTGTTTATCGAGGCCGCACGATGCAATAAAAGGAAAATAATATACGGTCTTGGCTCATATGTGCCACCTGGTATTTATCCATCCGGACCATCTTGTGCTGCTGGTGCAAGCACTGCATCTCATTCTGCTGGTACCTGCTTGACAAAGGAAGATGTCGAGGAGATTGTCGCACGAACTATTCGATCGTTGCTTCCTCACTTGGCCCCTCAGCCACCAGCCACTCAGCCCAATACCACCACTACATCACCTGAACCACATGAGGATGCCGACCCTTCATTTTCGCATGGTTCTGACCCGCCTGAAGATTCTCATTTTGGTAGTGGCGGCCTTACCTGATAATGAATCTTCATATCTTTTTTTATATGATATTATTATCAGTACATTTTATTATTTAGTAAGATATTATGTCGTACGACAAATTTATTATTGTTATTTACTTTTTACGTATTTTTTATTAGATATATACTATGTACGTATGAATAGTAATTATATATGTTTTGGATTATATGTTTATAAATTTGATTATAATTTACATTTATATTCACATTTATTTATTTTATTTTACAATGATATAAAATTTTTAAAAAAATTAAAATTCACAAAATTAGCGAGGGATTTACAACAGAAAAATCCGTCGCTTAGGATTATTAGCGACTGAATAAATTTAGTCACTAATATTTAGTGACTGACTAGTATGGTGACTTTCTGTCGCAAAATAATTAGCGACACAATTTAGCGACAGACTATCAGTCGCTAATTAATGCTGGCGACTAAATAAAGTACTCTATTAGCGACTAAATTTTATAATTTTTGCGACTAAATTTAGTCGCTAAATTTAGCGACTGTTTTTCGGTTTAGTCGCTAAATTTCTTGCGACGGCCATATTTGCGACATTCCGTCGCCCTGTTGCTATATGTAATTAGTGACTAAAATAACCAAATTAGTGACGGAATTTACCGTCGCTAATTTCGTTTTTTTAGTGATTTATGGAGTAATTAGTATAAAAATTTATATATTCAAAAAATTCTATTATAACGTTATATTATTTAGAAAAATGGTAGAGTAAAATGATGTAATTTATTAAATTTGTATGAGTTTACAAGTGAATTTAAATTTTAATTTAGGAAAATTCCAGTGTGCAGATAAGTTGGCAAGAGACTCTTTTGGTTTAATCGAGGTCATGAGTTCAATTTTTCGTGTATACAACCATTTAAAACTTGGAGCCAAAACTGTCTCCCACAAGGGACTTTTTCGGTTCGAACGAGAATTAGTCTGGATGATAAAATTTATTAAATTTTCATGAATTTATAAGTAAGTTAAATTTTAAATTTAAAAAATTTATGGACTAATTAGTGTATAAGATCGATATATATATATATATATAAGAGCTTTATTTTATAAAATAAAATTATAAGACTCATTCTGAATTTTTTTTTAATTCAGAAAGTTTTTTGAAAAAGTATATATATATATATATATTTAAAATTATGAGGGATATAATTTCTTGTTTATTAATCTAATGTTTTTATATTGTAATGTAATGCTAAATACATTGGTAATTTTGAATACCTTTACTAATATATTTATTAATCCTTAAAATTAGCATTATATTTATCATTACAATGCAAATCCCTTAATATACCACTCAACTCTCTTATACATTAATTGTTTTATTCTATTCTCATATTATTATTAAATTTACCCTATAATTTTATTTATGGACTAAATTTGTATGAATAAATTATATATATGTACGCAGTCTAATATTTACATTATATTATTAATGCAACCAAACATAGTAATGTAATCATAATTTCATTCTATTACATTACATTTTTTAATCCATTATATTATCCATTACATTACAATTGATTACATCATACCAAATATATCCTAAATTTATAAATAACATTTTCAGTCATTGCAGAAAATGACGGCAAAGTTGGAAATAATTTATTTTGTTATACCTCATTTGTTATTTGAGGTTTTGTATATACCTGGTGTATTATATTTGTAAAATAATCTACATTGCGAAAAATAGCATAGAGATATAACTCTCAAACTTTTTCAAAATCAGAGAATGGACAAATCCCTTTTTCAAAAGATTTCAAAATCCTCGCAAAAGATTTTTTTCTCAAAAATCATTTCCAAAACCTCATAAGAGGATTCATGTTCAAAAATTATATTATATTATATTATATTATATTATATTATTGAAATTATATACATACAAATATGCATGGAGGTAACATAATCAAATATGATACTTACCTTTTGTAGCGTAGAATCTCAAGCGGAAGCGAATGCAAGGATCCCTTATGCATCACTGACCTGGCTCTTACCCACATGCGGGATAACAACAACTAACCTACGGTCTAAATACTATTTGGAGTCGAAAAAGAGTGAGTGGAGAATTCGGCAGAGTTTTGGTATTGAAAACTTTTTCTCCTCTTTTTTACAGAATATCTAATTCCTATTTATAGAGACCCTCTCTCTAAAATCGGAAAGGAATAATTAAAGGAAATTAATACTAAAAGGGAAGTTACCCTTTTTTAGGGATTTTAATTAAGGAAAAATCCTTAATTAAAGGACTTGATTGGAATTGCTTCCATATCCATATTATTTCCTTTTTGATATGGATCACTTTCATATCAGGATAATTCCCATCTTGATATGGATCACTGTCCATATCGGGTCCATATCGAGAGTCATGGGCATATCTAGACTCCATCATCTCCCACTCGCACATGATGAAACGTTTTCCAATCATAATCTCCAATTATACAGGCCAATAGATCGTGTGACTAGCATATATCGAGAGTACTGGTGTTATACACCTGTTAGGGATAAACATATACATATATACATACATATATATGATTCACCTCGCTTTTCTAGCTAGATCCGTCAGGTCCAAATTATTCCATGGCCTCTTAGAGACCAACTAAGCAAGCCACACTTGTAACACCCCGATACCCCCATTGGAAGGATACCAGAGCGCCATGACAATATACGACGATAAACATATACATATATACATACATATATGCGCATGAATGGAAGCATATAAAGAAACAAAAGAATAATTTAATACATTAAATATACATACCAAATATATTACATTATCCAAAAGTACATAAAGATTTACATATATAAAACGATATTACAAAATACAGGAGCTGAATACAAAAATAAACTTTAATTCCTAGTGGCCGACCCTGCAGATGCGCGACACGAACCGAACAAAACCTGCCACCTACACGAAAAAACAACCCGTGCTAAGCGATAACGCTTAGTGGAGAGGAACAAAGACAAAAGAACACTATATAGAAATATTACTAATATCATACGGGTACATGAATAATAAAACATCAACATACTGAATTCTCTAAGGAGCAGAAAATAGAGATACATAAATCATAATCACTATAATAAAGCAGAGTTTAATAATAGTATGCATAAAACAAATATACTAACTGAAATCACTCAATAATCATAATACTTCACAAGCAAAAATACCAAGCACTACAAACAATAGCCTGAATTTCAGTGGTGGTGGATACGGGAACACTACACTACAGGGGACACTGCAAACAGTATCAAAAGTGGAGATTGAAGCCTCAACACTATCACTAATCACTAAGACCCTAAGCGGGGTCATCGTAAGGCCCAAACGGGGCAACATAGGCAGCTGTACTCGCTATCCCTTTATAAGCATGCTTATTTATCCACTACTATGACACTTCAGGCTCAATTTACTTACTCACAAATACAATACTTTAAAGTATCCAAAGACAAGAATCAAAACACTATCATTATCATTAATCACTAATATAACACTAGGACAATAATTTTAGCAAGGCACAAGTAAAAAATGAACCATACAATAGTGAAAAACCATGCAAAGTGAGATAAGAAAATCATTTTAGAAAATAGGGCAGAAAATAGGGCAAGCAGGAATGGGTTCACTGTCACGACTCGTGACACAAAATGCACGAGTCGTGCCATCCCTCACGACTCTTGAGGGAGCTTCACGAGTCGTGCTCGCCTTCACGACTCGTAAAGAACTCCACGAATCGCGCCAGGCCTCACCGAGAGGGAGCTTCACGACTCTTGAAGAGCTTCACAACTCATGAAGAGCTTCATGAGTCGTGCCCTCCACTGTCCATAGAGCATTTACACGGTGGTAAGGCCTATCCTTACCGCCGTGTAGCTCGACGGACCAACAAAATTACCAATCCAAAACGCAATTACACGGCGGTATGGGGATCCCTTACCACCGTGTAATTCATTCCAGCCCAGATTTTTGCAGAAAACTCACTTGTTTCAAACCCAATATCCTCATCTCATGCATATAACTTCAAATAACTAGACATTTAGACTCTACTCATGCTTTATAATCATAACAACTCAATTATACAATAATAATACACAAGAAAAATGACATAAGATTACAACAATTCAACATAACCCAGAAATTCATCCTAAACTCATGCCCATTCACTTCAACATTACATGCCAGTCATCATCATCATAGCACTAACATATAAATCCAATTTCATTACTCACCCATACTCATGCATCTACACATACACATAGTCCAAGGAGAGAACTAGGGCAAACAACTCCCAAACAAAAACACATCCAAAACAGAGCTCCCAAACCTGGTAAAAGAAGCTTCATTCCAACCTCTTTAAGATCCCACTTTTTCTTTTTCCTTGCTCTTCCTTTTCTCTTTCGATTCTTGCACAAAAACCCAGCCACAATACACACTTAATCAACTAAACATCAACTCGAAATTTGTTAAAGAGAAGGAGAAAAAGAACCCAAGCTTACCTCTTCAAAACAGTGCTCAAAACTCAGAAATCCTACTCAAAGATTAAAGCACCAACTCATGCAAAGATGAAGAGCATCAAAATGAAAAGAAAGAGAAGAGAGGAACGGGAATTGAGCAAACAAAGAGGAAAAACATAGCTTCCACGGGAAGCTAATCCTTTTTTTGCCCTCCCTTCCCTCTCTCTTCCTTTTTCATTAAATGCCCAACCACTAAGTCCACATGGCATGCTCCAATTGGACTAAAGATTCAACTTCCTTGACTTTCATCTTAATCCTAGGCACATTACACATAACTCACTAAACTTATTTCTTCACTTAAAAACTTTTATTAAATCTTCAATTAGGTCCTCAATTACTCAAATTCCCAAATGCACAATTACCATATTACCCTTAATTTCCCGACTTAGAATGCAAATTCCAACTAGACCCTTTTTGGGTTGTTACAACACTAAACCATACTTCAGGGACAAATTAAGGGTTTTAAGGGTCAAGTTTAAATAGGGTATCACAATAGGGAAAGTTGAGATCAATAATATTAAATTTCCATCCCTTGGTCACATAAATACACACAATATAAAATATGTGTTATGGTGTTAATTTATTCCCTTAAAAGAGCGCATGCCTCACAAAAACACCATACAAAAGCGTAAGATTACGACACACCGAAGCATCTAACTTTAGTTCGCTTATTTAAGGACTATTTCTGGCTTTTTAGACAGAACATGGTAGTTACATTTAACTCACCATGGGATTCCATACAATTCTTATTTCAATCTTAATCCAAAGCATACAACCTTATGTATGTCTTTATCTTATACCTTAACAAGGCTAATCTTGTAATTTCTGCAAGATGATACTTTTATTTTAAACAGACTCTCAAGCATTCTCATATGTTCAAAATTTGACTCATCTTAGTCTGTTCTAGTTCATTGACAAAACTAAGAAAAATACATTTGTGAGTGGGCTACTTCTCTGTCCGACATACTCAATCTCATACTAATAATAGTAAATGTTTACACATAAACACTCACACTCATGTATTGCCAATAATGAACTTAGTCATTATTCGCAAATACTAATGTTAAGGGATTATATGAAATATAATAGTACCAATCAAATTCTACGCAAATCCTGAGATCTAACGTGTCTCTCAAAACACATCTCTCATTACAGGTTTATTCAATGGATCTGCATGCGCAGAAATGTACTGTAAGTTCACTTCTCCTTATACAACAATATCTCTCATGTATTGATACTTAATGTCGATATCCTTAGCCCTACTATAAGCTATCGACAATTGACTGTCACTATTAACTGTCATTAGTTTCTCTAAGGCAGTTAGTCTTAAATGGTTCACAAACCATCTCTTATACTACAGTTGAGGAAGCAACAAATTCAGCTTCCATTATTCATAAGGATACACATGTTTGTTTTTTGCTATTCTATGATATAGCATTCTTATCAAGCAAGAATATGAAACTTGAAGTGGACTTCCTCTCATCCACATCTCCTACCCAATTAACATCTATGTATTCTCTCAATTGCAGATCCTTGCCTCAATAATAGAGAGAATAATCTG